>CM037857.1:42923516-44166900 GCA_021292105.1 Anadara kagoshimensis
ACATTATTTGGAACCAATTTATTGAATATTTTGTGGTAAACAATCCATTTCTGGATTAAAAGAACATTAATTAGTCTGGGTTTTTTTCAACTTTTCATTATGCTAGCAGTCATGTCATTATATTCTGTATCGTGTGCAGTGCACGTAGATTTAGACTCAATAGATGATAATTATAATTAGATCATATTTATTTATTTTATTGTGTAATATGGATAATTTTATCTAAAGACCATGAGTGTATTTTCTGTCCGGCATGAATAAATTTTATCTACCGGTAAAATTTGAGTTTATTTTCCGATGTCTAACTTGATAATTCAGTCTGTTAAAGAGTTATAGCAACAATAGCAAAGATTGCACAAAATCAATAAATATCGTTATGTTAAGATCTAGTGATGATCATCACGAGGCCATCCATGCTGCTATAGACAAACAACATTGACCTGTGAGTTTTACCTTTAATTAAAATAATTTATTATGAACCAGAATATTTATGTATGGGGAACACTGGTGTTTATTTTGTCTACATTGTAGCAAACATGCATTGTTTATTTGAACTGCAAATCCTAACAATACCTTTGTATTAGATGGATCAATTTATATTATTATTCCTAATGCAAGGTCAAGCGGACAGGTCAATGTTGTTTCCCTATACAAATAAATCTGGTAATTCTTATTTTTAATTCCGCTTGTGGTTGAAATGAGATATTTATAACCAGAAAATAAAGAGAATTTTGGAATCAATACAAATTACAACTATTATTTCACTATACAAACTTTAAATGGAGTTCATTGTCCAACTGTCTGTAAAAATGTTACTCACAATAAACAAATTTCAAGTTTTATTTTACATTAAGGTTGTTTTCATGGTTCCCACACATCAGGGGATTGAAAGTCAGGGAATTTTATTTTTTTTCAAGGTTAGGGAATTTGAAAAATTATAAAATGTCGGGGATTTTGTATTTCTCAAGAGTTATGACCCTTTGAAATTATAATCATCTTGTTTCTTATCTGGTCTACTCTTCCCATACTACTGAAGAGGACATGTTATGGACTAGTGCCTTAGTTTTGTTTCTCGTTTCACATATTGTATGTCTCTTGGTACTTTGCTAACTGTTTATTAACTGTCTAATGGCAAAAATATAAACAGGTGTATCTTGTTGCACCTAGCAGCATTCTTGTTTTGATGTGCGTTAGAATGTCAAGGATAAATGGAATTCTGTCAGAGAATTTTCAGGGAATTTTGAACAAAGACAAGTGTGGGAACTATGGTATTACTATGAAAGAATTTTACAGGGCTATGATTGGTTGGTTGAATGTTTCAGCAATTTTTCAGCTATTCGCTATGAACTATTTTATTAATCTCTATGGATTACATGTGACCTATGAGTGCATGTGAAGTCCAGTGTGTTTTATGGTCTGCCTTGTACTAGCGCACACTCAGGGCAACTTTAAAGTGCAAGCTCACAGAGTCAGTACGCCACAGACAAGCTTACCACTCCCCCAGTCTATTTACTGATACCAGGTAACCAGTAAAGGCCAACTGCAAGGAAAATTCACTTTCCCACATGTGTTCTGAGCGGGACTCAAACTCACAGCCATGAGAGACCTACAGGCTATGAGTGTCAGATCAGTTTTTCTGAGTCATCCAGTATTGTTTTATGTTTGTTGTTGTGTTAGTTGTTGCCAAGTACATGTACATGTTTTATCCCCCACTTTTGGAAGAAAGAGAGGATATTAAATTCGAAGTTCTGTCAGTCCTTCTGTCCATCCAGTCACTTCTTGTCCATAACAATTCTCCAAAACTGTGAAGCATTTTTTTTTTCAAAACTTCTGTCAACCCTTCCTTCCGTCCAAAACATCAGCATTAATAGGAGATAGGCATATCAATAAACTAAGTTGGTTTGCTCATTTACCAGGAGTTACGTCCCTTTGAACATAAGTGCAAATCACAAAAAGTACTAAACATACTGATGGAAATTCACTAAATATGGGGTTTTGTGTTGTTTTTTAATTTTAGTTTTATATGTTCTAATAAATTAAATATCCCTGTGTTTTACAGCAATTCAGTTAAATTATTGGTATAGGCAAACAACATTGACCTGTCCGCTTGACCTTTAATTGAAATATTTATTATGAATGAGTATACATGTATATATATATATATATATATATATATATATATATATATATATATAATATATATATATATATATATCAAGGGAAACTTATTTATTTTGTTTACATAATGAGAAACACTAACCACAAACACTGTGTATGTATGAACTGTGAGTTCTAATACTACCCATGTAATGGGTGGATTCTCCTTTAAGAATATTTTTAATGAAATGTCAAGCTGACAGGTCAATGTTTGCCTATATAATAAAGGGTTTTTCAGTAATATAAAAAATAACCACCAGAAGAAACAAATTTTTGTACTTTCAATACCAGTTGTTTTGAATGAGGTATCAACTATGTTCACTCTTGAAGGGACCATGGTGGTTTTGATCCAATATTTTGCCAAATGACCCCATTATTAAAGCCATAGTGGGCCTGATAATTAACATGACACAAATGCAATAATATTGGTGTTGTGTTGTTTGAGAGGAATGATTTTGAAAACGGACTCCTAAAAAATCCTTAGATTCAACAATGTATCAAAGATTTTTTGATGCATTACTTAAACACAGTTTTACTAAATATACTAAAAGTGTACCAGTACAAATGTTAGATTCTCCATAGACTTTAGAAATTAAAACGATACTATATATTAATAATTGATAACTTAAGCTAGTCAAGGTGATATGCTGATAAAGTCTACCTATGATCATGCAATATTGATTTTTACGACTGGAGAACTCAGGTGATGATAATATTACACTGACACAATAAACATGATAAAATATAAATATAATTCTATTTTTTATATAAAAATCACTAGATTGTTCAATACTTAAAATCACTGCAAAATCCAGGAGATTGTTCAAATACTAAAATTCATTACAAAAACTACTAGATTGTTCAATACCAAAATTCATTACAACAATACCAAAATTCATTACAAAAAACATTAGATTGTTCAACACTAAAATTCATTACAAAAGCCACTATATTGTTCAATACTAAAATTCATTACAAAAACTACTAGATTGTTCAATACCAAAATTCATTACAACAATACCAAATTCATTACAAAAACATTAGATTGTTCAATACTAAAATTCATTACAACAATACCAAAATTCATTACAAAAAACATTAGATTGTTCAAATACTAAAATTCATTACAACAACTACTAGATTGTTCAAATACTAAAATTCATTACAACAACTACTAGATTGTTCAAATACTAAAATTCATTACAACAACTACTAGATTGTTCAAATACTAAAATTCATTACAACAACTACTAGATTGTTCAAATACTAAAATTCATTACAAAAACTACTAGATTGTTCAATACTAAAATTCATTATAAAAACTACTAAATTGTTCAATACTAAAATTCATTATAAAAACTACTAAATTGTTCAATACTAAAATTCATTACAACAATACCAAAATTCATTACAAAAACTACTACAGTCCAACCTTCCTTAAAGGCCACCTCTATATAAGGGCCACCTGCTTATAAAGGCCAGTAGAATTATATCCATTTGTTCTTTATTCATATTATTTGAACCCATAAAGGCCAGTTCTACTGGTTCCTTTGGGTGGCCTTTATAGATAGGTTTGACTGTAGATTGTTCAATACTAAAATTCATTACAAAAACTACTAGATTGTTCAATACCAAAATTCATTACAACAATACCAAAATTCATTACAAAAAACATTAGATTGTTCAACACTAAAATTCATTACAAAAGCCACTATATTGTTCAATACTAAAATTCATTACAAAAACTACTAGATTGTTCAATACCAAAATTCATTACAACAATACCAAATTCATTACAAAAAACATTAGATTGTTCAACACTAAAATTCATTACAACAATACCAAAATTCATTACAAAAAACATTAGATTGTTCAAATACTAAAATTCATTACAACAACTACTAGATTGTTCAAATACTAAAATTCATTACAACAACTACTAGATTGTTCAAATACTAAAATTCATTACAACAACTACTAGATTGTTCAAATACTAAAATTCATTACAACAACTACTAGATTGTTCAAATACTAAAATTCATTACAAAAACTACTAGATTGTTCAATACTAAAATTCATTATAAAAACTACTAAATTGTTCAATACTAAAATTCATTATAAAAACTACTAAATTGTTCAATACTAAAATTCATTACAACAATACCAAAATTCATTACAAAAACTACTACAGTCCAACCTTCCTTAAAGGCCACCTCTATATAAGGGCCACCTGCTTATAAAGGCCAGTAGAATTATATCCCATTTGTTCTTTATTCATATTATTTGAACCCATAAAGGCCAGTTCTACTGGTTCCTTTGGGTGGCCTTTATAGATAGGTTTGACTGTAGATTGTTCAATACTAAAATTCATTACAAAAACTACTAGATTGTTCAATACCAAAATTCATTACAACAATACCAAAATTCATTACAAAAACATTAGATTGTTCAACACTAAAATTCATTACAAAAGCCACTATATTGTTCAATACTAAAATTCATTACAAAAACTACTAGATTGTTCAATACCAAAATTCATTACAACAATACCAAATTCATTACAAAAAACATTAGATTGTTCAATACTAAAATTCATTACAACAATACCAAAATTCATTACAAAAAACATTAGATTGTTCAAATACTAAAATTCATTACAACAACTACTAGATTGTTCAAATACTAAAATTCATTACAACAACTACTAGATTGTTCAAATACTAAAATTCATTACAACAACTACTAGATTGTTCAAATACTAAAATTCATTACAACAACTACTAGATTGTTCAAATACTAAAATTCATTACAAAAACTACTAGATTGTTCAAATACTAAAATTCATTACAACAACTACTAGATTGTTCAAATACTAAAATTCATTACAACAATACCAAAATTCATTACAAAAAACATTAGATTGTTCAAATACTAAAATTCATTACAACAACTACTAGATTGTTCAAATACTAAAATTCATTACAACAACTACTAGATTGTTCAAATACTAAAATTCATTACAACAACTACTAGATTGTTCAAATACTAAAATTCATTACAACAACTACTAGATTGTTCAAATACTAAAATTCATTACAAAAACTACTAGATTGTTCAAATACTAAAATTCATTACAACAACTACTAGATTGTTCAAATACTAAAATTCATTACAACAACTACTAGATTGTTCAATACTAAAATTCATTACAAAAACTACTAGATTGTTCAATACTAAAATTCATTACAAAAACTACTAGATTGTTCAATACTAAAATTCATTACAACAATACCAAAATTCATTACAAAAAACATTAGATTGTTCAAATACTAAAATTCATTACAACTACTAGATTGTTCAAATACTAAAATTCATTACAACAACTACTAGATTGTTCAAATACTAAAATTCATTACAACAACTACTAGATTGTTCAAATACTAAAATTCATTACAACAACTACTAGATTGTTCAAATACTAAAATTCATTACAAAAACTACTAGATTGTTCAAATACTAAAATTCATTACAACAACTACTAGATTGTTCAAATACTAAAATTCATTACAACAACTACTAGATTGTTCAAATACTAAAATTCATTACAACAACTACTAGATTGTTCAAATACTAAAATTCATTACAAAAACTACTAGATTGTTCAAATACTAAAATTCATTACAACAACTACTAGATTGTTCAAATACTAAAATTCATTACAACAACTACTAGATTGTTCAAATACTAAAATTCATTACAACAATACCAAAATTCATTACAAAAAACATTAGATTGTTCAAATACTAAAATTCATTACAACAACTACTAGATTGTTCAAATACTAAAATTCATTACAACAACTACTAGATTGTTCAAATACTAAAATTCATTACAACAACTACTAGATTGTTCAAATACTAAAATTCATTACAACAACTACTAGATTGTTCAAATACTAAAATTCATTACAAAAACTACTAGATTGTTCAAATACTAAAATTCATTACAACAACTACTAGATTGTTCAAATACTAAAATTCATTACAACAACTACTAGATTGTTCAAATACTAAAATTCATTACAACAATACCAAAATTCATTACAAAAAACATTAGATTGTTCAAATACTAAAATTCATTACAACAACTACTAGATTGTTCAAATACTAAAATTCATTACAACAACTACTAGATTGTTCAAATACTAAAATTCATTACAACAACTACTAGATTGTTCAAATACTAAAATTCATTACAACAACTACTAGATTGTTCAAATACTAAAATTCATTACAACAACTACTAGATTGTTCAAATACTAAAATTCATTACAACAACTACTAGATTGTTCAATACTAAAATTCATTACAACAACTACTAGATTGTTCAATACTAAAATTCATTACAAAAACTACTAGATTGTTCAATACTAAAATTCATTATAAAAACTACTAAATTGTTCAATACTAAAATTCATTATAAAAACTACTAAATTGTTCAATACTAAAATTCATTACAACAATACCAAAATTCATTACAAAAACTACTACAGTCCAACCTTCCTTAAAGGCCACCTCTATATAAGGGCCACCTGCTTATAAAGGCCAGTAGAATTATATCCCATTTGTTCTTTATTCATATTATTTGAACCCATAAAGGCCAGTTCTACTGGTTCCTTTGGGTGGCCTTTATAGATAGGTTTGACTGTAGATTGTTCAATACTAAAATTCATTACAAAAACTACAAGATTGCTCAACACTAAAATTCATTACAAAAGCCACAAGATTGCTCAATACCAAAATTCATTACAAAAGCCACAAGATTGCTCAATACCAAAATTCATTACAAAAGCCACAAGATTGCTCAATACCAAAATTCATTACAAAAGCCACAAGATTGCTCAATACCAAAATTCATTACAAAAGCCACAAGATTGCTCAATACCAAAATTCATTACAAAAGCTACTAGATTGTTCAATACCAAGATTCATTACATAAGGATTAGCTCTGAAAAATGTGATAAATGGCTTCTCATTAACCAAAGAGCTCGTCATAATCAAATTCCATATACAGAATCAGAAGACTCAAATAAAAATTGCTTTGATTTTGGCTAATGCTCACTAGGTGAGCGATACAGGCCCTATTGTTTTCTTAAAATATTTTGTTGAAATGTTTAAGGTAGTCATTATTTATCAGGTGAGCATATCAGGCCCAATGGGTTTCTTTTTTATGTATGTGATAGTAGTTAACTCAACTGGCAATAGCTTATGGGAGGCAAAGGTTGTGTTCATGCATCCATGTGTAAACTTTAATCCTTTTCTCTGAAACTGCTGAGGTAATTGAAACCAAATTTAGTGTTGAAAGTCCTCAGATGGTGTAGACTAAAGTTTGCACAATGCGACCCCATCTGACATCCCAGATGGTCGCCATTACTTCAAATAGCAAAAATGCAAAAGTAGCCATTGTGCATTAAATTTTCAACTAATTTTGTTGTGGCCAATAAACTAGAGTAACATTAATTAACGGTACAAAAATACTAAGTTGTAATGTGTGGTTAATTATGTCAGTTGTAAATCTGCAATAATCGGTATGATCTTTTTTATTTTAGCTGAAAATGGGACAACTACAAAAATGCCAAGTTGTAATGTGTGGTTAATCACGGCTGTTATAAATCTGCAATAATCAGTATGATCTTATTTTGTTTTAGCTGAAGATGGGACAACTACAAAAATGCCAAGTTGTAATGTGTGGTTAATTATGTCAGTTGTAAATCTGCAATAATCAGTATGATCAGTTTTATTTTAGCTGAAGATGGGACAACTACAAAAATGCCAAGTTGTAATGTGTGGTTAATCATGTCAGTTATAAATCTGCAATAATCAATATGATCTTGTTTTGTTTTAGCTGAAGATGGAACAACCACAAAAAATGCCAAGTTGTAATGTGTGGTTAATCATGGCTGTTATAAGTCTTACCATTGGTTGTTCTGGGATAATAGCTATGGCAATTCTCAGAAGTCAAGATCTAGTTACTGTTTATGAGGTAAATGTGTTTATTGTTGAATGTGAGAGTATGAGTTACTGTATATCCAAATATTGAGTGCATATGGAAAATGCAAGAATAAAGTCCTACTTAATTTCCAACAACCTCAGAAAATATTGTCTAAACTTGATACAAAATCTACTGATCCAAAAGTGAATTTAATTCTGTACATAGAGCAATTTTTGAAGTTTTTTAACAAAACAACAAATAGAACTATGTCAAAATTATAATACTTTAAAATCATAACTTTTATGAAATAAACAACAATGGCAGTTGAATTTAACTAATTCTTTATGAAATCTGTGGTAATTTTAATTTATTTTGAAGGGTGTAGCGTATTTTGGTGTTTAGTTATTCTGTCACATTTTAAAACTTGATTTATTGATTAGATTTCACTTCTGTGAAAGGGAGATAAATTGCACAGTGCCGTGTGCAAACTGAGCACATGGAATACAAATGTGGATTTTAAATACTTCATCGATTTTGAAGTAAAATTTACATGAAATGGGAATATTGTTAGTGGTATTCATCAGTTTAATAAAAACTAGACTAAGCAGCAAATGATCCAGTTACATACAAACACTAGAATGAGCCCCATCATAGCAGTGGTCGGGTCTGCAAAAACTCTACTTTGTCTCTATCCAAAATGACAAACAACGTTCGGTACAATTGATAGAACTTTATTTAATTTTAATTACTTATCATCTTTTTCATATATTTATGGTAGAACTTTATTAAATTTTAATTACTCATCATCTTTTTCATATATTTATGGAATTATTATTTTCTGCCGTTTTTACATAACAATACATGTACATGGTTTGGTATGTTGTTCATCATCCGTCTGACTATGCATTGATCGACCCCTTTTCCCTATCAACCTTTTCAACTATTGGTTATGAAATGAAGAAGTATTAATTAATGATCAATGACAACTGTAACAAAACATTACATGGCTGCAATACGGGAGTACCAATAAAATGGAATATGGAAATTGTCACCGTTATATATAGACAGTTGTGACAAATGATCATTTGTTTATGATTATGTCATTTGTTGTGTTTTCTGATAATGTTTAATGTTTGTACCTGTAATTATGCCCATCAAATGACAAAACTTACACTGTCTTATTTACAAATTTTGACATTTTATTTTAATGTGTTTCAGTATGGCGTTGTTTTTGATGCTGGTTCTTCACATACTGCACTGTTTGTGTATAAATGGAATGGTGAAAAATTTAACAACACAGCTCTAGCTAACCAGATTGGTTACAAAAAAGCAGGTATACATTTATATAGGCTGGGATTATGCTTTTAGTACTGTTAGATTTTAGCTCACCTGACCAAAGGTCATATTGAGACTAGTTACTTTTGACCTACATATTGGGTCTAGTTAATTTTGACCTACATATTGGGACTAGTTACTGTTGACCTACATATTGGGACTACTGTAGTTCTTTAAATAGTAGAATAGGTAATTTATGGCTACAAAAAATCTAAATTTCAATATCATAAAGAAAGATCTGTGAAATTATATTCAATACTAAAATACCTTTTAAGAAAAAATGCTTATAGACTTTTGATAATTGTATACAATTCTGGGTATAGAGAAAAAATGAACGCTGTACAAAATACTTAGTCTGCAACGAAGTCACAAAACACCCAAATGTACCTCTTATTTATCCACATACCCCAAATGATGTCACATGTATATATAGGTTACATAGAATCACACCTGTAAAAGGTGTTCAACAGGTGTGTTGATTATTTAAGAGGGGTAAGCTCAAAACATAAAATTTGCATATGGGGCACTAAAGGTTATCTTCATAGTAAAAAAGATCTGTAAGAGACCACATTTTCCTCTATATAGCAGAAAACGTAAGACTTAATATTTTGGAATTATGTCAAATTTAGAAAGGAATTTTGATTGTATACCACTTTTCATTATCTGATTTTTGCTAAGAATTCACAGAAACTTTTTATTGCAACAAATGATCTATTCTACTATATAAAGAACCACAGTAGTTACTTTTGACCTACATATTGGGACTAGTTACTTTTGACCTACATATTGGGACTAGTTACTGTTGACCTACATATTGGAACTAGTTACTTTTGACCTACATATTGGGTCTAGTTACTGTTGACCTACATATTGGGTCTAGTTACTTTTGACCTACATATTGGGTCTAGTTACTTTTGACCTACATATTGGGTCTAGTTACTTTTGACCTACATATTGGGTCTAGTTACTGTTGACCTACATATTGGGTCTAGTTACTTTTGACCTACATATTGGGTCTAGTTACTGTTGACCTACATATTGGGTCTAGTTACTTTTGACCTACATATTGGGTGTAGTTACTTTTGACCTACATATTGGGTGTAGTTACTTTTGACCTACATATTGGGTCTAGTTACTTTTGACCTACATATTGGCACTAGTTACTTTTGACCTACATATTGGGTCTAGTTACTTTTGACCTACATATTGGGTCTAGTTACTTTTGACCTACATATTGGGTGTAGTTACTTTTGACCTACGTATTGGGTCTAGTTACTTTTGACCTACATATTGGGTCTAGTTACTTTTGACCTACATATTGGCACTAGTTACTTTTGACCTACATATTGGGTCTAGTTACTGTTGACCTACATATTGGGTCTAGTTACTTTTGACCTACATTTTGGGTCTAGTTACTTTTGACCTACATATTGGGTCTAGTTACTGTTGACCTACATATTGGGTCTAGTTACTTTTGACCTACATATTGGGACTAGTTACTGTTGACCTACATATTGGGTCTAGTTACCTATGACTATTTTCTAGTCTGAATGAGCAGTTAGTAATGAAATATTAGAGCAAAACTAAGCGTCATTAAAAGATCTACTTGGATTGTAAAGAAAATATAAATTGTATTCTAATAATTTAGGTACCACTGTACTGGTAAATGGCACCAGCCCAACTGCACTTGTACCACTTGTGCTATCTATACTAGTCCCAGATATCCTATTGCCTCCCACTGTTGCAGGTAGTTTTTTCTTGATTTTATGTTTTTGAAAGGGTTCATAAAAATGGGGCTTTTCTGGGTTCAAATTAGATTTTAAAACAGAGAGTAGTGATTTCTTTCTCAGATTAGGGAGAAGTTTTTTCAAAACAGGGAGAAGTTTTTCTTCAGCAGAATTTTTCACTTTAAATATGGTTGCTATTTTGTTCCTTCTACAGTTTTCAACTATTGACATGTTGGAAATTCCTATACTTTCCGCTTAAAAACTATGTAAATAATAGTACTACCAATACATACAGGAATAAAATAGATGAACAGGTTTTATACCATACTTTATGGAAAAACAGTTGAAAAAAATTATTTTATTAAAATCAGGGTTAAGATTTTAAAACAGTTGACAGACTATATCAAGTTGTATGATTACCTGAAACATGTGTAAAACAAACTTGATTCTGGTAAACGTTTAAGAAGTTTAATCTGTTTCACCTTAAAACTAACATATTGCAGTCCTTTAGGAATGGATACTGTAATGGGGTTCGCCGCTGTATCACATGATACACCCTAATGTTTTTGCGGAACTATTATCTTCATTGGATATGGAGTCCTATCAGTCCACATTTTCCAGTAAAAACGACATTATACCAGGAGGTTATGATGTAAACATTTTCCAAAATGTCCCAAACAAACGTTAAGGGGTGTTGATCATAGGAACAGCCGATGCATTTCATTGTCACAAATTAGCATTTCATCTCCACGAATAGAATATATCATTTTGCGAGTAAAAGTATTAATCCCCGCAAGTAGGTATAAATATACTATTTTTATACCTTTACATTTATATGTTCTGTTTACCTGGTCAATCTGGCCAATTCATGGAACTTAAGTATGATTAATAAAATTTTACTCAAGGAGATGAAGTATACATTTATCACAGAGATGAAGTATACGTTTATCACAGAGATGAAGTATTACAATTCTTAAAAATTCACAGAGATGAAATGCAGCCGATACAGCAGCCAATCCCATTATCACTTTATCATTATCATTTTACAATTTTCAGAACCAGGTATATCCAGTTACGAAGCTGATCCTCAAGGAGTTGAACAAAATCTTAATACACTGTTAGATTATGCTAAAACAGTTGTACCCAAAGAAAGTCAGTCATCTACGTCTGTCTATCTGGGAGCAACAGCTGGAATGAGATTACTAAGGTAGGACAGTTTTCATTGGAGGAAAACTCAGAAGAGTGGGGTAGAGTAATGGTGTTTTATAGCCTAGTCAAGATCTTTCACTTATATCGAGACGTCGCCAGCTATAGGCGAAAGTGCAGAAATTTTGCCTGTGCGTTGCGCTTATGGCATTATACAGCAGGGTTCTTTAGCATGCCAAGCCCACCGTGACACGGGACCTCGTTTATTTTAAGTTCCCATCCAAAAGAACCATGATTTTCATTTCGTAATGCCGAGTGCTTGGCGAAAGAACATTTACTACCCACTTTCAAGTCTTGGGTCAGACCCCGGGGTTCGAACCCACGACCTTCCACTTACGGAGCGAGCACTCTACCAACTGAGCTACCGCAGGTGCTTATATATGAGACTGTCAGTTTATGGAGGATGGAGGATTCAGGAATGCCCAGAGAAAATCACTGACCTTTGGCAAGAAAATGACAAACTTTCTTCATATTACTTCATGTATAGAATCACTGCCTCGAGTTATACAAAGTTTTGAATAGATTTGACCTTGACCTGCATTAAAGGTCACAGTGACCCTTTGAACAAAAAATGCTTAAAATGAATTTTGGTCATGACCCAAAAGGAATATATTCATCAAACTTTATTTATAAAATCAGTTTAAGTTCTGCAAATAGATATGTCCTTAGCCGTGACCTTGTACATAAAAATGCTCAAATGACTTCTTAATGAACCAAAAAGTATATAATTATCAAACTTCATATAAAGAATCAGCATGTTGAGTTCTACAAAATTTGTGAAAAGTTTTTACCTTGACCATCATTCAAGGTCACACTGACCTTATTTCAAAAAAGCTATACATGACTTTTTATTAACCAGGAGGCTTGTCATCATCAAATTCTATATATAGAATCAGAAAACATCCACCAAAAATGCTTTGATTTTTGGCTAATGCACACCAGGTGAGTGATACAGGCCCTATTGGGCCTTTTGTAATATAAACCTATTGCGAATTTAAATTTGTATGGCAGTGTATGGTAAAATTCATACTATACTTAAACCTGTCTTAAAAGGCTACCCAGATGAATTGGCACAATTGGTCATTATAGGCAGGTGGTCTTTAGATACAGTTTCTTATAACATGAATAAAGAGCAATTAAGAATGGAATTTTAATTGCCTTTAAAAATAGGTAACCCTTGTACTGAGGTGATCTTAAATGCAGATTTGACTGTAGTTGAACAGTAATATTTATTAAGGTTTTTCTGATTATGGTTCAGTAAAGATATATTTTTTCAGGGCAGTCAATGACACCATCAGTAGTGCCATAATGAATGTTACCAGAGACGCAATTAAAAACTCCCCATTTGAGTTTTCTAATGACACTGTAGACGCTAGGATATTATCTGGTGGTGAAGAGGGCATGTATTCATGGGTTACCAGTAATTATTTCGCAGGAAGATTTGGTGTGGTAAATATGAAATATATATTAGCCCCCAATTTAACAATCATTCCTTAACTGTGATTTTCCTCAACTTTAATCTAGCAGAATTTTAACAATCTCTTTTGAAACTATGAATGAACATTTTTGACAATACTAAAGAGAGATGTTATAGGCTTAAAGTGATCTTCAAAATCACACCTTAAATTCATGAACACCTTAATTGACAAAATTATTAACATTTCAAATTTGCCAGATTTAAGTTTAAAAAATTTTAATGAATGAATGATTGTGTAAACTAGGACCAGTTATAAGAAAAGATTTATTAGTAACAAGTGGTTCCTGTCAAACCAATCTTCAGGGTTTTCCCTGACGCACAAAAAGCTGTGTTTTGCCGTGTTTTTATCACCAATGTCCCTTAAAAAATCATCAAATGTGCCCATGATGGCACAATCTTGAATGAACGCATGATCCGGTAATATTCCGATTCAGTTTATTTTTCGTTTTTTGTTTTAATCCAAGCTCAAGCTCTGAAACAGCGCCGACCTAGCTTCGTATGTCGCAAGGTAGACAAGTCATAAAAGAGATACAAATGTTGGCTGCTGTGCAGAGCTTGGTCCAAGCTAGTTAACCCGTATATGCAAAGCATTTTTAGCGATATTTTGCACAAATGCTGTCATGTCATCCAAAAACTATTTAGTATTTTTGACCAAGAATTACACAAACGTACTGACGGTGAAAAATCAGATTCTGAAAATGCTGTCAGTCTGTCTGACCCTAAAAAAATTTAATATTTCAGAAATTCTCCGCCCGCTGAAAAAGCACAAGACGCCCACGAGTAAAATGACATGACAAAATTTAATTATTTCCATTATTTAAAATTATTTCACCAGTATCACATCTGCTGTGTCTATAATTAATTTCGATAAACTTTTTTGGCCAGTTCATCTTCCTTTTGCTTTAAACAACTTTGTTGTTATGTCCCCCGAAAATTTTATTTATCACTCAAAATTTTATGGTAAGGGAACATGTGTCCCCAAGTTTTAAAAACCAAGAGAAATCCCTGAATCTTCAATTGGGAAGTGGGAGTGGGGGTAACAGAGAGCTTTTGCTGAGTGGTTAGACAATTTTACACATGTAAAGTGGGTATGGAATTGATGAATATATACAACTGTTTTGTTAACTGTATCGAAAGTTTGAATTTTTTTTAACCTTGACCTTTGATCTGTATTTACTATTTTGTGAACACACTGAGATTTCCAACATTCAGAACCATGGAGAACTCGTAATAAATAACACACTGAGATTTCCAACATTCAGAACCATGGAGAACTTGTAATAAATAACACACTGAGATTTCCAACATTCAGAACCATGGAGAACTCGTAATAAATAACACACTGAGATTTCCAACATTCAGAACCATGGAGAACTCGTAATAAATAACACACTGAGATTTCCAACATTCAGAACCATGGAGAACTCGTAATAAATAACACACTGAGATTTCCAACATTCAGAACCATGGAGAACTCGTAATAAATAACACACTGAGATTTCCAACATTCAGAACCATGGAGAACTCGTAATAAATAACACACTGAGATTTCCAACATTCAGAACCATGGAGAACTTGTAATAATGAAAGAGTAGAGTTGAGAAATGGTGTTTAATGTCCCAGTCAAGAATATTTCACTTATATCGAGACATTGCCAGCTATAGGCGAAGGTGCAGAAATTTTGGCTTTGTTGCGCTGATGGCATTATACAGCAAGGTTCTTTAGCGTGCCAAGCATACCGTGACACTGGACCTCGTTTATTTCAAGTTCCCATCCGAATCTTGATTTTCATTTCGTAATGCTGAGTGCTTGGCAAAAGAACAGTCACTACCCACTTTCAAGTCTTGGGTCAGACAGGGTTTGGGTTTGAATCCATGACCTACCACTTAGGGAGCAAGCACTCCTCCAACTAAGCTACTGCAGTGGTCATTATAACTATAGAGGAATATAGGTCTGTAGATAACTCGCCTAAAGTGCAGGAGGTCATGGGTTCAATCCCCAGTCTGGCCCTACAATGTTCATGGATTTGATTGGTTTGTTTGTCATTTTGCTGGGTTTTGTAAAAAACACAAAGCAGAAAAAAATTATTACATCATATTACTTTCAGTATTACTTGTATATGTTATCAGGTCAGCATTCCCAGTTTTGACATTGAAAAATTACAAAATTTTTACATTTTAGTGATATTTCAAATGTCTAAATTATCCCTGTCACAATCTTAGCTTTTTAAAGGTTGGTGATCTTCTCCAGGTACCCCAGTTTCCACCACTATCAAGTACTGAATGCTTCTAAATAAGTGAAAGAATGTTGACTGGGGTGTAAAACACCGTTACATCACTCCATTATATGTGAAAGATATACATTTATATTAGGGCTGTGACAAATACCCGGATACCCATTCACAGTTAGGGAAATGACTGTGCCCGGGCAGCAAATTGTTTACCTGTTGCCCGTTAAATCATGTATCATTACTGTAGACCTAAAATAAAATGTATATAAGTTCAATTACACTCTTGACTTTCATTCAAACTGACACTTGACATGTCAGTTATTGTAAACATTGTTTATACTTCTGTCAGTTTGTGGCACACGAGGCAAGTATCGGAACACCTTGAGGAACTGCATTCAACCCAGTTATACATACTATGGTTCCGAACGGTAATATCCATCTTATTATCGGGGAACCTTTATAAGCAACTTTCAACATGACAGAGAGAAAATCGGAAATGGAAATTACTTTATTCAAGAAAATTAACAAAACAATGAAAGTTATTGATTCTATTAAACCTTACAAAACAATACCTATGTAGGGTAACTCATATGAGCAATTGGCATGCATAATTAAGGTTTCATCAGAGGCGGGTTTTATGGTAGGTTACTATAGTATACCGATTGCTGCAGATTTATCTGCAATTTAGACATTTGTTTATGGTAAAATCATCTATATAGATAAATAATCATTTATTTAATAATATGTTTATTCTGGTTATTTATTCACGGTTTGTGAAATAGATTCTTAATTGAAATGTGTGGAAGTTGAAAAGCATCGGGTACTCAGTACGGGTCGTGTACCAGATTTTTGGTACCCGGGTACAGAATTCCCTACCCGTCAGAGCCCTAATTTCTATAGTTTAAAAATTTTACTTAACTTGAATTTCAGAAAAACCCAAAACAGTTTAGTGCTGCCGAGGTAACAAAAAGTTTATTGAATTTCAGAAAAACCCAACACAGTTTAGTGCTGCCAAGGTAACAAAAAAATTATTTACTAACAAGGCAGACAGCACTGTAGGTGCCCTTGACCTTGGTGGAGCATCAACACAGATCACATTTTATCCAGGAAGTTCTGTAAATATTCCAGTGAAGTACAGAGGAGATTTAGTGTTATATGGCATGAACTACACTGTATACACAAATAGCTATCTGTGTTACGGTATCAATGAAATCACCAGGAAGTACAAGGCATTGTTGGTAAAAGTAAGTACTGTATCAATGAAATCACCAGGAAGTACAAGGCATTGTTGGTAAAAGTAAGTACTGTATCAATGAAATCACCAGTAAGTACAAGGCATTGTTGGTAAAAGTGAGTACTGTATCAATGAAATCACCAGGAAGTACAAGGCATTGTTGGTAAAAGTGAGTACTGTATCAATGAAATCACCAGTAAGCACAAGGCATTGTTGGTAAAAGTAAGTACTGTATCAATGAAATCACCAGTAAGCACAAGGCATTGTTGGTAAAAGTGAGTACTGTATCAATGAAATCACCAGGAAGTACAAGGCATTGTTGGTAAAAGTAAGTACTGTATCAATGAAATCACCAGGAAGTACAAGGCATTGTTGGTAAAAGTAAGTACTGTATCAATGAAATCACCAGTAAGCACAAGGCATTGTTGGTAAAAGTAAGTACTGTATCAATGAAATCACCAGTAAGCACAAGGCATTGTTGGTAAAAGTAAGTACTGTATCAATGAAATCACTAGGAAGTACAAGGCATTGTTGGTAAAAGTAAGTACTGTATCAATGAAATCACCAGGAAGTACAAGGCATTGTTGGTAAAAGTAAGTACTGTATCAATGAAATCACCAGGAAGTACAAGGCATTGTTGGTAAAAGTAAGTACAGTATCAATGAAATCACCAGGAAGTACAAGGCATTGTTGGTAAAAGTAAGTACTGTATCAATGAAATCACCAGGAAGTACAAGGCATTGTTGGTAAAAGTGAGTACTGTATCGGCATTGTTGGTAAAAGTAAGTAGTGTATCAATGAAATCACCAGGAAGTACAAGGCATTGTTGGTAAAAGTAAGAACTGTATCGGCATTGTTGGTAAAAGTAAGTAGTGTATCGGCATTGTTGGTAAAAGTAAGTACTGTATCAATGAAATCACTAGGAAGTACAAGGCATTGTTGGTAAAAGTAAGTACTGTATCGGCATTGTTGGTAAAAGTAAGTACTGTATCAATGAAATCACCAGGAAGTACAAGGCATTGTTGGTAAAAGTAAGTACTGTATCAATGAAATCACCAGGAAGTACAAGGCATTGTTGGTAAAAGTAAGTACTGTATCGGCATTGTTGGTAAAAGTAAGTACTGTATCAATAAAATCACCAGGAAGTACAAGGCATTGTTGGTAAAAGTAAGTACTGTATCAATGAAATCACTAGGAAGTACAAGGCATTGTTGGTAAAAGTAAGAACTGTATCGGCATTGTTGGTAAAAGTAAGTAGTGTATCAATGAAATCACCAGGAAGTACAAGGCATTGTTGGTAAAAGTGAGTACTGTATCAATGAAATCACCAGGAAGTACAAGGCATTGTTGGTAAAAGTAAGTACTGTATCAATGAAATCACCAGGAAATACAAGGCATTGTTGGTAAAAGTAAGTACAGTATCAATGAAATCTCCAGGAAGTACAAGGCATTGTTGGTAAAAGTAAGTACTGTATCAATGAAATCACCAGGAAGTACAAGGCATTGTTGGTAAAAGTAAGTACTGTATCGGCATTGTTGGTAAAAGTAAGTAGTGTATCAATGAAATCACCAGGAAGTACAAGGCATTGTTGGTAAAAGTAAGAACTGTATCGGTATTGTTGGTAAAAGTAAGTAGTGTATCGGCATTGTTGGTAAAAGTAAGTACTGTATCAATGAAATCACTAGGAAGTACAAGGCATTGTTGGTAAAAGTAAGTACTGTATCAATGAAATCACTAGGAAGTACAAGGCATTGTTGGTAAAAGTAAGTACTGTATCAATGAAATCACTAGGAAGTACAAGGCATTGTTGGTAAAAGTAAGTACTGTATCAATGAAATCACCAGGAAGTACAAGGCATTGTTGGTAAAAGTAAGTACTGTATCGGCATTGTTGGTAAAAGTAAGTACTGTATCAATGAAATCACTAGGAAGTACAAGGCATTGTTGGTAAAAGTAAGTACTGTATCGGCATTGTTGGTAAAAGTAAGTACTGTATCAATGAAATCACCAGGAAGTACAAGGCATTGTTGGTAAAAGTAAGTACTGTATCAATGAAATCACTAGGAAGTACAAGGCATTGTTGGTAAAAGTGAGTACTGTATGAATGAAATCACCAGGAAGTACAAGGCATTGTTGGTAAAAGTAAGTACAGTATCAATGAAATCTCCAGGAAGTACAAGGCATTGTTGGTAAAAGTGAGTACTGTATCAATGAAATCACTAGGAAGTACAAGGCATTTTGGTAAAAGTGAGTAGTGTATCAATGAAATCACCAGGAAGTACAAGGCATTGTTGGTAAAAGTAAGTACTGTATCAATGAAATCACCAGGAAGTACAAGGCATTGTTGGTAAAAGTAAGTACTGTATCGGCATTGTTGGTAAAAGTAAGTAGTGTATCAATGAAATCACCAGGAAGTACAAGGCATTGTTGGTAAAAGTAAGTACTGTATCAATGAAATCACTAGGAAGTACAAGGCATTGTTGGTAAAAGTAAGTACTGTATCAATGAAATCACCAGGAAGTACAAGGCATTGTTGGTAAAAGTGAGTACTGTATCGGCATTGTTGGTAAAAGTAAGTAGTGTATCAATGAAATCACCAGGAAGTACAAGGCATTGTTGGTAAAAGTAAGTACTGTATCAATGAAATCACCAGGAAGTACAAGGCATTGTTGGTAAAAGTAAGTACTGTATCGGCATTGTTGGTAAAAGTAAGTACTGTATCAATGAAATCACCAGGAAGTACAAGGCATTGTTGGTAAAAGTAAGTAGTGTATCAATGAAATCACTAGGAAGTACAAGGCATTGTTGGTAAAAGTAAGTAGTGTATCAATGAAATCACCAGGAAGTACAAGGCATTGTTGGTAAAAGTGAGTACTGTATCGGCATTGTTGGTAAAAGTAAGTAGTGTATCAATGAAATCACCAGGAAGTACAAGGCATTGTTGGTAAAAGTGAGTACTGTATCAATGAAATCACCAGTAAGTACAAGGCATTGTTGGTAAAAGTAAGTACTGTATCAATGAAATCACCAGGAAGTACAAGGCATTGTTGGTAAAAGTAAGTACTGTATCGGCATTGTTGGTAAAAGTAAGTAGTGTATCAATGAAATCACCAGGAAGTACAAGGCATTGTTGGTAAAAGTAAGAACTGTATCGGTATTGTTGGTAAAAGTAAGTAGTGTATCGGCATTGTTGGTAAAAGTAAGTACTGTATCAATGAAATCACTAGGAAGTACAAGGCATTGTTGGTAAAAGTAAGTACTGTATCAATGAAATCACTAGGAAGTACAAGGCATTGTTGGTAAAAGTAAGTACTGTATCAATGAAATCACTAGGAAGTACAAGGCATTGTTGGTAAAAGTAAGTACTGTATCAATGAAATCACCAGGAAGTACAAGGCATTGTTGGTAAAAGTAAGTACTGTATCGGCATTGTTGGTAAAAGTAAGTACTGTATCAATGAAATCACTAGGAAGTACAAGGCATTGTTGGTAAAAGTAAGTACTGTATCGGCATTGTTGGTAAAAGTAAGTACTGTATCAATGAAATCACCAGGAAGTACAAGGCATTGTTGGTAAAAGTAAGTACTGTATCAATGAAATCACTAGGAAGTACAAGGCATTGTTGGTAAAAGTGAGTACTGTATGAATGAAATCACCAGGAAGTACAAGGCATTGTTGGTAAAAGTAAGTACAGTATCAATGAAATCTCCAGGAAGTACAAGGCATTGTTGGTAAAAGTGAGTACTGTATCAATGAAATCACTAGGAAGTACAAGGCATTTTGGTAAAAGTGAGTAGTGTATCAATGAAATCACCAGGAAGTACAAGGCATTGTTGGTAAAAGTAAGTACTGTATCAATGAAATCACCAGGAAGTACAAGGCATTGTTGGTAAAAGTAAGTACTGTATCGGCATTGTTGGTAAAAGTAAGTAGTGTATCAATGAAATCACCAGGAAGTACAAGGCATTGTTGGTAAAAGTAAGTACTGTATCAATGAAATCACTAGGAAGTACAAGGCATTGTTGGTAAAAGTAAGTACTGTATCAATGAAATCACCAGGAAGTACAAGGCATTGTTGGTAAAAGTGAGTACTGTATCGGCATTGTTGGTAAAAGTAAGTAGTGTATCAATGAAATCACCAGGAAGTACAAGGCATTGTTGGTAAAAGTAAGTACTGTATCAATGAAATCACCAGGAAGTACAAGGCATTGTTGGTAAAAGTAAGTACTGTATCGGCATTGTTGGTAAAAGTAAGTACTGTATCAATGAAATCACCAGGAAGTACAAGGCATTGTTGGTAAAAGTAAGTAGTGTATCAATGAAATCACTAGGAAGTACAAGGCATTGTTGGTAAAAGTAAGTAGTGTATCAATGAAATCACCAGGAAGTACAAGGCATTGTTGGTAAAAGTGAGTACTGTATCGGCATTGTTGGTAAAAGTAAGTAGTGTATCAATGAAATCACCAGGAAGTACAAGGCATTGTTGGTAAAAGTGAGTACTGTATCAATGAAATCACCAGTAAGTACAAGGCATTGTTGGTAAAAGTGAGTACTGTATCAATGAAATCACCAGGAAGTACAAGGCATTGTTGGTAAAAGTGAGTACTGTATCAATGAAATCACTAGGAAGTACAAGGCATTGTTGGTAAAAGTGAGTACTGTATCAATGAAATCACTAGGAAGTACAAGGCATTGTTGGTAAAAGTGGGTAATGTATCAATGAAATCACTAGGAAGTACAAGGCATTGTTGGTAAAAGTAAGTACTGTATCAATGAAATCACCAGGCAGTACAAGGCATTGTTGGTAAAAGTGAGTACTGTATCGGCATTGTTGGTAAAAGTAAGTACTGTATCAATGAAATCACCAGGAAGTACAAGGCATTGTTGGTAAAAGTGAGTACTGTATCAATGAAATCACCAGGAAGTACAAGGCATTGTTAAAAGTAAGAACTGTATCGGCATTGTTGGTAAAAGTAAGTAGTGTATCAATGAAATCAGCAGGAAGTACAAGGCATTGTTGGTAAAAATGAGTACTGTATCAATGAAATCACTAGGAAGTACAAGGCATTGTTGGTAAAAGTAAGAACTGTATCAGCATTGTTGGTAAAAGTAAGTAGTGTATCAATGAAAATCACCAGGAAGTACAAGGCATTGTTGGTAAAAGTGAGTACTGTATCAATGAAATCACCAGGAAGTACAAGGCATTGTTGGTAAAAGTAAGTAGTGTATCAATGAAATCACCAGGAAGTACAAGGCATTGTTGGTAAAAGTGAGTACTGTATCAATGAAATCACCAGGAAGTACAAGGCATTGTTGGTAAAAGTGAGTACTGTATCAATGAAATCACCAGTAAGCACAAGGCATTGTTGGTAAAAGTAAGTACTGTATCAATGAAATCACCAGGAAGTACAAGACATTGTTGGTAAAAGTAAGTACTGTATCAATGAAATCACCAGGAAGTACAAGGCATTGTTGGTAAAAGTGAGTACTGTATCAATGAAATCACCAGGAAGTACAAGGCATTGTTGGTAAAAGTAAGTACTGTATCAATGAAATCACCAGTAAGCACAAGGCATTGTTGGTAAAAGTAAGTACTGTATCAATGAAATCACTAGGAAGTACAAGGCATTGTTGGTAAAAGTAAGTACTGTATCAATGAAATCACCAGGAAGTACAAGGCATTGTTGGTAAAAGTGAGTACTGTATCAATGAAATCACCAGGAAGTACAAGGCATTGTTGGTAAAAGTAAGTACTGTATCAATGAAATCACCAGGAAGTACAAGGCATTGTTGGTAAAAGTAAGTACTGTATCATTGAAATCACCAGGAAGTACAAGGCATTGTTGGTAAAAGTGAGTACTGTATCAATGAAATCACCAGGAAGTACAAGGCATTGTTGGTAAAAGTAAGTACTGTATCAATGAAATCACCAGGAAGTACAAGGCATTGTTGGTAAAAGTAAGTACTGTATCATTGAAATCACCAGGAAGTACAAGGCATTGTTGGTAAAAGTGAGTACTGTATCAATGAAATCACCAGGAAGTACAAGGCATTGTTGGTAAAAGTAAGTAGTGTATCAATGAAATCACCAGGAAGTACAAGGCATTGTTGGTAAAAGTGAGTACTGTATCAATGAAATCACCAGGAAGTACAAGGCATTGTTGGTAAAAGTGAGTACTGTATCAATGAAATCACCAGTAAGCACAAGGCATTGTTGGTAAAAGTAAGTACTGTATCAATGAAATCACCAGGAAGTACAAGACATTGTTGGTAAAAGTAAGTACTGTATCAATGAAATCACCAGGAAGTACAAGGCATTGTTGGTAAAAGTGAGTACTGTATCAATGAAATCACCAGTAAGCACAAGGCATTGTTGGTAAAAGTAAGTACTGTATCAATGAAATCACTAGGAAGTACAAGGCATTGTTGGTAAAAGTAAGTACTGTATCAATGAAATCACCAGGAAGTACAAGGCATTGTTGGTAAAAGTGAGTACTGTATCAATGAAATCACCAGGAAGTACAAGGCATTGTTGGTAAAAGTAAGTACTGTATCAATGAAATCACCAGGAAGTACAAGGCATTGTTGGTAAAAGTAAGTACTGTATCATTGAAATCACCAGGAAGTACAAGGCATTGTTGGTAAAAGTGAGTACTGTATCAATGAAATCACCAGGAAGTACAAGGCATTGTTGGTAAAAGTAAGTACTGTATCAATGAAATCACCAGGAAGTACAAGGCATTGTTGGTAAAAGTAAGTACTGTATCAATGAAATCACTAGTAAGCACAAGGCATTGTTGGTAAAAGTAAGTACAGTATCAATGAAATCACCAGTAAGCACAAGGCATTGTTGGTAAAAGTGAGTACTGTATCAATGAAATCACCAGGAAGCACAAGGCATTGTTGGTAAAAGTGAGTACTGTATCAATGAAATCACCAGGAAGTACAAGGCATTGTTGGTAAAAGTAAGTACTGTATCAATGAAATCACCAGGAAGTACAAGGCATTGTTGGTAAAAGTAAGTACTGTATCATTGAAATCACCAGGAAGTACAAGGCATTGTTGGTAAAAGTGAGTACTGTATCAATGAAATCACCAGGAAGTACAAGGCATTGTTGGTAAAAGTAAGTACTGTATCAATGAAATCACCAGGAAGTACAAGGCATTGTTGGTAAAAGTAAGTACTGTATCAATGAAATCACCAGTAAGCACAAGGCATTGTTGGTAAAAGTAAGTACAGTATCAATGAAATCACCAGTAAGCACAAGGCATTGTTGGTAAAAGTGAGTACTGTATCAATGAAATCACCAGGAAGCACAAGGCATTGTTGGTAAAAGTAAGTACAGTACTGTAAATTTCAATTTTTATAAAGCGATATAGGTATTAGACCCATTGTTTGCTAAAGCTTGTTCTGGACAGAAAAATATTCATCTTTGTTCTTACACTGTTACCAGTGCAAGATTTTATTATGCTAACTTCTGTTCATCCAGAGTACCAGGAATTCTCCAAAACTATTTTACAAAACTTGGTGCAAAGAATCAAGATTGATAGAAAACATATCATTAACTGGATTTGGTTTGCTCATTTTTGTGGGAGTTATGGCCCTTTGAACATTAGTACAAACCACAAAAAAGTACCTAATGACAGGAATACTAATACACTAAATCAGCCTGTGGATACTGCACTGTACCTAATAACAGGGATACTAATTCACTAAATCAGCCTGTGGATACTGCACTGTACCTAATAACAGGGATACTAATTCACTAAATCAGCCTGTGGATACTGCACTGTACCTAATAACAGGGATACTAATTCACTAAATCAGCCTGTGGATACTGCACTGTACCTAATAACAGGGATACTAATTCACTAAATCAGCCTGTGGATACTGCACTGTACCTAATAACAGGGATACTAATTCACTAAATCAGCCTGTGGATACTGCACTGTACCTAATAACAGGGATACTAATTCACTAAATCAGCCTGTGGATACTGCACTGTACCTAATAACAGGGATACTAATTCACTAAATCAGCCTGTGGATACTGCACTGTACCTAATAACAGGGATACTAATTCACTAAATCAACCTGTGGATACTGCACTGTACCTAATAACAGGGATACTAATTCACTAAATCAGCCTGTGGATACTGCACTGTACCTAATAACAGGGATACTAATTCACTAAATCAGCCTGTGGATACTGCACTGTACCTAATAACAGGGATACTAATTCACTAAATCAGCCTGTGGATACTGCACTGTACCTAATAACAGGGATACTAATTCACTAAATCAGCCTGTGGATACTGCACTGTACCTAATAACAGGGATACTAATTCACTAAATCAGCCTGTGGATACTGCACTGTACCTAATAACAGGGATACTAATTCACTAAATCAGCCTGTGGATACTGCACTGTACCTAATAACAGGGATACTAATTCACTAAATCAGCCTGTGGATACTGCACTGTACCTAATAACAGGGATACTAATTCACTAAATCAGCCTGTGGATACTGCACTGTATATTATCTTGATTACAGCACTAATGGTAATGACATCTACAGTCAGTCATGCCTTAAAGATCACCTCTATATAAGGGTCACCCGCTTTTAAAGGGTATTTAAATTTTATCCAAATTGATCTTTATTCATGTTATTTGAACCTGTATATAAGGGCCTACTTCTCATAAAAGCCACTTTCACAGGTTCCTTTGTGTGACCTTTATAAACAGGTTTGACTGTATTTACATGTATATTGTTGTCTGTTACAGAGTCAGTCTTTTAATGAGACTATTATAGACCCATGTGGACCTAAAGACAAAGAGTGGGTAGAAGATTATACAGATATATTTGAAGCTCCCTGTACCAAGCAAGCAAATCTGCCTGATATTATTGTGAAGGTTAGTATAACAAGCCACCAAAGGTTTGTCCTTGAAAGTGTTTTAGGTGACCTATGTGGCAGAGTGTTCTTAAGCATGTGCTTACAGATCACAGCACTTCTCACCAGCTTGGTTCAAATTCCACTACGGACAGTTTATATTGCGAGAAAGATTGTCAGTTTCCTTGCTGAAGGTCAGTTTCCCCCACAATCCTAGAGCTGATTGCCTCAGTTTCCTTGCTGAAGGTCAGTTTCCCCCACAATCCTAGAGCTGATTGCCTCAGTTTCCTTGTTGAAGCTTGGTTTCCTCCACAATTGTGGAACTTATTGCCTCAGTTTCCTTGCTGAAGGTCAGTTTCCTCCACAATTCTGGAACTGATTGCCTCAGTTTCCTTGCTGAAGCTTGGTTTCCTCCACAATTCTGGAACTGATTGCCTCAGTTTCCTTGTTGAAGCTTGGTTTCCTCCACAAATCTGGAACTGATTGCCTCAGTTCCCTTTCTGAAGGTTGGTTTCCTCCACAATTCTGGAACTGATTGCCTCAGTTCCCTTTCTGAAGGTTGGTTTCCTCCACAATTCTGGAACTTATTGCCTCAGTTCCCTTGCTGAAGCTTGGTTTCCTCCACAATTCTGGAACTTATTGCCTCAGTTTCCTTGTTGAAGCTTGGTTTCCTCCACAATTGTGGAACTTATTGCCTCAGTTCCCTTGCTAAGGTCAGTTTCCTCCACAATTCTGGAACTTATTGCCTCAGTTCCCTTGCTAAGGTCAGTTTCCCCCACAATTCTGGAACTGATTGCCTCAGTTTCCTTGCTGAAGGTTGGTTTCCTCCACAATTCTGGAACTGATTGCCTCAGTTCCCTTTCTGAAGGTTGGTTTCCTCCACAATTCTGGAACTTATTGCCTCAGTTCCCTTGCTGAAGCTTGGTTTCCTCCACAATTCTGGAACTGATTGCCTCAGTTCCCTTGTTGAAGCTTGGTTTCCTCCACAATTCTGGAACTGATTGCCTCAGTTTCCTTGTTGAAGCTTGGTTTCCTCCACAAATCTGGAACTGATTGCCTCAGTTCCCTTGCTAAGCTTGGTTTCCTCCACAAATCTGGAACTGATTGCCTCAGTTCCCTTTCTGAAGGTTGGTTTCCTCCACAATTCTGGAACTGATTGCCTCAGTTCCCTTGTTGAAGGTTGGTTTCCTCCACAATTCTGGAACTTATTGCCTCAGTTCCCTTGCTGAAGCTTGGTTTCCTCCACAATTCTGGAACTTATTGCCTCAGTTCCCTTGTTGAAGCTTGGTTTCCTCCACAATTCTGGAACTGATTGCCTCAGTTCCCTTTCTGAAGGTTGGTTTCCTCCACAATTCTGGAACTTATTGCCTCAGTTCCCTTGTTGAAGCTTGGTTTCCTCCACAATTCTGGAACTTATTGCCTCAGTTCCCTTGCTGAAGCTTGGTTTCCTCCACAATTCTGGAACTTATTGCCTCAGTTTCCTTGCTGAAGGTCAGTTTCCTCCACAATTCTGGAACTTATTGCCTCAGTTCCCTTGCTGAAGCTTGGTTTCCTCCACAATTCTGGAACTGATTGCCTCAGTTCCCTTGCTGAAGCTTGGTTTCCTCCACAATTCTGGAACTGATTGCCTCAGTTTCCTTGCTGAAGGTTGGTTTCCTCCACAATTCTGGAACTCATTGCCTCAGTTTCCTTGTTGAAGCTTGGTTTCCTCCACAATTGTGGAACTTATTGCCTCAGTTCCCTTGCTAAGGTCAGTTTCCTCCACAATTCTGGAACTTATTGCCTCAGTTCCCTTGCTAAGGTCAGTTTCCCCCACAATTCTGGAACTGATTGCCTCAGTTTCCTTGCTGAAGGTCAGTTTCCCCCACAATTCTGGAACTGATTGCCTCAGTTCCCTTGCTGAAGCTTGGTTTCCTCCACAATTCCGGAACTGATCACTTCAGTTCCCTTGCTGAAGCTTGGTTTCCTCCACAATTCTGGAACTGAACACTTCAGTTCCCTTGCTGAAGGTCAGTTTCCTCCACAATCCTAGAGCTGATTGCCTCAGTTCCCTTGCTGAAGCTTGGTTTCCTCCACAATTCTGGAACTGATTGCCTCAGTTTCCTTGCTGAAGCTTGGTTTCCTCCCAATTCTGGAACTGAACACTTCAGTTCCCTTGCTGAAGGTCAGTTTCCTCCACAATCCTAGAGCTGATCACCTCAGTTCCCTTGCTGAAGCTTGGTTTCCTCCACAATTCTGGAACTGAACACTTCAGTTCCCTTGCTGAAGGTCAGTTTCCTCCACAATCCTAGAGCTGATTGCCTCAGTTCCCTTGCTGAAGCTTGGTTTCCTCCACAATTCTGGAACTGATTGCCTCAGTTTCCTTGTTGAAGCTTGGTTTCCTCCACAATTCTGGAACTTATTGCCTCAGTTTCCTTGCTGAAGGTCAGTTTCCTCCACAATTCTGGAACTCATTGCCTCAGTTTCCTTGTTGAAGCTTGGTTTCCTCCACAATTCTGGAACTTATTGCCTCAGTTTCCTTGCTGAAGGTCAGTTTCCTCCACAATTCTGGAACTGATTGCCTCAGTTTCCTTGCTGAAGGTCAGTTTCCCCCACAATTCTGGAACTGATTGCCTCAGTTCCCTTGCTGAAGCTTGGTTTCCTCCACAATTCTTGAACTGATTGCCTCAGTTCCCTTGCTGAAGGTCAGTTTCCCCCACAATTCTGGAACTGATTGCCTCAGTTCCCTTGCTGAAGCTTGGTTTCCTCCACAATTCTGGAACTGATCACTTCAGTTTCCTTGCTGAAGGTCAGTTTCCTCCACAATTCTGGAACTGATTGCCTCAGTTCCCTTGCTGAAGGTCAGTTTCCCCCACAATTCTGGAACTGATTGCCTCAGTTCCCTTGCTGAAGCTTGGTTTCCTCCACAATTCTGGAACTTATTGCCTCAGTTTCCTTGTTGAAGCTTGGTTTCCTCCACAATTCTGGAACTTATTGCCTCAGTTTCCTTGTTGAAGCTTGGTTTCCTCCACAATTCTGGAACTGATCACTTCAGTTTCCTTGCTGAAGGTCAGTTTCCTCCACAATTCTGGAACTGATTGCCTCAGTTCCCTTGCTGAAGCTTGGTTTCCTCCACAATTCTGGAACTGATTGCCTCAGTTTCCTTGTTGAAGCTTGGTTTCCTCCACAATTCTGGAACTGATTGCCTCAGTTCCCTTGCTGAAGGTTGGTTTCCTCCACAATTCTGGAACTGATTGCCTCAGTTCCCTTGCTGAAGGTTGGTTTCCTCCACAATTCTGGAACTTATTGCCTCAGTTCCCTTGCTGAAGGTCAGTTTCCTCCACAATTCTGGAACTGATTGCCTCAGTTCCCTTGCTGAAGGTTGGTTTCCTCCACAATTCTGGAACTGATCACTTCAGTTTCCTTGCTAAGGTCAGTTTCCTCCACAATTCTGGAACTGATCACTTCAGTTCCCTTGCTGAAGGTCAGTTTCCTCCACAATTCTGGAACTGATTGCCTCAGTTCCCTTGCTGAAGCTTGGTTTCCTCCACAATTCTGGAACTGATTGCCTCAGTTCCCTTGCTGAAGCTTGGTTTCCTCCACAATTCTGGAACTGATTGCCTCAGTTCCCTTGCTGAAGGTTGGTTTCCTCCACAATTCTGGAACTGATCACTTCAGTTCCCTTGCTGAAGGTTGGTTTCCCCCACAATTCTGGAACTGATTACCTCAGTTTCCTTGCTGAAGGTCAGTTTCCTCCACAATTCTGGAACTGATCACTTCAGTTCCCTTGCTGAAGGTTGGTTTCCTCCACAATTCTGGAACTGATTGCCTCAGTTTCCTTGCTGAAGGTCAGTTTCCCCCACAATTCTGGAACTGATTGCCTCAGTTCCCTTGCTAAGCTTGGTTTCCTCCACAATTCTGGAACTGATCACTTCAGTTTCCTTGCTGAAGGTCAGTTTCCTCCACAATTCTGGAACTGATCACCTCAGTTTCCTTGCTGAAGCTTGGTTTCCCCCACAATTCTGGAACTGATTGCCTCAGTTTCCTTGCTGAAGGTCAGTTTCCTCCACAATTCTGGAACTTATTGCCTCAGTTTCCTTGCTGAAGGTCAGTTTCCTCCACAATTCTGGAACTGATTGCCTCAGTTCCCTTGCTGAAGCTTGGTTTCCCCCACAATTCTGGAACTGATTGCCTCAGTTTCCTTGCTGAAGGTCAGTTTCCTCCACAATTCTGGAACTGATTGCCTCAGTTCCCTTGCTGAAGGTTGGTTTCCTCCACAATTCTGGAACTGATTGCCTCAGTTTCCTTGCTAAGGTCAGTTTCCTCCACAATTCTGGAACTTATTGCCTCAGTTCCCTTGCTAAGGTCAGTTTCCTCCACAATTGTGGAACTTATTGCCTCAGTTCCCTTGCTAAGGTCAGTTTCCTCCACAATTGTGGAACTTATTGCCTCAGTTTCCTTGCTGAAGGTCAGTTTCCTCCACAATTCTGGAACTGATTGCCTCAGTTTCCTTGCTGAAGCTTGGTTTCCTCCACAATTCTGGAACTGATTGCCTCAGTTTCCTTGCTGAAGGTTGGTTTCCTCCACAATTCTGGAACTTATTGCCTCAGTTTCCTTGTTGAAGCTTGGTTTCCTCCACAATTCTGGAACTGATTGCCTCAGTTTCCTTGCTGAAGGTTGGTTTCCTCCACAATTCTGGAACTGATTGCCTCAGTTTCCTTGCTGAAGGTCAGTTTCCCCCACAATTCTGGAACTGATTGCCTCAGTTCCCTTGCTAAGCTTGGTTTCCTCCACAATTCTGGAACTGATCACTTCAGTTTCCTTGCTGAAGGTCAGTTTCCTCCACAATTCTGGAACTGATCACCTCAGTTTCCTTGCTGAAGCTTGGTTTCCCCCACAATTCTGGAACTGATTGCCTCAGTTTCCTTGCTGAAGGTCAGTTTCCTCCACAATTCTGGAACTGATTGCCTCAGTTTCCTTGCTAAGGTCAGTTTCCTCCACAATTCTGGAACTTATTGCCTCAGTTCCCTTGCTAAGGTCAGTTTCCTCCACAATTGTGGAACTTATTGCCTCAGTTCCCTTGCTAAGGTCAGTTTCCTCCACAATTGTGGAACTTATTGCCTCAGTTCCCTTGCTAAGGTCAGTTTCCTCCACAATTGTGGAACTTATTGCCTCAGTTCCCTTGCTAAGGTCAGTTTCCTCCACAATTGTGGAACTTATTGCCTCAGTTCCCTTGCTGAAGGTCAGTTTCCTCCACAATTCTGGAACTTATTGCCTCAGTTCCCTTGCTGAAGGTCAGTTTCCTCCACAATTCTGGAACTTATTGCCTCAGTTTCCTTGCTGAAGGTCAGTTTCCTCCACAATTCTGGAACTTATTGCCTCAGTTTCCTTGCTGAAGGTTGGTTTCCTCCACAATTCTGGAACTGATTGCCTCAGTTTCCTTGTTGAAGCTTGGTTTCCTCCACAATTCTGGAACTTATTGCCTCAGTTCCCTTGCTGAAGGTCAGTTTCCTCCACAATTGTGGAACTTATTGCCTCAGTTCCCTTGCTGAAGCTTGGTTTCCTCCACAATTCTGGAACTGATTGCCTCAGTTTCCTTGTTGAAGGTTGGTTTCCTCCACAATTCTGGAACTCATTGCCTCAGTTTCCTTGTTGAAGCTTGGTTTCCTCCACAATTGTGGAACTTATTGCCTCAGTTCCCTTGCTAAGGTCAGTTTCCTCCACAATTCTGGAACTTATTGCCTCAGTTTCCTTGTTGAAGGTTGGTTTCCTCCACAATTCTGGAACTGATTGCCTCAGTTTCCTTGTTGAAGCTTGGTTTCCTCCACAATTCTGGAACTGATTGCCTCAGTTTCCTTGCTGAAGCTTGGTTTCCTCCACAATTCTGGAACTGATTGCCTCAGTTTCCTTGCTGAAGCTTGGTTTCCTCCACAATTCTGGAACTGATTGCCTCAGTTTCCTTGCTGAAGCTTGGTTTCCTCCACAATTCTGGAACTGATTGCCTCAGTTTCCTTGCTGAAGCTTGGTTTCCTCCACAATTCTGGAACTGATTGCCTCAGTTTCCTTGCTGAAGCTTGGTTTCCTCCACAATTCTGGAACTGATCACTTCAGTTTCCTTGTTGAAGCTTGGTTTCCTCCACAATTCTGGAACTGATTGCCTCAGTTCCCTTGCTGAAGCTTGGTTTCCTCCACAATTCTGGAACTGATTGCCTCAGTTCCCTTGTTGAAGCTTGGTTTCCTCCACAATTCTGGAACTTATTGCCTCAGTTCCCTTGTTGAAGCTTGGTTTCCTCCACAATTCTGGAACTGATTGCCTCAGTTCCCTTGCTGAAGCTTGGTTTCCTCCACAATTCTGGAACTGATTGCCTCAGTTTCCTTGCTGAAGCTTGGTTTCCTCCACAATTCTGGAACTGATTGCCTCAGTTCCCTTGCTGAAGGTCAGTTTCCCCCACAATTCTGGAACTGATTGCCTCAGTTTCCTTGTTGAAGGTTGGTTTCCTCCACAATTCTGGAACTGATCACCTCAGTATAAGTGAATGAATCTTTACTGGGGTTAAAAACCCTACTCCACATCTGTTTTAGTAATTCAATATCAATGACTTCACTCTTGTTCATTGTGATCCATCAAAATTGATTAAAACCATTTTTTACACTGGAAATGGGACCAACATATTCTATAAAAGTACAGTCAAAACTCGTTATCTCAAAATTCACGGGAGGAAGAAAAATACTTCGACTTACCCGAAGTTCAACTTAACAGAAGTTGGGGTGTTGACGAAATTCGAAACAATTGGAAGTAACGCAAGTTTTGTACCCTGCAATATGTGATCGGAATATTTTAAAGTATGTATGACAGAAACTCACCGTAACTTACAAGGTTACATTGAGATCACCGTCAAATTATATTAAACATGAGATTGCGTTGACAGATCCATTGAGATAACCATCATTATCGGGTTCTTGTCGATGTTGTATTGAAAATAAGACACAACCAAAAAATAGTTTACATACACTTATATCTCACTAAACATCTACGTGACAATGAATACACAATAAATACACAATGTGCATGTATAATTTACAGATTGAAAAAAGCAGGTAGATCGTTCAACATATTGAACAGGTTGGGTAATGATAAATGTTTCGAAATTCTTGTTTATATGGGTAATTTATAATTTGTCACGAAAAACTCATAATTAACAGAAGTGGAGAGATTTTTATTTTTAAAGATTAAACGTCACACGCCAAATATCTGTTATCGTTTTTTTTCTGAAAGATAGCATTCTGTAATTTCTAATAACCAAAGAGTTTTACCTGTAGTAAATACACGTGATTAAACACCAAGCGTCGATTATTCGGCTTTCACCTAACAAAGTTTAATCACAACCATACTGACTAATACTCACTGAATGGCTTCAGAAACCCCTTCAATTAATTGTTTATTTACCAACAGTTAAGTCAAGATATTCTGTACAGGGTGAGTACAAACAATAGGTTATTTTACCTTTGAAAAATTGGACATAACGAGATTAATATCTATTGAAAATTTACAGACGGACCTGGAATTTACTTGGACATATCCGATATTTCAAGTTATCAGAATTAGACTTAAATGGAGTATTTTACGTTGTAATATATAGCGACTAGTTTCGGACCAAATAAAAAGCTTCGAGATATCTAAAGTTTCGACTTATCTGATTTCGAGATAACGAGTTTCGATTGTATAATAGTTTCTCAGTTTTGGTTTGTATAGAAGCCATCCCCATTACTTCTTTGATTTATTGTATATATAATTACAGCTTTCATTAATTTAACAGTTGATAAAAAAATTCTATGTCTCGTGTTGTAATTACGTTATATGTTTATATTTTTATCCCTACCTCGTATCCACACCATATAAACTTTTTAGTTGGCCAAAAGAAAGCATTGTTGTAGGCACTGTTCTCTTAAGCAAATCATTTAAGCATGTGGTTAAAATAAATGCCTGGAAACTTATTTACCAAATTAAATGCTCCATTCATTTGAGACAGTACAGACCGGTCGAAGGTTTGACACTATGCTAACAAACTAATTAGTGCAGATTTGGTTAATTTCTATCTCTCGTTCACTAGCTATTTATGTCTTGGCTCCGTGGCAGAGCTCTCAACTCTTATATGTTAGCTTGGTGTTAAGCTTCCGCCAGGTCAGGATTTATCGTGACGATACCGGATTTTTTCCGACTCGTTTCGTTTGCTGTTTTGAATTTTATATATGAAAACTTTCTTCCGGATCTAAAATGTTGAGGTTTGTACGACAGTTATGTTAGTATTCTTATAGATTTTGTCCGAAATAGTAATACATCTAGAGTCATTAGTCTGCAATGTGGTCAGGTAACTATTACCTCACAAACCAGTCAAGTTGGCCACGTTGGTCCATTGTTTATATGTTCTATATGTCTTGTCCCCATGTGTTTTTGTGTTGTGTGTTTTTTGTAAATAGAGTTGACACGGTCATATTAATGTATATATTAGATTGTGCTGAAATTAAAAAACATGGGTGAATTAACAATTGCCACTATTAATTGTCAAGGCTTAGGTGATGGTCATAAACGCAGGGATGTTTTTAATCATTTACATTATAAAAAATACAACATATGTTGTCTGCAAGATACACACTTTGTACCTGAAATAGAGAACTATGTAAGGACTCAGTGGGGTTTTGACTGTTACTTTAATTCATTTAAATCAAATTCCCGTGGTGTAGCCATCCTATTCAGAAATGACTTTGCATATAAAGTTTTAGAAACAAAAAAAGATCAATCTGGAAATATGCTAGCTTTGAAATTAACAATTAATGATAAGCCTTTGTCCCTAATTAATATTTATGGTCCAAATGAGGATAACCCAAGATTTTATGATGAAATACATATTATCCTTAACATATTTGAAGACCAAACATACATTATTTGTGGTGACTTTAATCTAGTACTCAATCAAGAACTTGACACTTTTAATTATAAGCATCAAAATAATCCTAAGGCTACTATTAAAGTTAGAGATATAATAGAGGAATTTTCACTTACCGATCCATTTAGAGAGTTTTACCCAAATCTAAAGCGTTATACTTGGAGGAAAAAGACCCCAATTAAACAATCCCGCCTTGATTTCTTCTTGGTTTCTACAAATTTTATGCCCAGTATCAAACAATGTAATATTGAATTAGGGTATAGGACAGATCATTCTACAGTAGTTTTATCAGTAAAATTAAATGACTTTGTTCATGGAAAAGGTCTCTGGAAAATGAATAACTCCTTACTTAAAGATAAAGTCTATGTTGAAACTATAAAAACTGTCATTAAAAAAGTAAAACAACAATATGCTCTGCCTGTGTATAATTTAGACAACATTGATCAAATCTCCAATTCGGACTTAAAATTTTTAATAAATGATCAACTATTTTTTGAAACACTACTAATGGAGATAAGAGGAAAAACTATTTCCTACTCTTCGTTTATTAAAAAAAATACTAACTCATCAATTGAACTTTTGATAAATGAAATAGATTTCTTAGAAAAACAAGACTTCTTACCAAATCCTGAGTTATTGGAAAGCAAAAAAAATGAACTAAAAAAACTAAGAGAAGAAAAAATGAGAGGTCATATACTGCGATCTAAGGCAAAATGGATTGATGAAGGAGAAAAACCATCAAGATATTTCTGCAATTTAGAAAATAGAAATTTCACAAACAAGACAATTCCGAAAATTGATAAAGGGGATGGCAACATTATTGTTGAACAACTTGAAATCCTATCCGAGATTGAACTTTTTTACCATAATTTATACTCATGCAATTCAGAAGATTTATGTAATGATTGGTTAAGTAGTATTGATAAATATAATGTCACAAAACTGAATAATGAACAGTCAGAAAGTTTAAATGGAGAATTAACCTGTGAGGAAGCTTTGTCATACCTAAAAAAAATGAAAAATAAAAAAGTCCTGGATCTGATGGCTATACTACCGAATTCTACAAATTTTTTTGGAAAGATTTAGGTATTTTTTTAGTTAGATCAATAAACTATGGTTACACACATGGTGAATTATCAGTTACACAAAAGGGGTATTATAAATTGTATTCCAAAGGGAGATAAACCTAAACAATATTTAAAAAACTGGCGACCAATAAGTCTTCTAAATACTTCATATAAAATTGCATCAGGCTGTATAGCAGAGAGAATTAAAACAGTTTTAGATACTCTTATCCATCCTGATCAAACAGGGTTTATAAAAGGTAGATATATTGGGGAAAATATTCGTTTGATTTATGATATAATGAATTATACAGATAATAATAACATACCAGGTATGCTACTTCTTATTGACTTTGAAAAAGCTTTTGACTCAATCTCTTGGAAATTTATCTCACAAGTATTAGATTTTTTTAACTTTGGCAACTCCATAAAACACTGGATAAGTACTTTCTATAATAACATTACATCGTCAGTCACACAAAGTGGTTTTCTATCAAATTCTTTACTCTGAATAGAGGTTGTAGACAAGGAGATCCCTGAGTCCTTACATCTTTCTTCTATGTGCAGAAATTCTAGGTATATATATTAGAAACAATAAGAATATAAAAGGTATCTGTATTGATAATGAAATGTACAATATATCACAATATGCTGATGATACTTCACTTATTCTAGATGGATCTGCCAAATCTTTACATGCAGCACTTGATGTTCTGGAATATTATGCAAAGATATCAGGACTAAAAATTAATTTCTCAAAAACACATGTTATTTGGATTGGTAGTAAGAAGTTTTCAAAAGATGTCTATCATCATTCAAGATGGAAATTAAATTGGGGTGCACATAAGTTTACACTCTTGGGTATTACTTTTTCAGTCAGTATCAATGAAATGGAATCATTAAATTTAATAAGCAACTTATAGAAATAAAAAAAATGTTAAAATCTTGGAGTAGAAGAAATCTTACAGTCTTAGGAAGAATTACAATTCTTAAATCCTTAATTATATCAAAATTAACTTATTTACTCCTGTGTTTGCCTAATCCTCCAGAAACATTTGTAAACACTCTTAAACCATATTTTGTGAATTTGTATGGCAGTCAAATATAGACAGGGTTAAAAGAGATATCATGATCCAGAGTTATGAAAATGGTGGGGTGAAAATGACAAATGTCTTTTTATTTATGAAATCTTTGAAGGTATCCTGGATCAGAAGACTTTTTGTTACAAATTCAAAATGGTATAAGCTTTTGTTGCATACATGTAAATGTAAACTGGAAAACCTTTTAAATTGGGATCTGAATACATTATGATTTTAACAGAAATTACAAAAAATAATTTCTGGAGAGATGTTTTAAGTCATTCTATGACTACTGCAATAACTTTTCTCCAAAAAGTGCAAATGATATTTTATCTACAGAGATTTGGTATAACAAAGATATAAAAGTGAAAACCACACTATTTTCTACAATAACTACTATAAAAATGGCATTAGAATTATAGCTGACTTATTTAATACTGAAGGAGTACTTTATAATTATGAAGCATTTTCAAATAGTTTCAACATAAATACACATTTTCTAGAGTTTAATGGTTTAATAGCTTCAATAAAAAGTTATCTAAAAAATTATCAATTTAACTATCATGATACTCAAACAAGAAATCCATTTTGTCATATTCCTAAATATCTTAGTATTTTACTAAAATCTCCAAAAGGATGCAGTGATATTTATCAAGTTTTTACAACAAATAAGACTATCACACCCACTAGCCAATTAAGATGGAAAGACCAAGGTATTTCTTTTTCAAAACACCAATGGTCAATTATCTATAAATTACCCTTCAACATTTCACAAAACACTAGACTACGTTGGTTTCAATTTAAAATTCTCCATAGAATTATTGAAACAAATTCTTACCTAATAAAAAGAAATCTACTGTCTGATATTAACTGTAGAAATTGTGAAAATGTTAAAGAATCTATTGAGCATATGTTTTTTTACTGTCCATCTATACAAATCTTATGGCATGACTTACAAAATTGGATAAAAAACAAAATAAATATCAACCTTGATCTTGATTTCTTCTCTATATTGTTTGGAAAAACCACACTTTTTAATGCAAACAGAGTAACAAATTTTATAATACTCCACACCAAATACTTTATTTTCAAAATGAAAACCCAATGTAAAGAAGTCAATATTTTAAACTTGCAGAATTATTTAAAAGAACAGTTCTATATTGAGAAGTATCTCATGTTCAAAAATTGTAAATGGAAAATCTTTGAGAAATACTGGAAATCTTGGATGGATCTTTTTAATGAAAACTAAGAAGTGTTTATCAATAATAGTCATATATAATAGTGATGTATAACAGCTACATATAACTCATTGTAAATTGTTATTATTGTTGTTGTTATTATTATTAATAATAATAATGGTGATAATGATGATGATGGTGATAGTAATAATAGTAATAGTAAAATTATTGTTATTATAGGCCATGCTTTATTCAAAGGCTGGTGTTTAGATCATCTCCCATCTCTACTTAATGCCATGTTTCTATATGCATGTTTATGTGTTGAGGGACAGTGTGGAGAACCTTAAATATCCATCTGGAAATTAACTTATTTATAGCTCTTCATACTCATCCCTCAACATATATATATATATATGTACAGTTAGACCTGCCTTGGAGGACACCTTTGTATATGTATGTATGTATGTATATGTGTATATGTGTATATATATATATATACATATATATATATATATATATATATATATATATATATATATATATATATATATATGTGTTATGTATGTATATATATATACAGTTGTATATATATACAGTTGTATATATATATAGAGAGAGAGGGCACCTGTACATATTGTCAAAAGCCAGTACAATTTATTATAATTTATCCTATTTGGACCATGGGGGCCACTGGTCGGTCAGGTCACTTTAGCTAGTTCCCTTCATAGGCGGGTCTGACTGTAAATGTATGTATATATATTATTTGTAATGTATTATATACTTCTTTGAGATAAATATATATGTGTAATATATATATTATATGTACTGTGTCAAATATATATATATAAAAAAATAAAAAATTTAAAAAAAAATTTAACAGTTGATAAATCTTCAAAAAGTAAGCACTGGAGATGAAATCTTTGATTGACCTTAATTTGAGTTGGATTGTGGAGAAAACCGACCTTTGACAAGTGAACTGACAAACTTTCTTGCACTAGAAACTCCCCAAGTTCGAGTCAAATCTAGTGAGAGGCAGTTAGTTCATGGACAAAGAGAGATAATATGATGATTTATTCATTACTTGGGAGTTCAAATGAATTTAATGCATATTTTGGAGCATTAGTTTTTAGCTCACCTGAGCCAAAGGCTCAGATGAGCTATTACAATCTATTTTCGTCCGTCGTGCGTCGTCCGTCGTGCGTCATGTGTAAACTTTACATTTCAATCTTCTCCTCCAAAACTACTGGGCCATATTTGATGAAACTTGGTGATTATCATGCCTAGGTAACAGCCTTTCAAAATTGTGTTCGGGGTTTGGCCACGCCCAGCAAGATGGCCGCTGTTACTAAAAATAGCAAAAAGACAAAAAAATCTTCTTCTCTGAAACCAAAAGGTGCAGGCAAATTTTGATTGGATATTTGGATTCAGCATACCTGGGAACATTAAAATTGTGTTTTTCATGAAAATTGGACGAAAAATAGGTTACGCGTTTTTTGCGTAAAATTAAGTAATTTTTAAAATGAGACATTTATTGTTATAACTTCATAACGGCTGAAGATAATTGTATGGAGTTTTCACTGTGGATCTTGTCTTGCAATTTTCTTCCAATTGATGTCAAGGTCGAAGGTCAAGGTCATGTCCCAGTTTTTGACCTTTGCTATTTTTTTTAACATTTCTTGTGATAATGGTGTAGGATTTTCAGTTATTTGTAGGTATTGACATCACGATCATTTTGATACATAGATCAGGGTCATGGGTCATGGGTTCAAAGGTCAAGGTCACAGATGTCCAAGAATACCAAAATAGTTAATTATCTGCAAAACTATGAATTTTTTGTATGGGCATGTATATCAGAATATTGTAGGTAATGGCACAATGGTCATTTAGATATATGAATAAAGGTCATGGGTTCAAAGGTCAAGGTCGCAGATGTAAACAAGTACTGAAATAGTTAATTATCTCAAAAACTATAAACTTTTTATATAGGCATGTATATTGGAATATTGTAGGTATTGGCCTAACGCTCATTTTGATATATGAATGAAGGTCATAGGTTCAAAGGTCAAGGTCAAAGACGCGAACGAATACTTAAATGGTTAATTATCTCAAAAACTATAAACTTTTTGTATAGGCATGTATATTAAAATATTGTAGGTATTGGCCTAATGATCATTTCGATATATGAATGAAGGTCATAGGTTCAAAGGCCAAGGTCATAGCTGTGAACGAATATTTAACTGGTAATTATCTCAAAAACTAATTTTTTGTATAGGCATGTATATTAGAATATTGTAGGCATTTGCACAACAATCATTTTGATATATGAATGAAGTTCATAGGTTCAAAGGTCAAGGTCATAGATGCAAACTAATACTTAAATGGTTAATTATCTCAGAAACTATAAACTTTTTGTATAGGCATATATATTAGAATATTGTAGGTATTGGCCTATCGATCATTTTGATATATGAATGAAGGTCATAGGTTCAAAGGTCAAGGTCATAGATGCAAATGAATACTTAAATGGTTAATTATCTCCAAAACTATAAACTTTTTGTATAGGCATGTATATTGGAATATTGTAGGCATTTGCACAACAATCATTTTGATATATGAATGAAGGTCATAGGTTTAAAGGTCAAGGTCATAGATGCAAATGAATACTTAAATGGTTAATTAAAACTTTTTGTATAGGCATGTATATTAGAATATTGTAGGTATTGGCCTATCGATCATTTTGATATATGAATGAAGGTCATAGGTTTAAGGTCAAGGTCATAGATGCAAATTAATACTTAAATGGTTAATTATCTCAAAAACTATAAACTTTTTGTATAGGCATGTATATTGGAATATTGTAGGCATTTGCACAACAATCGTTTTGATATATGAATGAAGGTCATAGGTTCAAATGTCAAGGTCATAGATGCAAACGAATACTTAAATGGTTAATTATCTCAAAAACTATAAACTCTTTGTATAGGCATGTATATTGGAATATTGTAGGTATTAGCCTAATGCACATTTTAATATACGGATGTTTTAGCTGTTTATAAATAATATATTGTAGCTAGACTTTAAATATGTTATATATAGCATACTTATATAATAATTATTATAATTAATTTGCAAAAATACTTGCATATTATTGGCCCTTACTGCTGAAAATTTTGATATTCTCTTTTATTAATGTCATTGACCATTGAACCTCTGCATAAGATATGTACTCTTCCTCGGGTGAGCGTTAAGGCCCATGGGCCTCTTGTTTTCTTTTTTACTTGACATTACTTAAATATTTTTTATGCCCCATTGTACTTTTTTTCACCATCGTCATCTTTGTTTTCAGTTTAATGGCAAAAATGTAAATACAAGTAAGTGTATCTTGCTCTACCTAGCGGTGTTCTTGTTTTAAACTTTGTAAGACTGTTGGGGGGAGATGGAATTCTGTCAAGGAAGTGTCAGGATATTTTCAGGGAGTTTCGAATGAATTGAAATGTGCTTACTACATCATACACAGATACCAGTATATAAACATGTACAGTCCAACCTGCCTCGAAGTCCACCTCTGTATAAGGGCCACCTGCTTATAAAGGCTGATATGATTGTATCCCAATTGTTTTTTATTTATTATTTGAACCTGTGTATAAAGGCCAAATTTACAGGTTCCCTTGGATGGCCTTTATAGACAGGTTTGACTGTTTAAGTTAATGATTTTATATCAGAGTTTTGTAATTTAATATTTTTAGAACACCACATCGACTTATAAATTTAAAGGAAGTAGCAATTCTACTGAATGTCAGAACATGGTCAGACAACTGTTTAACTTCAGCACATGTTCTTACAAACATTGTGGATTTAACGGCGAATATCAACCTGAAGTAAATGGACAATATTATGTAAGTTATTCATTATCAATTTGCAGTGGTTTCAATAAAGCCAGCAAGGTGATGGAAATTGTCTGCTACTTTGGATTTGGATTAAGTTTGTCATCTACTTCTACTACTGTAGGAACCACTCTGTTTGTGACATTAAATACTATTCATATTCATAGAAAATCCAATAAATTTGAATAAAGATTGATATTTTTCACTTACTTGTACCTAGTCATAATGGAAATCTGTATGCGCATCCACAATTAGCCAGAATATATCTGTACAGGGTAAAACGTTGATGTTATGGGGATTTGACTTGTTGAAAAACCAGGCAAATGGCGGATTCTGCTGTGCAAATGACATACAACATGGCAAAGGACATCACTTCCAGTGTAAAAATCCCCATAACGCCAACATTTTCCTTTCTACAGACATACTTTATGACAATGGCGGATGCGCATACAGATTTCCTGTTACATCTAGGTGCAAGTAAGTGAAAAATATCAATCTTTATTCAATTTTATTTGATTTTCTATGGATATAAAGAGTATTTTACTGTCACAAACAGAGTGGTTCCTACAGTAAGTACATGCTCTGAATTTGTTTCATAATACATATTACTTCATACTTCCTGCCTGCTTTAAGAAATTTGTCCTCTATTTGAAAATTTACCGAAAGAATTGTTATGAAATGTGCTTGTCAAACCGCTTGGTACTTGTTCAATCAACTCCTCGCTGTAAATAAGGATATTCTCACATTTTAAGTTTTACATTTTACACCACTATTTCTCATTCAAAATTAAAAAAATGTCTAAACCAAATTATTCGCTTGTTATTTTTGTACAAATGGAAAAAGGAGGGATAGTGTTGTGGCCTTATGTCCCCTCTGGTGAGGGGAGCATTAAGGTAAGGTAAGAAATCTTGTACAAAAACAGTAAGCCAAGATACAAATATGTAATGCTGAACAGGGATTTTTTATATGGAGTTAATTTACAAGCAATCTTCACTGTTCTGATCTAATTATTTCGAAAAAAATGATGCCAAATATTTGTAATGTCGCCTTGTTGACTTAAAATATTTATATTTTGTGTATTAGTGGGTAGTGATATCTGAATTTTCAAATTTTATTTGGTTTTCTTTCAGGCTTTTTCCAACTTTGTTTCATAAATTTTATTCGGTTTTCTTTCAGGCTTTTTCCAATTTTGTTTACCAGATGATGTTTCTAAATGTTAATCTCAATTTAACATTTAACAATGGCACAACAGATTTAATGGAATACACTCGCAGTCTTAATACATTGTGTAGCAAAGATTGGACAGAGGTAAATGTTGATATGACTTTATAATACAGTAAAACCTCGATTCATCGCCACCATTTGTTCAGTCAAATTTTGGCGTTATAAAGGGGTTTGGCAATAAATCTAGGGAGGCCCATAAAGAAAAACATAAACAAAATGGATTTTGGGACTTCAAAATAGTATGGCAATAAGCGAGGTGGCAAAGTTATTGAGGGGCATTATAATGAGGTTTTACTGTAATCTGTTATCTTCTATAAATGACTTCTTAGGCCTTGCCAAATTCATCTGTAGTTTGTTGGAACTCTAAATTTCAGAATTTAGTCCTTTAGTCCAAAAAAAAAAAAATCAGTTCCACCTGTTCAAAATTCAAAATTTCAGGTAAAATTTTATGACAAGTTTAGTCCCATTTTTTATCAAGAAATGAAATTTTTAATTGATAAATTTCTGTCAACAAAATTTCTTTATAATATCCAAAATTTACAACAAACTGTTACAGTCTTTGTTTTGTGAATGGAGTGTTATGCCCTAGTCAGGAATTATTCACTTTATCAAGGTAGTGATTTCAAGAATGGTGGAGAAAACCCAAAGTGCCCAGAAAAAACCACCTACCTTCAGCAAGTGATCTGACAAACTTTCTTATACTAGGATCTTTACCAAATGGGATTTAAACCTAGGAAGTAAAGAACTGTAGTCCATAAGAGTGTGCTTTTGACCACTAGCCTTGCCACTAAGCTGCCTTAATCTTAAAATGCTGGCATCAAAGTTTTTACTTTGCTCTTGACATTGTGGTTTGGACATAGACCAGTAACAAAGGTGCAAGGGAAATAACTCTCATTTATAACAACAGTTGATTTGTAAATTTTTGTCTGTCTTTACAGGTTCAGAAGATGAAGGCTAATGTAACTAGTGTGTTGCCATGGTATTGTTTCCGTGGACACTACATTCTAACTTTGATGACAGAAGGCTATAAATTCAACAATGATACCTGGAAAAATGTTAATTTTATAGATAAGGTACTTCTTATAAACATATAACATCCAGCCACCACAGAGTATAGAAGAACTTATACCGTACCTCTGTTGGTATTAGTTAAGTTTAGTCACCCATTGCTAAAGTTTATGATCAGTTAATTATATTAACAGGAAATATGGGCAATATTCTGTAAATTAACATATAAAAATCTAGGTCACCTTATCAGGTGAAAAGTCAATCATCAAGCATAGATGGCTCAGATATTTTACTGGTGTTTCGTAATCAGCTTAGGATATTAATGAATCGTCTCATGAAGTTAATTTCTAATCACAAGTAGCACACAACATTCCACACTAATTGTTTCATTACCATTTGAGAAATATTTATTGTTCAAGCAAGCAGATGTATTCTAGCTTTTAAAGTTCCACCCATCAAGGTTTATTTATGTAGGATATACACGTAATTGGAATTTGGTCAGAACCTGCAGATGACTTTGAGTTGACCAGGGTTTTTCGAGGTATCTTTATTTGAGCGATGGAAGTTTTGACTGTATATGATGACTTACTTGCTTCTTCACTGGCAAACTATTTACAGATTGTTTATTTATATATATTTACAGATTGTTTATTTATATATATATATTTACAGATTGTTTATATATATTTACAGATCAATGGGACAGAGATTGGATGGAGCCTTGGTTTTATGTTAGATTCCAGTAATTCTGAGCCAGTAAAATCCCCAGTATCTCCTATATCATTAGTGACATTTATTTTGTTAGTTGTACTTTTTGTGGTTTTCCTTCTGATTGCAGTTGGTTTCTTCTGTCATGCACATAAATATCGCGATTTAAAGCGTAAAGGAATGTACGAGAAGTTGGTGAATTATGGAACAATTTAGATTTTATAGTTAAAGACAAAATGAACTTGTGCCAAATATTCAAACTTTTTATTGATATCTAGACCTTCTTCACTGGCAAATGCCTTTGTGCTGTACAGTTTTACTGTCTGATAGGCATATATAATGCCATGGTGAATTTATTTTAAAAGTTGATAGACAACCTTTGAAAAATATGAACATTAATTCATTGTCAACAGTAAATATTTCTAGTGCCACTTGAAGTTCTTTAAAAACTTTTTTATTTTTATATAATAGTTTTCTCTCTCTCTCTCTCTCTCTCTCTCTCTCTCTCTCTCTCTCTCTTGAAGTTTTTTTTTAACAATTTCTTTTTTATTTTTATATAATAGTATTCTCTCTCTCTCTCTCTCTCTCTCTCTCTCTCTCTCTCTCAATTTCAAAGTTTATGATAGGTTTAACTTGAAGTATATTTGAAATGTTTTTCAGACCATGATTTTAAGGAGTCTTTGAAAATCCTATAACTCCAGCTAGGCTTTGCATGATTAATTTTGTTGAACATTTAACTCAAGTTTTTGAATATATTGCTGTGTCTGTAAATCAGAGTGTATATACTAGTGCTTAATGTTTGAAAATTTAAAAAATTATAATAAATTTTAAAAATATATTATTTTTATATAAATTTCAAATTTAAACACGATTTTATACAAATTAAATTATTTCCATTGGATATGGAATTGTATCAGTTCACATTTTTCCAGTAAAAACACCAACATCATCTGGGAATTTGCAATGTAAAGATTTTCAAAAATGTCCTGCACAAATGTTATGAGGTTTATATACTGTGGTACAGTGGTTAACCTAATTGCTTTGTTTTCATAAAATGAGAAACTGTATTCATAAGTTTTATTAAATGGAATTACAGTCCAACCTGCCTAAAGGTCACCTCTATAAGGAGCACCTGCTTATAAAGCCAGTAGGATTGTATCCCAATTGTTCTTTGTATTAATATTATTTGTACCTGTATATAAGGGCCACCTGCCCATAAAGGTCTGTAAAAGTTTATCCCAATTGCTCTTTATTCATGTTATTTGAACCTATTGTATATAAAGGCCACCTGCCCATGAAAGCCACTTTTACTGATCCCTTGGGTGATTTTCACCATGTGATAAGAATCACATGGTAATGAAGAGAACTTTATCAACATTCTGATGGATGAATTCTTACATGATGTACCAAGTTCCAGTTTCACAATCATTCCTTAATTAAGGTTTTCCTAAGCTAAATCTGGTAATTTTTGACAATATTTTTGTTCTACAAATACGAAAATTTCAACAAAATTAGAATATAGATATACATGTATGAAGCCTAGTGTGATCATCAAAGTGAAACCTTAAATTTATGAATATCTTGAAAACTAACAAAGTTATTCAGATTTCAAATCTGTCCAATTTAAGTTAAAGAAAATCTTAGTTCAGGAACGATTGTGAAAATTAGGAATGTATATAACTTATAACATTACATTTCAATGCAAATGTGTGTGTGTGTGTGTGTGTGTGAGAGAGAGAGAGAAAGAGAGAGAGGAGGGAAATATACCAGAATGTAAAAAGTTGACATAATGTTACCCTAGGTTATGTATTGTATTATCAGATAATTGATGCATGTAGCTTTTGTTTTGATAGCAGTGGTATGTTTGAGATTGTCACTATTGTGTAGTCTAGCCAGTTTTCTTTGTTTTAGAAAAAAATATTAGGGTTTTACAATAGGTAAGGTAATTGTTATAAAGTCCATTTTTCAGCTTTCAAGTACAAGGTTCTTAAAAGTGTTCATTTCATACCCATCAAGAGTGTTAGTATCAGAGTCAGCAGGGTTCAGAATTTAGGTCAGTTCACAAGTCTGAGGTCTATGTCACCTTTGAGTGATCAGTTAGGCCTGGTCAGTTCACAAGTCTGAGGTCTATGTCACCTTTGAGTGATCAGTTAGGCCTGGTCAGTTCACAAGTCTGAGGTCTATGTCACCTTTGAATGATCAGTTAGGCCTGGAATATATTCTGTATACCTCATATGTTACTATTGTTTTGACCCAGCCTGGTAAGAATTTCAGGAGATGGGCATCATAATGGATTTTTATGAACTATATGTACATGCCAACTAAACTGTTCCTTTCCATTGACATTTGTGATATATTTAAATAATTTTTTTTAAGTATGTGTCTCATATTGTTACTGTTCATATACCCCACTTTGAAGAAGAGGGGGGTTTACTGCTTTACCCGTCCGTTCGTCTGTCCGAAAAAAAATTCTAACAGATTTTTCAGCAACTACTCAACACAGCCACTTGAAATTTTGTATGCACGTTCAGTATAAGGTGCCATACTGTAAGTACCAATATCAAGTCTAATGGACATCAGCTTCTTGTTTCTTTTTCGTCTGTCCGAAAAAAGATTTTGGTAACGTTTTTTTTTCAGCAACTACTAATCACACCCACTTTAAATTTTGTATGCGAGTTTACCATGGGTTTCCATTCTTAGTACTGATTTCAAGTCTGTCGGACATCTACCTCACATTTTGTTTTGTATTCTAATATACATATATGTTTAAAGTGGAGGTATACGAAGTGACCAGTAGGTATTTTCTAGCAATAACATTGACTTACCAGATGACACATAATATGAAGTACGCTGATTTAAAGCTGAAATAATTCACTTCTCTTGAATACACAACTGATGCAACAATTTCCAGATATATTGGCAAACATCATTGACCTGTCTGCTTGACCTTTTATTAGGAATATTCATATAGAAGGATTTACCCAATGCATGGGTAGTTTTAGGATCAGCAGTTTATCTTAATATATACAAGGCATGTAATTAGTGTTGGCATTATGTAGACGAAATAAGCAGACTTGATCCGTAGACATAAATGCACTTGATGTATATTCAAATTAAAAGTCCTGAAGATGGCAGCTTAGTCGTGGAATCATGTTGACATAATAAAAGTAATACCATTATTTATCTTAAGTGTTGAGATCCATACTTCATTTATTTATTTAAAGGTCATTGTTGTTTGTATGTTTTAAATTATTTAAACTTTGCATTTAGAATTATACAATGCACAAATATATAATCAAACCCCACTTATTTAAAATACCTTAATTTTACAAGGTCAGTAATTTTAGCTCATCTTAGCAAAAAGGGGTAAGTGAGTAAGTTCGATCAATCTTCACACATCTTGTGTCAACATTTTATTGTTACCTTGTTTAGAGGCCACATTGTTTGCACATTTTTCATCAAACTTGCCCAAATTGATCTTCACAATATGAATCAAGGTTAAGTTCCTATATGGGGTATGCATGTTTATCAAAAAGATAGGTCACTGGATCAAGTAATATGTATAGAAAATCCTTAATAGCACTCTGTAGGTCATACCATCAAATTTGCTCAAAATTATCCTTGGGCCAGATCCATGCATGGGTCAAGTTTAATATAGTAGCAGGTCAGTGGTAAAATTATAGGGAAAAAAATACTTCTTTTTACATTCTAGAGGCTTCATGTTTTTCCCAGTCTGGACAATTTTTGCAAAGCTTGATCAAGATCATATATGGGTCATATTGAACGGAAGCCATATTTTTGGCCAATGAACGGAAGCCATATTTTTGGGCCAATCATCATCAGATTAATTTTCACCTAGTTTATCATGTTTATATTAAGAGAACCTCTTGGCATTAACTCATTCGTATGAATTTAAAAAGTTGACCATCTGGTCTAACTATAGAAGAATCCTGTTAACCCATTAGAAGTTTAATTTTGCCTAATTTAAGCAAGATGAAAATTATTCTCAGGTGAGCTTCCAGGGCCCTTGTGCCCACTGGGTACAAGATTTTTGTATATATTTCTAGAGACATTTATTTTACTAGATGTTTGGTTTAAAAAAGAATGATATTAATAAATGTTACTTTACCATACTTAAGTAAAAAAAAATTACTATAGAATTGTATATTAGATGTAAGTGATGATATCACCATTTGTAGTTTCATTCTAGAAAACTCCATGGGGCTGTTGGCCCCTTTTTTGCCAAATGGCCCTATTGTTAAGACCTTAGTGTTCCATATTTAACAGTAAATGAATGCAAAAATATTTATGTTATTGTGATTTAGAATATTCTTGTTTTGTTTGTTTATTTGTTTATTTTATGTCATAAAAACCCTTTTATCATGGGATCGGCTCATTTTGCATATGGAATTGGAATAAATATTGCTCAGATTATTATTCACACATAGATATTAATTCATTCATGTATAAGTTTATCATTCCATTTATATTTATAAAATAAATATGTACCTCTAAAATTCAAGAGATGAATTGTTATTTAATTCCTGAATGACAGTGGACTGATATTGTTTAAATATCAGATCACAAGGCAAAATTATAGAAATGGTTAACACCAGAAGCTTTATAATTACTCCAAACTTAGAATGATCAAAAACTAGGTCAATATTGAGTAGGGGTCATGTTGGGTCAATAAGTAGGTCATTAGGTCAATCATAGGAAAACTTTGTCAACACACCAAGAATCCCTTTATATTTTTCCATTCTTTATCCAATTTAATCTGAATATTCCTGATGAAACATGGAGGTCAAGTTATGTACGGATCATGTTGGGCCAATAAGTGGGTCACTAGGTCAAATTATAGAACACTCATTAAAACTCTTGAAGCCAAAGTTTTAGCTTTAATTTATTAAACTGGTTTAGAATAAAGCAAGTTCAAGTTTATATATGGATCATGTTGGATCAATAAGTAAGTCAGTAGGCCAAAGTATACAAAAATCTTGTTAAAACTCTTAAATCTACTATTAAAGTCCAAACTTCATAAAACTTTCTGAGAATGATCCACTTGACAAAAGCAAAAATCTATTTTGTCATATTGGTCAATACGTATGTCAGTAGGTCAATTCAAGAAAATCCTTGTTAATACACTTGTTGTTCCCTTGACAAAAAATTAGAGCAAAATGATGTATAGGGTATATGCTGGATCACTACTAGTAAACAAGTCAAGACATTGGAAAAAGAAACATGTTAACACCTTTGAGGTCACGATTTTAGCCCTGGGGCTAAGTTTTAAGCAAGTTATTAATAAAGTGAAAAAAATTTGAGGGGAAAAAGCATAATGAACCATCTCGGACGTGGATTTATTCGTTAGTTACTCTAAAGAGAACCACTGTATAAAATCGAACTTTACCTGCAATTCAAACACCTTTAAAGTGGTTGACTACAAAAGTATTCCTAGAGAAACCAACAAAGTATGACGCAGACGGATTGATAAACAAACAGACAGACCGCGGGGATGGGTTAATTATTTGATGACGTAATTCAATTTTAGGCAATTATTTGAGCATCATGCTATATTGGAAAAGTAGGTGTAAATTGTTTACCTGTTTATTAGTCGGCTTAAATTTAAAGTTGAACAACTGTCACACTATGAGCTGTATTCAAGGTTAAGTCTCACTTAGCATAAATAAAAAAAAAGCATGTGTTTAAAAAGGTATCTTATATGTATGCCTGGTTATTTATCTCTATGGATTAATCTTCACTCCATTTTATGTGGTGCGGTAGTGTATGTGGGTGTGTTTGTGATCTGTCTAGTTCCAAAGCAAACATGATTTATTATAGTTTGTCCACTGATACACATATTAACATTACATTAGACTGGTATTGAACTAACTAGCCGGGGCCAATGGTAAGAGAAACCCACTTTCAACAAATGGTATTCCAATCTGGGATCGAAGTCACAGTGGTGAAATAAACTAACCACTAAACCACCACAACCCCCATTGGTGTGTAATAAATATCCAGTAAGGAGGAGATAAACAAGTTGTAACTGAAACAAAAGCCCAAAAATCTATGTGGCCAAGTTTTAAAGTTCTTGAGTAGAAAAACATAACCGCAGACTGTAAAGAAAATTTATAAAATTCACAATGAATTGTTCATTAAAGCAGATGGCATGTTGCCACGGCGGACTTTATGACAATGAATATAATTATGAAACTTCGGCATCTAGCCTTTCCTGCAAATATCATCGACGATGTTTCAATCGACCAAAAGAATTGGAGGATAAAGCGCCATTAGGCTTAAGACCCTAATGTATGCTGGGCTACTTATTAGCAGAAACTACTTTGTAAAATGCAATGTAAAAACAAGTTAAATAATGAATTTAAAAGTAGCAGGTGACAATTCACCTTTGAATACATTTTTAAATAAAAATTCAAAGTAACACCTGGCAGAGATACCATACATATATATCCATCTTTCATAGCATTGCTACGTGCTATTTTTGAATTTTTAATGAACTAATACATTCAAAAGTAGCACATGACAGCATATTAAATGGATTGATACAAGTTACTGTGCATTACGCATGTGCTTATTTATTAATAAGACTGTTTAATATTATTTTTAAGATAATGTAAAAATGAAACCAAAACTATTCCATAAAGAAAGTAAATGCTAAAAATAGATCATGGTATTTTTCTCAATAAAGTAAATGCTAAAATAGATCATGGTATTTCCAGACCAGATACTGGCATGAATATTTGCAGTCTTCATAGGTAAGTTATCTATTATTTATACAGGTGTAGTCTTGGAATGAATGTTACTTAAGAAATAGGTGACTTTTGAAGCGAGGAGATAGCCGGTCGACGACATAAGGGTAAGTTTAATTAAACACGTCAATTATTTAGATTGATTGGTTGATTGAATGTGGTATTACGTCCAAGTCAAGAATATTTCACTTATTACGAGACCTCACCAATTATAGGTGAACCGACAGAAGTTTTGATCTTTACAATGCGTTGGGTCAATATGCAGGGGGTTCTTTAACGTGCCACGCCTGTCGCATACGTCACACGGGACATCCGTTTTAAGGTATCTACCCCGTAACTTTAATTTCTAAATGCCGAAAGAACAGTCAAACTCGCTACCCAGTTACATGATGAAAAAACAGGCTCACAATGCAATATATTGAGGTATATTGAAAATTTCATAATGTCAAATGACTTTTGGTGATGTGATTTACTATGATCCCACATCTCGGCAAGTGATTCACGGATAAGTTTTCGCTTGTATCGGGACTTCATTTTTGTGTAGAAATGTTATAGCATGTTCTTAACAAATTTATCTCGGTTTATGGTTTTACTTGAATTTAATAAATTATTCCATGCAACAAATGAACCGTGATGTGATGTTCGCGCATTCACCATTTCGAAAACACAAAGAAGTCTCGATTAAGTCTCGTGGGGGGGGGGGGGGGGCAAGTCCAACAGGTTGCTGAAGAAAGACTACATTGAGATGCGGTTACGCTGTCGAAAATTGTGAATTAGTAGTTCTTCGTTATCGTTTTCACCAACAATTATGACGAATAAAAGAAATAAAATAATACAGAAAGTGAAACAGTGTGTATTTATCATTTATTTGTAGAATATTCTACGCTGCAACTATACCGGACGGATGTAGCTTGTCCCCCCCCCCCCCCAAGCCTCGTTTTCGTTCATAGGTGTTATCTCCCCTGTCGTGTTTTCGAAATGGTCAATAGGGGCCTGTGACATTTTTTCTTTCTTTTAAATATGCCGCTCAAATAATGTTTAGTGATCTGTGTGAAATCCGTTTGCGCCATTTTTGCGTCCTTTTCCTCCACAACCTATTTTCGCCCGTATTTCATTCCAGTATATCATTTCCGCCACCAACCGTTTTTAAAAACCCTTAGTCCTTTTGCGCTGGTATCCAACTGTCTCACTTTATATTGAGAGAGCGATAGAGATATGAACGGTAATTTTGGCTTGCTTCCTTCTTTATCCGGGCTGGGGACAAATGCTCAGTGAAGAAACTCGTGTTCTTCAATTACAATGGCATATTTACAATACCTATTGAATGCCTATGATGAACTCATTGTAGAAAATTTGGGACATTCGGCAATGACATACGATTTTTCACATACATTGTGCGTATTAATACACCTATGCACAACATATTGCCTGTTCCTAGAATGTTTACATTGCCGACAGATTCGATATTTACCGTTTTTTCTCTCAATTGTATGATGCAATCGAGAAATTTGTAAAAATATATAAGAATTGACTTTCTTTTTATTCCGGGACATCAAGTGATGACCCAGATTTTCAAACTATCAAATCTGAATGAACTGCTTCGCCGTTCATTGGATTTGCTAGTTTGAAAATCTGAACGGCGAAGCAGTTCATTTAAGATTTGCTAGTTTGAAAATCTGGGTCATCACTTGATGTCCCTGAATAAAAAGAAAGTCCTTAATTGTTTTTTCCTATGTAAGACACAACTTCTTAATTTCGAGATCCACGCTGTATGATTAATTTCAAAACGAAAACCGCGGGTTTATATTTTATTCGAGTAATTACTTATTAGTTTACTTTTTTCTATTTTGTAATTTTTTATTTTGACCAGAGAACATCATGATCTCCAGATCACTACTCGCCACGTACACTATAACGAACTACATATACAGGTACACTGGCGCAAAAGACCTCCAGATTCTGACGGAATTAAAACACCAGAAATTTAAATTAGTCGCGGAAATAATACTTCTAAATTGTGTAATTGGCATAAAAGAACGCTTCCTAGTATTTTAAAAAATGTTGCCGACAACTGTGCTCCGCGCTCTGAATTTAAAAAAAAAATATGTTACACTACTCATGGTTGTTAAACGCCGATTTTTATCAGTTTGTATTCCGATACCTTTAATTTTAGGATACTTGATACTTTTAGGGTACTTATTATATCAGAAGAAATTATTATTTAACAAATAAAACACTTTAATGAAAGAAGATGTTTCCTTGACATACTGTTTACTTACTTTTAAGTCAAATAAATAAACACAATGCCTCGGAAGGTATTATGCCTTTATAATACGTAAGGTTATCTATATTCTGATCAGTACATGTAATATGCACGTGTTCGATCCGACAGGTAGAACAGAAAGGGAAAAGACGTGCTCTAGATCCGACATTTGAAAACGCGTGCTCTAGATCCGACAGGTAGAACAGGAAGGGAAAAGGTGTGCTCTAGATCCGACAGGTAGAACAGGAAGGGAAAAGGTGTGCTCTAGATTCGACAGTTAGAACTGTGCTCTAGTTCCGACAGGTAGAACAGGAAGAGAAAAGATGTGCTCTGCACAGTACAGACCAGTCGAACGTTTTTCACTGCGCTAATGTAATAAGTCGAAGGTCGGCTGTCAAATGGCCGAGATATTAGTGGCTAGTGACCGGAAAACTAAAGGGAGATAGTGAACAACTAACACCGTGAAAAAGCCGTCGACTTATAGTTTTATTGTAGCTAACCGTCTGCCCGAGATGAGCTGCCGATTCATCAGGTTATAAAGTGTTTAACTTTCGACAGGGCTGTACAGGCATTCGTTGTTTTTAATCATGTTTTCAGCAATTTGCTTTGTTTTGTTTTAGTTTTTTTTCAATATTACTATTTATATTGAATTTAGTTTTTAACCGTTGTGCTTCCGAAGACGATCTAAAATGACAGAGGCGCCGGCTTTGAAGACTTATTGTCTGGCTTTTAGTTTGCTAATTATTTTTGGAATCACTGGTATAGTGGTAACAACAACTGTTTGGGCCCTTGGCCGCGACATTGTATATGAGGTTAGTCTCTCTCTCTCTCTCTCTCTCTCTCTCTCTCTCTCTCTCTCTCACACACACACACACACACACACACACACACACACACACACACCAATGGATACAAGTATCCCATTTTATCAGTGCTCGTTCAGATCAGAGTTTTTATAAATCAGCGTCCCGGACTTTCCTTGTCGTTTCATGTTCGTTTGTTGTGAGTGCCCTGTGACTTAGAACTGTAGCGTAAACGTTTTTCTTGTGAATTAAAATGACAATGTACTTTTTAAAACGGTAGTCATTATAGGTGACCATACTGTGCGATAGTGTCTTCACTTCTTCGCGTTATCTCAACTTCGCTCCTGCGCATGCGCCATCGTATCTTCGACCCCGGCTTATCGCGTTATCTCAACTTCGCTCCTTCGCCATCGTATCTTAACTCCTTCGCGTTATGGCAACTTAGCGCCTTCGCCATCGTATCTTCGCCCCTTCGCGTTATCTCAACTTCGCTCCTTCGCCATCGTACCTTCACTCCTTGGCGTTATCTCACTCCTTCGCCATCGGGTATCTTCGCCCCTTCGCGTTATCTCAACTTCGATCCTTCGCCATTGTATCTTCACTCTTTCGCGTTATTTCAACTTCGCTCATTCGTCATCGTATCTTCGCCCCACCCCCTTTCGTGTTATTTCAACTTCCTTCGCTCCTTCGCCATCGTATCTTTGCCACCTTCGCGTTATCTCAACTTCGCTCCTTTGCCATCGTATCTTCTCCCCCTTCGCGTTATCTCAACTTCGCTCCTTCGTCATCGTATCTTCTCCCCTTCGCGTTATCTCAACTTCGCTCCTTCGCCACAATTTTGTTCCTTCGCCATCGTGTTTTCGCACCTTCGCCTTTTGCGTTAAAACCAAAGGAACGAAAATGCGAAAATGCAAAGTTGGCTAAAACAGAGCACCCTACCATATATTTAATTGTAATATTATGGAAAATATAAAATTTATCGAGTCCAGGAGATTGCTAATGTTATTACGCCATCGCCGTCTACAGTCTATAGGCATTTTACTTTAAAACATTCTATTGCTTTTAAATTATGCATGACATTACTTTAGAACTTCGGCATCAGACAATTAGTTATGCTAGTTAACAGAAATACAATGATACTGTCCCTCCATGCATGCACTTCTGAATCATTTTGTAGCTTTTAGGTTGTCCACACTAGCAAAATATTCAAATACGGTTATGGTTTTTGCCGCTTTATTCCTATAGTAACAGGTAAGCTATGTTGTCTTCTGATAAATGTTGTCTTGTTTTCTCTTATATATAACAGTATGGAGTTATGATGGATGGTGGTTCGACACACACCTCTGTGTATGTGTATGAATGGAATGCAGAGAAAAACCAAAACATGGCTGTACCATCTCAAATCGGAACTCGAACACATAGTAGGTGGATTATCTGAAACAGTTTTTGGATCGTTAGAATTTAACCTTTTCATTTTGTGAAAATTTCAAACTCTGTACATGATATAGGTGGCGCTTTAGGACTTTTTTTGTCAAAAGACAGTGAAAATAGTATTATTTTGACGCTATACACTGACGTAAACCATCCATACGAAAAAAAACTAATTACAATAGCTAGATCTTATATATTTTAGATGTTACATATAATTAGTTTAGTAGTGTTTGATGTTTCTATGTTGTGGCAACACTAGACATGTTTCTTTAAATTATTAGAATTCATAAAACGACCTATGTGAAATACCAACAGCTGCCCTGATATTCCTTAGTACAAATTTTATAAACTGATAAATTAAGTTAAAAACGCAAACTTCCACCAGGGAAATGAGGCCGGACACTATGAAAGGGTAGCGTCCCCTGTTTAGCTAGCAACACCCACCACGTGTTATCAAAAATGAAAATGAAAGGAACATGGAACGTGAAATATATCCAGAGTAAGTTTGGACACAGAGCCATCATACATATCAACAATATTATGTAGTGATAATGGTCTATATGATCAGAAATGTACCGGGTATTTGTTTTTGTTTTGTAGGTTTTGAAAACCGGTTTTATTTATTTATTTATACTATATTATATTATATAATATTATATTATAGTATATTATTATATTATATCTATTTATTTTTTCATTTTATATTTATTAATTTATATTATATTATATTATATTATATTATATTATATTATATTATATATTTATTTATTTATTTATTTATTTATTTATTTATTTATTTATTTATTTATTTTTATTTTTGTAGACCGTAGTATATCAAGTTTCAATGGTGACCTTCAGGGATTGGAGTCGTTATTAAGAGGACTTTTGAATTATTCTGTTAAAATTATTCCAGAAGATAAACACAAAGATTCTCTAGTATATTTTGGGGCTACCGGAGGCATGAGAAATTTGAGGTAACTTATAAAGGGTTGTCACAAATTTATCGGGCATTTGACAATAATTTATAGGTCCTATATAAAGTTGATGTATAGCCATTTAATATGTAACGTAATTTTTCGAGACTTTCTTTGTCCTGGTTTTTACCGACTATCCATATGTTTCTAGCAACATTATGTAATACAGCTTGTTATTTTAAAGCGATTCCTTAAAAATCTTTTCTCTACCACCTTTACGATAAACGAGGGCTAGTCAATAAATAACTATGATTATTTTTGGTTGTGATCAACCTCTTCTTTTTCGATGTAATTGCCATGAAGTGTGATGCACTTTAGTGACTTAGACAAATTGTGTCTTTAGTCTAGAACTATTCCTCAACTGTCTTCACGACTTCTTCGTCAGACCGGAAATGACGTCGACGGATATCATTTTGGGAAAGAAGTCGCTAAAGGGGCTAGTTTACGGTTTTTACGGATGTCGGTTCTCAGTTGGTCTAGCAAGTTTGCATAGTGCACTTCAGTTATTTACTTTTTTTGGGTAAAGTCCAACATAATTACACCTTTTGCGTCTCAAAATACTGTGGCCATCATCTTGCCAGCATATGGTTGTGTCTTGAACTTCTTTGGTCTTGGGGACCAAGTCCCTACCCCTTGACGACTTGAGTTTTATTCCGTCTGGCTCATAATAAGGAACCTAAGTCTCACCTACAGTCATCAGAATTCAATAAGTCACTTTTCTATACGGTGATGCATACTGTTGCGCTGGTTGTCATTTGCTCATCAATAAGAGTTTTGGGGACCCAGCGGGCTTTTAGCTTGTGTATTGCAAACGACCATGTAAGAATGTTAAAACGCAATCATGTCAAATGCCTAATACCTGCGCAATTTCTTCCAATTGAATTCGTCTACCAAAGTATACCAGATCATGAATTTAGTTACACATTTTTGTCGGTGCATCCAATTGTCTTCCAGATCTGGCCTCATCTTCTAAAGACGTTAGATAACGTGTTTGAATCTCCCTACCCATAATTTTACCTGATGGTGCAGAAGACCCATAAACATCGGCAAGCTCACCTTGTATTTTCTTGCCTGTTTACCTTTTAAATTCAAGTACAGAATCACTGCACGGTCTTCAACTTTAGATGGCAAGAATAGCCATGTTTGATATTCAATATGACTAGATACACGTGCAATTTTATATCCAGGTAAAGCATGTATTGAAACGAGGCACGAAAATCATGACCGTGTCGGACAATCGGAAATGGGATAAGATGGTTACTCATTGACTCGCCGTTGTTCATAAAATTTTAGCGAGGTAAACTTGATTGCAGATTAAATTTGTATATCATAACAATTAAATTATAGCAGTTGTCGGTATAAAAAACATCCAAAGACATATGATTTTATGTTTAAGAGCTAAAAACAGAACTGCCAGCGAAGAAATTTTACAAGTTATACGGGAAACTACTTCGAAATACCCATTTCATTTTTCCAATAACAAAACACAAGTTCGGATATTGTCAGGTGTTGAGGAGGCTCTATTTTCGTGGACCACCAGTAACTATGTAGCGGGGGATTTACAGGTAAAACAATAAATACAACAAGTGTTAATTGATGTCATTATACTTTGTTCTCAAAACGAAAATTGGTCAGTCCAAATGAGGTCGATAGAAAAATGGCCTCTTTTCGAAACGGATTGACATTATACATTCTATGTACCCTAGAGTCCCATATTATTTAATGACCTCTTTCCGAAACGGAGTGACATAATACATTATATTTACCCTAGAGTCCCATATATTTTACCCCCCCCCCCCCCCCCGTCCGTCAGTCCATCATAAGTTTTTCGCAATAATTAAGTTGAGTTTTGGAATGCGAGTCAACTCAAGTTTACCTGTTGTGTTCGATCCGCTTATTTTAACGAAAATAACAGCCTTTTGTCTTTAATCATTTTGTTGAAATAACAGGTTCCGCTTCTAAACGTTTGCAGATATTAAACTGACTCCACCACAATGAGAATACAGATCAAGTTTACGTTTCGTTCCGCTCTGATGATTTTTAGGACAATTACGGTATTTGATATAAACTTATACTGCAAGAACAGTTTTACGCGGTTTTTCCTAAACTATGAAACTGATTTTTGGTATGTTAGTTTACCACAGTGTGTGTGAGATCAAGTTTACGTTTTGTTCTGCTCCGCGTTTTACTGTAATTACAGCCCTTCTCCCGTAGTTAAGACCCGTTCAACTCGGGATATTTATTCTAAAAAGGTCCAATATTTGGGAACGTGTGGTATGTGTGCTCACCAACTAAGTTTCTTTCACAGGAAGTGTTTGCGCCACAAATTCCCGGAACATCGTCTTTTTTTACGGGAAAGCGTAATTATTGTATATGATACAAACAAAAGTTTAAACTCTAACGTTCTGTAGTATCACGTGGTATGCTGTTAAACTTATTATTCCATAGAGAATACGCTACAGTTTGTTTTAAAAAAGCCATGATCTTTGAAAAATTAGCATTGGAGACAAGGCAATAATTCGGTCAATCTATCATCTCCAAATAAATATGCCTGTATATATTTCAGGCAAAACCAGAACAATCGAGCAACCATAAACTTAATTTCAGCAAGAATACAGCTGGTGACAGTACCATTGGTGCCCTTGACCTTGGAGGAACATCTACACAGATAGCATTCCATCCGGACAATTCAATTATTATTCCTCAAAATTACAACAGAAATATAAAACTATATGGATTGGTGAATGACTTATATTCCAACAGTTATAATTGTTATGGGGTTGTTGAAGTTTTCCGCATGTACAAAGCACTGTTAGTCACGGTACGTATTATTAATGGAAGAACGCAGTTTTCGTCATTTTAGTCGTTATAAAAACGGCTTAATTTATTTACATGATAATCATTATTTTACTATGTTCAATGTACATTAATCTTTATCTAAAGCAATGCTTTACAAATCAAAGCAGGCTTGTTTTAAAAAAAAAACTAACCAAAGAACAGATCAAATTTGAAAACAATTTTTCCAGCGTCAAATTAAACATAGTTTTCTACAAATAATAATGTCACACACTCACGATGTGTAACCACCAAACGTTTTTTCCTATACTTGAATATGAGGTTATACATAGGTATGCAGGTATATAACACAACGACAACGATTTGGTTGTTCACATATTAATATAAACATTTTAATTTCATTACTAGTTTATAGTGTGTGCAGCAAAAGTCAGTATGATAAACAGATTCTCCCTCTTTTCCATCCATCCTATGTTACACTGGAATAGTCCGCCCACGATCTGATGGCACAATCAACAACAAGTCCATTCTATGAAATAGGTGTGAAAGGTTATCTAAATGAATTGTCTACCAACTTGGATATATCCATCCCAGTACAAAAGAATTTTGCCCTGAATTTGTTTATAGTGTTCAGTTCCCTTTTTACAATAATAGACTGATCGAAATATTGTAAACACTCTGCTATCAGATCATGGACGACCTATAGTTTCCGTTTTGTTGCTATCAGATCATGGACGACCTATAGTTCTCGTTTTGTTGCTATCAGATCATGAACGACCTATAGTTTCCGTTTTGTTGCTATCAGATCATGGACGACCTATAGTTTCCGTTTTGTTGCTATCAGATCATGAACGACCTATAGTTTCCGTTTTGTTGCTATCAGATCATGGACGACCTATAGTTCTCGTTTTGTTGCTATCAGATCATGAACGACCTATAGTTTCCGTTTTGTTGCTATCAGATCATGGACGACATATAGTTCCTGTTTTGTTGTTTTTTCCCCAAAAATAGAACCAGTTGACAATGTATTGTAGTTACCTGGTAACGACTTTGTTGTAAATTATATTTCAGAACCAGAACTACAAGTCATATATAATGAGCCCATGTGGACATATTGGTTACACATTTCACCAGTCATATTCCAAGATTTTTGAAGCTCCTTGTACGAAAAACGTTTCCAGTAAACAGAATCATGATTTGCTTAAGGTATGAATATAAATAGAGCGGAATGTTCATTTCAACAACCTCATTTATATTGAGTCGGTCAGAGAGGCGCTTTTTCGTAGGACCACTCGGTCACCACCAAGGGCCCTTGAGACAAGAATAACTTGGTGTAAGCTTTGAACCATATATAAGAACTTATATCACCAAACCTTGTGAGTGAGCGTTATTCTTCAATGTTGATAGAGTTTTGAAGTGTTTCGAGTTGAGTTCTGTTTTGATGCAGTAAGAGTACGCGTTTAGTCATGTGTCGGATATTATAGTCCAGATATTAATTCGTATAAGAGCAATAAACCAAGAAGAGGCCCATTTAAATTATATTTTGAAAGTTCACTAATTCTGATGGTTTTTTACAGGACAAAATTTTCACATTTAAAGGAAGTGGCGACATTAAGCAATGTCAAGTTATGGTCCAGCATCTGTTTGATTTTATGGATTGTAATTATTCACATTGTGGATTTAATGGTCAATACCAGCCACCTTTGTATGGCCAGTACTATGTAAGTAATACATTACAGTACATACCTGTCGAAAGTTTAAAACTACTATTGTTCCAGGTAACTTAGATAGTCGATTTATCTTTTATATAAAATCAAGTATTGTAATATTGGTACTTATTTTGATATCCCTGTAAATAAAATCATATCACCTATCAAACCTATAAGGTTTGCTGACTTGAATTTGAATTACAAAGCAGGTACATAACGGAACTTTTGTCGTTTTTCATTACAGAGAAAAACCAATGTGTTGTATATATACCTAAATGTACCTCAGATAGGTGTATATCACACCTGGTTGACCTGCATACTCATTATTACCACAGGGGTAAAACAAGGTTGTCTTTCAGGTGTGCAGTTCGGGTTTTACTCGTGCTCTTGTATATGTATAATAATTACCCTTCATGCAATGCTCTAAATTTGCATACGAGGCACAAATAACGAGAGGGCATATGTGCAATGTTTGAAAAACAACTAATTTTCGGTATGTAGAGCAAAAACAGAGGACTGTAGAACACTAATTTTTTTACATTTAATTGGGCTTTTATATTTTAGATTCAAAATGTATAACACTGAACATAAATCATTAAACATAAAAGCTTAATCGATGAAAAAGCGACTATCTAAGTTCCCTGGAACAATAGTAAGTTAACGAGTTACCCTTGAATTATTGGTTCAACTCGGTCGCTCGTTTCCTATATCTCGGTATACTATATACAATACTGTAATGTATTTAATTTCGCGTGTATTTTTTTTTTTGCGGCAGAGTATTTAGACATATCTGCATAGTTAAATTTTCGCGTTTTTTAAATATGCTCTATAACATAATAAGTAAAATATGATTTTCCCTTTGTAGTAATTTTCGCGGGAAACAAACGACAGCGAATATACCGCGAAAATAAGCCCGTTTCCAGTATATCTTACAGTACCTATTTGGAAGTTATCTATATCTCATACAGTCTCAGACCACTGCGGTAGCTCAGTTGGTAGAGTGCTCGCTCCGTAAGTGGGAGGTCGTGGGTTTGAGCCCCGACCGTGTCTGACCCAAGACTTTAAAGTGGGTAGTAGCTGTTCTTTCGCCAAGCACTCGGCATTACGAAATGAAATCCACGGTTCTTTCGGATGGGAAATTAAAATAAACGATGTTCCTTGTCACGGTAGGCTTGGCACGATAAAGAAGCCTGCTGTAAAATGCCATCAGCGCAACGCACGGGCAAAATTTCTGCACCTTCACCTATAACTGGTGACGTCTCGATATAAGTGAAATATTCTTGACTGGGACGTTAAACACCATTACTCAACTCAACTCATACAATCTCAGACAAACGGCAGCTGAGCATCGACCCCTTTTTGTTAGCTCATTGTTAAACTTTTGCCATGTCTGTACTCTACAGCTTATCAAATAATTAGCATAATGGTAAACTAGTTGGATAACTGGAAAAAACGTAGTCAATGGACTGAATAACACCAAACAAGAGAACGTACGACACATCCAAGAATATTTAACTCATATCAAGATGCCACTAGCTAAAGGTGAAGTGGCAGTAATTTTGACCTTAGCAATGCGCTTAGGGCAATGTATCACATGTCACTGCCACGCTTGTTTCGATTTAAATATCTTTTTTGGAAGCTCCCCATGACTTGCATTTCTGAAATCTGAGTGCTTGACGAAAGAACAGTCACTACTTATTTTTTGTGTCTTTGTCAGACCCGGTCGAGATTCGATCCCACAACCTCCAATATACAATCATGTGACTGAAGTTCATCTAGTCTACATTTTCACAGTTTAATATACATTATGAGGCAGTCACAAAATAATAAGTTAGCGAATCGCACCACGATAATTAAACAAAAGAACAAATACCCGGACCAGAACCTCGTTTTAAAACATAAATACATAGGATATTCGACTAAAACAAAGCTACTGTCAGAACCGTTGTGTTTGTGACAGTTAAGTTACGCTTTTTCCCCATGGAACACCAAATAAATCTGAATAAAAATTTATAATATTATTTTACTTGAACCTAGTCGTAACAGGAAATCTGTGTGCGCACCCGTGATTAGCGTAGAATATTTCTGTACAGAGCAAAACGTTGGCGCTATGGGAATTTAACATGTTGAAAAACCAGGCAAATGGCGGACCCTGTTGCGCATATGACGTAAAACGTCAATAAGGACACCACTTTCTGTATAAACATTTTCATTTTTGCCATAGTGCCAACATTTTCCTTTCCACAGAAATACGTTAAGACAATCGCGGACGAGCATACAGATTTTCAGTTACGACTAGCCACAAGTAAGTGAATAATATCATGTTTTATTTAGATTTATTCAATTTTCTATGGAAAAAGTGTAACTTCACTGTCACAAACAGACCGGCTCTGACACTTATAACACGCCAAAACTTATACATCAAACTAGCAATATACATACCAGATCCACCACGGACAACCAAAATCAATGCACAAAACAAATAAAGCATCAATTTCCTTCCATCACATATTCATATAATTCTACATATGGTTTATATTTTATTTCAGGCGTTCTCTAACTTTTATTTAGAGATGGAATTTTTAAGGGATAACTTACAGCTTAAGTTTACCAATTTCAAAACCAATTTGAAAGACTTTACACAGAGTGTGAAATTATTATGCCATAAAAACTGGACAGAGGTAAGTAAGCAATTTGGACATGGACCAATAATAAATATAATCATAGTTTACAATAATAAACTCGTTGAATAAATTCAATATTACATAAACACGCATGCAAGATTCTCTATTTATTATCCGCCGCAACCAGATGTCAGGGAGATTGTCATGTATAAATATATTGAATAATATAATAAATTCAAAAGTAGCTCATGCCAAATATATAAGACCCTGGGTTGAGATCTCCTTATCTTATATGGCCAGTAACGATTGATTCATTTTCTCACACCTTATTCTTTTTTTTAAATCATTAAAAGCTTCTAGGGTCACAGAAAACAGCTGCTTATTCAGGCGTAGAATGTATCCTGTCTCAACCCTAGGACGAGACAAGTAAATCCCACATGGGTAAAAACAAGGGATTTGCATGTTACAGGTGTGAGAAATAGTAATACCGTTTGATTGTGTGTACATGTATATTTTGGTTTCCGTAATCTGATTGAGCTGTATCTTGGTGGTCTTTTGATTTATTGTGGTGTTTAGTGGTATGAAATTTCTTTACAACAGCTTTATAACATTTCGAAAAAAAACTAAATAAATGACTATTAAAACATTATTTATGTACGGATTTTGTCGAAATTGTAAACATAGAAAATAGGAGTCGGGGTATTAAACATATTTATTAGGTTTTTCGTAAGTGTTATTAAGTGTATCGCTGTTACTTTAGTTAGCAAAAACTTATAAATATCCATTACAGCCTTGCTTATGTACCGATTTCGTAATAATTCATAAACGTACAAAATAGAGCTCTGGGTATTAAACATAAACATATGTAACAGTTTCTACGTTAATTTTTGTTAGTTTGTCTAGTATTTACGCAATAAGCTTAAAGGTGTATTTTCAGCCTAACCTTTTGATAACCTTCTCTGAAAGTACAAATGTAATGAAAAAAATTTGGCGTGGAAGCCTCTTGAGTGGTAAAGGTTAAAAATTGTAACCGACATGTCCGTTCGAAATAAAAAAAATGTACCTGTTACTATAAAGGACAAAAAAGAGCCCTATCCATGTACCCATTTTGTTGAGATTTTAAACATATAAAAAAACTCGGGATATTAGTTTTTGTAACAATTTGTCCATAAAAAGTTTTATTTTGCGTGATGTTTGTGTAGTATACAGCCTTATAGTGCTGCCATGTGCTACTTTGGAGTTTATATAGGATAACGCTTTCAAAAGTAACACATGGCAATTTATTGTTATATACCATTTTTTGAATGTATTTTATGATTAATAAATAAAAAAAATCATATATGACAGTGTATCCAAGATGACGGTCATTACTGTTAATAAAAAAAATTACAGCTTTATTTATAATAAGATTTTGTTGAAATTTCAAACATAGAAAATATAACTTTAGGTGTTCAACATATTTAACAGTTTTTTTTGTAAAATATTTAGTTTGCGAAATATACTGTATCCAAGATGGCAACTGTTACTATAAATAGCAAAAACCTGTTAATTGCAATTACAGTCTTGTTTACGTACCCATTCCGTTAAAAATTTAAACATAGAACTCCGGGTATTAATCTTGTGTAAAAGTTTTTCTATTAAATGTTAGCTTGTGAAATATTTACGCAAATTGCAAATTAAATGTGTTTTAAGCATAAATCCTTCAAATCTTCTTCACTAAAAGTGTTTGGCTCATTGAAAGAAAAAATTGGATCGGAAGGTTCTTGGATGATAGAGATTAGAAATTGTATCCGAAACAATGGAAGAAATGACAAACCACGCAAAACCGGACTAAAAATTACAAATAAAGTGGAACACTAATTATATGTTTTTTATATGTTTTTTTTATTTTTGACAGGGCACTGTCACAAATGCTCATTGGTGTGGTTTTAGATCTATTAAATTACCAAACCACCCAACTCATTTTACAAGCAGTGGTCCATAAAGCATATTTCACTTTGTATGGGATTTATTGATGTTCACCTTATTTGGACTTGCTTAACTTCCAAAGAAACGGATGCTGGTATACGCGCACTTGCTAGGATATTTCAACAGTTTTTGTATTTATGTTACAAACCGACAGATAAATTAAAACCATAAATTTTTAATATGAAGACCATTGATTTCTTTATTATTATAATTATTATTATTCCTTTGGTATAGAATATGTTTTGAATAGAATTTTCAAAATTCAGTAAAGATTTTGGAAAATTGTCATATTTTAATTTTTCATCTTGTAAACATTAAACATTATTCTTGTAAAACTGGTATAGACAAACAATATTGACCTTTCCGTTGACCTTTATTTTAAATACAAAGTCGAACCTGCCTTAAAGGCCACCTATATATAAGGACCACCTGCTTATAAAAGTCATTAAAGTTGTATCCTAATTGTTCTTTATCCATATTATTTGAACCTGTTTATAAAGGCCACCTGCCTATAAAGGCCATTTTTACTGGTTCCCTTGGGTGGTCTTTATATACAGGTTTGACTGTATATTTTAATTAACTGCAAAAATTCTAACACTACCAATGTATTAGGTAGATTCTTTTACATTTATATGAATATTCGGAACGAAAGGTCAATCGAACAGGTCATTGTTTTTTCCTATACCAAATGTTTCATTTTTATTTAGGTCATGGAGATGAAGACAGCTTTCCCAGAGGCATTGCCTTTGTATTGTTTTGGTGGCCAATATATCCACACATTACTGACTCAAGGATTCAAGTTTAATGAATCTACATGGAACAATATTAGTTTTGTGAACAAGGTAAGTTTGATGGCCAATCTATCAACCCATCATGATTCAACGATTCAAGTTTGATGAATCTACGTGCAACAATATTAGTTTTATGAACATGGTAAGTTTGATGGCCAATATATCCATACATTATTGATTCAAGGATTCAAGTTTGATGAATCTACACGTAACAATATTAGTTTTATGAACATGGTAAGTTTGATGGCCAATATATCCACACATTATTGATTCAAGGATTCAAGTTTGGTGAAGCTACGTGGAACAATATAAGTTTTGTGAACAAGGTAAGATTGGTGGCCAATAAAAACTAGCAAATAACACAGGCTATAGGTAAACAACATTGACCTGTCCGCTTGACCTTTCATTATTATTATTCATATAGGACGATCCACTCAACCCATGAGTAGTATCAAGATTCGCAGTTAATACATATACACATTGCCCATGATTAGTGTTCACATTATATAGACGAAGTTTACATGCGTGATCACTATTCTTAAATTAACTCGTCCATAATGAATATTTAAATCAATGGTCAAGTGGACAGGTCAGTGTTGTTTGCCTTTACTGGCACATATGTTTTGGTTGTCAATACTAGTATTTATTGCAGATGGCAAAGTGTTAGCGTATGTATGTGTCTTAAATGTTTTAGTATAGGTTAACAACATTGATCTGTCCGTTTGACCTTTCATATAAATATTCATTATGGACAGGCAAATGTAAGTAATAAGGATCATGCGTGTATATTTCGTCTACCTGATGTGAACACTAATCATGGGCAATGTGTGCATGTATTAACTGCGAAACCTAACGCTACCCATGTATTCGATGGACTCTCCTGTATGAATATTTCTAATGAAAGGTCAAACGGAAATGTTGTTTACCTATATATAATAGACTATTTGTACGAATCGGTTTGAAGGAAGGTTGGTTTTGTTGCAAGAATGACCAGTACATCTAGTTTTGTCTTTAGACTTAGACTAGTAAAATCAAAGTACAATTGCAATTAAGATATACCAACGGCTTAAAGATTATTTTTAATCTTTTTGTTGACATGAGGAACCAGCTATAATGTAGTTAATAGAACCTAATAGATTTCTTTTAGAACAGCCATCTGGAGTTAATGCGTCTCCCCCACCCAGGTTTTTATTTGACTTATTCAAAAGCGAACAAATTGATTGGATAACAAATGCCAATAAAATGTCCAAATAAGATACTAACTCTGGAGAAATGTTCTTGGATTGATACATTATCATGGAGTTTTTATTTAAGAAATAACATTCTGATCATGGTATTTCAAGGGGCAATGCAAGATACTGTGGCGCGTGCCAAATTCGATGAAGAGCGAAGCCCTTCTTTTTGAATATGGCACGCGTCACGCTATCTTGCATTACCCCTTGAAATACCATGAGCAGAAATGTTATTTCTTATATTTACAATTCTTTCTTTTAATGTTTTAACCCTTGGCGATATTTCTTCCATACCTGCTCATGTGAGGTAGGATTTTAAGCCACGCGAGATCGGCGTATCTCAAATGACTATGTGACCCCCTGTGTAGGATGGACATGACGTAATATTGCGGGAAAATTGATACACATCAAGGGTCATGACCCCAATTGTCTTTCATTGAAATTGCAATACAATTGTTTCTGTATGTTTCATCTAAGACAGCTACAGTCATATTGTTAATATATAACAAAGACCATGAGGAAGCTCTGTTTGTATAGTGTCCGCTTCGTATGTGAGGGGTTGAACCCTGGCTAGTGTCTGCCCAAGACTTGAAAATAGGTAGTGAGCAGTGACTATTATTTCACCAAGCATTCGGCTTTTTGAAATTAAAGTCAGGGCTTCCTTCGGAAGAGACTTTAAAAACGAGGCCCATTGTAACGTCATGTATGGTATGTAAAAGAACTTGCACATTGTTCCAAAATTCTTGTCCTAAAATTCTACCACTTCACCTATAGCTTGATATCAGTGCAATATTCTTGAATGGCACAAAAAACCCATTCAGATTGAATCAATATAATGATAAAGCAACGCTTATTTATAAAAATCGATATATATTTGTTACAGATAAATGAAATCGATGTTGGATGGGCTTTGGGATATATGTTGGAAGCCAGTGTCGGCGAGCCTAGAATACTACCGGTGACTGTTTTAAGCAACACAACCTTTGCAGGCTTTATAGCGGCGTTTTTAGTAATTGTAATTATTCCGGTAGGAATTATTGGCGTTTTTATTGCAAGAAAATACAAAAAGAAAAATGATGGTCTTATAGGTAAAGAATATCCAAGTTATGGAACTGCAGAAAAAGCATAGAGTTTATTGTTATGTTGTTTGTTACAAAGCCTGTATATACAAACAACATCGACCTGTCTGCTTGACCTTTCAATGGGGATATTCATATAGAAGAATCCATCCAACACTTAGGCAGTGTTACGATTCACAGTTAATACATTAACAATGCACGTTTTCCATTATTGAGTATCCACCCAATACATAGGTGGTGTTAGGATTCACAGTTAATACATACTGTAGATTTTGAAATTTTTGCGTCATCTTGGTGTGAACGCACTTTAATATTTATTAGCGTCTTTTAAGTAAGTAGTAAGTAAGTAAGTAAGTAAGTAAGTAATTTATTATAGTGACATGTGCATCAAATACAATAGTAAAGTATAATAAATAACATAAAGTAGCACCCGGCCCAAAGGACCTGTAAGACACTCAAAAATATAAATCCATAGAACAATATTAACATATTATTAATGACTATTTACATATAATATGGACTTTCGAATATCGAAAGCTTTCAAAATGAATTTTGACGTTTGTCTGGGGAAATTAGTTGAGATTGTGTGTAACATTTCTGTATCTGAGTCGTTATTAGTTTTCGCGTGATCGCGACTCTGTAGTTATAATATTAATTGCTGCTTATTTTTCGCGAAACTTTTATTTTCACGACTTGTTTCATTCGCTTCGCGAATTTACGCCAAAATAAAACGATCGCGAAAATTTCCCAATTTACAGTTTACAGTGTAGGTTATTGTTGAGGAACCACCCAATACATAGCTGGCGTTAGGATTCACAGTTAATACATAAACAGTGTTTGTTTTTCATTATGTTTACGAAGTAAACATGTGTTCCCTATACGCAAATGTAGTACTGATCTAAGTTAAAGGTTAAGCAGAAAGGTCAGTGTTATTCCATAAGTCGAGGAACATACTTTGTAAGCAGGCATTAATCTACTAGTATTCCTCAATAATGTTTTTGGTATCAGTGCTATATTTTTATACGAAATACAGGCGTCTTTTATATTGTATTTTAAAAATAAGTAAATAAGTTTTACAAAGAATTTAATTTCTTTGCAAATGTAGTTCTTATGTTTAAAACAAAATCATATACAAGGCAAAAAACAACACAACAAAGAACATGGCACGATTAAGTCATGATAGAAACAAGACAACAACACACAATTTTGTTCTCTTATTGATGTCCATACATTTGTCTCAATGGTGTCACATACATTTGTACTGTTCTGTTCTATTGTCATGTGCTGTTGTTGATATATAGTTATTATTTATGTATAATGTTTGTCATTTAATTTTGTCTGGTCATTTTTTATGTGTTTTACCATTTAATGCTATATCTTCCATTGTTAACACATATATATATATATTCGTTTTATATACAACTAAACTCGTCTTTTTTAAATATGTTTGATCTTTGATTTTAAATGTTGATTGCACTCATATGTTCTGTATATTAACGAAGTATTATCATAATTCCTGACTTTTTGTCCTTTGTTATTTGATTTTATGAGTTATTTATAGGCAAACAACATTGACCTTTCATTGGGAATATTCATAAAGAAGGATCCAACTAATATATGGGTAGTAGTAGGATTTACAATAAATAATGTATACACAAGGTACATGATTAGTGTTCGCATTCTGTAGACAAAATTAACCCACCCTATACATAATCACAATCGTCCATAATTGATATTTAAATTGATGGTCAAGCGTACAGGCCAAAGTTGTTTGCTTTTTCCTATGCGTTCTGTGTTCTGTGATAAAAGTGAACTATGTTTAACATAAATTCTCTATGGCGTTTTTCTCTCTTAGATTGTTTGGTTCTGAAACTCCAAAGTCTGTAACTGTTACAGATCAGCTTGCTATTCCAGGTATTAAATTAACATGAAGATTAACATTATTTGTGGAACATGAAGAGTTTCATGTTACCAAAACCGTTATTTCATATTAAATTTTGAGAAGATATTGTAATCTAAGACTTTTCTGGGATATGAAGTAATAAACCGAATTTTACAATAAGCAAATCTAACATACTGATTACAAAATTGATCTCCGTGTATGCTCACATTCTCTTTTAGCCAGTTTGTTTTGAAACATATCAATATCTATCCAACATTACTTATTTTGATTTGTAGTTCAAAAGTATTCTAGTTTGCTCAAATTTTCTTATGGGTTACATAAACAGCTAAGAATGGGGTTCGCCGCTGTACCACGTGATACCTTCTAACGTGTCTGTGAAACGCTTGTTTCCAATGGACATGGAATCGCACAATATGACGTTTCCCGTAAAAACGACGTTATTCCGGAAATTTGTGGCGTTGACGTTTTCCAAAATGTTCCGCACAAACGTTAAGAGGTATTGATCACGTGGTACGACGGCGAACCCCATTGATAGAATTGCCAGATACTGTTATTGGATTTTATTATTCAATTCATTACCGAATGTATATGACAATAGGAACAATGTTTCTGTAGTTGTATAATTTTGTTATTATAATGTTTATATGTTATATAACAGAAGATACAATGTTTCGGAAGCTGTTTGTTATAATTTTTGTTATAATAATGTTTTATATGTTATATGACAGAAGATACAATTTATTTTTTGTATAATTTTTGTTATCAAAATGTTTTATATATTATATAACAGAAGATACAATGTTTCTATAGTTGTTTGTATAATTTTTGTTATTAAAATGTTTTATATATTATATAACAGAAGATACAATATTTCTGTAGTTGTTTGTAATAATTTTTGTTATTAAAATGTTTTATACGTTATATGACATAAGATACAATGTTTCTGTGGTTGTTTATTATAATTTTTGTTATTATAATGTGTTAGAAGATACAATGTTTCTGTAGTTGTTTGTATAATTGTTATAATAATGTTTTATTTTGCATACTTCTATTGTCCTCTATTGCGTAAAATTTGCATGAAAATAATTATTCAAAACTATTTGCTTAAAATTAATAAAACTTTGTAGAAAAAACTAACATTAACGCTTTTCAAAATGGGCAAATTTTATCGAATATATTTGAGTGTTGTAGGAAAAATAAGGCAACACTAAACTAATAAATTAATCTTACAAACAATATATTGACTGGTAACATTCCTATGGCAATTTTTACTTGTCTTCTGTCTGTTTACACCATTCGAAAGAATAACAAGTATACGTTTTTTGTTGGCAAATCGTTGCTACAATTCCAATGCTTTTACCATTTCTCTGAATCATGGTAAATAAATGGATGAAGAAACCATGACTAGATAACATTGCATGTAATTACCTAGTCGCTCACATCTTTAACTTATGCTAAAAAGTGACAACGTACTTTGTATAATTTTTGTCCTAGATTTCCATTTGTGCTTTCACTAAATTCTTTATACTTGAATAATTAACGTTTGCATTTAGTTGTTTTTTTAAATATGTTTTGTGTTATATAATTTTATTGCCGTAAATATATAATACATGTATAGGCGAACAATTTTGACCTGTCCGCTTGACCTTTCATTAAAAATATTTATCACGGACCGAGTACATCTATCTATAGGGGACACATGTGTTTATTCTACATACATCATGAGATATACTCACCTCGTAGAGTACACCTGTGCAATGTGTATCTAAACACTACCCATTTTTTGGGTGGACCCTCCAATATGAATATTACTTATGAAGGTCAAGCGGACAGGTCGATGTTGTTTACCTATACACACATGTATATCAATATCAACTAATAAAATAATTGACGGATCGCCGGCCATGCCTACAATGTTCCGACAAAGTCCAGGCATACTTGAAATACTCACAAAAAGAACGAAAACTCGGCCTGAATTGTGATATTTAATGACGTCACGGACACTAGTACGTCATTTGTTGCCGTAACGCTGCTTTGGTACCGTGATTGCGGCCAGTGTCGGAACACAAATGGCATGGCCGACGATACCTCATTTTGTATAGTACTATACCGTACATATTTGCTAAAAATTAACATTGAGCTGACGTAAAGGATCCGAAGCAAGTTAGTCGAGATATGGTTAACCAGTTGACGAAAAGCCGCTAAAAGATAGCAGCTGTCCAAAAGCCGTCGAGATATAGCCTACCAGTGACAGGAGGGATGAGCTGTTGATTCCGAACAAAATCTACGTGAGCTGTTTGTTCAATTTGTGAAAGGTCTGTTCTGTAGCCGTTGTGATTATTGATTAACAAGCACATTAATGACATTTAAAATACATTTGTAATAACATTCATAACAAATATACAGTTAATATCAGAACATTTCTAACACATTTTGTTTTTTTCATGGTAAAATTGATCATAAAAATAGTTTTGTAAATAGTTGCATTTTTAGAAACAGAAGGAATTTTGAGTAAATGTGAAAGTTGAATGTTTAAGTCAATATCTCTTATCCAACACTGTGATTTGAAAGACATTTACAATACATTGTGATTACATGAGTATATAAGCTGATGTTTCAGAAAAAATTGTGTAAAAACTTGCATATTTAGAGGAAAAGAGGAATTTTGAGAAAATGTAAAGGTAATATGTTAAAGTCCATATCTTTTAAAATATCACTGTTATTTGAATGAAAATTAATCTAATCGATCCAAAAAACTGCCACTTGCAGTCCGTTCAGTGTTGAGTTCTTTTATATTATTTATAATTTGAATGAAAATTCAAATACATTATGATTACATGAGTATTTAAGCTGATGTTTCAAATATGTTTGTGGTAAAAACTTGCATTTTAGAGGGAAAAAAAGAATTTTGAGAAAATGCTCCTATAGACCATTTTTTTCAATATGTTGTGTCATATGATAAATTTTGGATGTTTCTCTTAAAATGTTACAATATGACAATGGTATTTCGTCTTTTATTTTATATTTTTATCAAGCAATATTTTTTACGATTGTTACTCTCTATATATTATATACAATATATGATAATCTATTTGTTAGCATAATTTTTATTAATATTTCTAGACTTTTTACAAATGGTTATATAAACAGAGCTTTTGTTATATGATATTGTCTTGTTTTCATATATACATAAACCCTCATAATTGTTGAGATTTTTTTTTTTCAAAATCATATTTTGTTATTATTTTTCAAATTATAATGCGTCAATTAAAAACTTGTGCAACAATCGTTGGGGGATCGATACTACAACTAAATGACTATTTTTTTTAAATGAGAGTTACTCCCCTTTGTGTCAGCATTTCCGGTCGTCTGCTAGCTAGTAAGCTTAGTTGTATATCATATTTTTGAAATCTATAATAGATAAATACTTAAACAGTATGTAATGGCTTCTCAACTAAATATTTCTCTTTCAACACGGAATAGTGGGATAGTTATTGAAATTGAGTACTACAAAGACACTATTGGCAAACTTCGCCTGGCTAAAGACAGGAGGATTGGTTATCTGGCCAGTGAAAGTTATATCAAGAGATTGAAAAAATAAAATGAAGAGTTAATATCTGTGTAAAAGAACCGATAATATGACCAAAAATGATATATATACCAGTTCTTTTAGGGGATTGAGGTCCAAAATGGGGTATTCTGGGTCTAAATTTTGGATGTTTCTCTCAAAATGTTAAAATATGACAATGGTATTTCGTCTTTTATTTTATATTTTTATCAAGCAATATGTTCACGATTGTTACTTTCTATATATTATATACAATATATGATAATCTATTTGTTAGCATAATTTTTATTAATATTTCTAGACTTTTTACAAATGGTTATATAAACAGAGCTTTTGTTATATGATATTGTCTTGTTTTCATATGTACATAAACCCTCATAATTGTTGAGATTTTTTTTTCAAAATCATATTTTGTAATTATTTAATTATAATTCGTCAATTAAAAACTTGTGCAACAATCAGTGGAGAATCAATACTACAATTAAATGACTATTTTTTAAATGAGAGTTACTCCCCTTTGTGTTAGCATTTCCAGTGGTCTGCTAGCTAGTTAGCTTAGTTGTATATCATATTTTTGAAATCTATAATAGATAAATACTTAAACAGTATATAATGGCTTCACAACTAAATATTTCTCTTTCAACACGGAATAGTGGGATAGTTATTGAAATTCAGAACTACAAAGGCACTTGGAGACCCAGAAAACTGGTTCGCCTTGCAGAAGACTTGGTTATCTGGCCAGTGAAAGTTATATCAAAAAATTGAAAAATAAAATGTAGAGTTGATATGTGTGTAAATGAACCGATAATATGACCAAAAATTATATATACACCAGTTCTTTTAGGGGATTGAGGTCCAAAATCGGGTATATGGATCTAATAAGTATTAGGCCAAAACTAAACCCGATTAAGAACTTTTATGACCACGTAAAACCTGATACGAGAATTGGGACTGTACACGTTATATATTTCTTGGATTCATATAAAATTTTCAAGAAACTTGCTCTTGTCAGATTGAGGCCCCTTTTTCAAACTGAAGGGCTGACAAAGTATTTCATATTCCATTAACCAATATAAAATTCTCAATAATTATGAGGAAGAATAATAGAATAAAAAAACCTTAATATATATATATATATGTGTGTGTGTGTGTGTGTGTGTGTGTGTGTGTTAAGTGAAAAAGACTCTTAGATTGTTTGAAAGATTGAAAGAACGGGTTAAAAATTCTAAAAAGTGCCCATTTCCTCCTGTTTGATCGGACGTGTCATCGGGATACCAAGAACTTCTATTGAAAATAAGGATCTTTGTTTTTTTACTACTTGTTCCGTGAATTGTGGTACGCAGACAAAGGAATTAAGTTAACATCTCAAACTCGACAAAATATACTACTACGGTTGTTAGAAGACACTCTTCGTATGCCACGAGAGGTCATGGTTTCAAACATGACACTTAGGCAGATCCTGGTGTCAGAAAGTTTCCTCTAGTACCATCTCAAAAATAGCACCTCGTCATAAGGGAAGACTTTTTGACTTTGGTGTAGAAAAAAACCATTACTCCACTTCATAGTGGACACTTGAACTTTTATCACAGTGAAACAGGCTGGTCCGGAAGGATAATTTTAACTCCCAACTGTTTTTCTAGCATACCAATGCCATGTAAAACAGTACTCGGTATAATATACTGTATGTATCCGAATATTGTTTTAATGTATTTTTAAAGCATGTATTTACAATTCATATTTGCTACTGCACATCATTATTCCCGATCTATACCCGAAAACAAATTCCAATAGTTGCTCTTGACATGCTTGTCCTACTTATGAAAGTAAGATTGCTAAAGGTTTGTAGAATAGTAATGATGTTTTGTGCCCCATTCAAAATTCTTACAGTTATATTGAGGCGCTCACTTCAGGGATGGTGAAGGAAATCGGAGTGCCCAGAGGAAACCATCAATCTTAAGAAAGTAAACTGACAAACTTTCTCACACTAGGATCTGTCAGTGGGGTTCAAACCCAGACTGAGAGGTATTGTGATCCATAAACCTGCGCTTTAGACCACTCGACCAGTGAGGTCCAATTACATGTGTAACTGTTTTGTGTTAATAAAATACTCTTCATGACGTCTGTTGATCATGTTTATCATGTAGCTACCTAAACAGGAGGTGCTTACCCTTCCGGAGCACCTGATCTCACTTTCCTGGTTTAAGTTCACATGTCTAACTTAACTTGTCAGTTCCAAAGTTTTTACTTTGCTTCTGAATTGTGATTCGGATATGGATCAGTATGTTTGTTTTTGATTACTAGTTCGTTTAAAGCAGAATAGAAGGCATCTTACGCCTGTCATTCTAATTTTGACTGATGAAAAAATATAATAATAATTTAAAAAATTGGTATATATATATATATATATATAAGAGTTTCGTCGATGCGAAAGCTTATGTAATTCTATGTACAAGTTATTATGACACATAATACGTGGGCCATTCGGCTACCACCATAATATCTGATCTTTATTGTTGATGAGTTTGATTTCTCTGTGTCCAGGATTGCCCTGGATATATTTGACGTCCCATTGTTCCATGTTCCTTTCGCACAATTTTGATTACACACACGTGGCGGGTGTAACTAGCTAAACAGGAGGTGCTTACTCTTTCGGAGCACCCGGCCTCACTTCCCTGGTGAAAGTTCAAGTGTCTAACCTAACTTTTAGTTCCCAGTTCCAAAGTTTTTATTTTGCTTCTGGATTGTGATTCGGACATAGATTAGTATGTTTGTTTCTGTTTTATACGTTCTATATCAAAGCATTATCAAACTATCTTAAACAAAATGATCATTTACATAGATAAAAATCTATGAACTTTACCAAACATTCATAGGTTTGGTAATAAATTGGAAATTGCTAAATAGCATGGACTTGGCAGTAGAAAAAACACAACAAAAATTAACAAGAAATTACTGATTGTAAAACTCTAAACTTTGAACTAGCATGTGCACAATGGAAATCAGTAGTGTGGTTTCAAATTACTAGGTCAATTATAGATCTTTGAACTGGCATTGTATATAACGGTATTCAGTGGTGTGGTTTTAAATTGGGGGTGTAGCTAGCTAAACAGGAGGTGCTTACCCTTCCGGAGCACGCGGCCTCACTTCCCTGATCGAACTTCACGTGTCTAACCTTACTTGTCAAGTCCAAGGTTTTAACTTTGCTTCCGGATATTGATTCGGACATGGTTAGTATGTTTGTTTTTGATTATCTCTAGTATGTCAATTATGGATTCGTATACAAGGATATTCAGAATCGTGGCTTCAATTAATTCTATATAAATTATATAGCCGACTGACATTCTTGAAGAAAACGTCAACCCATGTTAATATGTATAATAATTGCCTCGCTTAAAATGGGAAATAAAAAGATAACACTTTATTGCAACATATTAACTTCTTTATTCACCATCACAATAGCAGAACACAGGAACAAACATCAAACGGTCAATTCCGTGTCCTCCAAAGAGGGATCATAAAGTTCCATCATGACACAAATGGCGTCGGCATATTAACCAATCAAATCAGTTACCATACTTGTGCTTTTTTGATGAAACAGAAAAATAAATAAAAGTTTTAAATATATATCTATAACTTCAACTATGAACAAATACATTCGATATAAAGTTAGTAAGCTTTGAACTTTCTGCTTTAAAATGAGTCACTTCAATGTCACTTATGTAACTTCTAAATTCTAAACAAAACACCCACTTGATCACCCTCCTGGACGGCATATGTCTAACTCCCCAGTGTACATTTCCGCTTAACGACAACAAGCAGAACTATCTGGGTGCTAGAAAAAAAGGAGTCAAAACACCAATGGGGGAAGAAACGTGTCAGCGAAACTCCGGGGGCACAGTAGTTCTAAGTTGTATCCATCATCTACAAGAAAACAAAACAAAAATAAAGATGGGGAAACAATTTCATCTATGATTCAAGAAACTAAATTTTAGAGCTTGTAAAAATATAATTGACTTTCATAGATTTCAAACTTTACACTTTGCAGGGACATTACGGAAGTTTACGTAAAGTGTTTAATTTTTAAAGGCTAAATCATCAAAAATCATATAAACGTCTCGTGTATAAACATAAAATTATAGCAATTTAACAAATCTGAAATTAAAGGGAATTGGTACGAATATTAAGTAGATGGCTATTGAATAACTTCTAGGAAACAACCGTGATTATTAAGGTCATAAAAAAGCCATTATATATGGACACAGAAAAACTGATACAATTAAAAAACAAACATGTGAGGCAGGGTGCTTCAGAAGAGTAAGCACTTCTGTAAAGCTAGTCATGCCCACTCAATCAAAATTGAGAATGGTAGGAACATGGAACCATGTGAAGTTTAATATATACAGAGACATCATACTTATCAACAATATTTTGATAAAGGCTATAAAACATTTTGAAGGCTTTGATTAACCTAGCCTACCCTAGGCCTTGCGACAACAATTTTCCTACAAACAACGTGTTTCGTTCCCGTAACTATATAATTGGCTTACCTATTCAGAGGATACAACCTGCTAAAAAAGAATAAAATTACATATTATACCTGTTTTAATTTTACAGCACTAGACGGCCGTTTCGGTATATAATTCCTCATCAGTAGAATAAAAATGATTCAATGAATTTAAACTCAAAATTATAAAATGGAACACAAATGAGAACAGCGATTTCAGTTTTAATTCGTATATAAGTAAAATACCACTGCATGGTTTATGATACACTCATGATAAATCATCATTACTGTTAAATCATAATTCGATAATTGTTTTATTATATCTGATAAAAGTCCAATAGTCAAATACAAACATAACACTCCATGTCTAAATCACAATCTCATTAGCAAAATAAATACTACTAGTAATACAATATATGTTGTTAAAAATCTGACACAGGATCTTATATTAACCTATTATAAATTATAATGGATTGAGAACGGCTCCGACAGAACCAGCAGTTTGTTTGAATAAATTTTCTTAGATTAAAATTAAGTAAATGTTTTACAATGTCAAAGCTAAAACTAAAAAAATCTGAATATACACTGCCAACCAAATGTTTGATATATGATTATAACTGGTCAAATCATTTCATATTCAAATTTTATCCTAAAATTATATTTTTTCTACATTTTATATTTTCCCCAAAACATTACAAAAGTTTCAAGAAAATAGATTTTCAAGAAAGCAGGTATCAATTTCAAATTCTGCAGAAACTAAATATTTTCATTCTATAAATATAAATGTAATATAAAACTAAAGCAAATATAAAGGTGAACATTTATTTATGGATGGCGGTGTACACTTTTCTTTCATTTAACTTACTCTTGTAGATACAACTGTGCGAGAAGTAGATTGAGAACTGCGGCTTCTGACACGCAATTTTCCCATTTGATTTTCTGCTGAGTCAGCGCGCTCTTCAGCGTCTTCAAGCTCATGCTGAGCCTTGCGATATTTGCTCAAGTTTACGGCAGCTACTTCCTCCTGAAAATGGCACAAGACAATGTCACTTTTAAATATATTTAATCAAAATAAAATATCAACTGAAAACATAAAATTAATAGAACTTGACTTTAAATTTAAAGATAGGATACTTATGCAGCTCCCTTATATGTCAAAGCAAGAAAGAGATTGTACTATCTATACATACTTGTACCTTATGTTATATTAGAATAGAAAGGAAAGCTTTTTTCTAAAAAGTAATAAACAGATAATCATCGGTGGCTTTTGTATCAATTAAAAATAAAAATTAAATAATGGTCAAGGTTGATGTAAGCCTCTACTTCCAAAAACGAGTTTTAGAGTGTATTTATAAAAACATATTATGCCTTTTATAAACATTAAATTGAGCTATTCATTGTAACATTTAATCTGTACGTACTGCTTCTTCAACTTGGCGTTTGTATACATTGATCTTAGCCTGAAGCTTCTGAATGAGTTCTTGTAAGCGTTCAGAGTTCTTCCTATCCTCATCAGATTGGAATGCGAGTTCTTTCATGCGGCGATCAGCTTTACGGGCATTCTTAACTGTCTCAGAGTGACGACGTTGCTCACTATCAAGTTCAGCCTCCAATTCTTGTACCTAAAAACAGGAATAATGCACATGATATTGCATTTAGGGTTTACATAATTATACAACAAAATACATGCGAGAAATAAGAGTTTGAATAGAAAATTAATCCCGAATGGCAATCACCGTCTGTTTAATTAGCTTGACCGTCAATGCGTTTAATTAAAATGAAGGACAAAGGAACTACGGGACGTGAAATATATCCAGGATAATTTTGGAGACAGAGACATCATACTTATCAATAAAATTATGATGACGGCCATAACACTTTTTGAGGGTCATGATAAGCCTAGGCTTGCAACACCATTAAAGTAAGGGCAACGTATAAAAACGATAAACTGATATAAATATAAGTGACAATGATACTATACAATCATCATAAGGTTAAGAGCTTTATAATTACACTTTAATGTAGTTTTTCTGTATTGCGCATTTATTGTCGGATTTCAAATTTTTAGTTGATTTTGTATTTATCAAAACATGCGTTACATGAATTTTATTATAATGCGTGCACTTATTTTTCAAAGTAACAACAAATCACTTTACCCTTTGTTCGAGTTTGGAAATGATCTTTTTGCCACCTTTAAGGGCATTAGCTTCAGACTCATCCAAACGGGCCTGCAATTCCTTGATTTGAGATTCCATTCTCTTACGGAGTTTTTCGCTTTGGTTGCTGTGTTCTTGTTCAGCACGAAGTTCCTCTGTCATTCTGAGGCAATCAGCCATAGCCTTTTTGGAACGTTCATCAGAAGCTCTGAGTTCGTTATGCATTTCGTCAAGATCGGTCTAAAAATAAAAAATAAAGCATAAAACCTGTCCCAAAATATGAAAAATAGATGTAGAACTTTGAAATGTACAGAGTATTTTATATTGCTGACAAAGCTGAAACTTTGAACAAAACATACTGATTGAACGTGAAAATGCGAGATGTTTTGATGAATTGTAACTCCATTCAAATTTATAATGTTACAAGCAAGTCGGTTATTGTTGACTTGCATGCCATGTGCCAACACATGTAAGCAAAATACAATACATGTATATATATCTATTAAAATTCAAAAAATTAAATGTTGCGTTTATTTCAACCCGATACAAATAAAACACCTACATATCTTTAAGAAGTTTTATCCTATAAACCTTTTAAATACGTTTTTTTCAAAATCTTTTTTATCGAAGGTTTGTTCCATTTTGCCACTGTTGTATGCAAACATATACAATTACTTACTGACATAGCTGCAAGGTCACCATCAAGTTTCCTCTTCTGGGCTTGGATTGATGTGATCTGGGCGGATAATTCATTGACTCTATCAGAAGCCTCATGGCATTCACCTTCTGCTGCTTTGCGGCATCTCTCAGACTATAATAGAAATTTAATATAACAATTTTTATAAACCTATAGAATAATTCAAAATGTTATTTTCTATTCTCAAACGTTCCATCCGATTATTTTACAATAAATTGGTCTCGTGCAAAAGGTATCGTATTAAAAAACAAACATACCAATTATTTTAAAATCGCAATCCCAAAGCAAACACTTGCAATAATGTTAAATTTATTTTTACAGGTGAACTTTTACCAGAAACCTGAGGCCAGCTGCTCTGGAAGGGTAAGCACCTCCGGTTAACTGGTTATACCCGCCGCATACCGAAAGAAAAAAAATCAGTTTTTACCAACACATCCCTTGTTCAAGAATGTTAATTTCAAGATAATTTCAAATGTTATATATCAAATGCAAATGTCTATAATGAAGTAAAAATTAAATCTTTTTCACAGAATTAAGGAACTAAGAGTAGTACATATATGATGGTTTTATTACCGATTCAAGAGAAGTCCTCAGTTCTTCAATTTCTCCAACCATCAAGTTGCAGCGACGTTCAGTCATTACATATGCTTCATGTGCCTCTTCACGCTTGCGCTGTTCTTCCTCAACATGGACTTGGATTTCCTGTAGTAAAACAAAGGGAAGTGTGAGTGTACACAATGTTATTAATCATTTATGTGAAAGTATAGCAATCAAAGGTAACGAGTACGTGTTCATGGAGCAAAGTCAATAAAATTCAAAACAAACCATTGGATTAGCAAATCAACTGTGTACTACAAAAACATCAGGACGTCATCAATCTTTAATCGAGGTAAACTTGAATAGAAAGCTGCAGAGGAACAGTTTTTTAAACTGCTTTAAATTCGGCTATGTATCACTCATTTCAAGGAATAATTAAAGCTAGATTAGATTTCTCATATGCTGATTTGATAACACTGGAAAGTACAATACAGTCTGTCGTAGATAAATGGAATAGCACATTTTAAATGATTGTCCAACAGCTGACGTTACAATAGTATTCACAGTATTCACGAAGTTGACATCTTTTACACTGTTTTATTTCATAATCAAGAAACAAATGAGGAAACTCGAATTCTATCCTTACGAATTAACTGTTATAATCGCGTGGTTTATTTTGCGAGGAAAAAACAACAAAGGAAATTTAAATTTTACAAAAAAGAAATATACCCGTGTTTATGTATTTTCCTGATTTTTGTATGAGTAGTATGTTTGCTTTAACTTATACAATGTAAAAACCGTTGCTATTTAACCTTTTTACACCTTTACTTACCTTAATTGTAATTTGGTATTTCTTGACGTTCTTTTCCATATCGACACGGGCTCTGTTGGCGCCATCAAGAGCAACTTCTAGTTCATTGATGTCAGATTCCAACTTCTTTCTAATTCTTACAGCCTCAGCCTTACCCTTAGCTTCAGCTTCGAGTGTGGCTTGCATGGATTCCAAAGCACGTTGATGGTTGCGTCTGAAAATGGTTAAACGGGCAATCAGATTTTTAAAAAAAAACATAAAAGAAGTAAGCTACATCGTATTGCTTAATTCATCTGTATTTATTAATCATTTTCAATAGAGAGAAGTAAATAATACAACAAAAAGGACAAGGAAAGAATACACATGGTTGCATTGGTTATAAGAATCTTTAACATGAACTCAGGTAAATATCTTGTGTGTGGTTCTTATATATTTTTATATGTTTTATATGTCAATAAAACATCAGAATGTTCTGTGGAAAAAATATATTCATAAAAGTATGCTGCTTTCAGCATCTTTTACTTATACATTATTTTTTCTATTAGTTTTTCTTCTTTTAATTGTAACATATCAATAAATTTAACAAATGTTACATACACTTTGCAACAGAATTTTAATAATATGTATAAAGAATTACCGTGTTGTGTCGAATTCTTCATCTTTCTCGTTCAATCGTCTGTCAATTTCTTGTCTTACAGCAGAAATCTCAAGCTGTGAACGCATAACTTTAGCCTCTTCCTGTTCCAAAGCAGCTTCAGCTTCTTCGAGAGCAGCTTGCAATTCTTGTTTTTCCATCTCAAGACGTCTACGTTGCTTTTCTACCTCGTGAACACTGCGACCTCCTTCAGAAAGCTGAGAGGTAAGCTCTCTAATTTCATCTGGAGAAAAACAAGTTATACGAGTTACAATATTGGTTACAATAAAGACATCAAACAAAAATGAATAAGAATCAATCAATGTAGGTTTATATCAAATAAATAATGTTGTATTCTGAGATCAATATCAACATACCAATTTAAGTCCAAATCACAATACAAAAGCAAAACAAATTTTTTGAAAGCTGGTAAACTAAGATAAATACGAGAATTTCCACCGAGGAGGTGGCACTGGTTGCTCTGAAAGGGAAAGCACATGCTATTGAGCTAGCTACACACGCCACGTGTGTAATCAAAATTGAGAGTGGAAGGAACATTGAATTATTGGACATCTTATATATAGAGGATAGTTTTGTTTACAGAGATATCATACTTTTCAACAATATTGTGATTACAATGGAACTGTAACGTTAAAGAAATAAACAAAAAACAAAAGTTAATATTAAAAACCTCTTTTCCAGAATTCACGTACCAGAAAGATTTTTGTTTTCTCTCCTGACAGAGGCAATGACATCGTTGGATTCCTCAAATTGAGCTCTTACTCTGAACAATTCAGCTGAGAAGTTGCGAGATTCAGCTTGAGATACATCCAAGTCGGCATTCAAACCTGCAACTTTAGATTCCCATTCATGTACTGTTTTGTCAAAGGCACGTTGTCTCTTCTCCAAATTGTTGGCATTTTGTGTGGCCTAATTACAATTATAAAAGAAAAACAATAAACTGTACTGATATTATTTGATACCGAAACCTTATGAACAAATCCTTAGTTTTTTTTGTATAAATGCGTACAAATTGTGAGAAAAATGTTTCTTGTTTTAATTAGTTTGTTGGATAGTCAATGGATAGGGTTGGTTCTGTAAAAAAAATTCTTGAAAAAACTTAACTTTCTTGTAATGAAGTTGTTACTCTAAGGATATGAAGAGGTATGCTTTTTGTTTTATTCAACTGTAATTTATTAAAATTTAGTTACTACTATCTCATTTTTATCTGTTTATCTATTGAATCGTAGCCTATATGTTATATTGTTTTACTCACCCTTTCAACCATTATGTTAAGATCTTCTAATTCTCCAGTCAATCTGGATTTAACCTTCTCCAATCCACTGCATTTAACATTGGCTGATTCTAGGTTCTGTTCGGCTTCAGTAAGTTTGTTTTGTAGTCTACGTCTATAAAACAAAGTTTAGCTCAGTAAAATATGTATTAATAAAATCACGAAAAGTTTCGTTCATTTAGTTAAAATGAATGGGACTTGTTTCTGGATGTCAAGAATATTTCAGGGAAGATCTATCAATTTAAGAGGGTTCACTGCTGTATCACATGATACCCCTAATGTTTTTGTGGAACTATTATTTCCATTTGATATAGAATCATGTCAGTTCAGTTGTTCATGTATTTCCGTAAAAACAACGTTATTCCAAGAATAAGAGGCGAAAATTTTTTTAAAGACGTCCCGAACAAACATTAAGGGTCATTGAGCAAGTAATACAGTTGCAAACCCTATTCCTGCTTTATACCACGTTGTAGTATTTTTGTTGTCTGATTAAAATGTCAACTTTTGATTGTCTATTGAAACCTCTGAGTACGACCTCGATCAAATAGTAAATTATGTTTTTCATCCGGTTAGCCTATGCAAATTCTAAAGAAATTTTTATTTTCCTTCTTCGTTAGAATTATATTTTCTTATTAATCAGCGGAATTTTGTTTTGATAGTTCGGATTGTAGTATTTTTAAATATTTGAACTTTCTATTTTTTTTAAAAATTAAAAACATCATCGTAGTACTGATAAGAAATATCTATGAAGTTGTTATTTTACCAATAAATATCAGCATATATTATACCTAGCTTCCTCAAGTTCCTCAACACGTGCTGCGCCTTCAGTTTCAAATTTAGAGCGCCATTGTTGGGCATCGGCAAGAGCCCTGGACAACTGTCTTTGGATGTCAGATTTGGATTCGGATTCCTCTTCAAAGGATTCTCTGAGACTGTCCATATCACTATTCAAGTTACGAACCTCAGCTTGGAATTTAGCACGTGCCTGCAAGTAACAATTAAATCGGACCGTATTTTATATTTTTAATTAAATTGGATTATTTTTATGCTGTTTGGATTCTAGCACTCTTATTAAATACACCAATTTGAATACTTGTGCAATGCAATTAATTAAAAGTCAAGCTTAAAATCGCTAAAGGTAAAAAATATTGAGCACAATTTATATTAATTTTTAAATAATTCAGATTTTCGATACATGAACACACTTCAAATAATACTTACCCTGGATTCATCCTCTAAGCTTGCGCGAGCTTCTTCCAGTTGAGAGCTCAATTGTTGTTTTTCTTTGGCGAGGACACTGACACGGTGTTCTGCCTCTTCGATTTGGCGGGTAAGGTCGGCTGTCTCCTGTTGAAGTCTGCCTCTCTGGCTGTTAAGTTCCGCAATGGTTCTTACGGACTCCTCGGATTTGGCTTGGAGTTCAAGGAACTGGGATTCTTGTTGTTTGGACATCTTACCAGCGGTGCCCTTAAATGTTGAATAAAAATCATCATTGAGACTTAAGACATTCCCAAATCAAATTAAATCATTACTCGGTAATATATTCGATTACGTTGGAATTTTGCACAAATGGAAGTTGTATCCAAATCATCTGGCCATCTAACTTGATTATTCGTCTATATAGTCATTAGTTATACCATTAAGGCTGTTCTTTATCTTTAAAGATTAAAATATGTATCAATATTATGATCGAGTTTTTTATAATTTGGTAGTTAATATACTTTAACATTTATCAAAGAGACTAAGGAATGAATAGTTATTTACCTTGCTCTTCATTACATGTTGGATCTGAGATTGAGCTTCATCGAATTCGCGCTTAAGATCTTTCTTCTCTTTCTCCAATCTGTTAAATAAGTATATATATATATATAAATATATGATTACAAGAAGACAAGGATAGTAAATAAAAACATGTGTTTGGCAATAGTGAATACAGCGCAACCAAGAAGGCAAAATCACAAAAAAAGGAAACAAGTGGCCAAAACAAGATAAAAATGTGTCAGTACCACTAAATGTAAACTTTATACAGGTACTTGATGACAAAACGATGTCCGGTTGTGTAGTTGTAGTTCTATTGGTGTTATCACGATATCATACTTTTTTAAAACTCCAGAAAATCCATATGTAATGGGATAGAATCATTGAACATATTTTAAATGCTTATCGAATAAATTGTAAAATTATCTGAGAAAAATTACACAATTTCTGTTTGTAATATGGCTACTCGAAGGTATCGACACTTTTTCTATTAAAGTAAAAAGAAACAAAAACAACACTCACTTTGCCTTGGTCTTTTGGAGGTTGTCGATTTGGTCAGCAAGCTCGGCTTGGGCATCGTTGCTCTTTTTACGGAGTTGAGAAATTTGAGCTTCGCTCTGCAATGTGACTTCCTCCATCTCGCGACGAAGTTTTATCAGCTCATTTTCTCTCTTTTGTTCAACTCAACCTAAAAGACATACATTTGCTCTTAATTTAAAGATGAATATAGATGTTAATACATACATTTGATATGAATTTAGAAACAAGAAAGATCTTAACTGAAAACGTTTCAGGTTAAGATTCTCGAAAGCAAAGACTATAATGACAATAATACGAAAATTTACAGTTTAAGATAACCTAATTCCAATTATGCAAGAAAACTATCCTCTTGGCTGGTTTGTAAACGAAACAAATACCTATGAACTTTGAAAATTGAAAAAGACATATCATTATATTCGTTTTTATAAATAAGATGTAAAACAGTAAAACGTGTTTACATAGGCTCCACTAGTGGGCTTAAACGGATATCTTTATCCATTATATATCCAAGTCTCATAGCAATTGTTGGGGAATGATAATAGATTGACCAATATCAGCTTAAGTTACCTGAGCAGCTGTAGCACCTCCGGCTTCATCAAGACGCTCTGCCAATTCGTCAAGTTCTCTGGCTAAATCGGCACGTTGCTTCTCAACCTGAAATACGTAGAAAAAGAACGGTTCTGAAATACTAAGGTGAGAAAACTTTAATATCAAAGAATAATAAAACAGTAACAACACAACAACTGTACATTATGGCTGTCAAATTTGTCAATTAATGATTATATTAAATGATAATATTTATAAACGTACGCATTAGCATTTAATCACAGTCACAAATGTATGCAATTCACAGGTCAACTTCATTTAAGTTCACTTATGTTTTTACAACTTTTGATCTTATCACTAGTCACCTTTGCTCTTGCGTTTCTTTCGTTGTCTAATTCTTCTTCCAACTCTTCGATTCTAGCCTGGAGTTCCTTTATCTTCCTTTGGAGTTGAGCTACAAGGTCCCTGTTCATCTTCAAGGACGGGAGCTGAGTGAGTTGATTTCTTGTTCCCTCCTATAATAAGATAAATATTTCCATATTCATAATATATCAAACATAAAAACATAAACGTCAATGTATTACTCAGTAAATATTACTATATTAATGCAGAGAAAAGGATTTTAAATTTATGAAGTCAAATATATATTGTAAAACATTTTATAGAGATTACGACAAAATCAAAATTTTAGTTTATATACTTACAAATGTACTGCGTAGTAACAATACCTTCCAGATGTGAATTCTATTTACATATGTAAGGTTCCATATGTCTACCAAACATCAGAACATGTAGTTCTTAATAAAACTTGATTTGACAACATTAAAAATTTAAAATGTCACTAGTATATACTAACTTTTTCTTGGCTTCCTCGAGCTCCCTCTTTTCACGTTCAAGGTCTTCAACAACTTCCTGTGTCTGTTTCAAATCTTGTTCAATCTTACGTTTGGCTTTTTCAACATCACCTCTGACCTTCTTCTCACGTTCCAAGTTGTCTTCCATCTAAGATAAATACATATAATTGTTTCAGATTATCCTATCCCTCAAAACTACTCTCATAACTAACATAGCTAGCTTATGATGTTAACTCATGCTTTTAAAGAAACTCGCTGATAATACTTTTTTACTACATGGAGTTTAAATTGCTGAGTGGCTTCAGTAGGAGTTGAAATGAACTGCCAAGTCATCTATTGACAAAGTTTTGGAGAATTTTTAAAGTATAATGGTGCTATCGACCAAAAACAAACATACAAGTCTATGTCCAAATGTAAAAAAAACTTACTTTTTGCATCAGACTGATTATGAATTACCGAACTTGGTAAATTAAATCAATCTAAGTAAAAGATCCGTTTGTTGTTAATAATTGTATATTAGAATAAATAATATGTAGAAACTAATAACATTGCAATAGTAAGTGAAGACAAAACAAGTGACAAACAAAATGAAAAATAAGGCCAAGGCCGGATAAAGACATATTGTGGACGTCGATTATAAAGATTGAAGGACCTTACGATAATAATTTATATTTATTTACCTCATCAAGAGTCTGTTCCAATTTCTGTTTCAACTTGTTTAGATGATTGCATTTGTCTTCTTCAGCTTGGAGAGCTTCTGATGTTTTCTTATTTTGTTCGTCCATTGCCTTCTTTTCTTTGTTGAGTTTACCAATCATTTCATCTTGTGTTGCCATCTCGCCCTGGAGTGTTTTGATTTGGTTGTCTTTGGTCGTTTTTTCTTGCTCAGCCTACATGATTGCAAGGAATCAAAGAATTAAATAATTTAAAATTATTAAAAATGGAAAAAGCAAAAGCAAACTTATCCATGTCCAAATTATTAAAAAAGAACAAGAAAAAAGTAAACATAAAAGAGGGAAGAAAAGTCTGAATTCACTCAGCTGAACTCGGTTTTATCAAAAAATACCCGGTGTATTCATAAAACATTAAGTAAAACCTCAAATGGACCTCAAAAATATAAACAAAACAATATCCACAAATTACTGAAACAATTACAGTAAAAAATTGCTAGATCTTTAATGTCTATACAAAACTGCGTTAAATGGATATATCTTGTATGTGTACAACATATTGATTGTCCAATGCAGAAACACTAAGACCTACTTTAAGTGCTACAGAAGTCGCCTGTGAGTTAAACATATTAAGATGTAATACCTTTGCAAGAGAACTTTCCAAATCTTCGATGTCTTGTTTCAATAAATCGTTTTCTCCAGTAAGTTTCTTTTTCAGGTCTTCAAGTTCGGCTGCTGCATCTTCCTCATCGAGAAGTTTTTCTTCCATTTCCTTGATCTGAGCCTCAAAATCGGCTTTCTCGGATACAAACTTTTCAAGTCTTTCTTCCAATTCAGCCATGGTGTCTTCTTGAGCCTGGAGCTGCAGATAAATATCATTCTTTTGTTCAGTCAGTGTTACGTTCTGGGCTTCAAGTTCTTTCTTTACTTTTTCAATCTTCTCCAAACTTTCTTTCATTTTATCATATTCCTCCTCTTTCCTCTTTCTGTCTTCCTCATCTTTGGCGAAGTTCAAAAGTGGCTTAACCTTTGCGAAGAGTTTCCACCATTGCCAGTTTCTCATCAACAACCATTTTCTGATGTTACGCTGGATGACAGACAAACCAACACTGGAAAATAAATACAACACAAATAAAAACACGTCAAAAATGAACATTACAACATTAAAACTTCGGTAGGAATCATCTTTACAAGAGGCAAATTTCGAAGGAAAGACTAATTTACTTAATCCATGCTTATATTTGTATTTCACTTTTTAGGTTTTGTACAGTTATGTATAAAAGTTAAAGTCTGTCCCGAGCCATTAGGCCAATCAGGCCAGAGACTCTCCCCTGAATGGGACGCTGGTCCATCGCAGGGTTAACACCCAGCATTTTGCTGGTACTCATTTATTTTTCAGCTGAGTGAACTGGAACAACGTGAAAATAAGTGTCTTGCTCAAGGACACAACACATCGCCCGGTCCAGGGATCGAACCACGGCCTTTGAATCATGAGGCCAACGCCTTAACCACTAGGCCACGCGCTTCCACGCAGTTATGTATAAGGTTGTATTATTCTGTTTAATTAAATTTATATATCTGTGATAATGTTTTTGTTTTTAATTCATGATTGTTGTTTGTTTGTCGTTCCATTCTTACATTGATCTTAAAATATATATGAAACATAATTTTTAAAAGTACAACCTCTTGGGAGTGTCTGTAAATTCTTTAAAATAACAAAATTAAATTAACAACTTTAACTACTTACCGTTGGTCACACAATTTCTTGTATGATTTACGCATAAGGTAACCACGAATGTGAGCCTGGAACATGGCGACAATTTTGGATAGACGTTCATCACGCAACTCTTCAAGCATACCCAAGACACCGGCTTTGAAGAAAACTTTTGTTGTACCAAGTTTGTACTCTCCTGGGTCGAGTTGGAGAGCTGTCAAAACCTTGTCTGTTACAACTTTGCCGTCAGCAAATCCTTGAGGGATAGCATTAGGAGCCAAAATGGAGTATCTAAAATATTGAAAAGCATTTGACCATGACATAAAATGATTTGGTACTTTCGACTGTATATACCTACATAAACTAGTTTCTTTTCAAATTGTTTCAAACGAACGGGATAGATCTGAAGTTGGCTAGTTTGCTTTGTTGTAGATATTCAGAAATAATTGAAAGGGTTCTTTCACCTTTCAACTTAATGTAGAAAGTTTTTATTTGATACGCCTTTGCCAAAATGCTGAAATTTAATAAAAGAAAATCTAAGGAGAATTGTGGTAAAAACTAGTATTTGATCTATTGGGTTGATCTCTATTTTGCCAAATTTTAGTCGACACTTAGTCATCTTAGTTGCTTGCCAAAAACAATTACATATAATGTAAAAACATAATTGTTCAAAAAGTCATATAATTTTGTAAAATTTTGAATTTTACAATTACAAAACATATACTTGCCTCTGTTTGAATTCGGAGTAGATGATTCTGCTTGGGAATCCTTTACGGCAAATACGGATACCTTCAAGTACACCGTTACATTGGAGCTGGTTAAGTACAAGTGCGGCATCAATCATACCCGACTGCTTCAATTCATTAGGAATGATACAACGTACAAAGTGGGGGTGAGTGCTGTACAAGTTCTTCATCAGCTTGTTCAAAGACTCCTGTTATTTAATGAAAATTAGACATTGCAACTAACACATTCAGAAACATATATCAAGACTGAAATTCGTTTGAAAACAGTTCACTTGCAAATACTATATATAAGCTAAGTTTGCATATGAATAATGAAGTCAAATTCTAATCCATTGTTGATGGATGATCTTATTCAATTCATAAAAACCTTTAATATCTATGCATCATAGATAATGAAGTAGATTCTTATCAATTTAGAAAATAATTGATTATATTCTGGAAAGAAATTAAGGCATGCATGTAGATTTGTAACCAGCCTCTAGTTTCACGTTCATTTCTTAACTAAGACTTTTTTTCTGAGCACAGATTGGGAACTTCTTTTAGAACTACGAAACGATATTTACGACAAAGCGAAATACAGATATTATAAACTTAAAAAGGTGTTTTTTAAAGTGACATCTAAAAATTTTGATACCCCATACAATTAACAAAATTATCAAGTATTCAAATTTTGCCAGATTTAATTTAAGGGAAATCTTAGTTCCAGATTGTGAAACTTTTGAATCCATAAACATGATTGTATAGTGTACCCTGTGTACGGCAGAGATGGTCTGGAAGGCAGATGACTTCTTCTTCTTCTTTCCTCCGCCACCTTCTGGTTCAGCTGGAGCGGCAAAGAGGATGGCAACCAAGTGTTCTTTAGAGGCACCAAGTGTTTCTACGACGTTTTCGTTGATTGGATCCTTATTCTTTTCCAGCCAGCTTGTAATATGGTAAGGTACCTACACCAATGAAAAAATACTTATAGTCCGTGTGTTGTGGCCAAAACAACAAAACCTTCAAACATAGCTTTTAGACCGTGTCAATAAAATACCACAATAACATTTGCTTTCAAAAAGACATTTTGCAATTATAAATTAAAACCAAATGGCTTTTATTAAGACTAATAAATTGAAATTACTGAATGGAAAAGAAATCCTGTTTATTCGCTGTCGCGTATACTTATTTTTTCATCATAACAGGAGGACAACATAACCAAATCGGTGACACCTAACAAATTTGTAATTAAACAGAATGGTTTTCAGCTGTACATGGCATTTTTAAAATAATAAACAATAATGACAAAAATACTTACACTACCAGCGTAATGATGGAGTTCAAAGTGGGCTTGGGTCACTCCAGCCTTCTTTGGTTTGCCTGGTTTGCCGAAGTTGGGTGATTTGCCCAAATGGTTTGTCTGGAGTTTGTCCAAGAATGATTTATCATCAGCCTTGGGGAACATGCATTCCTCTTCAAGGATGGACAAAATACCCATAGGCTAAAACATAAAAAAATTGCCTATCAATATACAAACATTTTTAAACCAAGTATATAGTCTCGATAACGATATTGTTTGCCCAATGATATAGTCTCGATAACGATACTGTTTGTCCAATGATATAGTCTCGGTAACGATACTGTTTATCCAATAATATAGTCTCGATAACGATACTGTTTTTCCAATGATATAGTCTTGATAACGATACTGTTTGTCCAATAATATAGTCTCGATAACGATACTGTTTGTCCAATGATATAGTCTCGATAACGATACTGTTTGTCCAATGATATAGTCTCAATAACGGTACATATATGTCAACCACAAATCGATTACATATCAAAAGGAACTGTAATACAATTTGTAGACACACAAAAATCACATTTACTTGTATGTGTGGTAAGGAACTCATACAAGATATAGACTTCTTAAACCTTATCACCCCCTTATCACCGAGTCATCCACTAAGCCACTTAGAGTTGACATCAATTATAAAGTTGGCTTTCTTTTAACTTTTTCGTTTTTACAAACACTGTCTTTTGTCCCTCGTGCACATACATGTAAGTCTAATGAAATATTGAGTCGACGAAGGATGCCATCAACAAAAAATGAAGAACTTATGGTTAAAGACTTCGTATTCATAAAAACAATTAAAGTATCATTTTGATTTTGACTTACCCTTTCAATGAGATCGACACAAGCTTGAAGATCCATACCGAAATCAATGAACTCCCATTGGATTCCTTCTTTCTTGTATTCCTCTTGTTCCAGTACAAACATGTGGTGGTTAAAGAACTGTTGAAGTCTTTCGTTGGTGTAGTTAATACACAACTGTTCAAAGCTGTTGTACTGTTACAATATAAAAACGTGTTACAAATAACAAATTACTGAACAGTTAGTGCATACGAAGCTCGTAAATACAAATCAGAAGAATGTTTTAGACAGAAGTACAAAGTACATGTAGTATAAAATTTAGCCGATATATTCTTCATTCTTCTACATTTCTGATATATTTAAACAGTGTCTCTGCTCAATGTTAAGTATCAAACACAAATATAACAACGAATGTCCTAATCACAATAAAAGATAAGTAAAAATTGGCATATTAATGATTCGAACATGGATTAATATGTTTGTTTTTGATTTTATCACGTTAATTTCCAAGAAATGCTTTAAACTTATAATGATTGTCCTCAATTTGAATTTGATAAAATACAAAAGCTATAAACACTTACATCAAAGATTTCAAAGCCAGCAATATCCAATACACCAATGTAGTAGTTTCTCTTTTGTTTGGTGTCTAGAGTTTGGTTGACTCTCTTTACAAGCCAGTTGAACATACGATCGTACACGGACTTAGCCATAGCACCGACAGAGTTTACAACCTATAAAAGAAACATAAACAGTGTGCAATTTAAAAAAAATCCACGCATTTAAACACGTTTTTGAAATAGTGTTTTCACGTTTTTATCGTCTCGACGAATAGTTAGTTCATATATGACAGGATGTTAAAACGCAGTCTATGAGATCATGTTGAATTTCTGATATTTCGATATTAAAAACTGTAGAATTATACTGTGATAAAGTTGAAAATTATCTCCCAACAATGTATAAAGTAGAAATGATAAGTGTGCTGCTAAATTAACAATTATATTTGTAATATAAAATGTTGCAGTAAAACTAAAAAAATAGAGATTTTCCAACAACTTACCTGGTCCTTATTTTGGGCTTTTGTTACAAATTCTGTTCCGACCTTGACCTTTGGTTTCAACAAACTCTTTAGAAGATCACCAGCATTGACACCCAACAAGAATGAAACTTTCTCAGACTCTGAATTAGAAAATTTAAAAATTAACAATAACTACGAAAAATAGGACATTCAGAAGGGAGTGAAACCTTTCCTTGATCATTTAATTTAAGATAAATTAAAGGACAAGAAAGACATATTTTTCATCCAATCATTGCTAAGGAGAACTTTTACAAAAGTATGGTTAAACATTTGTTTCAGAATTAATATATGCAAATCATAAACTTATTAAGGATTCCTACGACCAAAGTATTTAATTTTGATTTTGATTTTTCAATTTTTTTTTACCAGAAAATTATAGACATGCAACAATACGTTCAACCAATAATCATTTTGTCTAAGTATGTCAGACTAAATGATTTAGTTCATGGGTTGCTTTATGGTATGGTCCGTTGCAGTTTTGTTTCGGAGATTACAGCGTTGGATCATTTTAAAACCTGATATTAGCATTGTCTATTCCGGTTCCGGTAACTTACCGGCAGTACCATCAGCTTCTGCTTGTTCACCTCTCTGCTTAAATTTCATTTCACCCATAAGCATAATGGCAGCTGTGCACTTGTATACACTGGTCTTCTCTTCAGCAGTGAAGCCAAGGATATCAAAAGCTTCCTGTTAATACAAAACACCATGTTTAGAGATTACTACAGTCGATTTTAATCAATGATATCTAAATGCTGATAGGTCAGAATCTTATTATAGAAATATAGAATTGAGCTACAAAATGTATAGGTTATGTCCACTTCACTTTACATAAAAACGCCGTCCTATTTTTTTTAATAATTTCAACGAAACGAAAGTTCAGAAATTTCTGAGAAACATTAAACTCTAAGCTTCATATTAATTTTGTATATGGTTTATTTGTAAACAGTCAATGATTTCAAAGAATTTAATGGATCCAAGTTGAACTTATATATATATATATATATATATATATATATATATATATATATATATAGTATGGCATTCAAACAACAACCACCAAACTTAATTCACTTAAATAATGCATACATATAGGTAAACAACATTCACCTGTCTGCTTGTCCAAATTATGTATAGGGAACATATGTGTTTATTTAGACTACATCATGGGAAATGTGGATAGTTTATGTAGGAACTGCGAATTCTAACACTACCCATGTTCTAGGTAAACATCGTATATGAATATTTTTTCCAAATGAAAGGTCAAGTGGACAGGTCAATGTTGTTTGTCTATACAATGTGAATTGTCATACACAGGTAAACATATAATTAAAAATCGGCTTACATCAGTGGCTCTCATTTCTTCGTCGTCATTGATACCATCGACGGTCAGTGCGCCCTGATTGACGAATGAGTACAATCCTGGATCGTGGGTAAGAAGCAGTTTCTCTGTAAAATAATACAACATCATCAGAATTGTTGTAATGCGATATACATATACTTATTAACACTCTAATGACTTTGCGTCAGGAAGAATTAATCTTTTATCAATTAAGCAATATGTGGCTAGTGTAGTCTCAGCTGACAAACTGTCGCACACTAGGAGCTGTCCCTTGTAGGAATCGAACGAGGTGCGATGCACTGTGTGCGCCTGATTTTAGCCATACAAATACCTATTTCTCTTCATCAACCAAGTTTGATGGATAAGACGTTAACTAAAGGCTTATATTTAACACAGTTTGATTGGAGATAATTAAAGACAAACCTCCATTTTTCTACATGAATCATGTCAATCCTCGTTTAAACAGTGCATAATATCGGGTATAAAACAATGTTTTAAAGCTGTTAGATTGGTTATGATAGTATACATTGATAGCGGGGTACATAACACTGTTTTAAGTTGGTGGTTTGTGTTAAGACATTAGACATTATAAGGCGTGTAGAGACAGACAGACCTCCATCCATCGGTTAAATTGACTCTTGTTTTATTGCGACTTAGTACCTGTTAGTTCTGGCTTTCCTTGTGAGCAAAGCTGGTAGAAGATGTGGTAGTTTCTCTCAACTGCTCCTTGGTATGTTACTCTGGATTTTTCCAACAAGTCTGAAAATTTGATAAAAACATACATTGTATTTGTTTGAATTGCCAATTAAGAAATTTTGTCTTCGGGCTTGCGAACATTCCAGCCTATATAGAAACCACAATTCCAAAAGTAAATTAAAACTTTGAAAATTGGCAAAAGTACAGTACTAGAATTTCCATCAGAGAAATTAGACTGGGTAAACACAAGATAAATGTGTATTGAGACAGCTGCTCCTCTCGACTTTGTACGGTTACTGGATTTAATAACAAAAATCCATCAAGTAGTGTTGTTACAATTTTATTGAATTTAGAACCTGCTGTCCCTAAGCACGCCGATCACACAAAGAGATCTGACAGGTCAAATTAAAACAATAGGTTTGTCGTACCATATTCGAATTATTGCCATTGATTTTTTGGTTACATTTGATTAAGATTTTGAATCCTACAGAGAACATGTCGACGTAAAAGTAACTTGTACAGGTGAGTTTATTATTGAAAGGACAAAGTAAGCTGTCAGCCACCAATATTATTACACTGTGTCATTATAATCGCTAATCAACAATAAAATATAAAAAACTTACAAGTTTCAATATCGGCTCCGGCAATCTTTCCAGTTGGACCAAAGTGGATACGGATAAATTTTCCCTAAAAAAGACCATGATACGCTAGTAATTGGATTGGAGAAATATCTCGTATATGAACACAGACACAGTAAAATATTAATTGAAGTTAAACACAACAACGAGAGAGAGAGAGAGAGAAGAGAGAGAGAGAGAGAGGGTGTGTGTGTGTGTGTGTGTGTGTGTGTGTGTGAAAACATGAGAGAGAGAAAGAGAGATGTTTCACTTCGCATTGCGGTATTCGCTTGATCATTTTTTTAACAAAAAGAATAACATATTATTTAAAAGATTTATTCTTAAGATCTAAACAACATACATGTATATATTATGACAGATAAATTGATGTTAAAATAGTATGATGTACAATACACAATTAAGAATCCTGAATGCCACAAATTACACTGATTAGACAAAACAAAGAATATATAACAGTTTGAGTCAAAATGTCTTTGAAACGGTTAGAAAAACATCTCTGTTTATAAGTAGTAAACTATCCTTGACAATCTAGTTAATCTAGGTTAACTATTTTAATCTAGGTTCTAAATGGATGACAAAATGTCGTCATTCTTGATATTTTGGAGTTTTAAAAACTCATGCAAAGCAGTCGCTATCAAAGTCTTAGCCTGTTTGATTATGCAGCACTAGATCAGAATCAAATTCCTCATCATTAGTGCTCGGACCAATCTAAAAAAAAATTAATATGTTAAAACGATAAAAAAAATAAAATAAAAAAACCAAAGGGGATTTTACCAAATCCATCTAAATCCCTATTTTGAACATAGTTTTTGTTATATATTCTTGGTTATTAACAAAACACAAATGTTGTTACTTACAAACGGGTAATTTTATTCGGAATACCTTGGATTTGTACCAAAGGTCTGTATGGTTAAACAATATAAGTCCTCACTGCAACTGAAGGTTAAAAAGGAAATGAATAGAGTAAAAGGAGGAAGGAGTTCCAAAAGGCAGCAAGCAATATGGTGATATAGAGGTCAAAGGTAGAATGAATCGAAATTAATGTGAGATGTCCAAATCGTTATAGAAGTGCTATTTGGTGTTACGTCAAACAAATAGATTGTCTTTTGGTATATTAATATCAAAGATTTTGACATACCTCCAGGTTTCAGGTTTAGGTAATGAAAGGTTAAAGTTCACTAAGTGCCCAAATTAATTTTTGTTTGGTTACTTACGAATCTTGATGAGTTGTTGTTACGCACGGTCTTGGCGTTACCATAAGATTCCAATACTGGGTTAGCCTGTACGATCTGGTCTTCTAGAGAGCCTTTCTGCTTGGCGGGAAATTAGGGTCAAATTTATAGGAAATGGGAATTTGGTAAGAGAGGACAATACGGAGAGGGCAGGGGAAAAATAAGAAAATATATATTCATTAATTATTATATAAAATTAAACATTTTATAATCAAATATACGTATGGAAATGCATTATAAGAAACTATTTTAACAATTAAAGAAACTTTAAAACGTTATTAATGCCATACTAGTATTATTTTAAAATGTGATATACCTTTACAGAATCTTTAAGTTTAAAAGCATTTTATGTCATACTGTGTACCTTTGACATTGCGATGGATATGATATAAAGTTGATATTCAGAGTCTGTGCAATCTATTATAATTAAAACCTACTTGTACACACAAATACGACTGAGAACTTTCCTGAACTGATAAAAGATAGCCTATTGCTTTACATGTGTACATACATAATGTATTTTCTGCTTTACAGACCTGACGAAAGTTTAACACTAAACCAACCAACGAATTGGCGTCGAATCGACAACTCATCTCGTGCATCTTCAGCTTTATCTCGATAACTTTTCGACAGCGGCTACCTATCACTCGGCAACTTTTCGACCACTTGACATCCATATCTCCTCCAATCGGCAGTCCAGTTTAGATTTCTTTTCGTTAGGTCAGTATTAACCTTACGCCAGGACTGTACTCTATTTGACATAATAATTTATAATTTTTACCTTAGCAGCTTCTTCCTCTTCTTCTGATTTCTTTTGTCCAGCAGCAACCATAGCGAAGTATGAGATTACTTTCTTGGTGTTTTCAGTTTTACCGGCACCAGATTCACCACTGTAATAGAACATCTTTATTTTATACAAAACAAGTACACTTAACAATGGAATGCTCTTCCAGAAACACTTGGAGTACGTTAAGAGACATTGATGGTACCTTTGGTTCCTCTAAATCGTAATATGATAGATGTTGACACGTTGGTATAAATTTGTGATTCTTGTCAGCGTACCGTAACCAACAAATCGTGAAATTGCCTAGTGGAAGCCCGGATGTATTTCTCTATATCAGTAAATTCTTTATAACGACAAAATTATTTGATGACATGTTTGGTCACTGTTAAGAGGGTTGACTCTATATCAATAACAAATCCGAAATTTGAAATTAAGAATTAAAGCGACCGAATTGGATAGTGTAGTTTTGAAGACGCTATCTTTTAAAAGGCTTTATTGTTCATCATAGTAGGTAAATGAGTTAATTTAATAATACTTACGTAATCAAGCAAGACTGGTTTTCACGATCTGAAAGTTAAAACAAATTAACTATCAACAGAAAATGTCAAAGATAAAGAAAATCATTTGAAAACAGTAAAAACACACTTGCAAAAATATATAATAGCATTGTGCGGCCCGCATTGTATATATATTTAAACTCAGTAACCATTTCTGCTGAAAATATAACTATTATTCTTTGATTTTTCATATTTGAAATCTTCAAGGGCTGCGGTGTCATTAATTTTCCGTATTAAACTTCGAAAATGAAAACACATGCCTTACCATAAATTAAAAAATCAATCAAAAATATTCTGAGTATTCAGTAGTATGTCTACATCTGGTTCGAATATGTCAAAATATGTTTTTGTAGAGAACGTTTTAAAAACAGCACTTGGTAAACCAAAAGGTAGATATCGCACATCTTTGAGATAACCGTATGTTTTAATATACTAAATACTATGGTAGCCTTTTAGGAACATTATAATTTCTGATTGTCGATTTTAGCATAGGGATTTTTAACTCACCTTGTACCATGAATTGGTAGGCGTTGTCGGCGACCATGAAAAGATGGGGTGGCATTTCAGTCTTACGCTTGTTCCTGTACTTATCTACAATGCCTTGTGTGTAAATAGGCAAACGTCTGTATGGATTAACAGCGATACAGAAAAGTCCAGAGTAAGTCTAAAATGAAATAAGATAAAATTAATGTGTTAATTTGTAAAAATTAATTCCATCGTGGATCTCGCAATGTCCAAACCGCACCTTAGGTCAATCTAGAATGGTGCGTGATTCTGTGTAAGTTCGTATGGTGCGTGGTTTTGTGTGCTTCAACCATTGTAAATTCGTATGGTGCGTGGTTTTGTGTGCTTCAACCATTGTAAATTCGTATGTTGCGTGGTTTTGTGTGTTTCAACCATTGTAAATTCGTATGGTGCGTGATTATTTGTGTTTCAACCATTGTTATTTCGTATGGTGCGTGATTATGTGTGCTTCAACCATTGTAAATTCGTATGGTGCGTGATTATTTGTGTTTCAACCATTGTTAATTCGTATGGTGCGTGATTATGTGTGCTTCAACCATTGTAAATTCGTATGGTGCGTAGTTTTGTGTGCTTCAACCATTGTAAATTCGTATGGTGCGTGGTTTTGTGTGCTTCAACTATTGTAAATTCGTATGGTGCGTGGTTCTGTGTGCTTCAACCATTGAAAATTCGTATGGTGCGCGGTTCTGTGTGCTTCAACCATTGTAAATTCGTATGGTGCGTGGCTTTGTGTGCTTCAACCATTGTAAATTCGTATGGTGCGTGGTTTTGTGTGCTTCAACCATTGTAAATTCGTATGGTGCGTGGTTCTGTGTGTTTCAACCATTGTAAATTCGTATGGTGCGTGGCTTTGTGTGCTTCAACCATTGTAATATCGTATGGTGCGTGGTTTTGTGTGCTTCAACCATTGTAAATTCGTATGGTGCGTGGTTTTGTGTGTTTCAACCATTGTAAATTCGTATGGTGCGTGGTTTTGTGTGCTTCAACTATTGTAAATTCGTATGGTGCGTGGTTCTGTGTGCTTCAACCATTGAAAATTCGTATGGTGCGCGGTTCTGTGTGCTTCAACCATTGTAAATTCGTATGGTGCGTGGCTTTGTGTGCTTCAACCATTGTAAATTCGTATGGTGCGTGGTTTTGTGTGCTTCAACCATTGTAAATTCGTATGGTGCGTGGTTCTGTGTGTTTCAACCATTGTAAATTCGTATGGTGCGTGGCTTTGTGTGCTTCAACCATTGTAAATTCGTATGGTGCGTGGTTTGTGTGCTTCAACCATTGTAAATTCGTATGGTGCGTGGTTTTGTGTGTTTCAACCATTGTAAATTCGTATGGTGCGTGGCTTTGTGTGCTTCAACCATTGTAAATTCGTATGGTGCGTGGTTTTGTGTGCTTCAACCATTGTAAATTCGTATGGTGCGTGATTTTGTGTGTTTCAACCATTGTAAATTCGTATGGTGCGTGATTATGTGTGTTTCAACCATTGTAAATTTGTATGGTGCGTGATTATGTGTGCTTCAACCATTGTAAATTCGTATGGTGCGTAGTTTTGTGTGCTTCAACCATTGTAAATTCGTATGGTGCGTGGTTTTGTGTGCTTCAACCATTGTAAATTCGTATGGTGCGTGATTATGTGTTTCAACCATTGTAAATTCGTATGGTGCGTGGTTTTGTGTGCTTCAACCATTGTAAATTCGTATGGTGCGTGATTATGTGTGTTTCAACCATTGTAAATTCGTATGGTGCGTGATTATGTGTGTTTCAACCATTGTAAATTCGTATGGTGCGTGATTATGTGTGCTTCAACCATTGTAAATTCGTATGGTGCGTGGTTTTGTGTGCTTCAACCATTGTAAATTCGTATGGTGCGTGGTTTTGTGTGCTTCAACCATTGTAAATTCGTATGGTGCGTGATTTTGTGTGCTTCAACCATTGTAAATTCGTATGGTGCGTGGTTTTGTGTGCTTCAACCATTGTAAATTCGTATGGTGCGTGGTTTTGTGTGCTTCAACCATTGTGAATTCGTATGGTGCGTGATTTTGTGTGCTTCAACCATTGTAAATTCGTATGGTGCGTGGTTTTTGTGCTTCAACTATTGTAAATTTGTATGGTGCGTGATTCTGTGCAAGATTCTGAGCAAGTCTTTAAAATATTTTTATTGTGCGTGTGTGTTTAAACCATTTTAAATGCGTACTGTGTGTGATTCTGTGTAAGTAATTAAACCATTGCAAGTTCGAATTGTGCGTGATTCTGTTTAAGTATTTAACACCACATAAGCAATACTTACATAAATCAACATAGCTTTGTATCTAGCTCTTAAGTTATGAAGTACAGAAGCTTCATTCAGATATGTCATGTTGGCCATGTCGTCAATCTTTTCGTATTTTGGAGGGTTCATCTGTTGTACGTCATCCTTCTTAACTGTCCTGGTCTGGAAAAAATTGAAACAGTAAATTTACAGTAACAAAACAATCAAGACCACGCACAGCAAAACACAAAACAAAACGAGACAAGCGATAACTACGGTGGCACAGAAGGGACATGAGATATTACGTATGCATTTAATGTTATACTTTCGTACATATAAGTTACTACATGTGCACGTAATAATAAAATTTATCCCACCTTAGATAAAAATCCTTCATTCCCATCGGTCAATTAGTAACCTAATATGGGGTTATATTAAGGTCACTAGTGATTATCTCCCTTGTCCCCCAAAAATATGAGGTCAGTTATGATTACGTCCTCTGTAACCTGTATAAACAATGACGTCGTCAATTTCTGTAGATGTACTAATGTTTTGACATCTTGAAGATCAAGATCTTCGGTGGGATAAATTGACTACCGCTATCGCGGTTTACTGTGTCACCGTAGATGATAGACTGATTAATATGTGTACTGCGTCAGGAAGTATGTGATTTTTTATCCACGGATAAGTCGAGATAACAAGATTCAACTGTATCTTAAATTCGAAAACTGGCAAATTAAGTTAAACCCATGAAGTTCCACTAGGGGCATGAGGTCATGTGCTCCGGAATGGGAAATACCTAGTTCCACAGATTATAAAACTGTCTATTTTGGACGAGTATATTAACTTATAAAATCGTGTATAGTACCTTAATGGTCAATGAGTAAACATTGTAGGACAGAGAAGGGACGTGATCGTTCAAATGGTGATACACGCATAAAATTTTCACACATGCTTGATAGAGGTTGATTATTACAAAAATGTGCCTAGCCAGCTTGAATTTCAATACGGCGGTCATTTTTCAAGATGGCCGCCAAGACTGTCTTTACAACTTTGAAACAGAAATAATGGTTGATAGACGTGTTATATTCGGTTATTCTAAAGGGTTAAGTGAAAGTACATGTATATTTATAATACTAGTATTTGATATTTGTTTATTCGTGTTTTTATTGACTTTCCCAGCATTCTAGTCGAAGTTACAGGATTACAATGAATTTTTCTGTATGGTTTTGGAAACGGTAGGAAGGATTTTTTTCAAATGAAAAGAATAAAGATAACCTCAAAACGAAAACGGATGAAAAATCGCATTTATTATTCTTAATTGTTGCACGGCGGTCTAATTATGTCGCAGTTGAGTTGAGTTGAGTAATGGTGTTTAACGTCCCAGTCAAGAATATTTCACTTATATCGAGACACCGCCGCTGTAGGCGAAAGTGTAGAAATATTGCCTGTGCGTTGCGCTGATGGCATTATACAGCAGGGTTCTTTAGCATGCTAAGCCGACGGTGACACGGGACCTCCTGTATTTTAAGTTCCCATCCGAGAGAACCGTGACTTTCATGTCGTAATGCCGAATGCTTGGCGAAAGAACAGTCACTACCCACTTTCAAGTCTTGGGTCAGACCAGGCCGGGGTTCGAACCCCAACCTCCCACTTACGGAGCGCGCACTCTACCAACTGAGCCATAGTGGTTTTCTGACGCTGTGGTAGTGTGTCAGATGAATACATGTGGGTTATAATTAGATTCTTTAATTGTCAAACGGGGCTAAGTCTCACAAACATTTCTTAAATAAGATTTCCTTAACGTAAATCAGACAAATTTGAAATCTGATTAATTTGACTATTAACAAGATATAAATGCATTTTGGTGTCATTCTGTAGATCAATCAAAACTCATTACAACTATATTCTAATTTTATAGAACCTTATACTTGTATTACTATTAAGTATTGCTAAAATTTACAAGATTTAAGTTAAAGAAAATCTTAATTAGAAATGTAAAACTGGAGCCTGGCCGTTGATATAGCGACCAAGCGGCTTTAACCCGTTACGGTGTAATATATAAATTAGTCTTTGTATGATATGAAAATGAGACTTAAACCTGTGATATTAGCTTCAATCGGAATGCTGTAAAAGTCGACTGCAACAAAACTTTTATGACCAAGACTAAATCTTGTTAATAAATGAAATAGCTGACATTCCAAAACAGTAATGGAGCTTTAGGACCAATTCAAGATGTTTTCATTTATGTAGGGTTTATGGGGGGGGGGGGGGGGGTCCGGAGTGTCCGGAGAAAAGTCTTCTACCTTCAGTGAGCGAACTAATACAGTTTCTCACAGTAGGATCTGTCTTGGTAGACGGCGTACGAGATACTTATTTATAGGATAGAGTTTGATGGGGGATTCAAAAAAAGTTAAACATGCATTATAACAGAATAAGCTGATTCTAGAATGCGTGTCTAAATTCGAATAAAACAAACATACAAAGAGAGGAGATAGAAATAACACGCAAAATATTTTTTAAATAGTTATCAAGTCGGTTGACGTAAACTCGAGCCTTTTATAATTTTTTTTCAAAATGCCCCCAAAATGTATATCATCACTTACTTTAATCATCACCAAAATTACAACATACTTGTTGCTGCTTTCAAAACTAATTGTCAGAATAAATCGTTTGTGTTATGAAATCGATGCCTTGTTACTATTTCAGCAATGTATTAAAATAAAAACTTAATCACTTACTTCGTTTGATTCAGTTTTAACTGTAATTTCTTCCCCCTTTGTTGATTGGATTTCCGCTGCCATGAATCCCTCCTTGGCGTCAGGCACCCAACAAGCCTTTTTACCATCAAAGGCCTTGGTTTGCTCGGCCATGAGCTTCTTGCGGTCAACCGCAAGAAACTCAAAATCCGGATCTTTGGGATCGAACGACGTCATCTTGACTCAAATTTGCAGAAAGGTCTGAAAAATAATTAATTATTTTTTCGTTAAAAGCTGAATGACCAACATTTGAATTTTGATATACTTTTCCGTTTCATAGATTTCTTTGAATTTAGTGGTTGGTTTTTTTTTGTTTTTTTTGTTTTTGTTTTTTGTTTTTTGTTTTTTTTTTTTGTCCAAAGAAATTGGTTAATGTTTTACAAAGTCAAGAAGCTAACAGTTTCAATTAAAATAATCGTTTTTCTTTTAAACAATTTTGCAAAATAAGATAAATAAATAAATAAAATCTGAGCACACTATATGTATCCTTAGATAAAAATCCAAATGTGAAAAAGTAACTCTAAATGAACCGAATTAATATTATATAGATCCGTGGATACTTACGACCCAAGCTGGTCTGACAATGCGACTCTCTCCGCTCGATTATTTATCAGGTACGTCAGAAGTCGTCATTTTGAAACGTCGATTTTCATTGGTCAGCACATACACCACTTCCAATAAAAAATATCATTACTGTTCCGATGAGGAGATATCGTATTCATTCGATCAGATTTCTTCTACCTTGCATTTAGTAATTTTTACCAGATATGTTCGACGGCTGGCACTGTTTCTTGTAACCAAGGCACGTCAGGGGGTTAGCAACGCACGTGCACTAATTAAGCAGTTCAAAAGTATGCTTAACAACAGTTTATTTTGTGATAAATGACCCTGAAAGTACCTCCGTGATGATGGGGGACTGTTTTACTGAGAATTCCCGCGAGGATGGCTTATAAGGTATTTGCTTCGATTGATTACACATCGGTATCTCCCGGTATTGAGAAGAAGACGGCAACATATTGAATTAATTATATGATTCTTTCTATTCTAGCTGGCTATCAAGTGATCTAAGCCGTTATCATAAAATAAAACTTGTTATATATGTTTTTACACTTAGATGTATGCCAACATAAATAATTAAAAATATACAATATAACAATCATGACGGTATAATGGGTACAGAACCGAATCTAATTTGAACGAAATGAAATCTATTTTTCACTACTACGAGAAACAAGTTTTCTTTGAAATAAATAATATGATATATTACAATTACTTGAGACATACTCATGTATGTGCGTTAGAGAGAGAGAGAGAGAGAGAGAGAGAGAGAGAGAGAGAGAGAGAGAGAGAGAGATTTTTTACTAAAAATATGCACAAATACACACGTGTGTATTGCAGGTACAAAAACATACATGATTTTAAATGAAAAAGTGTAACTCGTTCATTCAGTTGCAATATGTGTAAAATTGGGCACTCACATTACATACAGATGTATTTTTAGTATTTTGGTGTGCGAAAATACAGCGCATCTATTAGTGAAACAATTTGAATAAAAATAATATGAAACACAATGACGTGCAGTCAAAATGATATTATTTGCTACCAGGGTGGTGGAGAAAAACAGTCACATGATCTAAGATTTTTTAAATGTTTTTTTTTTCTTTTGCTATGCATGGTTCAGTGATATTGTGTAATTCGCTTCGTATAAATTATGGAATGAAGACGACTGTCTTCAATGAAAATCGTAAAAGACTAATGGATAACAGGGGTGAGTGGGTTGTGTGTAACGCCAATACACAATTGTCATACGATGTCGAACTGACTATATCTTTAGTATGGGACCATAAAATAAATACCGGGTTTAACTGTATTTGACAAGACTTGTTCTCAATTCCTTCACAAAATAAAAAATAAAATATTCGGAATTAGACTGAGAATATATATATATATATATATATATATATATACATATACATATAATATGCAGTAACAAATAAGTTGTTATAGAAGTTTTTTCGTAGTCTAGATCTCCAAACAACCGTGTTTATCGTAAGGTTGCAAATTAATACAGTCAAAACTGTCTATAGAGTCTACCTAAGGGGGCTAGAAAAAGTAGCCCTTTTTTTGGCCAAGTTATCCTTATTTACATGTTCAAGTAACATGAATAAAGAGTCATTGGAATAAATTTTTACTGGGCTTTAAAAGTAGGTGGTCCTTATACAGAGGTGTTCTTTAAGACAGGTTTGATTGTATATGACATAGATTTTTATTTTGTCCGAATCGGAAAGCGTTATGTTACCACCATCTTGACTATCCGACGTCGTTATTATATATTTGGAAATTGTTTCTTTTAGATTATTTATTAAGTTAATTTAAGATAGTTAAGAAGCAAAATTATTTCATGAAATTTTTTTTTATTTTGTTCGAATCGGAAAACTTGGGAAAACATTATGTTACCATCCTGATGTACTGACTGGGAAATTCTTTATTGGGGAAATGCTTCCTCTAGATTAATTAAGTTACGAGTAGGATGGCCAGTTTGGTCAAGGAAATGACCAGTCCAATCTGGGTTATTATGGATAAATAGGCATACTTATCGTGTCTACGCTAAATGAGTAAATAATAACATTAATTAATTTGTTGATCCATTCAATTATAGAAAGAAGGATGCTAACAGTTACCGACAGAAAGGCTGCTGTTGGCTTAATCACATCGATGTAACGATTATCTAATTAATAGACTTGGCGATTAAGACATTACGTAATCCGTAGTAACATGTTGTATGTGCTTTATCGTATTGAAATGGCATAGTGTAAAACAAAATATCCAATAATTATAAGTTTAGTCTTAAAACTGATTGTTATGTCTTATTTTATATACAGACAATTCTGTTAAGTTCGAATCACAATCTTTTTTGAAAACTGGCAAATCTAGTTACTTGTGTATATAAGATTTAAAATTCTATTAAGCTTAATCCAATTTTATATGTCACTTCAAGATGTTATTGGCACTAAGAATACCATAAGAATGATAAAAATAGATGCCTGCCTTTAATATTAAAAAAAAACCCAACTTAATGTGACCTAAAACTATGTAAAAATTTGGTGAACCCTTAGGCACCCAACCTAGGCATCATCTTACCTTGGTAGTTAAGTCAAGTCTTGGCAAATAAAAAAAAAAATAAATAAATAAATAAATAAATAAATAAATAAATAAATAAATAAATAAATTGAAAACTGGCTAATTTAGTTAAACATGTGAATTTCCATCAGGACCCAGTTGTTCAAAGCTTGATTAGCTTAATCAGCAGAAAATAAGAACAAGAATCAAAATCAAAATATCATTATCGAATCGATAGTTTTATTACAAAGTTCTTTAGTTTGATGGTATTTAAATTCATTTTTCGACATTTCAACATTAAGGTCACAATATATCTGAATTTATGCAAAATTGAAGTTTTGAGTAATAAAACGATTAAACAATCAGGTTTTGAGCAACTGAACCCAGGGAAGTGAGACCGGATGCTCCGGAAACGGGCAAGAACTTGTTTGACAAAAATTGCTTAATGTTGATATTAACTTGATTCTACATGCAAAAGCATAGTCAACGAAATGCAGTATTTGTAGATATATTTATACTTTTTAAATCGCGTTGACGAGAAACGAAAATGTAGAGTCTACAATAAACCTAATGCAATGCAGCGTGTATTAGGCCACGACGCGTACGTGTGTAACTTCAAACAGACACTGTCAGACAGTGGAATAGCATTGTGGTTCAATTAATATTCGGGCAAATATTTTTCAGTTTAAGGCAACTCTTACTATTTTTAGAGTAAACACTTGTATTGTATAACTGTGAATCCTTAAACCACCCATATATTGGGTAGATTCTCCTTACCTATCTGGATATTCTTCATAAAAGGTCAATTGGACAGGTCAATGTTGTTTGCCTATCAATATAAAAATATATTCTGAAATATCAGCTGTCAGTCTTAAACTTTTTATTATTAAAGAATACATCAATTTTTTTCAGAATTTATTCTTACAAGCGGTTAGTAACACAGTAAATGCATATTTATCATCTTTATATCAATTTAAGGATATTTTCCAATCCATTTATGTTTCTTCACTACATGAGAGCATATCATTTACATTATTATTTATTAAGCTAATTATTTATTGTCGGTCTTACTATTTGTAACTTATTTTTCTTGGAGACGGATTGATATATTGGCATTTAACCATTGTTTTTGAATTCATATATATATATATATTTATTTATAATTATGTTAGTTATTGTATAACAATTTATTGAAAACAATTTTGTTTACACTAAAGAATACATCAGCGCATGTCTGTTATGTACACATGTACGGTTTTTCCTAAGGTTATATAATATTGCTATGTGGCTGTATTACAAAACATGACAACTTCAATTTTATCCGTCTTCCAGACAAGTTAATCTTTATTTTAGGTAATGCCAATTGAACATTACACGTGGGAAGAAGCGACAAAGAGTTATAATAAGTGAACGTCTTTGTAATTAGAGTACATTTCTTATATCTTCGACATCTGTTTTTGATTATCAGACATAAAAACAATTTTGTAGCTTACCGGTACGCACCTGATAGATCGAAAACTAGTACTATAATTATATATATACTGAAACTTAATAGCTCAGTCGACCTTCCTTCCTTTTGCACATCAATTCATGTCGGTCATATTAATTCACCGTTTCAGCAAATTTTATGCATGTATTCTTTATTTAGTGATCTGAAATATTTTATTCTTATATGAAACATATGATGTTAATTTCATAATAATGCGATTTTTAGTATTTTAAAGTATGTATATGTCGTGTACGTGTTTTGATTTTGTACAAGTTATAGTACGATGAATTCATAACAGTTACAACTTGTACAATTTTTGCTATACAAGTTATAACTTGTACAAAATGTAGTCATAACAGTTACAACTTGTACAATTTTTGCTATTCAAGTTATGACTTGTACAAAATGAAGTCACACCAGTTACAACTTGTACAATTTTTGCTATACAAGGTATAACTTGTACAAAATGTAGTCATAACAGTTACAACTTGTACAATTTTTGCTATACAAGGTATAACTTGTACAAAATGTAGTCATAACAGTTACAACTTGTACAATTTTTGCTATACAAGTTATAACTTGTACAAAATGTAGTCATAACAGTTACAACTTGTACAATTTTTGCTATACAAGGTATAACTTGTACAAAATGTAGTCATAACAGTTACAACTTGTACAATTTTTGCTATGCAAGTTACAACTTGTACAAAATGTAGTCATAACAGTTACAACTTGTACAATTTTTGCTATACAAGTTATAACTTGTACAAAATGTAGTCATAACAGTTACAACTTGTACAATTTTTGCTATACAAGGTATAACTTGTACAAAATGTAGTCATAACAGTTACAACTTGTACAATTTTTGCTATACAAGGTATAACTTGTACAAAATGTAGTCATAACAGTTACAACTTGTACAATTTTTGCTATACAAGTTACAACTTGTACAAAATGAAGTCATACCAGTTACAACTTGTACAATTTTTGCTATACAAGTTATAACTTGTACAAAATGTAGTCATAACAGTTACAACTTGTACAATTTTTGCTATACAAGGTATAACTTGTACAAAATGTAGTCATAACAGTTACAACTTGTACAATTTTGCTATACAAGGTATAAGTTGTACAAAATGTAGTCATAACAGTTACAACTTGTACAATTTTTGCTATACAAGTTACAGCTTGTACAAAATGTAGTCATAACAGTTACAACTTGTACAATTTTTGCTTTACAAGGTATAACTTGTACAAAATGTAGTCATAACAGTTACAACTTGTACAATTTTTGCTATTCAAGTGATGACTTGTACAAAATGAAGTCACACCAGTTACAACTTGTACAATTTTTGCCATACAAGTTATAACTTGTACAAAATGTAGTCATAACAGTTACAACTTGTACAATTTTTGCTATTCAAGTGATGACTTGTACAAAATGAAGTCACACCAGTTACAACTTGTACAATTTTTGTCATACAAGTTATAACTTGTTAAACTTGTACAATTCCTTTTCGCGAAAAAATAATTACTCATATAGATAGATGTGTTTTAAACATGTCTCCATATGTCTTGTTTTGCCGGTTTTTTCAATATAAATTGCACCGAGTTCTTAGGTGTATTTAGGTATATATGGTGACTTTTTTAAAGTGTTTTAGCAGTGTAAAGTTTTTTGAGTAGAATGTACAAGTTAGTCAAACATGATGGCAGAAATTGAAGTGTGTTTAAGACTATCAAAGGAGATAAAGTCAGCCAATAACATAATATTTACAAGAGCAAAACATGATGTTTAAACAGTAGAATAAAAACACTGAAAGTGTCAGCAAGAGAAGGACCAGGGCTGGGTAACTCGAAGCTCTCTTAGCAGTAAGGAACACTTAGCTTAACAGCTTAATGTCTATATAACACAAATTGGTTAAGTGTTTGTTACTGCTAAGATAGCTTCGAGTTACCCAGCCCAGGCTCCAATTTCACAATCACTCCTTAACTAAGATTCTTCTAAACTTAAATCTGACAGTTTTAGACAGTATAAATGTTTCAACAGAATTGGAATATACCGGTAGATGTGAAAAGCTTTGAGCGATTTTCAAAATGAGACACATTTTATTTTTGACAATTTTCAAAACTAACAGAATTATTCAGATTTTAAATTTACCAGATTGAAGTTAAGGGAAGTCTTATTTAAGTGATAATTGTGAAACCGGGGCCTGGGTGATAATTATAGCGAAGATACTGGACTGACTGACTGTTAAAAATAGAGGTTTGTGTCAAGAATTAAAGGTGGCGTTATTAATTCTATGGATGCTTCTGATGTTACAAATAGAAGTGATTTTAATTGTACAATGGGTTTAAATAATAGTATCATCTTTTAGTGGTGGTCAAAGTCATTTACACTAGCTGTAGATATGGTTGTGTAAATGTATACATCCTGGGGCCAGTTTAACCATCATTTTTTAACTAAGATTTTGCTTAACTTAAATTTGGAAAAAATTGGCAATGTTTTGTGTACTATGAAAAGCGTATTTGACAAAACTAAATGCAAATAAATAAGTAATCTTTAAATAGTACCTTAAATTCCTTAATGTCTTAAAAATCAACAAAATTAATGAGATTTGAAAATTGCCGGTTTAAATTCTTTAAAAATATTAGTTAGGAAATAATTGTTAAACTGGAACCTGGAAGCTTAACTAGGATATATTTATCTGTTCGAGACCAAATGAAGTTATAGGTTTGGTCATCTCTTGCTTAAGCCTATACCCGTGACGTCATTGATTGGCTGTTCCCGGAGCAATTGCAATTGCAAGCCGTACAGTGTTTTAAATTTATTTTTGGATTGAAAAACAAAACTATGTGCGTTATTCAGTTTGCCTTGCGCGGCAATGGAAGTTATAGCACTATAAACACCATTTCTAGACAGTTCAATGGTTAAATAACAAGAAGTGATCAAATATAGCCCTATCAACTTTGCATATATTCATTGACTTACTGACTTGTATAATATTGCAACATAAACAATTTCTTTGTATGATTTACCCAATGTAAAATAAAGTCACATTCTACATTTTGGAATGTCAAGCACACTTTAGCTACTTTATCTCTTGCTGAATATTATTTGAAATGTAGTAGGAAGATTGCAACTGAAAAACAAATCAACAGATATATATATATTTTTAAGTTATACAGTGCTTTGGCAGGTTACACAGCTCCATGTACCCCGTCAAAGATTTATGTACCCTGAGCCGCCTCAGGGTACATAAATCTTTGACGGGGTACATGGGGCTGTGTAACCTGCTGCGGCTCAAGGTACATAAATCTTTGACGGGGTACATGGGGGCTGTGTAACCTGCCAAAGCACTGTATAACTTATAACATACAGCTAAGAATACAAGACAATTGAAGTATTGAAAAGAAAAACAACTAGTAAAGGCAAAACAAGACAGTTAAACAAAATATGGAATCATGATAAAAATACTTTTGTACAAGTTATTATTTTTGGCGAAAATAGGAACAAGTTATAAGTTGTATTGCAAAAATGGTTCAATTTATAACTTGTATGATTAGTTCGTACAAGTTTTAACTTGTACAAAATCATAATATGTACACGACATATTTATTAAAACTAAATAGCTCAAATGACCTCCGTTCCTTTTGCGCATAAATTCAGGTAGTTCATGTTAACACCGATTCAGCAATATTTATATCCTTTTATTTTTAATCTGATTTAATTTCTTTTAAAATGAAAGGTCCGAAATATATTATTCTAAAATGAAACTTTACTTACTTGACTTAAGTCATCTCTCCTGGTGGAGAATTGGACAAATTATCTTTCCTATTATTTGCTAGTGTGGCTGCCTCTCCCCATGTTTTCATTTCCTAGCTCTAAAATTAAGCACACTATGTTTGTTTCATTACTTTACGAATTTATTATATATTTATTCATCGAGAGAATAAAAAAGTTTTCGAAAATGCGTGAACTCATGAAACATTTTTATCCCTTTGAACACTGGAATATGGCAAATTCAAACACTGGTCTTGAATAAAAGTTGTAAGCACCAAGTGTAATTTAAGTCTTGCGAAATCAAATGTTTAATGTTTGTCTTGAGCACCACTGCGTTAGCTCAGAGTGCTCGCTCCGTAAGTGTGAGGTCGTGGGTTCGAACCCGATCGGATCTAACCCAAGACTTGAAAGTGATAGTGACTGTTCTGTCGCCAAGCACTCAACATTAAGAAATGAAAGTCACGGTTCTTTCAGATGGAGATTTAAATAAACGAGGCCCCGTTTCACGATTGCTTGGCAAGATAAAGAACCCTTCTGTATAATGCCATCAGCACAACGCACAGGCAAACATTCTGCACCTTCGTCTATAGCTGGCTACGTCCTATAATAAATCCTCAGTTTTGTATGGCTAAATAGTTAATAATTTTCAAGTTTATGTGATTTTATGAAGGTCTAGGTCCTAATATCAAAACGATAAACTGTCGATCTTTATCGAATTAACTTAGACCAACGTCAAAAGGTTAACTTCATTCAATCTTTATTTCCCTTTTGCGAAAATTATAAATTATAATTATAAAAACATATTAATAAACATAAACTTATATACACATGATTCGCATTCAAAATTCTAGGTTTGTTAAGATATAATATAAAATAATTATAGTCTGTGTAACATATTTTTATTTGTCGATATTTTACATACCAAAATATGGAAACGTTAACTTTTCTTGCTGAATCCAGTTGCCATTAAAATTATCATTAAATACACAAGTGGCGGTTGTAGCTTACTAAATAGGAGGCGCTTACCCTTCCATAGCACCCGGCCTCACTTCCCTGATGGAAGTCCACGTGTTTAACTTAATTTGTCAGTTTCAAAGTTTTTTATTTTGTTTTGAGATTGTGATTTGGATATGGACGGGTATGTTTATTTTAATTGATACCTTAAAAATGGTATATGGCATATTGTGTCGGGTTTAATTTGGTAAAATTCAAATTAGCAAAGCAGGTATTATTGAACCCCCCTCGTATATATTGAGGAAAAATGATACACATTTTTGTTTCAGTACCAGAGCGGTCTTAAAAAGAAGCTTCTATGATTACAGCTTATGTAAGCATTTTTACCACATACATGTACTAGGATTTTGGCGTGGGAGAAAGGTGGGGGTGGGGTTTGCTGTTATGTATGAAGACGTCATCAATGTATGGGTTATAGACAGTAACGGCCATTATATTCAGTATAGATTTATACGTCTAATCGTCAATTAGAACTAATACTGACTTCATCATAACTTCTCTATCAGCTGCCAAACCGACATTCCGTACCTAATTATGATATTCTTTGTAATCTGTTTTTATTTTAGTTGGGGATTGTTTATTTTGTAAATTTTGTAAATTTTGACAACTCTTTTTGATTTTTTGGTGTTTACCCATATTAACAAAAATTATCAGCTGGTGTAATTTAAAATGGTTAGGTTCATGATTTGATTAACAACAAAATTGTACTAGTATATAACTAAATATTGGCAACCCTGAAAAACCACATGGCAAACATCAAGGTTGCTTGGATTGATAACTGTAGATGCGAATGTTTGGTTATATATTATTATTTATTTTGAATTTTGCATGCAGTTTTACATTTGTACTAAATAACATACAGATATTTGAAGCGTTGTTAAAGTTAGTTAGTTTTTTTTTAAAGAAATTAATAGGTAGTCACGAATTTGTGTAGCATTTTGGTAGCATTTGTGTACCATTTTTAAACATCAATTTCGCCTGAAGTAACGAATACTGTGATCTTATATTTTCTATAAACGTGTTATTATATGTTTATTTTACATATATCATAAGAATATTTGTTGTTATGGCGGTTTTAATAAAGAAATCGAACGAAAACATAGGGGTGTTTACCGACTATATATCATAGTCCGGCCATTTTGGTAGCATTTTTTAACATTTTCTAATGGTCATTTCACTAAAAATACAAAATGTCACGTTTTTATATTTTCTATAAATGTGTTATTATATGTATATTTTACATATAATATAAGAATTTCCATTAAGACGATACTTTTAATAAAGAAATTGAACGAAATCGTAGGGGTGTTTACTGACTTCGATTGAGAAAATATATCGTAGTCCGGCCATTTTGGTAGCATTTTAAAGGATTTTCAAATGCCCATTTCTCTTAAGATGCAAAATTTTATACCTTTATATTTTATATAAACGTGTTATCATATGTCTATTTCACATATATTTTAAAAGTTTTCATTTATATGGGGAATTTAATAAAGAAATTTAACAAAATCATAGGGGTGTTTACTGACTTCAGTTAAAGAAATATATCGTAGTCCGGCCATTTTGGAAAATGATAAAATGGCCGGACATCGATTTATTTTCTCCACCGATGTCGGTAAACACCCCTACGATTTTGTTCAATTTCGTTATTAAAACCGCCATATAAATGAAAACTCTTATAATCTGTGTAAAATGGACATATAATTACACATTTATATAAAATATAAAGGCATGACATTTTGTATTTTTAGAGAAATGGACATTTGAAAATGCTAAAAAATGGCCGGACTACGATATATTTCCTCAACTAAAGTCAGCAGACACCCCTTCGATTTCGTTCAATTTCTTTATTAAAAGTATCGTGTTAATAAAAATTCATATAATATATGCAAAATATACATATATAAGCACGTTTATATAAAATATAAAGTAAAAATATGCATTACTTCAGGTGAAATCGATATTTAAAACGGTACACAAAAGCTACCAAAATGGTACACAAATTCGTTACCACCAAATTAATATTCTTTGGTAATTTGCAAGAACAAAGGTAAATCCTTAAAAAGTGTAAATAGTAAAAATTATCATCCATTGGAAGAAAATGAATATGTTAAGTGTCACAACATTTGATTTTTTTCATAAAAAATGATGGTATGGAGGAGAGCAATCAGTCAAGTAAGAAACCTGCCATAAAGGCCACCTCTATATAAAGATCACCTGCTTATACGTATCCCAAATGTTCTTTATTAATATTATTTGAACCTGTATATAAAGATCACCTGCCCATAAAGGCCACTTTTACTGGTCCCCTTGGGTGGCCTTAATAGACACGTTTGACTGTATTGAAAGTGTTTCATTAGAGTAGCATCCTCATGGACCATCCCATTACAATTAAGAAAAGGTTAATAAAGTTATTAATTGCACAAGACACAACTCTACTTATCGTAATTTTTGAAAGGGGGGGGGGCATTACACGCTGGCAATATAACTCTTGTTTACTGAATTATCATGACTTCTTACTACCGGTACCAAGTTTCAGCAGTAACTGTTTGGGGGTGGCATTAAAGTCTGATAAATATAGAAAACACTATATCATTTGCATTATTTACCTACCAAGTTTCAACATTATCTGTCAAGTATTAAGGGAGAAATAACAGTTTAATAAAACAATTTTTGGAGGGGCATTACACTCTGAAAAATATGGCTCTTGTTGCTATTTCAAAACATCAATAGCAAAAGGTCACTATTGTATTATGTACCTGCCAAGTTTCAATATTATTTGTCGAGTATTAAGCCAGATATAACTATTTAATAAACAAGAAGCCAGAAAGGTCTGTAATGCTCAACTGTTAAAATTTGACTTCATTTGCATAATTTCCTAAAATTGGGTCATTGTTTTTTTTCAGAAAGATCCGTTACATATGTTAAATAGTCAGGTATCTGCTTTCTATTTTTTTTAACCGAATAGGTAGAACAATGAGTCCACAATGCCTATTTTATTATAGTAACGGCGACCATTTTGGATTTTTTCAAGGGTCGCCTTGCACAAAATTGTATATACTCCACCTAGGGCCCTTCCACACAAAACTTGGTTTCAATTGGTCAAGCGGTTTCTGAGATGAAGATTATCAAAGAATTGGCTAAAATAAAAAGTTGACCTCACCAGTCTCATAATTTGCTAAAATTGGGTCAATTAAAAATTTCTCGAAAAAAAACAGTTATATATGTTATGGCAAGATATTTACTTTCTATATTTCAAGTTTGTAGAAAATCTGTAGAAGATTGAATGCGCAATGACCGTTTTAATGATTTTACTATTTATAGTAACGGCGTACAAAGGGCATCATGACAACCACTTCATATTACTCCTGTAAAGTTTCAAAAGAAACGGATGAGCAATTTCTGATAAACGCTCCGGACAAGGGTTAAAGCGGAAAAAAGAAGAAACGCAGCAAAACAAATAAACCACCACCCCGCACGTCTTTATAGGGGGGGGGGGGGGGGAGAGGACATAATAAGATTGATAGTAAAAATAATAAATCCGTGTACAATAAAATGCCTATGAAATGTAAATAGAGAGTTGTGAAGCCTTGTCCGTCCCTTTCAATTGCATTTTTGGTTTTAATGATATGTTTTGATTAGGAAAAATATGAATGAAAGTAACAGTATTATGAAAAAAGAGAAAGTTTACACCAAACGTGGCTGAAATTGTTTTGTAGACCTAGCGCCAGGTAACATTAAGTTATGTCCCAGTTACATGATATTTTCCTTTGATTTGTGTGTCATATACCACTTTTTTAATTTTATCATGAAATACATTAAAAAAGTGATCTATAACAATAGATACCATATATTTATTTTATGAATATTTACATTTTGTCTGTTTTCTGTTTTCTACACAAGGTTTTAGAGCAATTGCGTTCATATCGGCTATGAACTTCATCCATTTGCTAACGCGCGTTATTCAGTTTGCTTGCATATCAATTGCGTTCATATCGACTATGAACCGCATTTCTAAACAGTTCAATTGTTAATTAATTTCAAAAAGTGGTATATGACATATGCATTAAATTAAACAAGAGGTATATATTAAACATAAGTAAATAGCTTTGGTTTCAGCGAAGTATAGCTATACATATTCTTGAACCACATCATTTTGACATAACGGGGAGGGGGTACCAGGCATCGCTTGCCGTTTATCTGCACACATATTGTCGTAATCAAAATATCTTTCTTGATTTAAGCTCTACTCTGTGTATTTCAAACACAGCATTTTCTCTCAAACCTCGGTGTATAAAGCATAACTTGACATGTGGTATAGATTTGTTCTCAATCGTATTTATGGAGGAGAGTCGTTCGTATCTAGAATGATTATACTGACATTCTTATTGTACATGACTGAGACAGCGAGTTACCTATATTTATATTAACTGTATTATTGATAAAATATACACACATGGAGAGAGAGAGAGAGAGAGAGAGAGAGAGAGAGAGAGAGGGGTTCTTTCTCATAAAAATATAAAAATACCATAAGGTAAAATAAATCTAATCGAGAGAATAAACACTACAATTATTTACTTTGTAATAAACCTAAATATTCTGTGGATAACAATTTTAGCTGACTTATGAAAAATATTAGTGAACCTCAAGCAAATTTTCAATTTTTTTCAAATTCCTTTGTATATGAATCCTATAACTTTAATATATGCCTTATCGGATTGATGCAGCTTGCTCCATTTTACCGGACTTGCCATAAAGGGGTTTTGAGAACACGAATTATATATTTTCGTTTCAAAGGAGCTCTTTCAAAGAGTTATTAATCCTCTGAACTGGTTCCAACATAGAGCGCCAGAAATACTTTTCTGCTATTTCTCAAATAAATGTTTAATTTATATTAATACAACCAGAACTATTTTAAATACATTTTTTTGATCAGATTTTAAAATTTGTCTGTAATATCTTATGGTCGGGTGATTTTCAATATGAATAGCTTGTGCACAAAAACCATATTTCATTTCAACCCAAGGAAGACAACTCTTACGGTCCCTTTCAAGATCATGTGCGGTATCATTAACCCAGGAGACAATGCATTGTATTGCCAGATACACATTGTTATTCAAAATTAACTGCTTCGTAAATTTTAAAATTTCTCAAAAAAAAACTACATTTGTACATGATGCTATTTCGTTCAAAGTATTGTTTAAGGTGGATTTGGTAAAATACATTTTGGTACTGATTTCAACATCTTATAAATACTTTAGATTTCCGAAATTTTGGTCCAAGGATTTTTTCCCGTAACGACCGTCTTTTATTGCAAAATAAAAACATGTCAAGTAACAATTATAACCACTGGACTGGTATCTCTCTGCTGGTGATCTAAGCATCCCCGTAGACATAGTTAATCCAGAAGGCAATATCGTCAGGTAGACATTGTTAATATGCTTCGTAAATTTTAAAATTTCTCAAATAATTTCGGAATTGTATTCCGAAACGGTCGTCTAGTGGTGCAAAATCAAAATCGGTTTGGTAATGGTAACCGAACACAACATATATGTTGTCTATCAAAAAACTTACATTTTCTTAATGGTATCTTGTCTTCTGTATATTTTATTTAGAATCTGTATGATGCTTGACTAAATAACCAGAATCCATGTTCAGTGCTAAATACTTGTTATTTATTCAAACGTCAGTTTATCATACTATTTTATTTTACTCACAATTAGTGTACAGTATGAAATGCTAATATTGGCCACAAGGATTTTGTGATTCTTGTATTCATACTGATATCTTTAGTTATATTATAACCATAGGAGTTATCTTTCTTTGATTACACATTGTACTTTCGCCTTTTTTCAAGAAGAGCGTGGAGACTCGATATGTCTCTCTGTAGATGGGCACTGCTAGAAAGAGAGAACGAATCGATCGCTTAGGAGGACGTTATGAAGGCACAATACCTCTTAAATGTGTATCATTTTATCGTTTTATGAAACTAGTCTCTGGGTGGCATTTGAAAACCATGCAAATAACACCCTAGACTTTACTAGCCACTAACCCAGACTACCTTTGACACTACCCTTTACTGCCCTAGGCACTATCCTATACTACAAGCACTAGTCACTACCCAAGACTACCCTAGTCACTAACCCAGACTACCTTTGTCACTACCCTATACTGCCCAAGGCACTATCCTATACTACAAGCACTAGTCACTACCCAAGACTACCCTAGTCACTAACCCAGACTACCTTTGTTACTACCCTATACTGCTCTAGGCACTATCCTATACTACAATTACTAGTCACTACCCAAGACTACCCTAGTCACTAACCCAGACTACCTTTGTTACTACCCTTTACTGCTCTAGGCACTATCCTATACTACAATTACTAGTCACTACCCAAGACTACCCTAGTCACTAACCCAGACTACCTTTGTTACTACCCTTTACTGCCCTAGGCACTATCCTATACTACAATTACTAGTCACTACCCAAGACTACCCTAGTCACTAACCCAGACTACCTTTGTTACTACCCTTACTGCCCTAGGCACTATCCTATACTACAATTACTAGTCACTACCCAAGACTACCCTAGTCACTAACCCAGACTACCTTTGTTACTACCCTATACTGCCCTAGGCATTATCCTATATTACAATTACTAGTCACTACCCAAGACTACCCTAGTCACTAACCCAGACTACCTTTGTCACTACCCTATACTGCTCTAGGCACTATCCTATACTACAATTACTAGTCACTACCCAAGACTACCCTAGTCACTAACCCAGACTACCCTTGTCACTATCATATACTGCTCTAGGCACTATCCTATACTACAATTACTAGTCACTACCCAAGACTACCCTAGTCACTAACCCAGACTACCTTTGTTACTACCCTTAACTGCCCTAGGCACTATCCTATACTACAATTACTAGTCACTACCCAAGACTACCCTAGTCACTAACCCAGACTACCTTTGTCACTACCATATACTGCCCTAGGCACTATCCTATACTACAATTACTAGTCACTACCAAAGACTACCCTAGTCACTAACCCAGACTACCTTTGTTACTACCCTATACTGCTCTAGGCACTATCCTATACTACAATTACTAGTCACTACCCAAGACTACCCTAGTCACTAACCCAGACTACCTTTGTTACTACCCTATACTGCCCTAGGCATTATCCTATACTACAATTACTAGTCACTACCCAAGACTACCCTAGTCACTAACCCAGACTACCTTTGTTACTACCCTTTACTGCCCTAGGCACTATCCTATACTACAATTACTAGTCACTACCAAAGACTACCCTAGTCACTAACCCAGACTACCTTTGTCACTACCATATGCTGCCCTAGGCACTATCCTATACTACAATTACTAGTCACTACCCAAGACTACCCTAGTCACTAACCCAGACTACCTTTGTTACTACCCTTAACTGCTCTAGGCACTATCCTATACTACAATTACTAGTCACTACCCAAGACTACCCTAGTCACTAACCCAGACTACCTTTGTTACTACCCTTAACTGCCCTAGGCACTATCCTATACTACAAGTACTAGTCACTACCCAAGACTACCCTAGTCACTAACCTAGACTACCTTTGTTACTACCCTTTACTGCTCTAGGCACTATCCTATACTACAATTACTAGTCACTACCCAGGACTACCCTAGTCACTACACCAGACTACCCTAGTCGCTAACCTAGACTGGCCTAATCACTGTCCTTTACTACCCTAGTCACTAACCCAGACTACCCTAGTCACTAACCTAGACTACCTTTGTTACTACCCTTTACTGCTCTAGGCACTATCCTATACTACAAGTACTAGTCACTACCCAAGACTACCCTAGTCACTAACCCAGACTACCTTTGTCACTACCATATACTGCCCTAGGCACTATCCTATACTACAAGTACTAGTCACTACCCTAGTCACTAACCTAGACTACTCTAGTGACAACCCTAGACTACCCTAGCCACTACACCAGACTACCCTAGTCGCTAACCTAGACTGGCCTAGTCACTGTCCTATACTACCCTAGTCACTAACCCAGACTACCCTAGTCACTAACCTAGACTACCCTAGTCACTACCCTAAACTATCCTAGTGACAACCCTAGACTACCCTAGTTACAACCCTAAACTAGTCTTGTCACTATCCTATACTACCCTGGTCACTACCCTAGACTACCCTAGTCACTACCCTAGACTACCCTAGTCCTTATCCAAGACTACCCTGGTCACTACCCCTGACTACCCTAGTCCCTATCCAAGACTACCCTGGTCACTACCTCTTACTACCCTGGTCACTACCTCTTACTACCCTGGTCACTACCTCTTACTACCCTAGTCACTACACCAGACAACCCTAGTCACTACCCTAGACTACTCTAGTCACTGCCCAGACTACCCTAGTAACTACCCTTGACTACCCCAGTCACTACCCTACACTACCCTAGTCATTACCCTAGACTACCCGAGTCACTACACCAGACTACCCTAGTCACTACACCAGACTACCCTAGTCATTACCCTAAAATACACTTGTCACTATCCTAAAATATCCTAGTCACTACCACAGACTACCCTAGTCACTACCACAGACTACCCTACCCACTATCACAGACTACCCTAGCCACAATTACAGATTACCCTAGTCACTACAGCAGACTACCCTAGTCATTACCCTAAAATACCCTAGTCACTACCCTGAAATACCCTAGTCACTACCACAGACTACCCTAGCCACTATCACAGACTACCATAGCCACTATCACAGACTACCCTAGCCACTATCACAGACTACCCTAGCCACTATTACAGACTACCCTAGTCACTACATCAGACTACCCTAGTCATTACCCTAAAATACCTTAGTCACTACCCTAAAATACCCTAGTCACTACCACAGACTTCCCTAGGTACTATCACAGACTACCCTAGCTACTATTACAGACTACCCTAGTCACTACAGCAGACTACCCTAGTTATTACACTAAAATACCCTAGTCACTACCCTAAAATATTCTAGTCACTACCACAGACTACCCTAGCCACTATCACAGACTACCCTAGCCACTATCACAGACTACCCTAGCCACTATTACAGACTACCCTAATCACTACCCGATACTACCCTAGCCACTATCACAGACTACCCTAGCTACTATCACAGACTACCCTAGTCACTACCACAGACTACCCTAGTCACTTCCCTAAACTATCCTAGTCACTACCCCCAACTACCCTAGTCACTACCCCAGACTATCCTGGTCACTACCTCTGACTCCCCTAGTCACTACCCGATTATACCCTAGCCACTATCACAGACTACCCTAGCTACTATCACAGACTACCCTAGTCACTACCCCAGACTACCCTAGTCACTACCCCAGACTACCCTAGTCACTACCCCCAACTACCCTAGTCACTACCCCAGACTACCCTGGTCACTACCTCTGACTTCCCTAGTCACTAACCTAGACTACCCTAGTCATTACCCAAAACTACTCTAGTCACCATTTATTTTACCCTAGTCACTACCAACTAAGCCCTAGATATAGATAAGCAACTTGTATGTATCTTGGCTATAGCCAATGGAACAACAACAGAAAGAAAAATATGTGAGACATGAGGTAACGATGATATAGGATGTGGGACAACCTGTGCTACTTTGTCAAATGTGTATTTAGTAGCGCGGTTCAAGTGCAGTCAAACCTGTCTATAAAGTCCGACCAGAGGGACCTGTTAAAGTGGTCGTTATAGGCAGGTGGTCCTAATATAAATGTTTAAATAACATGGATAAATAGCGAAAATGGATCAAATTTAAAAGCAAGTGATTCTTATAATTAGGTACTGTGACAGGTTTGACTGTATTTTAACACAAGTCTGGTATGATAGACACAATCACAGTCTCTTAAAGAACTTTCTTTGTTCTTACCGTGGGTTATATTTCACATTTTCCATGTTAATAATTACTTGATGTTTATTCATCATCAGCGACATTTTCATTTGATATAGAATATCGCTGTCACTACATCAGACACCTATCGTATTGTGTCGTCGCAATTTAATTTCTACATTAATTTGCAAAATTAGTCCTAATACATTACACTAAAAAATCCTATATGTATAACATTAGAAGTCTAAAATGACCATGTTACTCTCACTTTCAATTTTCATTACACACATGGCAGCTGTAGCTGGCTAAACAGGAGGTGCTTACCCTTCCGGAGCACCTAGCCTCACTTAGCCGGTGGAAGTTTTGTTAGCAGTTCGGCAGCTTTTCGAGCATTTCTGTCACTAGCTACCCACACCTCAGCTACTTATCAGACGAACATCAACTCATTTTCGTTAGCTCGGTGTTAATCTTTCTACAGGTCCACACTGTATGTACATTTTCGTTAGCTCGGTGTTAATCTTTCTACAGGTCCACTGTATGTACATTTTCGTTAGCTCGGTGTTAATCTTTCTACAGGTCCACACTGTATGTACATTTTCGTTAGCTCGGTGTTAATCTTTCTACAGGTCCACACTGTATGTACATTTTCGTTGCTCGGTGTTAATCTTTCTACAGGTCCGCACTGTATGTACATTTTCGTTAGCTCGGTGTTTATCTTTCTACAGGTCCACCTGTATGTACATTTTCGTTAGCTCGGTGTTAATCTTTCTACAGGTCCACACTGTATGTACATTTTCGTTAGCTCGGTGTTAATCTTTCTACAGGTCCACACTGTATGTACATTTTCGTTAGCTCGGTGTTAATCTTTCTACAGGTCCACACTGTATGTACATTTTCGTTAGCTCGGTGTTAATCTTTCTACAGGTCCCACTGTATGTACATTTTCGTTAGCTCGGTGTTAATCTTTCTACAGGTCCGCACTGTATGTACATTTTCGTTAGCTCGGTGTTAATCTTTCTACAGGTCCACACTGTATGTACATTTTCGTTAGCTCGGTTAATCTTTCTACAGGTCCGCACTGTATGTACATTTTCGTTAGCTCGGTGTTAATCTTTCTACAGGTCCACACTGTATGTAACATTTTCGTTAGCTCGGTTTAATCTTTCTACAGGTCCACACTGTATGTACATTTTCGTTAGCTCGGTGTTAATCTTTCTACAGGTCCACACTGTATGTACATTTTCGTTAGCTCGGTGTTAATCTTTCTACAGGTCCACACTGTATGTACATTTTCGTTAGCTCGGTGTTTATCTTTCTACAGGTCCACACTGTATGTACATTTTCGTTAGCTCGGTGTTAATCTTTCTACAGGTCCACACTGTATGTACATTTTCGTTAGCTCGGTGTTAATCTTTCTACAGGTCCGCACTGTATGTACATTTTCGTTAGCTCGGTGTTAATCTTTCTACAGGTCCACACTGTATGTACATTTTCGTTAGCTCGGTGTTTAATCTTTCTACAGGTCCGCACTGTATGTACATTTTCGTTAGCTCGGTGTTAATCTTTCTACAGGTCCACACTGTATGTACATTTTCGTTAGCTCGGTGTTAATCTTTCTACAGGTCCACACTGTATGTACATTTTCGTTAGCTCGGTGTTAATCTTTCTACAGGTCCACACTGTATGTACATTTTCGTTAGCTCGGTGTTAATCTTTCTACAGGTCCACACTGTATGTACATTTTCGTTAGCTCGGTGTTAATCTTTCTACAGGTCCGCACTGTATGTACATTTTCGTTAGCTCGGTGTTAATCTTTCTACAGGTCCACACTGTATGTACATTTTCGTTAGCTCGGTGTTAATCTTTCTACAGGTCCACACTGTATGTACATTTTCGTTAGCTCGGTGTTAATCTTTCTACAGGTCCGCACTGTATGTACATTTTTCGTTAGCTCGGTGTTAATCTTTCTACAGGTCCACACTGTATTACATTTTCGTTAGCTCGGTGTTAATCTTTCTACAGGTCCACACTGTATGTACATTTTCGTTAGCTCGGTGTTTATCTTTCTACAGGTCCCACTGTATGTACATTTTCGTTAGCTCGGTGTTATCTTTCTACAGGTCCACACTGTTACATTTTCGTTAGCTCGGTGTTTATCTTTCTACAGGTCCACACTGTATGTACATTTTCGTTAGCTCGGTGTTAATCTTTCTACAGGTCCACACTGTATGTACATTTTCGTTAGCTCGGTGTTAATCTTTCTACAGGTCCACACTGTATGTACATTTTCGTTAGCTCGGTGTTAATCTTTCTACAGGTCCACACTGTATGTACATTTTCGTTAGCTCGGTGTTAATCTTTCTACAGGTCCACACTGTATGTACATTTTCGTTAGCTCGGTGTTAATCTTTCTACAGGTCCACACTGTATGTACATTTTCGTTAGCTCGGTGTTAATCTTTCTACAGGTCCACACTGTATGTACATTTTCGTTAGCTCGGTGTTTATCTTTCTACAGGTCCACACTGTATGTACATTTTCGTTAGCTCGGTGTTAATCTTTCTACAGGTCCACACTGTATGTACATTTTCGTTAGCTCGGTGTTAATCTTTCTACAGGTCCACACTGTATGTACATTTCGTTAGCTCGTGTTAATCTTTCTACAGGTCCACATGTATGTACATTTTCGTTAGCTCGGTGTTTAATCTTTCTACAGGTCCGCACTGTATGTACATTTTCGTTAGCTCGGTGTTAATCTTTCTACAGGTCCACACTGTATGTACATTTTCGTTAGCTCGGTGTTAATCTTTCTACAGGTCCACTGTATGTACTTTTCGTTAGCTCGGTGTTAATCTTTCTACAGGTCCGCACTGTATGTACATTTTCGTTAGCTCGGTGTTAATCTTTCTACAGGTCCACACTGTATGTACATTTTCGTTAGCTCGGTGTTAATCTTTCTACAGGTCCGCACTGTATGTACTTTTCGTTAGCTCGGTGTTAATCTTTCTACAGGTCCACACTGTATGTACATTTTCGTTAGCTCGGTGTTAATCTTTCTACAGGTCCACACTGTATGTACATTTTCGTTAGCTCGGTGTTAATCTTCTACAGGTCCGCACTGTATGTACATTTTCGTTAGCTCGGTGTTAATCTTTCTACAGGTCCACACTGTATGTACATTTTCGTTAGCTCGGTGTAATCTTTCTACAGGTCCACACTGTATGTACATTTTCGTTAGCTCGGTGTTAATCTTTCTACAGGTCCGCACTGTATGTACATTTTCGTTAGCTCGGTGTTTAATCTTTCTACAGGTCCACACTGTATGTACATTTTCGTTAGCTCGGTGTTAATCTTTCTACAGGTCCGCACTGTATGTACATTTTCGTTAGCTCGGTGTTAATCTTTCTACAGGTCCACACTGTATGTACATTTTCGTTAGCTCGGTGTTATCTTTCTACAGGTCCGCACTGTATGTACATTTTCGTTAGCTCGGTGTTAATCTTTCTACAGGTCCACACTGTATGTACATTTTCGTTAGCTCGGTGTTAATCTTTCTACAGGTCCGCACTGTATGTACATTTTCGTTAGCTCGGTGTTAATCTTTCTACAGGTCCACACTGTATGTACATTTTCGTTAGCTCGGTTAATCTTTCTACAGGTCCGCACTGTATGTACATTTTCGTTAGCTCGGTGTTAATCTTTCTACAGGTCCACACTGTATGTACATTTTCGTTAGCTCGGTGTTAATCTTTCTACAGGTCCGCACTGTATGTACATTTTCGTTAGCTCGGTTTAATCTTTCTACAGGTCCACACTGTATGTACATTTTCGTTAGCTCGGTGTTAATCTTTCTACAGGTCCACACTGTATGTACATTTTCGTTAGCTCGGTGTTAATCTTTCTACAGGTCCACACTGTATGTACATTTTCGTTAGCTCGGTGTTAATCTTTCTACAGGTCCACACTGTATGTACATTTTCGTTAGCTCGGTGTTAATCTTTCTACAGGTCCACACTGTATGTACATTTTCGTTAGCTCGGTGTTAATCTTTCTACAGGTCCGCACTGTATGTACATTTTCGTTAGCTCGGTGTTAATCTTTCTACAGGTCCGCACTGTATGTACATTTTCGTTAGCTCGGTGTTAATCTTTCTACAGGTCCACACTGTATGTACATTTTCGTTAGCTCGGTGTTAATCTTTCTACAGGTCCACACTGTATGTACATTTTCGTTAGCTCGGTGTTAATCTTTCTACAGGTCCACACTGTATGTACATTTTCGTTAGCTCGGTGTTAATCTTTCTACAGGTCCACACTGTAGTACATTTTCGTTAGCTCGGTGTTAATCTTTCTACAGGTCCACACTGTATGTACATTTTCGTTAGCTCGGTGTTAATCTTTCTACAGGTCCACACTGTATGTACATTTTCGTTAGCTCGGTGTTAATCTTTCTACAGGTCCACACTGTATGTACATTTTCGTTAGCTCGGTGTTAATCTTTCTACAGGTCCACACTGTATGTACATTTTCGTTAGCTCGGTGTTAATCTTTCTACAGGTCACACTGTATGTACATTTCGTTAGCTCGGTGTTAATCTTTCTACAGGTCCACACTGTATGTACATTTTCGTTAGCTCGGTGTAATCTTTCTACAGGTCCACACTGTATGTACATTTTCGTTAGCTCGGTGTTAATCTTTCTACAGGTCCACACTGTATGTACATTTTCGTTAGCTCGGTGTTTAATCTTTCTACAGGTCCACACTGTATGTACATTTTCGTTAGCTCGGTGTTAATCTTTCTACAGGTCCGCACTGTATGTACATTTTCGTTAGCTCGGTGTTAATCTTTCTACAGGTATGTACTAGCTCCTGAACTTTCTACAGGACTGTATGTACATTTTCGTTATCGGTGTTAATCTTTCTACAGGTCCGCACTGTATGTACATTTTCGTTAGCTTCGGTGTTAATCTTTCTACAGGTCCACACTGTATGTACATTTTCGTTAGCTCGGTGTTAATCTTTCTACAGGTCCACACTGTATGTACATTTTCGTTAGCTCGGTGTTAATCTTTCTACAGGTCCACACTGTATGTACATTTTCGTTAGCTCGGTGTTAATCTTTCTACAGGTCCACACTGTATGTACATTTTCGTTAGCTCGGTGTTAATCTTTCTACAGGTCCACACTGTATGTACATTTCGTTAGCTCGGTGTAATCTTTCTACAGGTCCACACTGTATGTACATTTTCGTTAGCTCGGTGTTAATCTTTCTACAGGTCCACACTGTATGTACATTTTCGTTAGCTCGGTGTTAATCTTTCTACAGGTCCACACTGTATGTACATTTTCGTTAGCTCGGTGTTAATCTTTCTACAGGTCCACACTGTATGTACATTTTCGTTAGCTCGGTGTTAATCTTTCTACAGGTTCGCACTGTATGTACATTTTCGTTAGCTCGGTGTTAATCTTTCTACAGGTCCACACTGTATGTACATTTTCGTTAGCTCGGTGTTAATCTTTCTACAGGTCCACACTGTATGTACATTTTCGTTAGCTCGGTGTTAATCTTTCTACAGGTCCGCACTGTATGTACATTTTCGTTAGCTCGGTGTTAATCTTTCTACAGGTTCGCACTGTATGTACATTTTCGTTAGCTCGGTGTTAATCTTTCTACAGGTCCGCACTGTATGTACATTTTCGTTAGCTCGGTGTTAATCTTTCTACAGGTCCGCACTGTATGTACATTTTCGTTAGCTCGGTGTTAATCTTTCTACAGGTCCGCACTGTATGTACATTTTCGTTAGCTCGGTGTTAATCTTTCTACAGGTCCGCACTGTATGTACATTTTCGTTAGCTCGGTGTTAATCTTTCTACAGGTCCGCACTGTATGTACATTTTCGTTAGCTCGGTGTTAATCTTTCTACAGGTCCGCACTGTATGTACATTTTCGTTAGCTCGGTGTTAATCTTTCTACAGGTCCGCACTGTATGTACATTTTCGTTAGCTCGGTGTTAATCTTTCTACAGGTCCGCACTGTATGTACATTTTCGTTAGCTCGGTGTTAATCTTTCTACAGGTCCACACTGTATGTACATTTTCGTTAGCTCGGTGTTAATCTTTCTACAGGTCCACACTGTATGTACATTTTCGTTAGCTCGGTGTTAATCTTTCTACAGGTCCGCACTGTATGTACATTTTCGTTAGCTCGGTGTTAATCTTTCTACAGGTCCACACTGTATGTACATTTTCGTTAGCTCGGTGTTAATCTTTCTACAGGTCCGCACTGTATGTACATTTTCGTTAGCTCGGTGTTAATCTTTCTACAGGTTCGCACTGTATGTACATTTTCGGAAAACCTTATAATTGTCTGAGGTTTGTTTGACAGACAGTTATGATATTTTGAACGAGCATATATTTTTCTCTAAAACGTGTTTAGATCGTTAATTTTTCGCTGATATTGGCATTTAAAATATCCAAAGAAATGTTAACTATAGTAAGCATTTTGTTATCACCAATCTAAAGTTCCCGCAGTTACTTCCCTTTGACTGGGTATGGTTTTGGCTTGAATACCTCTGGATAAAATTTGAGGACTTTTACGAATTTTTTTAACACACACACACACACACACACACACACACACACACACACACACACACACACACACTTAAGTAAGTTACATTTCCTTTTTGTGGCAATACTCTAAAGGACCAAAAACCTTTTTGTATCGAAATTAGATTGAAATTTTGCGCGAAAATCTAAATTTACTATTATCTACTTCATTATTAGTTAAAAATATTTAATAAACGCAGTTAACCCAATTAAACACGAGATGAAATAAGACCGCGGTACTACAATAAACAAACAAATAAATAAATAAATAAATAAATAAATAAATAAATAAATAAATAAATAAATAAATTACAATAAGTAGTGAAAAATCCACCATTTGGTAGAAAGGTATATTCCTAAAATGTTTGCCATTTTCACTCATACTGTAAGTGACTCTTGTAATTGGAATAAAAAATACAAAGTATTTCATATTTTGAAGCTTTAATATTTGTTCATCCAACACAGATAACCCCTAGGTGTGTCTAAGCGTTGTCAAAATATGTTTGTTTTCAAATTAATAGACTAGTATTGTTGCGTGGATGTTATTTTAATATTGTGCATTAAACTTATGTGATGGAATCATTTCTCATCTCTTTCCCTTTATTCTTGTAGGAAGAAGTATCTTCTCTGCCTGGTTGTTGTTCATCTTAATGATATTTTTGCTGGTTTCTGTTGTCCATCCTCAACCCTTAACGGTCTCCGACATTGGTTACTTACTTTTGGTGCGTATGTGGAATAATAAATAACTTTTCTAAAATAAACAGTCACATAAACCTTTGAAAAACCAAAACATATTTTTAGCAAAACATAAACATGCCGAATTGTAAGTGCAATGTTTGGTACAAGAACATTGTTTCAAATTTTTAAATGTACATCATAATTGAGAGGTGTAAATATTTCAAATAATAATTGTTGCGGTACATTATATAGCTCTTACATGCTTTTGCCTAGTGAAAAATTAATATACAGTTCCAAACTGCTGTTTTTCATTTGAAGTTGAAGCATTTTGAGTAGCCATATCGTGAATATTCAAAATGACTTTATGATTTTCCAATTTTGTTTCAAAATCCGTTTGGTCAATCTATTTTATATCTAAGGAAAGCTAAGGAAGACAAATAAGGGTAAATACGACGTCATTGCTTATTTTTATTCGACAAAATCCTTTTCTAGTTCTATTGGCTTCAAACTAAGACAAAATCCTGTTTTAGTCTATTGGCCTCAAACTCCCACAAAATCCAGTCCTAGCCTAACTCTAGGCCTCAAACTCCGACAAAATCCTGCCCTGGTCTATTGCCATCAAACTCTGGTTTTTCTAATTTTTCCTCTTGTTTTGTGTGCAAGTGAAGACACGTAATTCATTAAAATGGGCCATAACTGATTCAAATCTAAAATGTCAATCTCATTCAACAAATTTTCAAGACCTGGGTTCGTGAAACAAGTGTGTATACCAGAAGCTTAATAACTCCCTGAACTTCTTAAAATATACATTTAATAGACAACCATTGGTTTTCAGAAAGGCGTTTGAAACAGGTATGTGATGTATTTAAATAAATTATATACATATCTCTCTCTCTCCCTCTCTCTCTCTCTCTCTCTCTCTCTCTCTCCAAGTTGGAAATATTTTCAGGATATCGAGAGACAGACACTTTTCCACAAGGCAATGGCCACATTTTGATGCTTTGATCAATAAATCCTGAGATGATGTAGCGTGATACGATATCCCGCGTTTTTAGGGTCGCAGATGGGACCGTAGCATTTGAGGCATAACTTGTCATTTTTCTGTCATATATAATTGGATTCGCCACACGAAATGGATGTAATAGCCATACGGATAGTTAATGGTTGTAACGGTAAGCCTACTAACGGACAACATAATGTTAGCTTTATAAGGATAATTATACATCTCACCCTAAAAACCGTATCCCATCCGCTGAGATCTCGTGTTATCCCGCGAGATCTGAGTACTCTTTTCCATCATTTTTGAGATCGATTGATGAATATGAACTTTTCCGTTAAATTACCTGATATTTTATTTAAAACAAAAACTTATTTGTATTTCCAAGCCTGATTTTAATCATCTCAGTAAACGCCTCCCTCCTTTATTGTTTATTATATGCATTAATTTTTTTCTAATTGTCTAATATGAAGTTTTGGTTGTCGTTCATGTGTGATGTGCTCACATTTCAAAGAATTACAAATGAACTTTATTGAAATCTGGGAAAATTGGTTTTATTTGTTTACCAAAACGGTAAAATATTGCGGTAGCACAGTTGCTAGATTGCTCGCTCTGTAAGTGGGAGGTTGGGGGTTCAAACGCCGATCAGGTCTGGCCCAAGACTTGAAAGTGGGTAGTGGTCAAGCACTCCGAAATGAAAGTCACGGTTCTTTCGGATAGGCACTTAAAATAAACGAGGTCCTGTGTCATGGTAGACGTGGCATGATAAAGAACCCTGCTGTATAATGCCATCAGCGGAACACACAGGTAAAATTTCTGCACCTACGCCTATAGCTGACCACGTCTCGATATAAGTGTAATATTCTTGACTGGGTCGTGAAACATCATTACTCAACTTACTCAACTTTAAAAGAGAACAATAATTTCGGACACTATCAGACAGGGGGATTTATAATTACATGTATGCTAGCCTAGCGTATGCGTATTAATGATATAACATTTCTGGTTTTTAATTTCAAAGTTTTGATACAGATGTTTGTATATCAAAAATTATCGTGGAAATATTTGACGTCCCATAAATCCATGTTCCTTTCATTCTCAAAGTTGATTTTACACATGGCGGACGTGGTTGGCTAGAGAGAAGATGATTACCCTTCCGGAGCACCAGACCTCACTTCTCTGGTAGAAGTTCACGTGTCTGATTTACTTCGACAGTTTTCTACTTTGCTTTAGGGGATTGCGACTTGGACATGAACTGGTATTTTTGTATTTGATTGTCATTTGGTTAAAAAGTTTCAAAATGTAAAGTTGAGTCAAAAGTCAACGCAGACAGAAAATAGAGAGGTGCGCGCAAGTGTCTAGTAACGATTATCTAACGTCATCTTCGACGGATTCTGTACCATGACAACCTTTCTCTGAAATCTTGACGGATACCAAATCTGGCGTGGGGAAGAACACAGCATCCTAACTGTGGGGAGTTTATATTAATGAAAAAAAAAATAAAATAAAATTAATAAGACAAAAAATTGATATAACAAAGTAAAGAAATTGGTTTAATGTAAATAAATAAATAAATAAAGTCAATGTTATTAAATAACAGGTTTGATTGAAAAATTGAAAAGCATGTTGTTCGCTCCAAAATAAAGAGTAAAGCTTCAAATGTATACGGACGGCGTTTACACAATAATAATAATAATAATAATAATAATAATAATAATAATGTGAGAGGCAAAAGCGCAAGAATGGAAACACTGAGTTACCAACTTATTTGTCGACAACAACGTGTAACTGGTGTAATTAGCACCTCCCAATAATACATACATATTATATACACAGTGTGTATGTACAGCACTCAGTATCAGGTCGAGTCCTTTTTTCGTAGCCGTATCACTACGAGTCGCGTTTGCGCGACGAGTGGTGATACAGCTACAAAAAAGGACGAGACCTGATACGAAGGGTTGTACATACACACTGTGTATATGATATTTTTATCTAACATTTCCAATTAGGTTATTGAAAATAATGAAAACACAATACTTTATGTGAAAAAATTACATTTTACCACAGAAAACCACTGAACTATGTTATGACCGACAAATCCAAGACTCCCTGATGACGTAACAATGGGAAAGTGCACGTGCGCTTTACCGCCAATGTTGTATCATCACCACACTGTGGTGATACAAAATTCTGTATCATACGTGTTCGATAAAACTTGTATTTCGTCAAATTAGATAGAAAAACTAGTCTAATGTTAGATAAAAATGTATATATCGTGTGAGGAGAAAGTAAATACATGCATTACTAGACTTGCTTTAATTTTACAGCCTATGACGGTCGTTTCAGAATAAAATTCCTTATCAGTAATGCTTGGACCTAAATTATGAAAATCCAAATATTTTTAAGATGTCGAAATAAGAAAAATAGAAGGACCATATCTATTTTACCAAACCCAACATTGAACGAATTAGTATGGCTAAAAGTTTTTTGAGAAATTAAAAAATTAAGAAGCGTATATTTTTATTAACAGTGTTTATAAGACAAGAGTATTACAAGCCTTGTTTAGGAGTCATACATCCATCTGTGTAAATAGCATCTTTAAAATGAAATGTAAAAATGATTGAAAATTGATAGTTACATCCATTGTAGTAACACTGTCATGTGCTGTTTTTGAATTTGTATTAAAATAGAAATTCAAAAACAGCACATGACAACACTATTATGTACTGAGCAATGTTAAACACTTGTGAAAACATGACATAACAAAGAATGAAACGAGAACACGCGTCTAAGAACGGTTATAAGAAAGAACGGAATGAAAAAACGCATCCAACAACATGCCACAGCAATGAAGAAAATGAAAAAAAAATCACCGCGTCCAGCAACTCGCTACAACAAAGAACGGAATGAGAAACGCGTCATCTAAGTACATGATTAAAAAGGATAACAAAACGCAACTAATAACACGCTAAAACAATGCGATTAGAAAACGCATCTAAGAGAGCACTTTATAACAAAGTACGAAATGTTTAAACGCAACCAATAACATTTTATAAATAGAACGAAATGTTCAAACGCGTCCAAGAGCACTTTAGAACAAAGTACGAAATGTTACCGCGAAACACGTCCAGCAATACACCACGACAAGGAACGAAACGAGAGGAAAAACGCAACCAAGAACATAATTAAAATGAGCCAAGTTAAAAAACAACAACAAAAGGCCACAACAAAATATGAAATGACAAAACACACCCAAGTACACGCTACATTAACAAGGCGAACCTAGTCAAATACAAAGACAGTAACATAAATACTTGAATACAATATGTTAAGACTGAACGTTATGTAAAAATAGGTTTTTTAACATTTAAAAAAATATCTACATGACAAAAAATTCAGGGGTTTAAAAATAGTTTTTTTATACGACAAAACATTTAGATTTTTCCGAATAATTTGATATAACTAATATTTTCAGACATATTTCTGTAGCAGAGGAATACTTTTTTGATAAAAGAGCCGATCTGATAAAAATGAATATTATTTTGTATTTGATCTGAAAATGTGAAAGAATTTTAGGCCTGTGAATTTAGCGAATATTAAATTAGCTTAGATATTAGTGTCAGGATAAAATCAATCACTCTTAGACACCCCTGAGAAAAACGAGATAATTCATCAAATATCACTAATAAAGACAATTAGGCCACAGAAATTGTGTTTCAAAGTTCATCTGATAGTACTGTCTAGTTCTGATGTTAGTGTAGCACTGTAAACATATTTATTTTCGCAATGTTTTAATTTTCGCTTATTTCGCGGTCGTTTGTTTTGCGCGAACATTGATACTATTTTTTAAATAGTTTCGAGCGAAAATATGTATTATGCTTATTGTGTTATAGTGCATTATAAAACGCGAACATTTAACTAGGCGGATACGTCTAATTTTCATATACCTCGAAAATAAATGCACGCGAAATTAAATACGTTTACAGTATAATGATTAGAATATACCAATACAAACATTGTTCGGCACTGAGGTCTATGTGTTCTGATTACCGGGCCACGTAAATGTGTTGAATGTTAAAGTTTTTCTAGACGTTACTAAAGTTAGCGAGGATACTGAGTATATAAAAAAAACTCAACATAATGATTATTACTGGCTCCCGGTTCACGATCATTCTTAAACTAAGAATTTCTTAATTTTAATCTGGTGAATTTTAGCAATATTTATTTTATTACAAATAAAAAACCAACAAAATTAAAAATATATTTAATAAGCTTTGAGTGATTTTCAATATGCCACTGCACCGTCTTGAATTCATAAACACATTGAAAACTATCAAAATTATTAATATTTCGAATTTGCCATATAAGGAAAATATTAGTTAAGAAATGATTATAGTTTTCTGTCTTCTACACAAGGTTTCAGAGCAATTGCGTTCATATCGGCTATGAACCGCATTTCTAAACAGTTCAATTGTTAAATGAACCCGAGGCCAGTTAAAGGTCCTCAGGTTTGAACCTGCACACTATGGAACCAAATATGCAAGAGTATAGATACCAATAACCCGGTCGATTGCGGTAATCGGACAAGAAAAAAAACTTTCATAAACTACAAACGGAAACGTAATCAAATTAGAAGACGGCATCATATTAATATTTTTACGCAGTCCTACGTTGCAGAATAGTTCAACCCGTTACATATTGCAAAAGAAAATAGAAATACTATTTTTGACAATTTGGCGTTTTAGCAAAAGCACAGAGTGATGATATTCTAGCTCAATTGAATCTGTAACTATTGACAATCGATTACCCAGATACGGTACTTTAATTATAATACTACAATAACATTAAAAACGCACCTGTTTGGTTGTTGAAATCTATATTTACTCCTGTTGTGTAGTGCTGTGTTTTTAATTTTAATTAAGAAAGTGGGTGCTAATTTTCTTAATAATATATTATAACATTAAAATCTTATTGATTAATTACAAAATAGTTTGATCATTGGATGAGTGTTTTATGTAAAGTACAGACCTGACGGAATTTTAACAATAAGATAACAACGAAGGCGTCAAACTTCACTGTCGAGTGACATAGATAGCGGCCTTAAAGTTGTCAAAAGATAAATATCAACTGCCGAGAAATTCTCGAGATATAGCTATCGAGTAACCAAGATAATCTGACAATTTGGTCCTAATTCGTTAGCTTAATGTTAAACTTTCGACAGACCTGTACTGTACGAGATTGTCACTGTTGAAGTGTTCTGGTGTTATATGATATATGTTACTCCCATTGTATTCGCTTCCTAATGTTAATCATATCGAGTCATATAGCAATAATTTAATGGAAGTTCGGTGGACTTTGATGAGTCTGTATAACTTTCACCATCTGTCGTTAATATTTTTTATTGGTGATGTCAATGTTATATATGCATTATACATCAATATTTTTGTCTTCATTTTACTATTGTATTTATGGATGGCATGTGGATGCATATGTAGAGGTTGTTGGAACAAAGAACGGTTGGGATAAAAAAAATACTGGCATTTAAAAGCAGGTGGTTCTTATATAGAGGTATCCTTGAAGGCAGGTTTGACTGTAAGTAGGATAATTTGATGTCCTACAATGGTACTAAAACCACACTACTGGACATCATTAAATGTGATTGTCCAAAAATCAGTGGTCTCATTATGCGCTTGTCTGTTTATAAAAAAATATATATTGTTTGTCTGTGATTAACGTTAACTTGTACAGTTTTCGTTGGATCCCTTTTTTTACTTTTACTACTCATTTTTATAGTCCAATAGTAAAACACAAAATTATCATGTGATAACCTACATTCATACACAAACAGATAATACAGTAACAATCACAAAACTATTTTGTCATCATGATCATCATCATCATCATCATCATCATCATCATCATCATCATCATCATCTTCTTCTTCTTCTTCTTCTCCTCCTCCTCCTCCTTCTCCTTCTTCTTCTTCTTCTTCTTCTTCTTTCTTCTTCTTCGTCGTCGTCAATAACGTTGTGGCGTTTATGGCTGGTTTTATAATTATTGCGTTCTCCGTTCTATTCTGTATTCTAGGATAGTTTCTGAGGAACCCCCGATCCGTTGTTCCAGCAAGTCCTAACCGTTTTCTGAAGCATGCAGAACAAAATATCCGCTTGCTAAGACGCATGCCATATTTAATTTTTTTTAATTTTCCGAATGAAATAATCAAAAATTTATAATATGACAATTTTTTAATATTTCATTCAGAAAATAAAAATATTATAATATGATACGCATCCTACCAGAGCGTACCCATTTCTGGATGAAAGGTACCAACATTTTAACCAAAACGTTACCATACATTACAGACCTGTCGAAAGTTTAACACTTAGCTCACAAAAAGGAGTCAAGAGCTCGACTGTCGAGTGGCCGAGATATGGATAGCTAGTGAGGAAAAAACTGCAAAGAGATAAACAGCAGCTTCCACAAAGTTGTCGAAATATAGCTAACAGTAGGTCGAGATACGAGGTATCCACTCGGAACTAGTGTTAAACTTAGAATTGGCCCCGGTTTCACAATCATTCCTTAGCTAAGATTCCCCTTAACTTAAATTTAGCCAATTTTGATATTCTCTTTTTTTTAACTACTGTTGAATATTGTTGAAAAATCTAAATGCATATATTTTAATCTAGAAGTGATCTTGAAAATGACACCTTTATTTTCTTAATATCTTGAAAATTAACAAAATTATAAAGATTTAAAATTTTGCAAGATTTAAGTTAAGGAAAATCTTAGGTAAGGATTTATTGTGAAACCGGGATACCAGTCTATAACCTCCTTCAGAGCAATGAAACAGTAAGATGTTCTTGTAGAAAGCGTAATTAGGAACTACTGAATAGTATAATTACTGGAAATTAAAATTCCAAAGTTGATATTAAAACAAGAACCATCTAAATCTGTATGTAATATCAATAATGTTTTTGAACACGTGGTTCAATTTGTATTCGATTATTGTTGTTTTATATCTTTTATTATTACAAAAAATCTTTTTTAAACAAGTTGCACTTGGTATTTTTTATAAAATTCTTACAGAATCACTCGGGGACCTCACATTAACACAACATGGAGTGTTACTCTCCCTTTCTTTTAAATAATTATTCCCCATAGATGACAACATGGTCAAATCTTGTAAGATTATTTGGAGTTAAAGTAGAACATGTTTCCGTGTTTTAAAATCATAGTCTCATTAACGTTTTATTTGTGAATCTAATGCAAGTTAAGACGACGATTAAACAGCCCATTTATCTGCTTCTGTTTAATAATTTAACAATTGTAACAACCTTTCGCCCTTTTTCGGCAGAAACACTGTACTAAAAGTGTTGATTACCCATATAATTATCCCAATTCAACAGTTTTCCTTTTTCGTCTTACAGAAACAATTCCACTTTGTCGGAACCATTAAAGAACAATTCTTTACATTATGTGAAGTAATTTTCTATGATACGCATCTTACGACTTTCCTATGGGACATATAATAGATCCGAGTTTCGACCTTCTAACTTCATCCCATTCTGCGATTAGATTATCCTTCTGTAAACAGGTATAGATTTAATAGAATCTCCACCGGAGTAAAGTAAAACTACTCGATATAATTAAGTTAAGCCTTCTCTCTAGTGTAATCTTTATAGCGAAATTTTCCCATAGCTCTTTCATTGTGAAAAGTTTTGCACGATTCGTGTTGTAATTTTAAGCGAAATGACCCGAGCTAATCCCCTTGGTGTCGTGTAGATGATGTCAAAACTGGCATGTTGCAAAATGGATGAAAGTCAAAGAATTGCAATGAAATTTTTTTCCTTTGTAATTTTATCTTGAATTTTTCTATAATTCAATACAAATCGCGTATGAGAATACCAATTTTCCTGTATATAAAAATATGTCTTCTAAGAGTCATTGTTTGCACGCAAATACATCACAAAATACCATATTACAGTCAAGCTTTCTTTTGTTTGTCCCAAGAAGATGAATAGCGGCAAAATAAAAAACATGCGAGTATGTTTGTATCATTTTGTTTTATATTGCGATACTTTTAAAATATTTAACTTCAAAATGATCTCGTTAATTAGACTTAAATCCCTTGTGTGAACTCTTTTACGTTGGGAGGAAGATATTGTCAGAAAACAAAACCCTTAGTTATAAATTAATTATAAACCTTATCAGAGATACAACCTAAAATAACGTTGTAATACGAATGTTACATGAAAAATTAATACTGGCTATGTTTGAATATCTCATACAAATGTATTAACAGAAACTGTATAAAGTAGAATTGTGCTTAAATCAAGAGCAATACTTTATGAAAAAATCATGTTGTGAACAAAAGTTAAAAGAAAAATATATTTTTTTTAAATTGTGATAAAACACTTGTCTAATTTCAAGACTTGGAGAGGTAAGCCCTTCTTTCAGTTCTTTTTAGAGATTGCACTTTTTGGGATGGTTAATTATTATTATTATTATTATTATTATTATTATATTATTATTATTATTATTATTACATTCATTCATTCATTCATTCATTCATTCATTCATTCATTCATTCAATTAATTAGGCCTACATAGTAATATTTTTTTTATTTTGATACTAGTATTTTAATATAAATTTTAATCTTAAGAAAAGTTCTGTCCGCCAAACAGTAAAACGTGTGACGGTACTAGTGTTTTGGTTTCTGGTAAGTTTTTTATCAAGAAAAGAAAGAGATAGAATGATAAAATGCTTCTGTTTGTGCGAAACCGATTCTTCTGAACACATTTAGTTGAAAAATTATCACAGACCCAGTAATTAACACTTTTGTTCAGAAAAATCAATCACAAATTCATAGTGGTGCAAGATTCTTTTATTCATTAATATTAATTTAATGGTACTGCAATTAAAAACTGCAGTAAAACCTTGTTATAACGCCCCTCGATAACTTTGCCACCTCGCTGATCGCGACACAGTTTCGTGAAGTCTCTAAATCCATTTTGTTTATGTTTTCCTTTATCCGCGTCCCCCAATTTATCACCAAACCCCTTTATAACACCAAAATGTGACTGAACAAATGGTGGCGATGAATCAAGGTTTTACTGTCGTTAGACTCTAAACCGATAATTATATTATATAAATATTTTTTGTATTTCTACAAAACTAGAATTCAGCTTGAAGTGATCTAGACATGTGGTATCAAATTTCAAAATATCCAGATTTCAAAATTATTTACGGATTTCTTGTCAGTTTTTAGTTAAGAAAGCCCTTAGTTAAGAAATGATCATTAAACTAGAACCCGTTCTTTTGTTTGAGAACCAAACTTAAGCTACTCATTTCACATTGTCTAACAATGCGTCCTCGATGTTATTGTCTACAGTTAGGTTAACCACTGAGTTAATATCTGATGTTCGATTTTGGTGATCACTGCAAGTTAAGGTTGTATACACCACTACGGTACCTCAGTTGTTCAGAGCTCCCTGTGCGGAAGGTCGAATTCGAATTATAGGTCTGACCAAAGCTTAAAAAACGTAGCAGTTATTCTTTTGCCAACCACTTGGCATTTAATAATGAAAGTCACGGCGTCTTCGGGAAGGCAGGCGTCTCGATATAAGTGAATTTTACGGACGTTAAAGTAAATTAATATCACCACTGGATATAATAGTGTCATCATAACCGGTGCATGTTTTATGTATTTTGTTTCATTTTTCGTGTTCCTTGTTGGTTTTGTTATTGTCAAGTGTGTCGTTTGTTATTAATTTTGGCTGTGTTTCCCTTTCTGTTGCTGTCGCAAAGTATGTAGTTCATTTATGTGTTGCATTCCTTGATAAGTTTGCTATTGCAGCTGTTTGGTGCTGTAATTAATTTATAGACACTATTTAAAGTAAGTGAGTTTCAGCAAATTATGGAGGCCTTTATCCATATGTTTCTGTATCCAAGTGTGTCCTTTATATATTTGACGCCAGATAGTTCTTTCATATACCATTTTTTAAATTTAATCATAAAATACAATAAAAAATGGTATATGACAGATCTAAGTACTTTTTATTCTCAAATCTTGAGTTTAGATGTGGCGTTGTAGACATCTAGACACAAGGTACTCACACCACGTGTTTAACTTAATTTGCAAGTTACAAAGTGTTTCTTCAATTTTAGGAGAGTGGTTTGGTATGTTTGGTCGTGATTTCGTCAAAATAAGTGGCCAAGCTGTTGCTGAAGATTCGTATGGTTACAACTTGTATTCCGGCGCCACTTTGTTTTTATGTTACCGGTATTTGGTTTCCGATAACTGTAGGCACGTTAGTTCAAATAAACTATTGTTGGACAGATGACATTGTTATGGAAATTCAGATACACTACAATTTAGAAACGCACAAAACACAAACTTCTATCTTATTCCAGTATTTATTCCGATGATACTTTTTGATTTAACACTTTTTATACATAAATATTTTATTTGTAATGTTTGACGATACCGACAATATAACACAAACATATTTTATGCTGCATTTATGTATATACTTGTTTTTATTTTTCCTCCATTTTTCTAAACACAAGAAATCTGCAATATTGCAAGTACTATTTCGTGATGATCTTACTATCTATCCAAATAGTAATCTATAACGTTGGCATGGAAACTCACATTTATAAATTGCTGTAATCAAAAACAAACATACCAACCCATCACCAAATCACAGGCCTAAGGCAAATTGAAAATTTTGAAACTTATAAATTAAAGAAAAAAACACACCTGGATTGAGGTCGGGTGTTAAGGAAGGGTCAACGACTATGTAGTTACCCCAATAACAAACAATATTACCGTATAAATATTTTAATCAGTTTTATTTACAATTTAAACATATTTCTAATATTTTGAATTCAACGCAAATTTTGGTGTTTACGACTTCAACAAATTGTTTTGAATACTGCTAGTCTCTTTGTAATGTTGATCCATTTGAGTTGACCGAAACTCTGAGTAACATCTGATCTGTAAAAGAAATAAACCACGTTAAATGCGTGTATGAAATTAATTTTATTCAAGACAACTTATCTCTACCACCAATGTAAATGTGTGATATACTGCATTAAAATATAAGATTGTTGTAGAATAAAAATTTCTTAAAGAGAAAACATGTTCTTCGTAACAGCTGATGTAGCAAAGAAAACGATACAATGCAAGTATAATGGTAAATCAAGACAAGAAAGGACAAATATGTTATTGGGTCAATAGATTATACAGCTGCTTACTTTGGACTGAAATTGGAGTTATTGTTCATGAGTGAATAGGTCGACAGACGTGATTTTTTACCAGGGAATTGAGGTCGGGTGTACCGGAACATTTAGCCACTCGTGTCTCGTTTTACCCGTCACCTTAAATCTGATCTTTGAATAAAACATTACAAAACTCATTGAATTTATTATTATGTTTTCATCACCACACTTTATATAAACGTGTTGTTATTAATGATGGTTACTATATAAACACGTTTTTTTAATCTATTTTGTAAAAAAAACATATAGACACACTTGATACCATCTCGTATACATCTGTCTTTTTTCTGCCAGATACTTCAATTTATCAACTATAATTGAAATTTTTATCATATTTTATTTTTTTTTTCATGAGAAACATTTTTATTCAAATTTGCCCATAGAACCAACTTAGCTATAACTGCTGTTGTTGCCTTATGTCAGCATTTAAAAAGAACAAAATCATTATTGAAGAAAAATGACAATTAAATTAGCCCGTATAAGTATTTCTGAATTTCGCCTTTAAATTTTCTTTCCATTTCAACATTTGCTCAATCTCAGAAGATATATTTTGATTACCCACTTGTTTCTCACGAAATCTCACATCATTTAATAAACCTTTATAATTCTAACCCTTTCTGATTGGAAGTAATGACAGATTTATTATCTCTGCAAGAGAATATCGTCAACTTGAGGGTAATTTTAACATTGATGTAAAAAGTTGTCGTTGAAACAAAAGTATAAATCGCAAATAAAAGCCAGTAATATGAGGGTGAATCTAGCACGGCACACCATATATTTGATCAATGAAATAGCGGAACAATCACAAAAATTGAATTAAATAAAACAAATGATATTTGTTAAATAAATCTCAAAAACACTACTTTCAGAAAATTATAGAAAAATCAATGATTTCGTAAAACGAAAGCACTCCTACAGTCCGTATGACTGAATTGGATTAACAGATAGATTTAATCAATTAAATTGTATAATCTTCATTAAAAGAACTATTTACTTCTAAATAAAGAGAATAAAGTTTTTTCTATTCTGCAAATTAACATTTTACGAAGTACTAACAGTGCCACATGTACTTCAGTGCAAATGTTTTTTTATTTACACAGAATGTATGTAGAAACTTGTTAGATCTGAAAAAAAACACTTGCTAATTCGTTCGACTACACCACATATACAAATATATAGATGACGTTCTATCTCTTAATAATTCTTAATTAATGTTATCTATCCTAATGAGTGTGGAATAAAAGATACGATTAATTCTTCATGTTCAGCTGCATATTGGACGTGTAACTCAATAACACCCATGGAAGGGTGATTTAAAGCTTTATGACAAACGAGATGACTTCAGTTCTTCAAATGTTATTTTTCATTTTTTATGCAGCAACATACCCGTGTCTCTTACTTTTTGACGCATTTATTTCACAGTTTATGATAGCGTTTGCTCCAAATACGGCAACATTATAGAACAAAGCGAGTTGTTTAAAAATAAATTGTTGTACTGGGGTGTTACAAACCTAGACTTATGAGAACCCTCTTTGAAAAAATTACACACATTGCAAAAAAAAAAAAAATCAAATCGCGTTGAGCTTGTCCCGGATTTAACGCAATTTGAAAAACGTAATTTTTTCAAAGTTGGTTGTTACAAAAAACTACCATAGTTATATTTGACGTCCTTTAGTTCTGTGTTCTTTTATTCTCATATTGCATTTTACACGTCATTGGTGCATCTAGCTAGAGAGTACCTGATTACCCTTCAGGGGCACCCGGCCTATCTTCCCCAGGCGAAAGGTAACGTGTTTAACTGAGTAAACAGTCTAAATTATTTCTTAATCTGCTTTTGGTATTGCGATTTGAACATGTGTTGGTATGTTTGTAATTGGTACAAATGTTAATGTCGAAATCAAGCGTTTTGTATATGTAATGTTTATTATCTGAAGTATATTTTTCTGTCAATCTACTTACACCATATACACACTAGATTGTCATTCCACCTTCTGATGTGATAATTAAAAAAAAAAAGGATTATATGACTACAAGTAGTCGCCATGTGCTTACGTTACAATCTATATGAGGTAGGTACAGCGCAGGCCTGTCAAAAGTTCAACAATAAGCAAGCTTATTAGTACAAAATCGGCAGCTCAGATTGGTCTCTGTTTCTCAATATGTCGACAGCTGTTATCTATCTCTTTCGGCAGCTTTTTGTTCAAAATTTATTCATAACTCTGCCACTCGGCAGCCGACTTTCTACTCTTTTAAACTTAGCTAAAACTTTCTACTGGTCTTTAATGTATACAAAAATTGTAACTGACAACAGGTAACGCATTAGAACAGTACTAGAATGACACCACTAGGCACCATTTGTCTGGTGCTCATGTCAATGTTATTTTCAACTTACGTAATATCGGCTTATCGTTAGTTTTAACCTTTTATTTTGATGCGTTTTTAATGATTCTGATTTTGCCACACATATTTTATTTTGTTTTTTCATAGACTCAAGTGTTTTGGGGTTTCAAGTACAACTTCAGTTTAATCGTTTTGACAACATTACCATTATCTTATTGACTAGATAAAAACACAATACATGTTGCTCAATAAATCAATTTTACAAAATAAGTACTCCTTAAAGACAAGCATACCAGCTTTTAGCTAAATTGTAATAAATAACGTTTTGAAATATTGCATGGTGGTGATTCCCTCTGTTAGTTTTTGTTGACGTTTTTCTCTCGGGAACTTGCTGATTAATTTCCTTCTAGAGAATATAGAGAACAGACTGTTGATGAGTTATTAAATAATTTAAAAGATAAGGTAGGAAAGATTACACAATATTGTAAAGATTAAAATTTGAAGCTTGCAGTCATAATGTTGTGATGATGATCATCATCGAGGTGATTTGACAGTTATGGTTTAATATGTATTAAGAAAAGGAAATTCATTTATTATTGATATGTTGATGGTGATGGCTTGAACTTGGACACGCGATCTTAATGTAAATCAGAGAGAATTAAAATGCACGACAAACTTAATGGATTCATAGTAAATTTGATCTATCTGATATCAAATTTTGTGCAATTTTAGCTATATATTAATATAATTTAATGCATATATAATGTTTCTTTATAATATATTTAGAATTAATGAAAAAATATCCGTAGCATGTTTCCAGAAATAATCACAAACTAAAACAAATCGCATTGTAAATTTAAGAAAAACACTATTACCAAGAATTAAAGTTTTTCGTTTTTACTGTTTACTAAAGTGTTTTAGTTACTATAAGCCTTATTTAAGGGGCTTCCAAACGTTTGCATTTTACAAGTGTGCGTTTGTATGTATTTACTTTATTTTGTCTTTTCTAAATTGAAATATTCCGTCATTTGACTTTACGACCATTGGATCGAAATGCTACAATTTTAAATGCATCCAAAATAAGAACTCCTTATACTTGTCTTCACATCTGCTAATACACTGTTAACATGTATGATTTGAGCATTAGTTAAAACCAATCCAAACCACTAAGCCGATATCTCTACTAGTGCATGTTGCCCCGAGGTATCACAAACAGAATAGGCATTGATTCTGTATTATTGTCAAATATATACTATTATCTAAATTTGCTGCTTGTTAAAATCTTAAATTCTTCAAAAACTAAGGTATACTCCCTCAAGCAAAGTATTTCCTCGGCTAAATTTGGTAAAATATATTATGGGCATCTTTTCAACATTATGAAATACATGTGGTTTCACAATTTTGGTCAAAGCACCACTGGTGAGGAATTGTATTCTGAAACGGCCGTCTAGTGCTTTAATTTAAAATTTAAACTGGTATAATATGTAATACAAACATACCAATCCATGTAATACAAACATACCAATCCATGTACAAATCAGAATTCCAAAGCAAAGTAAAAACTTTTAAACTGGCAAATTAATTAAACTCTTGAACTTCCGCCAGAAAGTGAGTGGTATTCTTTATCATTAAATTATTTTAATGATTGTTTTAATTTATATATAGCTAATGCCATTCATGTTTTGTTAGATAAAAGCTCAACTAAGACATTATAGGCAAACAACATTGACATGTCTGTTTGACCTTTCATTAGAAATTTTCATATAGAAGGATCCACCCAATACATGGGTAGCATTAGGATTAGCAGTTAATAATATACACACTGCCCATGATAAGTGTTCACATCATTAACACGAAATGTACATGCGCAGTTCCTATTACATAAATTTACCAGTCCATAATGAATATTTAAATCAAAGGTCAAGCGGACAGGTCAGTGTTGTTTGCCTATACATTTAATTATCCAAATCCCCCAAAATCTATTTATATACATGTACAATGTCAACAAATAAAGTAGACTTGAACAAAATCCATGTATTGAAATTATATGGCTCTTATTTAATCTTATTCAGCAGACAATAATTTCGTATTATTGTCAGAAATATACTATAATTGTCTAAATTTCCTGCAAGTTAAACTTTGAAACTTCTCAAAAACTAAGGTATACTCCCTCATGCAAAGTTTTTCTTTAGCTTAATTTGGTAAAATATATTTTGGCCCTTTGGGTAGTTTTTCAACATCAAAATAATTTTGATCCAAGCACTACTGATGAAGAATTGTATTCCGAAACAGCCGTCTAGTGCTGTAAAATTAAAACTAGTATAATATGTAATTTAAACCCCTGAGCCGATATCTCTGCTGGTGGCTGGTGCCCCGAGGATATCACAAACTCAGTAGGCAATAATTTCGTGTTATTGTCAGAAATATACTATAATTGTTTAAATATCCTGCAAGTTACAATTTGAAATTTCTCAAAAACTAAGGTATACTCCCTCATGCAAAGTATTTCCTTAGCTTAATTTGGTAAAATATATTTTGGCCCTTTGGGTAGTTTTTCAACATCTTCAAACATAATTTTGGTTTCATAATTTTGGTCCAAGAACTACTGATGAGGAATTGTATTCCGAAGCGGCCGTCTAGTGCTGTAAAATTAAAACTGGTATAATATGTAATTCAAAATTTCATGTCAGTCTTTTAAACCAGATTTCGTTTTTTTTCATATTATGTGAAAATATTTATTGTTTATAATGCAAGTGAATAAAATCCATCAGATTATGCTGAGATGATACAAAGAACATCCCAGGGTAATAAAGACAAAAGTAAAAATCAATTAGGTCTTTCTTAGTAAGCATTCCAGAAGTTATTTCAGATCATTAAAGGGGATTTCCTATTTGTAATATCAATAAAACAACGATATTACGAAAATATTAGCAAAGTTTACACAAGGGGGAAATAGTTCCCGCCATTTAAGATGCAGCACTCGAAAGAAACTCGTGCGATTTACCCATCTCAGGAGACGGAATGAAACTATAATGAGACCATTATATCTTTGTTGTATTTTCAAACTATCGCCCAGAATTGCAGTGATGGTCTTTTTGCACGCGTACAATTCTCCTAGGGATTTCAGGTAAAAATTACAAATCGAAATAAAGTCATGGGAACAAAATGAAAAACAATGATTTGTAGAATCAAAGACATAGTTAATTTCTACTATTGCTATATGTAGTTTTTTCTCTCTCATTATCTGACGTTTTATAATGTTACACTTAATGTTTATTTTCCCTCTTTCATCTCTTGCTTCTTTATTGATTTTGTAATTGCTTTAAGTATGTCTTAAACGAGATTAAGGTGATACATGATAACATCATATATAATAATAAATTAGCTAGCTAGGAGGGGCTTACTTCTCCGGAGCCCCCGGTATTCCGTCAATGGTGGAAGTTTACATGTCCATTTCTGGACATGGACATGGCATGTTAGTGGTTGATTCTTTCCAATAATTAAAATTATTTTTATTTTTTGAAAGAATGAACGATGCTTCATCAAAACAATATATACCAGTTTATGTTCAAATTACAATAAAAAATTAAAAACTTCTTACACTGGCAAATTTAGTATAGTAGGCACCGGAACTTCCCCCATGGTATTGAGACTGAATGCTCCGGAAGGAGACACACCTACTGTTAACCAGCTACATTCGCCACGTGTGATATTATGAGAATGAAAGCTATATGAAAAAATGAGACGTCAAATATATCCAGGATAACTTAGGATATAGAGTCGTCATACTTATCAACAATGACAATGACGGCCATTAATTTTTGTGAAGGCCTTAATAAGTCTAGGCCTGCAATATCCTTCAGCCAGCAAATTATTAGTTAGCAATTTGTATCGTTGTATAAAGATCTCGTCCTGGGAACGAGCTCTACCATCAAATATCAAATACATCATGGGCAAAACAAAGAATGTAAACCACAGGTTAATTAAACATCAGAAAAACACAATACGAAGGAAATGAATAACAAATTCAAGGATAAGTGATTTTTTACTTTGAGTTTAAACGTGTACAGTGAAATAAATATCAGTGTCATAGTTACAACTCTGGTTTTCAACTTATCCATATTATTTATCAGCCAGTGGTACTTATACATACATACCAAATAATAATCTAGCAATCTTTGCATGTAATCTGGTCCATGTCTAAATCATAATCCCAAAAGCATAACACAAACTTCAAACTTGCATATTAGGTAAACCAGATTAACCTTCAACAGGGTAGTGATGCTGGGTACATCAGAAGGCTAACCCTTGTTTAGCTGGTTGTAAGCACGTGAGAGATATTATTGACGTCATGATGACGTCGCAAATGACGCAAACGGGAAACTTACAGATAATACTTCTAACAAAGTAGTTGTGATGATTTCATATTCATGTTTTTACGAATTTAATTAAAAATTACAAACTTTCCGCTAAAAGTATCAAAAATTTTGAATTTATATAAAGGAGTATTTTTAGAAACGAAAACTAATGCTTTAAGGACGGATACCAAATTAAACGACAAAATAAGGTCTAGTGTGTGTTTAGTACTAATTAAGGGTGGTACATATTTATTTCGCAACTGGTAACACATACAACCATGTCGTTTTAGTAAAAAATTAACTAGCAACCCGGAAGATGTATGTTATAATTAAATATTCAAGGAATTTTATAATAATTTAATTTTGTTTTATTTTTATTATACATGTACAAAATCAAAGGAATAACGTTAATTTCATTAGATAGATTAAGCCGAGCTTAATAAAAAGTCGTCTAAATATTGTTCAAAATATTTTGTTAAAATATAGTCTTTTCTTGTTTCGTTCTTTTGTTGTTCGTCGATTGCATTTGCATATTACCTTATTGACTAATAAGTTCTATTTGCATAGAGTCAATATTAAAAATCAAGTAAGATTTTTGAAAAAAAAACCTTTTTACATACACCTCCAAACGGTAATGGTCTACTATATTGTGAAAAATTTGTTCATAATAGAAATTTAAGAATGCGCAATGAAATAAATTAAAGAACTTAAAAGATCAGCAATTTAAATTACTGTTTTTAGTTTTTCAATAAGTGTGGGATATAGAATATTGTTTTGTGTACATCATAATGTTACTGGACCGTTCAATACAGTTGAAGCGTTTTATTTATAGAAATAAACATACAAAACATAAGATTAAAAAGATAGTTTTGATATACGATTGTAATACAGCGCCTTAACACACGGCTCATTGAATTATTACAACTTAGGGGTTACTCATGAGTACATAAGCACGTGTTAAACAGGTGTACTGTGTCTGTGCAATGGATTTAAACATAATATTAACATAAATATATGATAGGAACAAGCAGTAAACGAGTTATATATCCCTCATAAATCATCCTTATCTTATGCTTTGATTTACTTATCACCATCAACATATCAAGATTTCCATTAGATTTCAATATATTGGTTTTTACTGGTAATTATCAAAGGATTGTTGCGCATACAAATCGTATAACGTTTCATAAAATTCCTGGATTTTTTTCTTAAAATTTTATTTTTTTATTTTTAAAGAACTGTTTTTGATATTTAAAAGAAATTTAAAGCAAAAAAGCAAGAAAAAAATTGAGATTGAAACTTTATCAATACGGCAATCATAGTATTTTTGTAGAACCCCCATCCTCATAGAAAATATTTCAAATTTTGTTTTAATGGTCATAATCATACTTAGTTCTACGTATGTATAAATTATTACTAAACCTATAATAATTTTGCAGCACTAGACGACCGTTTGGGAAAATAATCACTCATCAGTAGTGCTCAGACCAAAATGTGGAACTCCAAATATTTTAAGATGTTGAAATGAGAATAATAAAGGAACAAAATGTATTTTAACATAATAATAACCATCAAACGCTTTTATGAATTGTGACAATAATCAAATCCATGTAGTAAATAATACTAATGATAATAATAATAATAATAATAACAAAAATAATGTTAAAATAATAATAAATGTAACCAAAAAGATTGTACAGCGGGTGTCAATAAAGTTTAATTTCTGATCAGACGGAAATGTCTTCATGTTAATAAAGCAACGGGTTAAATAAGTGTATCGAAAATAAGACTATATCATCGATATTAATCCATCAAGTAATGACCGTGATAAAGGTTTATGGTGATTTTTTTCTCGAAAACAGATTAGAAAGCAATCCATGGAAATTGCCCTCTCTCTTCCAACAACGATGATACGGATAACAATACGTAACTTAGTAAAGTGTGTACTTTGTCCATAATTGCGAGTTTTTTAATTCAGAAAGTGAAATATAATCCGTAATTCCTGTATCAATTCATCTTTTGTTGATTAAATTCTCCGATATTAAATAATAAGCCGTTTCTTCGCCAATAGTTCAGCGATATTGATAAAGCGATATTTGACATAGTCGGGGCAGGGATCCTTGCATGCATCATATCATCGTAATTATTTGGCATACAAAGAGAATTATGAAGGGTTCCTACATTAAGCTGACGTTTTATTGAGTTCTCGAGATGACTGATGCATACAAATAGAACTGTCATTATATTCCATCATCTTATTCTGACTTTAGGATGATATCCAAAGTAACATTCTAAAGACTAAAAAAGATTTTCAGACACTTTATATTTTTCAAGAGCCAACTTTTGTCGTGACAAAATAAGAAATATAATTAAAATGGTACAGATCTTTGCCCTTTTGTTAGTTTCACAAATGGAGGTTGTAACTAGATAGTCAGGAGTAGCTTATTCTTTCGGATCACCCGTTCTCTCTTCCCTGGTTGAAGTTCGCTTCCTTTACTAGTTTACCAGTTTGCAATTTTTTCCAGATTGTGACTTGGACATGACCGGTAGTTTGTATTTGATTTGTTTGAAATGACTTAAAATTGATGACAAAATCTTACATGAAAAAGAAACTTAAATGTATGTTGAAATACATTTATCTGATTTTTAAGGTAATTTCCAACCTATTAGGAAGCCGTGGAAGCGATTGACAATTTTTTATTTCACCGTGGCGGGTTTAGGTAGCTAAATAGGAGCTGCTTACACCTGCGGAGCATCCGGTCTACTTTAATGGTTTTAAAGTGTTTTTTTTTTTTTTTTTTTTTTTGCTTCTCGATTGCGATTCGGGATAAATTAGTATACTTGTTTTTCATTCTAAATAATATTGTTGTGAAAGAAGTCAGGATTAATGCAATCATATACATGGAGGAAATCTTTTCACGGTAAATGCAGAAAAAATACAAAAGGAATAATTATGTTTTTGTGATACGCAATGACAACCTAAAAAAGCAAGATAACAAAGGGGCGAGATAATAATTTGACAAAACGCGAGACTACTTATTACAAAGTTACCTATGGAAACTAGACGAGGTGATATCAATGTACTCCCAGCGTGGAGGTCCCTTACCGAATGAGTTTAAGAAATATAAAAGTTATAAAAGGTTTTAAACAAACGCAGCAAATAAGCCTAATGGTTTCAGTTTTTCAAACTTGACACACTTCTAAAGTAAAGAGCATATGAGGTATGATTTGAGAATGGCATAGTGTAGAAATTCCGCTTTTAAACCACCAACGCCACAACCATGTTGATTTGAATTGCTAGTTTACGAGGGAATGATAACATACATATTGAATTAAAAATATATCCAAGATGGTTTTGGAAGCCATACGATCTTAAACCTTTTTAGGACCCGTTAACCCTAGGCTTAAATATTCTTGGGTCAGCAATTAATTTGTAAGAAGATGCTTTGTTGTAAAAAGTTTCCGTATCCGGAACAAACTCTACCATAGAATATAGATTGTAAAACAAATACACTATAAGATGGAGAAGCAGGTATATTGTTGCGTAGGAAAATGAAAATAGAAAAATTGAAGTCATCACATTTGTAACATAGCTTCAAATGTAGCCTTTTTAAGGTGTTATAATCAAAAACAAAAACGTGCAAATCTAGGTTTAAATCTAAATATGAAACAGAACTTGCAGAATAAGCTCACTAGGATAGATGACATCCTTTTAGTTTCCAAATTAAGTATTATTCAGCGATAAAACGTTAATATGAGTACATTGTATGTTGAGTCGAATGATTGGCTTGTCGAAAAAAGATCTACATCAAATCTGCTTCATACGATTTCTAAAATATCAGCAAGCAATGACGTACAGTTTGTGACTATTGTTATACAGCTTGTTATGTAACAAAACATGTTGTTTATAAAGAAGATTTTAGTGATAGTATATTTTTATTTTGCTTGACAAAAGACATAGAATAACTGTTGAGTACTAGATATTAAAAATACTATAAAATCACTCGATACCGGTTTTGCCAATACACTTAGTGCCCACCTTAAATTCGATTTGTAATCAAATAAAGTTAAATTATAAAAATATTTTATTCTTAATTTTCATAATTAAAGGAAAAACTTAAATTGAAAATACACTGCAAATGCACTATGTCTGAAAGAACAACAAAAAAGAACAAATCGAAATGTAACATATTGGGATCACAGGTTGTAATTCAAACTTGAAAGACCCCAACCTCCCCACTTATTTAGGAATTGGCGGTTTTCTATCAAAACAAACATACTACTCCATTTTCGAATCACAATCCAGAAGCAAAGTAAAAACTGAAACTGACAATTTAGGTTAAACACATAAACTTTCACCAGGGAAGTGAGGCCGGGTGCTCCGGAAGGGTAAGTACCTCCTGTTAAGCTAGCTACACCCGTCACGTGTGTAATCATAAGTGAGTGAAAGGAACATGGAACTATTGGAAATATAAATACAGGACAATCCTGGACACAGATACATTAAACTTATCAATGATACTGTGTTGAAGGCCATAAATACGTAAATATTTTAAAATAAACCTTATTTTACGATGAAACAACAAAACCTACATGTAGATAAGGAAACATAAATATAATATATAACGTTCATGTTTCAGTGGCATAATACAATATACTACAGAAATATACTGAAACTTGTTTTATCTTTTTTTTGTTAATTTGTTTGTGTTTTATTTTCTATTTTTATTTGAAATGCCCATCGAATAATCATGTTTGCAATTCAATTTGAACTTCAAGTATGTTCAACTGTGAAATCCCGCTTCTATCAACCACATATTTCAAAATATAGCCATTTACTCATACACTTACTAAACCAAAACAATAACACTAAACAGCGAAAGAATTATTTTACTTACTGAACAATTGTGTCATTATTGTCATTTTGAAATAATGTAAACAAAGTAGGCGAGGAATTTCACATGCTCCCGGACCTGGCTTGATTTCGTTACAACATGGTTATGTCCTTTATGGCCATACATACTCTACACATACTTCAATGAATGATATTATGATTCCTAGACATCCCTATAGTTTTCTGAAATTTAAACGTAACCTTCATTAATTAATCGTATTGTGAGAAGATTTCACCAATTAATATCTTATTGAACCGTAGAGTACTCGCCATAAATTTATCAACGCGTAACATGAAGAAAAAGAAGGTAATTGCCTATCGAGCGCGAATATTTACATAGATCGTGGTCGCGAATTTACATATTCATGAAATGATGTTTAGGGATCGGCTCATATTGAAATGTCATATTCGCGAATTCACGGTCCTTCAAAAGCAATCACATTTACTTTGTCACTGTGTCCTTAGGAATCAAATCTTTGAAACTGGCAAGATAGGTCAAACACGTGAACTTCCACCTGGGAAGTGAGGCCGGGGGCTCCGGAAGGGTTAGCACCTCCTGTTTTGCCAGCTACACCCGCCACATGTGTCAAAATTGAGAGAAAGGAACATGGAACTATGGGACGTCAAAAATATCACTGGCAAGCCTGGACACAGAGACATCTAACTTATCAACAATATTGTGATGACAATTTTATTCCAAGCACTTCTGATGAGGAAATGTATTCTGAAACGACCGTCTGGTTCTGTAAAGTTAAAACTGGTGAAATATGTAATTTACCAAGTTCTTTTTTCACTTAACGGTAGAGTTTGAAATTCAAATATTGTTTTCTTGTAATAAAAGCTAAGACACAAATGGAATAGCCAGTCTATGTTAATGTTCATGTCGCCATTGATACCGATCTAACTCGTGCCCCTCTATCCCTATCAAGGGGCTTAACCATGGAGAAAATTACAATAAGAGATATGGTGTCTTTTAAAATTATGCCGAATGAATTGCACATTTTCATTGAGACAGACTTTATAATGTATTAACCTCAAATACGATAAAGTCAGAGTTTCACATTAATGAATTATAAAGAATCTTTAAGGTTCTCATTAATTATGAAGGGATCATTACCAAGTTAAATACAGGGATTAAATAAGGAACATTGGTTTCAAGAAGAACAAGTCAGAAATCGATATTATGGATTAGAGAAGGAATAAAAGGGTCATCAGTTTTGAGTTATGATACCAAAGGTTGTATCAAGGATAAGCTTACATGACTAAAATAATGGAATAGCTATCAAAGAGTTTCTTATCATATAATATCACCATGAATTATTGTGGAAATAGAGTGAAATCCGGAAATATATTTCACATTAGGCAGCTGTTTATCAGTGATTGGTCGATTCCAAATACACTGGAAAATAAATCTAGTTGTGATGGCGCCTCTGTCTGACTGAGAAGACAAAATATCAAGTGAAAAAAAATTCAAAATGCGCTGACTTTTTTAATGGCGATAATTTTTATTATCATTATTATTGCATAACATCAAATAAAAATTGCAAATAAGAACAGGCCCCAGTTTCACAATCATTCATGAACTAAGGTTTGACAAATTTTAAATCTGAATAATTTTGATAATGTTCATAATATTCATAAATTTAAGGTGGCATTTTGTAGATCTCCTGAATCTTATGGCATAGATATTCTAATTTTGTCAAAATGTTTTAAAATTAGTATCATAAAAAATTGCTTAAATTTATCAGATTTAAGTTAATGAAAATTATAATTTTAAAGAAATGATTGTGAAACCGGGGTAGGTTGGTATATTTTTGAAGAGGTATGTCATAAAAAAGGATAAAAGACAATTAAGAAATGCAACATACACATATAGGTCTGAATAAATATACAAAGTGTCGTAATGCAATACAGAACATAAGTTTCGAGACCATTTTCTGGTATATATTACATATTGCATCAGTTATAATTTTACAGCACTAGACGACCGTTTCTGAATACTATTCCTCATCAGTAGTGCTTGGGCAACAATTATAAAAACATTTTTTTCCAAATGTTGAAAACATACCCAAAGGACCAAAATGTATTTTACCAAATTCAGCTAAGGAAATACTTTGCATGAGGGAGTATACCTTAGTTTTTTTAAGATTTTCAAAGTTTAACTAGCAGCAAATGTAGACAATAGTATATTTCTATTTCTGACAATAACACATAATTATTGCCAAATGAGTTTGTGATATCCTTGGGGCACAAGCCACCAGTACAGAAACCGGCCCATATACATTACGTTTAAAAGTCATTTATTTAAAAAAAAGTTATCAATAAATACATTCAAAATGGTAATAACAATAATGACATATATCATTTTTGACTGTAAAAATTCAATTTCAATTTAGTTAATTCGCATTTAACATATAACAATCATGTTTATAGCTATAACAATAGTTATTATTATGCACAGATACAACTATATTGTTGACTAAACATTGAACCTTAGCTTAAACGCATTGAATATAAATTTAGCAACATTGGTAACAGTTTTTCCTTTTATCCTCCGTTAAAATGAAAGTTGTGTAATTTTGGCCAATTATAATAATATTTCAGTAAGTAACGATGTCTTATTGACATATATTTAGACAAACCAACAAAAATGGTATTCTTTTTCTACAACTTTATGCTGTTATAAAAACCGCAATTTTTTATCATTACCATGAATCTTCAACGCTCAATAGGTAATTCTAAAACTTGTTAATACATATCTAAGCCTTATTCTGTATATGGTATATGAAAAAAATAAGACCTTTCTGGAAGAAACGTGTTTGAAAGGGATGCCTTAGGGACCCAAACAATCTCTTGGTTGAAATACCTTTTAAATAAAGGGAATCCACTTCTTAAATTCCGTAATGCCACCTGTTGTATCTGTCTTGTTATGCAAGTCTGTATAAGTGAACGGAACTGGGATAAATTGTTCTTTAAATGCCATTCTGAAATAAAATAAATGAATGTTATGAAACAGAAAAGAAACAGGCTTTATAATTAAATATATGGTTATTATACCCCGTTTGAATATTTTGACAAACCATTGGTTAATTTGTTACAAGTATCATTCAGTATTCCACAATATACAATGTCATGCACTGCGCCACTGGAAACGAATAAACTACTTATTATGGAAATCCCAGAGTAGTCCGAGTTTAAGCTCTTGACTATATAGGCCACCAATTTATGCCAGGGATGTTAATTACTTTGTTATACATTTATACAACAATTTGAGCATATGGTAATGTTTGTGATACATGTAGATGTTTTAGAAATGGATATAGACATAATAAAATAAATAATGTAATACTCTCGGCCGAGGGAATTTTATGGAATTTTCCCTTCGATAAAATTATATTGACTACGAATTAATATTCACCTTAACCAAGGGCACTTTTTATATTCTAAAGTTGTAGTTGAAAACACATACCGGGAGATAGGCAAAACAGATAAAATAATTAAGAAAATATTTGAAATTAAAAAAAAGTTTACTTTGTGACAATATCTAATGTGACTAAGAACGCGAAACAACAAATTAAAGTCATAATAACCAGACAAGAAAAATCGCAAACATATTGAGGCAACTAACTGCCTAGTTTGGAGGTACACTGAAAATGAACATTAAAGATGCTTATATTATGGGTTTTTTTTTGACGAAATTGTGATTGAAATTCAGCATTTATTCCAAATGCCAGTAAGAATTAACAATTAACATTATTTCGAGATTAAAACGTCATTCATATAATAAATGATTAGAAACTATTGAACACTAATTACTAACAAACAAGTAACATCTAGCATGTGTAAAACTTGACTACATGATATTATAGTCAAGTTAAGATGCAAAAGGTTGGTTCAAAAATAAAAATATACACTATGAGTTTATGCAGGTTACAACCAGTGCAGGTGGCTCACCTACTTATAGCAATATTACAGGACACTCAGTCACTACCCAATTACGTATTCTACAGCCAGTGGGTTAAAATATCGATATGTTTCTCCTTCGCCTTAGGTAAATTTAAGCTTTAGAATAATAAAAATCAGTGATAATATTTTCTACAGCATGCCTGAATTGATTATGTAAAACGTGGTTCTCCATTTTGCACACTTCTTCACGTTACATATTAGTTTAGTTAGACAAGGAGTTTTTGCTTCTCTGAAATACCCTACCTCACTTCCCTTGTGGAAGTTCACGTGTTAAACTTAATGGTCCAATTTACGAAGTTTTACTTTCCTTTTGGGTTTTGAGTTGGACATTGACGGGTGTTTTTTATGTTTTATTAACAAATAGTGTCGTTCACAATGGTGAAATGTTTTTAACACGATAATAACTGGTATGTATGCGTTGTAACAACCCCTTATGCAGACAAAGTCTGGACTCCATTAGGCGTTGGACTTTATTAGGAGTTGCTACAAAATTTAATTTACCATACATAGAGAAGCTGTAATAAGGAACCCTAATAACTTTAGGAGATAAATATCACAATATTAATCTACATTATTAACAAATGTCAGAATACTGGAAAGAACAATATGTAGTTGAAAGAAAAGGATCAGACTGTACTTTTATAATTCACTTCAACATGTTTGTTGAAATAGAAGAAAAATTCAACAACGTAGAGAATAATAAGGCAAAACAGAAGAAAAAGCATGTAGGTTTAAAACAATGAACGGAACAAAAAACATGGAACATAACAAGTAAAAGTAAACGAACAAAGAACATGGAACATAACAAGTAAAACAGTGAACGGAACAAAGAACATGGAACAGCCAAAACATAAGACAAGCAAATAATTTGTTTTATAGAAATATATAATTAAAACATAGTATTATAAATTAGATGCGCTATACTTAATGGGACCTAAATAAGACACGAAGAAGTGCTGTCTGTATACGGCATACCAAGACAGATAACTCTACTGCGGTAATCATTTTCAGTGTATTTTTAACACGTTTCATTATACTTTTTCTTATAAATTTTTAATTAGTTTCTTAGGAAACATTTTTGTGACTAGTAATTCGACAATATTTAAAGATTAATTTTTATGACAATGTCATTCATTTTTAATTTTTTAACATAAACAAAATTTTATTTATCAACAATGAATATGGAGAAGTACCCAACAAGGGAACAAAGAGGAAATTACATCAATATTGCATGTTAAAGATAAAAGAAAACTAAACATAATGATAATACCAATAACTTAACTTTTACAATAAAACATGAATATTTTGTGGATTAACCATTTGCATTATAGAGTTTCCCTTGAGCCAAATTTCGTGTTATCGAAACAGGCAATACATTGTTAACAAAAAACTCTAGGCATTATTGCACATTGCACAATATCTTTATCTGATCTATGACATTTTACAGTATTTTACTTTAATTGCTGGATTCAAAAACTCTCGTAAAATTTACTTCGAACGGAAAGAACGAGACCCTCTCGGGACGCCATGTCAGATCCCATTTTTAGATAGTCAAGTACACCAAGCGGTTTGCTATTATTTTATCATTTACCACAGTAACAGATGACCATCATTTATCGAGGGATTTTTATCAGAAATTTGACTAATGTTGACTAATATTGGTCTGTCAGATAAACACGACCTGGACAGAATAAGGTGATATTTATAGTGATAAATTATACATTATTTGCAGGTTTTTACAAAAACTCAACTTAATGGAATAATTCTGAACATGTCAATTTCATGGGGGAATGTCTGTTATAACTTTATATAGGACACCATGAAGGACAAGTTCATATAAGTATTAATAATACAATGTGCATAAATAACACTTGCAATCGGTCAGATTCTAAGTTATTAAAACATTTTCTTTATGACTATTTCACAGAAACTGGAAATATAAAATTATTTGCATAATCATAGTTTATAGGTAAGTGTGTATGTTTTTCATTGCATAACGACTTGTAAACAATTAGAAGAATTTAATTTATTCGGTGACTAAATAGAAATAAAATGAAATTAAAAGGTTTATTTATTTAACAATTACGAGTTCTCAAAGTGTTTATTGTATGCTTCATTTGTCTGAGTGTTCATTCTTGTTTCAATTAGAAAAACAACATATCGGTTCTTGTTAAAAAAGAATCTAAAAAATTGAAAACTGTTAACTATCAGCTTGTATTCTGTAAGGTCATTACATCTAAGTTGTATACTACTTAGTATTCAAATCGCATACCTGATCATAGAAATGGTGTTATTTGTTGTCAAGTAGACCCTTTAAAAAGAGAGAAGTAAAAGATGCGTTTACATACAAATAATTTGAACTTGAGCTTGATGTTTTTAATCAGCAATATGAAATCACAACATATACTGACAGTTCCAAGTTCAATTGTTTTTCAAAAAAGTATGGTCGATTGACTAAAACTACCATATAAAAAATTAAAATTATAAACTGAATATTTTAACTGATACTGAAATCGGAATGTTTACCATGTAAATTAATATTAAAGTTTTTTTTTTAATTACTACCTTAAGTGTTTCATTAATTCAATGTTTATGTCCAAGTAATGCTGATGTAAATGTGAACATGCAATTGTATTATTTGAGTTTATTTTATATTTTTTTATTATTCAATTCTTCTATTTTTGAAATTAAAATACTTAAAGTATTGTGAACGTGTTTTCTTAATAAATAAGTTAATTAATCCTATTGTTTTTGTGACAGTAATAAGAAACAAATTCTTATAAAACAAGATTATATTTGTTTTAGTATACATGCGGGTTCGTTGACTCACATATATATTTACATGCACATGCCAGAGTTGCTACATAAGTTGGGTGGTTTGGGCCCTCCAAAAGTTCCTCACTGGATACCGTTTGTCAAAATATCAAACACATATATAACACTCCATATTCAAATCACAACGTAAAGTTTTGAAAACCAGTTTAACACATGAACTTCTACCATGAAAGTGATGTCTTTTAGCTCCGGAAGGGTAAATATCCCCTGTCTACTTTATCTGTAACTTGTCTGTGTAATGCCCAACAAAAGATGACAGATTTATCTTACATGGTCTCAATGTGTTTCTTATTTTGTTTCATCTGTTTGTAAACGTTTGTTTCGTACTCTCATCTGCTCTGATTATTGCAGTATATAAGTATTTGTCAGCTAAACGTATCTTTAGTTCTTTTAAATAAAATTGGGTTTAAAATTAAAATTTGTGTTATAAATAACTTTTTGCAATAACCTCATGCTTTATGGTTTTTTTGACAGAAATATCTTTTAGAAGAAATAATAAAATCTTAAATGTTAATTTCTAAGTGGGTGGATTAATTTTAGATAATAGTTTCAACAAATTAATTTAAAATCATTGACTTTAGTGCATCATCAAATGTTTTTGTATTTGTGAAGATACCGTTGTATTTTCAATGGTTTTCTATAACGCTTCAATTTGGTGATTAAAATGCCTAATGCAGTGTGAACGTGTTATTACATATTTTTGTTATTATGATATTGAATGTCTTATCCGGAAGAAGAAGCTGTAATACACTTATTAATTTTTTGTTTTTAAAAGAACTAGAAATTATGAAAATGACTTTTCCGTTTCAACTTTTCAAATTTATATTTGTTTTTCAATAAACTAAATTTTAGTTTCGTACTTTAAGATGTAATTTAACCTGCTAAAAATAAATTGACAAATATGAATTTTAATTAAGGTTTATTTACTCTTCATTTGTTTTTGTTTAAAGTTTAACATCAATAAATTTATGGTGTTGTTACATATTTTCAAAATATATTCTTATTTATTATGTACATGCATACAGTATACAAATGTATTTTAAAAAAAACAAACAGAATTTAAAAAATGTGACGTAAAATTTTAAAAATGTGGAATTTGTTTTAAATTACCATGAAAAAATGTTGCTAAAGCAAACGCATCAAAGAAGCAATATGATTAAGTGAAAGTGTCAGCGGTTGTAGGGAGGTTTCCAGATGCAGGTAAAAAGTTACTATTACTAATATTCTGTATAAAAATTTTATTAGCTAACAGTAATAGAGTTTGTAGTGTACTTTTTGAAAAATAGATTTGAAGATATGTTCTCTTATACAGATATACATATAGCCGTGAAAACAAATACTGCCATATTCATATTGTATTTAGTACATATGTACGTTGATTATCAAAGTTATTAATAAAAAGTGTTCACAAAGACATGTTTTTTTATTTCTGTAATCAAAAACAAACATACTAATACATGTACGAATCACAATCCAGAAGCAAAACTAGAACTGAATAGTTAAGTTAGACACGTGAACTTTCACCTGGGAAGTGAGGCCGGGTGCTCCGGAAGGGTAAGCACCTCCTGTTTAGCTAGCTACACCCTCCACGTGTGTAAGTACTATGTCTCTGTATACAAAACTATCCTGGATTTATTTGCTTTTTTAATAGTGTCATGTTTCTTTTATTCTGAGGTTTTTACTTTGCTATTAGGATGCCGATTTAGACATGGGCAGGTATATTTGTGTTTAATTGATACAATAAACAATATAAGTGCTCATGTTGGTAGCATTTCACATTCTGAGTTATTTGTTATATATTTCGTACACCTGTAACAGTAAAATTTGACTCATAGACTCCATATAGACACCATATTGTATTAAACGGATTCGGGTATATAACATGCATTGTTTTCTTATTCCACGAGGAACATTAAGTTTGTACTAGAGCTAAAAATCTGACAGAATGTATTTTAGCCTCTATGAGCCAAAAAATTGTAACACTTTAGGAATAATGAATTATTTATTTTCAAGAAGGTTAATGAATTAATGAGATAGATTTATTTTCGAAGATATTCCAAAATATAGACTCACACGACCAGTTTTGTATTTTGCTTTTCGAAGAATATGCGAATATTATTACTTATTGAACAACTAGCATTAAACTTGAGACAATCATTTTCTAAAACAGTTCGGTATCTTTATTTAATTCCCAAATAATAGAATAGTAATGTCATATACCTTTTTTAATTTATTTATACAATACATTCCCAAATTGGGGTATTCCAATTACATTTTATTTAACATTTGGGCATTTGAGAATTTTGAAAATTTTAAAAATATTAACCCTTTTAAAAAAAGAAACATAAAGTGACAATGCATTAACTGCTATAATAAAAGAAAAACAATTTGTAGCTGAAAAATATTACATTTAGAATGATATATGAAATAAATCATTGTCTAAATTCCCTGCTGGTTAAAATCTGAAAAGCATAAAAAACTAAGGAATACTCCCTCATGCAAAGTATTTCCTTAGGTAAATTAAGTTAAATATACGTTGGTCCTTTGGATATTTTTAACCCCTTAAAAAAAGTTTTGTTTTACAATTTTGGTCAAAGCACTACTTTCGAGGGATTGTATTCCGAAACGACAATTTAATGCTGTAAAATAAACAGTGGTAATGCTATAATGAAAGAAAGACTATTTGTAAATGAAACATTTGGCAATTATGAATGCAGAAATACAGAACAACAATTAGCAAAAACAAGGACACGTACCAAGAAAATAAACGTATTTGGACCAATGGGTACAAAAATCCCAACTTTGCACGATCACCTAGTACAATAACCATTAGTGTCACGTAGTTTGGAACAAAATTTTAACATTTTGGTTGTTATGGCTACTTTGTTGTTTTTGTTTGTTGTTCTTGTTTGCTGTAGTTATTGCCAAGTACATGTTATATGTTTTGTCATATAACATTTTTGAATGAATTTAAAGAATTGTTTGTATGACAATTTATTGTATAATGTAAACGCAAGCATACTGGCCCATGTTCAAATCACAATTCCAAAAGCAAAGTAAAAACCCGAGGATAAAAGAAACATAGAACTATGAGACGCCAAATACATCTATGATATTTTTTGATACAGAGACATCACACTTATATCTTTGTTAAATCATTTTAATAATAATAATTTTGATCATTAAAGTACATGTGTACTAAATACAGTATGAATGTGTCAGTGTTTGTCGGGATATTAACTATTTAACTGTTTTAATTTTTTTTAGCACTAGACAAACGTTTCGAAATTCCTCATCATCAGTAATGCTTGAACAAAATTGTTGACTAAATACAGTATAAATGTGTCAGTGTTTGTCGGGATATTAACTATTTAACTGTTTTAATTTTTTTAGCACTAGACAAACGTTTCGAAATTCCTCATCATCAGTAATGCTTGAACAAAATTGTTGACTAAATACAGTATAAATGTGTCAGTGTTTGTCGGGATATTAACTATTTAACTGTTTTAATTTTTTTTAGCACTAGACAAACGTTTCGAAATTCCTCATCATCAGTAATGCTTGAACAAAATTGTTGACTAAATACAGTATAAATGTGTCAGTGTTTGTCGGGATATTTACTATTTAACTGTTTTAATTTTTCAGCACTAGACAACTGTTTCGAAATCAAATTCCTCATCACCAGTAGCGCTTGAACAAAAATTGTTGAATATTTATAAATGTTTATATGATGATTAAATAAGAAAATATGACAAAACTGATATTATCGAATCCATTTTAACTAATATTTGGCCTTTTTAAACATAGCTTAGTTTTTTTAAATTTAAAATTTACGAAGCAGATAATTTTAATTAACAATGTTTACCTAACAATACTATGTATTGCAGTGATGTAAGGTAATGAATGAAAAAAGTGCACATTCTTATTTTAAAAGAAAAATAAGCAGTACTTCAAATTTTCACTCTGATCAAAGGTATTTTATTTTGGCATTTTAAATCATTTTAAATTTAACTTCCGACATAATATCATAATAATCCCCTACATAATCAGTATTTCAGATTTTCACTCTGATCAAAGGTATTTTATTTTGGCATTTTAAATCTTTTTAAATTTAACTTCCGACATAATATCATAATAATCCCCTACAAAAATACAACCATACATCAAACTTTGACATAACACATTTACAATTATTGAGCAAAAATTACTTTTAATATGAGAAATATATTACGAGGTTCTAAACTTTACAATTACTGACCAGATAGACAGCTTCAATAAAACGAGAGACTGTAATATTTTGACTCAATTCTTTAATGGTAGTATTGAATTGCTGTTATTATATATTATGTATTACATATTATACCAGCACTAGACGGCATCAGTAGTGTATGGATCAAATGAAACGATTTTTCCGTCAAGATGTTGAAAAGATACCCAAAGGATGAACATATATTTTACCAAATTTAACTAAGGAAATACTTTGCATGAGACAGTTTACCTAAGGTTTTGAGGAATTTTAGATATTAACTAGCAGCAAATTTAGATAATAGTATATTTCTTACAATAACACACAATTATTGCCTACTGAGTTTGTGATATCCCCGAAATAACATCCAACAGATACCGGCTTAGTGGTTAAAATTACATATTATACCAGTTTTAATTTTACAACACTTGACGGTCGTTTCGGAAAACAATTCCTTATCAGTACTACTTGGACCAAATTTTCCCCCAAGATGTTGAAAAGATACCTGTGATATACCATTTTTTTATTTAATTATAAAATACATTCAAAAAATGGTAAATGACAATATATTGTCATATCGAGTGTGGTGTTGGACATTTGAAAATAGAACTCTTAAAGTCAAGAAACAAATTTTAGAACATTAGGAGTGAGTTGGTGCGGAGTAATGTTGTTAATAAACCAATCAAGATTGTCTATAAGAGGCTGTCATTTCTAGGATGGTGGTGAAAACCGGGGTGTACGAGGAAAAACAAGCGAAATCGCCAACTTTTTCACACTAAATAGCTAGGGTCTTTCCGAACCTAGGCTAAGAGAAGTACTTTGATCAGTTAGCCAGTACTTTGTAGCCCCCCCCCCCCCCCCCCCCCCCCGTCATCGGTGCCTCAAAGATGAAGTGAAATTACATATTATACCAGGTTAATTTTACACACTAGACGGTCATTTTAGAACACATTTTTCATCAATAGTGCATAGACAAAAATGTGAAACTAAAATTTTTCAAGATGTTGAAAAATATTCAAGGGACCAAAATATGTTTTACCAAACTAAGCTCAGGAAATACTTAGTTTTTTTTTCTTTTAGGAATTTCAGATTTTAAATAGCAGCAAATTTAGACAATAGTGTATTTGTATATTAAAAGTAAATAATTAATATAAAACGAATTTGAACATAATTATGCTGTGTGATTATTTTGATGTATCATTTACGATCAAGAATTTGTAAAACATGTCATTTTGATAAATTATTTTCGGTATATTCCATTTTGAAAATTAAAGTACTTAATGTAGTGTGAATGTGGTGTTGTATATATTGCTTCTGGTGATGTTTAAGTTATTGTATAGAAGAAAAGCTCATTCTGATCAAAGGAAGAAGCAATTTGTATGATCTACTTTTTATGTTTTTGAGAAAAAATTAGAATAATGGGTTAGTAGAATCATTTTAGATAAAATAATTGCTGTTTCTCCACACAAATTTAGGTTTTATTATCCGGCAAATCAGAATAATTGACATTTCATCAGAAAAGTAGCGCGGTGTTTCAAATGAATGATTTTAATATTTAAAATTGCAGATAACTTTTGATCTTGTATGAAGGATGTTTGTGATACTTTGCATTAATTTCAAAATTGGTACTTCATTTTAGGCCCTGTGGGAGTCCGTCTCATCTATTATTAAAGAATCATACGTCATGCTCCGTTCTTTAATAGTGATTAGTTGTACATTTTCATTTAATATTTTACACAATTATAAAAAAACACAATGTGAAAATATGAGAAATGTATCCAAATTATAAAACACGTGGGACATCGACAATGATGAAAAATTGATGGATTTGTATGATGACGATATTTTACAAATTAAACAAATTAAACATACGATAAATAATTAATAGCCTGATGAATGGACCGTATCAGGTGTAAAGACATTTTGTGCTATCATTATTTAATCTCTCATCTATTTGAGGATCTCCATACAAATCAAACACCAAACACTAGATTTACAAATCTGTTACATTTTTAAAGTCAATATTTGACCATGTCCTCCAAGTCATTAAGGTCCTATTTGTCATTGGGTGATAGCGGAGTGTTTTCGGTTCCTATGTGTTGTTTTCCCGCCCGATCACGCAATGATTACTGTTATCATACAAATATAACCGTGAGAGCAGATCATAAATATTGGTTTAAGGATGGCCGTGTGATAATTGAGTGCACAGGTAATACATTCGTTATTCAAAGCGGAACAAAAAGCAATATTCTCTACACTGTACCGAATTTCTTGCACTATTATCCACAAACAGTTTTACTAAGTCTGGTGTCTGTTTTGTAATTTTAATTTTACAGAAAAATGTTCTCACGTTGCGACTCAATGGCATATACGGGCATATAATGTGAACAGGACACGCATTTATACACTGTTCTAAACGATATTATTACCTTAATATACCCAATAACTTAGTATGTAAGTTTAATATATAATGGAATGTTTTTTTATGAAAGCTAGCTAAACAAGATGTGCTTATCCTTCAGAAGACCCGTCTCACCTTGGCGGAATTTCATGTGTTTAGCTCTATTGCCAATTTTCAAAGTTTATACTTGATTTTTTATTGTGATTTGAACAATGGACTGATGCTCAATGTGTTTGTTTGTTTTTATTATTATTATGCATTAGAAAGCACTCTTAAGATTTGAAAAAACGGGAACTTAGCATAGGTACACGGAGCACTAACAAACGAAATAACAATACAAGACGCGATAAACACAAACTATTATTTATATTTAATACTGTTTTCTGCCGCTATCTCATATATATATATATATATATATATATATATATATAAATAAGTTAAAATGTTTTCTAAAACATAGCTGTGCGAAAGATTTAGATCATAAATTTTCTATAATTGAATGAATTATTTTTAAGTTTTAATATATGTAATTACCTCACACAAAGGATAAACTTTATCGACATATTTGGAATAATATAATGTTGGCTATAAGCTCCTTTTTGCTTCATGCCAAAAATATTATTATTCATAATATTTAAAGACTTCTTATTATAAGACTCCTACTTTTTTCCGCCGTCACTTAATTCAGTGACAGAACGGTGTCTAGTAGAGAGTGGTCTATATTACAGGCCTGTCGAAAGTTTAATTCTATGTTAACGAATTGGTATCCAATCGACAGTTGAACTCTACTATATCTCGACAGTATTTCGGTTGTCGTTATGCTACCTTTTGGCAGTTTTTCTGGCACTAGTTTTCCATATCTCAGCCAGTCGGCAGCCATTTCGGTTGTTGTTATGCTACCTTTTGGCAGTTTTTCTGGCACTAGTTTTCCATATCTCAGCCAGTCGGCAGCCATTTCGGTTGTCGTTATGCTACCTTTTGGCAGTTTTTCTGACACTAGTTTTCCATATCTCAGCCAGTCGGCAGCCATTTCGGTTGTCGTTATGCTACCTTTTGGCAGTTTTTCTGACACTAGTTTTCCATATCTCAGCCAGTCGGCAGCCATTTCGGTTGTTGTTATGCTACCTTTTGGCAGTTTTTCTGACACTAGTTTTCCATATCTCAGCCAGTCGGCAGCCATTTCGGTTGTTGTTATGCTACCTTTTGGCAGTTTTTCTGACACTAGTTTTCCATATCTCAGCCAGTCGGCAGCCATTTTGGTTGTTGTTATGCTACCTATTGGCAGTTTTTCTGGCAGTAGTTTTCCATATCTCAGCCAGTCGGTAGCCGAGCTGTAGCTCCTTTTCGTTAATGTCAGTGTTAAACTTTCTACAGGCTTGTACTGAACGTCTGGATAAAATGGACTACTAACGATAAATGATAAACAAATTAATTTTTATGTTTTAATCAATATGGTTCCAGGAGTTCTTATTATAAAAAACATCTTTAAAATAAGACATATATACGTGTGTTTAACCTAACTTGTCAGTTCCAAAGTTTTACTTTGCTTCTGGATTGTGATTTGGACATTGATTAGTATGTTTGTTTTTGATAGTATATAAAAATTATATTCTTAGAGTATAATCAACTAAAAAGATAGGGACCGATGTTAAATTGGAAATAAAAATTCAAAAACTGAAAAATATACAAATGTAATTCATCTGTTGTTTTGTTCTCGGCGTTTTATCTGTTACCATATATTCTATAATTTGTCTATAAGATGAAATGGTACGATTTACGTTAGAGATATACAAAATGAAATAAATGTTTTTGATGTGCTCCTTAACTTATTTTGTTTAGTATATTTGCAAGTCTATGAAAGTCCATTTTCAACTTGTACAATGTGTTTCAGAAACAAACATACATCGCTTTAATAAAATATTGTCTCATATTCATACTTATATTTTTCTTTTAAAGAAATAATTAAAAAGTAAATAGGATGAAAAAATAATAAATGAAGAAAATTGAATAAAGTTGTGCCTAACCTAGATACAATAATAACATTTTCAAATTAAAAGGAGAGAACTATTTAAAATATTTCCAATCGATTAAATGATTTGAGAGTGTATACCACCACGTGGTATTTCATGTTTTAATGCTTTAATGGAACTATCTGAATGTGTTTGAGAGGATGAACAATTGTGATACAATTACACTGACATGTTTCAGAAAATGAAAGAATTGATATAGAATATGCAGCCTGAAGCAGACGATTGTATTTTGATGATCCACACATGTTTATGAGGTTTATTGTTCTTGATCGGCGGTTGAGCGTGTGTCGTGTGGGCTCCTACGGCTAATAGCTTACATCAATGGCCAAATTTGATCACTATTGACATCAAGCCGACTGATTGCCAAGCTATTTCCACTGCATGCCAATCACATTCATTCGAACTCATCTCATTTTGAAAATGGCTGAAATGATACTGCAAATACATTTTCTATACATATGTAGCTATTTCATAATTGAACTTCAAACGGACTGATTTACAATTAAAACCCTCTTTTAATACGTCCACCAATCACTTGATTGAAAGATAACACTTCTAACGGAAACATCATTGTGTCTAATGACGGACGATGTTCGTGATATAGAGTTATAACACTGTACCGAGAAATTAATATCATAATTGATAATTCTGTTATTGGGCATCGTGAAATGTCATTGAGATCCGTGTAATAGTTTCAGACGTACTAAATGTATATTTCCGTTATCAAATTGACATTCTCATATCAATGAATTAATTCTTCATCCTAGAAATACAATTTACAAAATTGATCTATATGACCAACAAATCAGTAAATTCAAAATTTCTATTTCGGTCTTTTCAGATTTAGCAACATGAATATTTTTCCTGATTTCAGTCAATGTTACGGATAACGTTTGTACTTCATATTGACGTTAAATTGTATGACTGTTTGTAACTTCAACTAAATGTTAATGATAGGTTAAGACTACTTAAGGTGGTTTTGAATCACTAATTTATTTGTCACTGAACGATTACTTGAGTATGCGTGAATGACTACATGAGGTGGTGTTAAAATGTTGAACGACTACTTAATTTGGTATTGAACAACTACTTGAGGTTATGTTATATAATTAATCAATTTGATGTTGAGTGGACATTTGTGTTGGTGTTGAACGACTACTTAATTTGGTTTTGAACGACTACTTGAGGTTATGTTATATAATTAATCAATTTGATGTTGAGTGGACATTTGTGTTGGTGTTGGACGACTACTTAAGTTGGTGTCGAATGACTACTTGAATTAGTATTCAACAACTATTTTGCGGTGTTAAACTAATACTTGACTACTTCAGTTTGTGCTTATTAACTAATTTATTTGGTGTTCAATGACTACTTCATTTGCAGTTAAATGATTACTTTACTTGGTGTTCAATGACTATTTTATGTGGAGTTGAATGACTACTTTTCTTGGTGTTCAATGACTACTTTATGTGGTGTTGAATGACTACTTTATTTGCAGTCAAATGATTACTTTACTTGGTGTTGGACGACTACTTTACTTGGTGTTGAATAACTATTGTACTTGGTTTAACATGGCTATTTTACTTGGTGTTGAATGACTACTTTATTTGCAGTCAAATAATTACTTTACTTGTTGTTCAACGACTACTTTACTTGGTGTTAAATAACAATTGTACTTGGTGTAACATGACTATTTTACTTGGTGTTGAATGACTACTTTACTTGGACTTGAATAATTACTGAAGGTGGTGCTTAACAACTACTCGAGTTGGTCTTGAACGACCACATGGGGTTGTGTTGTATAATTTCATTGCTTGAATATGTTTTAAGTACTACTAGAGTTGGTGTTAAACAACTGCTTGAGGTGGTGTTGAAGGACTAGTTGTTAAACTACTGCTTAAGGTATACGTCTACTTGAGTTTGTATTGAACGACCATTTGAATTTTTGTTTTATAACTACTGGAATTTTTGGACAACCGCTTGAATGTGTGTTTAACGACTATTGGAATGGTGTTGGATAAAGTATATTTTAATACCCTAGAGTCGGACTAACATGCAAAAGGTGAACCCTTGGTAACGTTCAGCGATGGATTGTATTTTACAGTATTCCCACGTATTTCTAGTAAAAAACCGTCGTCCTACTGGCCAAACATGTTTTCATTATTTATTTTGTCAGAATACACCTACATAAGTGGATATATATATATATATATATGTTCGTGACATGTTCCCAAAGAGCAGATCACTCCTCCTCCCATACAGTACAGGACTGCCGAAAGATTTAACACTAAGCTGACGAGTTAGTGCTGAATAGACAGGTCATCTGGACCCTCCGTTACTTAGATCTTGACAGCTTTTTGTCTGCTACAAACTAGTATATCTCTTTTCGGGCACTAGCTTTCAATATCTTAGCCACTCGACTACCTAGCTTCGATTTCTTTTCGTTAGCTCGATGTTAAACCTCTAACAGGTCTGTACTATAATTATAGTGATTAATCTTCATCATGTTATATTCCATATTGGATGTTAGATTGGAGTTGTACCCACACACGTGTATACCCAATGCCGTTGTAAATTGACTGTAAAATTTTATCTGTTACCTTTGCTGTTATTATAGAGAGCTTTTTTATGGGATTTTAATTAAATTATTTCCCTTGATGGATATTTTATCCTATATAATCACACCCAAATATATTTTATATATCGCTGAAAATCGATGTTAATTATATGTTTGACCCTAGTTTTACGTCAAAACCTTATTTCATTTCTCACACACAATATTTGCGTTGTACATAATCAGTCGAAATACATTCCAATTTGGATTTAGAACATCCTTGCGGTTGTGATGATAGTCAGTTAACTTTAAGATCACTTGTATTTGGTGGCGGTTAGCTAGCTAAAGAGGAACCACTTACCCTTCCGAAGCACCCATCCTCACTTCCCTGTTTGGATTTGAAGTGTTTACTTTAAGCCAGTTTTCAAAGTTTTTACTTTGTTTTAGGATTGTGAGTTGGACATAGATTTGTATATTTGTTTTTTATTAGTTCAGTCTGTACTTTGCGCTTTTGACTATTGTCAACTTTTTGTTATTTAGTTGTTACATAGCCACAGAAGATTTTTGTCACTTTACTCATTTATATATCCGCCATCTTGAATCACTCAAAGGATGTCGCATGGGACCTTTTTTAAAATAGACAAACAATGGAACATTCGAAAAGTTAACATAACAGTGTTTTCGTGGATATATGGACTATTTTCCTAAATTCCACTGTTTAATGTATACTAGTAAAGAATTAAAAACAAATAACGGTAGCTTCACGAACTTTCTAAAGAAATAAATAAAGCAAAATAAACCGAAGCAGAACCTCATCTCAGTTGCACTATGAATTTGTCGAAAGTGATTTTTCAAAAATATTTCTGTAGTCGTACGTCCCATGTCCTTACAAGCTTCGAAACAGTGTCTACCTTCTTACTCCGTATGTTGCAAGAAAAAAGAGAGATACGAATGTTGGCCGCTATTCGGAGCTTGATGAACTTTTTGAGGTTTCGCCCATTTTCTTAATTGAAAATAGAATGGGGCTGAAATTCATCCGGAAATTTACTATTTCGTGTAAATAACAGTATATTTGAAATTTTCTAGATAAAAATAAATCAAACTGCAATTTTATGCGTTTTATAATTTTATCACGTGCTAATTGAGAGTGTCTCATTTCAAATAGACATTCAAAATTAGCACATAGAAATATCGTTCTTTTATCTTCCACACTAAGGAATATAAATACCAATCAAATTACTGTTGAAAATGACGGTCTTTGTATGTATATATTTTAATTCACAAGATTTGTTATACGTGAAAAAAAACTTTTATTTAAATTTTGTGTAAGAAATTGAACTTGAATTATTATTTTCTATTTGAAAATCTAAAAGTTTTGAAAATCAGAAAAATGAGTGTAAAAACTTACAGCTATAGCGATTAACTGTATTACAATGGGAGACACCCACATAATGTCAGTACGTTACAAGATATTTGGGGCGCAGGACATTTGAGGATGATTTTAGTGGACATTTGAGCGACTACTTTAGTGGACATTTGAGCGACAGATTTTAAACATGACCTTTAACGGTGTTATGAAATGTATTGCTAAAAACTTTATCCCTGCTCAAAATACTACATCCACATACATCCTCAAATGTCTACCGTATATTAAATGGGTTAAAATTCTGTCGCTCTAATATCCATTATTTCGTCACTCAAAATTCCGTTTATTTTCACTCTTTTGTACTATGCTTTCGCTCAAATGTCCAACACCGGATAAATGTTATATATAATACAATATAAAAATATATTTATATCACCGTCTGTTTTTTATAAAAATATTACACCAAATATACCTAATTGTTTTGTATTCCGATTTTGACACCTTTATTCGTCATCCTGTCAGTATTATGTATATCCAGGTATTGTGAGGATTTATATAAAACATGGAAGTATTCAAAGTATAGCGATTTGCTTTTATAAAGCCAACATTTGTAAAAGAACCATAAGGTATACACGTGCGGAGATAACAAATTCCTTCACGCGCGTGCTGGTTTACACGCACTGATATAATATGGCGTCAATTAAGGCTATCCGTTTTCCAATAAAACTATTGCTTCTGTCACATGCACGTTTTTCTGTCCTAATTCTTCCTAGTTCTAACACTATATCTTTTCTCCTCATTATTTTATAGACAATGATACTCTTTGAAACTAGGATAATTAACTGAAGTTATCACTTAGCGCGGAAATCTATCACCTGCGACTTTGGTCAGACGGCATTCAAGTTTACAATGAAAAACTCTTGTCCTTTCTATTATTCAATTCATCTTTAAAGTCAACAAAATTTTGTTATTATCAATTTATTATTTGTCTGGTTTTAATATATTAATTCTAAAACGAGTTTGAGTTTTTTTAACTGACTATACGCTGGTTTTGGTATACTTAAAATACTAAACTTTTTAATTTTGTTTTAGTACAAAATATATTAGTACAATATTTTTAAGATTTTACAGTACAATATCGTAAATAGTGTCTCATAAGTCTCTTATAGATTAGATACCATAATTATATTTGTATGTACATTGTATTTATTTATTTATTTATTTATTTACATGTATTTATTTATTTATTTTAATGTACTTTATTGTTTTATGACACGTGAGTCTTTTATAAAAAATATTTGTAGTTGTTCTAAATATTAATTTTTTAGTTAGGTTGTTTAATACGCATCAGCAAATTTTCGGCTATTCACGACTAACAAACTAAATGTATGACTATTTTAGTTTTGACACATGCGTCTAAATAAACAAACCTAAATTGTAACCAAACCAAAATATAACTGTTTCTGTTAGTGGTAGATTCCATTCTTGTTTGCGGCAGGAATTCCCTTTCTGGTTGAAATGTCTTGATGAATTCTGTCGCTCAAATGTCCATTACTTCGTCGCTCAAACGTCCGTTTATTTTCGTTCTTTTGTCTTATGCTTACACTCAAATGTCCAACGCCGGATGAATTATCTTCCTGTTAGATTGGAAATAGCTTTCTTGTACCGGTCACTATTAACACTATTATTTGTTTATAGTATCCAAACGGTCATCCTCATCGGCGTTAAACATTTGAGCGAAAGCATAGGACAAAAGAGCGAAAATAAACAGACGTTTGAACGACGGAGTAGTTTAGTTTAAACAATATTAATTCATCGTTAAATACAAATAATACAATACAAATCAACTTTAAACTGGATTCAGGAACAAGCGCAAGCTTATTTAAACCCGTCTCCAGAACAACTGTACAACATAATGTAAAACAACCTTTATTATTACACCTTATGTAAAAATCTAGCAATTTCATTGGATAAGAGCTATGTAACAATTTGTACTGTCACATAAAATTTATAATGTCACATAGCAACGCGCGTGACTATGTGACAGTACGTTTGTTCGAGTCGCCTCCCTTCACTGGATCACATCAGCGCTTTGAACAAAACATGTTTTCAGTTGTATCTACGGCAAGCGTCTCATTGTTATTGATATTGTTTTCATTCGTCTGTAACAACAACGGTCGGATGATGTTTGTCGAGGTTGGCAATGACTTTCTTGGCAATTTGTTAGAGTCTAAAGACTCTGCATCAACTAAGCGGATCATTAAGCGGACCGTGGATATGTTTCTTAAATTTCTTGGCTCAAATGACTGTGGATTTGAGGCATTCCCGGTCGATAAATTGGATGAAAACCGGTATGGGCATTACAAAAGACGAAGGATGCACATTATGTATTGGTAAAATAAAACAAACATTCGGTGTAATAAAATAAATATTACATTTCTGACAGGGTGCCAGTACATATTGTCACCTCTCGAAAAGCATTGTCAGCCTCGGCTATCGCCTCGGCAAACAATGCTTCCTCGAGGTGACAATATGTACTGGCACCCTGTCAGAAATGTAATATTTATATATTGTCAACTGCCAACTCCAAACCAATTCAATAAGACACTATTTCGCGATTTGCACTTTGGATTTACAGTCAGACAATAAAGGTTGTTCTACAGTAATTAAAAACATAATGGCCGTAACTAGGAAAAATACAAAACTTGTCAGTGAGTAGGTTAATTTTTAAATTACTAACAAACTAATAATGAAAAAAGAAAAAGTGATTGCGACGAAATAAAGGACATTTGAGCAACAAAATTTTAACCCATTTAAGCAAATTCTAAATATATGGTAGACATTTGAGCGACATATTTTCTTGTATCCTGTTCACCATTGGGAATTTGGATGTAGGATTTTGAGAAGAGATAAAGTTTTTAAAAAGCACAAAATTAATTTTTTTTTAAATCCATTAACAGTCTAGCACTACAATTCATAAAACTGTAACACTTGGTCAATATTACAGGATAAAACTTAAAATAATTTTAGGGTACCTGTGAATCTGTTGCAATTGACTTCACTATTTTCATATTTCTCATAAAATTCTCGCAAATATTAAGTTTTTTCTGTCTCTATCTTTTATACTGGAGCAGAAAATAGATTTAAACTGTCGCTCAAATGTCCACTAAAGTCGTCGCTCAAATGTTCACCATGAGTTTTTTTTTAATTTTCATTCAAATGTTCTGAGCCCCCTTACCATTGCGAGTTAAAACAGCAATTTATGAAAAAAGTGTACACGTCTCGAAGGTTTAAAACGCCTTCCTGTCGTAATTTAAATTCTAGAAAATATTGTATTGAATTAGATTATTTCTTTTTTTTTTACTGAAACACATTTAAGATTCATTAAAGAGTAGAATGCCGAGATACTTTCTTATGATTCACAATACAATACAAGTAGTTTATTTAATATATCTTGTTTCACATAGTGTTAGATAATGTTGACATCCGTCTATCCGTAGAAGTAGCTGGGTATGACGAGGAAACTCTCACCCAGTGTCTTCTAGGAAGAGAAACTGAATTTAGATTTCATAACACAGCTGATAACAAATTATTCAAATATATCTGCTTCACTTATGTTAAGGCAGCAGCCCGAATCCTATTTTCTACATTTGTATATGTTATCTATTTACTTATGTATTAATGAATTAAATTAAAATTGTTTAAACTAAACTTAACTAAACTAAACTAAGGCGGCAGCTAGTGTCTACATGGAATGATATAACATTTATTCCACAATTATATGTAAATTATGTGTATATATCTTTTCAATGCCTTAATTAATAATTAAGTTATGTTTTTGTGTTGATTATTAAGTGTACCTGTAAATACCACTATATGTATCTCTATAATGGAGGAAATAAAGTTTGAATTGAATACATCAGACAAACACATATATAATAATTAAAACATAAATACTAGTTTATATGCCATTCTTAAAAGAATTATAGGAGACTATAAAAAGTAAATATAAACAAATATATATATGCTGAAATAAAATAGGGATGGATGTTAAAAAAGTATAACATTTATAAAATCATTTATGTAGATAAAAACGACGCCTATTTAAAATACAATTGCAGAATTTGGCTGATATTTTCACATTACCATATAAGATCGTTGAAATAACTTAAATTAAAAACTAAGGAAATTTTAGTTAATGTATGATAATAAAACTAGGGCAAGATGATAAATAATTTTAAAAATATTCCGAAACTTGCTACCACAGTAAGTAAGATTGGTGTTTGGGACCATTGTCATGCGCAGAATTTTGAATATATATTTAAATTGCCTTGTGTAGATTTTTTTATATTTCTGCTCTTTCTCTGCGCAGAATTTGCAAAATTTTAAATTTTTTATTGAAATGTGCAGAAGTCTGATTACTTATTTTATTTCCATGTACAGAATTTTGACAATTTCTTTGGAATAAAATTCTGAGAGTTTGAAATCCGTCATTAGTTTATTGGTTGAATTGTTTCAAGATTTTCTTTCTTACGAGTTTACATCGGAGTCCATGCACTTTAAAATTTCCAGATTTCAGTTATTTGGATATTGGAACTAAATATATCTGCAAATCTGTAAAAACGAAAACATTTGTAATTTTAAGGCAATGTAACAAGTGTATTACTAACCTACTTTAAACCCATTTGTTTTTGTCTTAGAGTAGACTATATTAGATTAAGCTTAATGTCTTTTTTCAAGTGAGTATGCTATCTGGCAATATCCTTATTGTTAATGCAAATCTTGAATAATATATTATATTTCTCAACATTTTAGAAGTAATGAAATTGTGTCTGATTTTACACGAGGCACTGCACTTGACATTATTTTCTTTACTAACCTTACATAATGTTCACAATTTCATTGTACATCTGGTGCTCGTCCAATGTTAGATATTGTTATCTAAGTTCCAATATTAATATATATTTATCCGGCGTTGGACATTTGAGCGAAAGCTCAGGACAAAAGAGCGAAAATAAACGGAGGTTTGAGCGACGAAGTAATGGACATTTGAGCAACAGTTTTAACCCATTTGAGCGACATTTTTTCTTAACCTCTTCCGTAAGTCAGAATAACGTCTGTTGCCTCCTGCTCACTGCGGGGATGTGGAAGTAGGATTTTAAACAGGATACCGTTTTGAAAAGCACCAATTTAAAATTAACTACATTTCATAAAACTGTAAAAACTTTGTAAAATTTATAGTATAAAGCTTAAAGTAAATTCACATATCTGTTCTAGCTCGATATTTAAATCCCAGGGTAAGCCGGTCTAAATATGCAGCGATCGACTTCACCATTAGCACGTGTTTCTGATAAAAATTCTCTCTAATACTCAGCTTGTTCTCTCTGTCTCTCCCCTTCACACTAGAGCAGTGAACATATTTTAACTGTCGCTCAAATGTCCATCGTAAAATACATGTGATATTTAAAATTTGTCGCTCAATTGTCCACCAGGGTTTTTTTTCCGCTCAAATGTCTTGCGCCCATATTTATCTTGTGTCTTGTTTCTCTTTGTTCGTTTCGTGTGGGGCGTTTTTGTCTGCCTTGGCCATTGCCAAATACATAGACATTTTATCCTTTAATAGTTTTATTATATTTTTTTTTATATTTTCGAACTTATATTACATATGCCAGTTTCAATTTTACAGCACTGCCATGTGCTGCTTTTGAATTTTTATGAAATAATACGTTCAAAAGTAGTACATGACAATTTAGCACATGACAGCACTTGACTGCCGTTTCAGAATACAATTCCTCATCAGTAGTGCTTGGACCAAAATTGTGAAACTAATTTTTTTTCAGGATTGAAAAAGATACCCGCAAAGGACCAAAATGTATTTTACCACATTTAGACGAGGAAATACTTTGCATGAGGGAGTAATCTACAGTTTTTGGGGAATTTCAAATTTTAATTTACAGCAACCAAACAAATTTCTTTTGTTATAAGATATTTATGAAAGACATAAACTGCATATTGTTTCATAGAAATTGAAACATAACCTTGATATAAATTTCTGTGACTATGACAAAGTTACTGAAGTATTGATGAAAACAAGTATCAAAAATAAAAATTACATATATATTTCATAGCTAAATGATCATTATCATGTCGTTTCTGCAATTAAAAAGTTGATCATTAACTAATCATAAATTATTCAATTTTAGAATTTTTAAAAATTTCATGAGAGTCCCATTGGGTGCTAAATTGCATGTACGCACCTTAATATAAATGGTTAAACTATAAATCACAAATAACAAGCAATTAGATCATTGTAGCAGATACGGGAAGTTTCTTGTTACCAACTCCACAAAAAGTCGCTTGCTGTGGTATGTACTAACCCCGGGTATAGAAGAATTGACGTATCGCTGACTATGCCCACAATGTGCCGACAAAGGTCAAGCATCAAGCTCCGAACAGCGGCCAACATTCGTATCTCTACCTCGCGTCATACGGAGCTAGGAGATGGGCGCTGTTTCGAAGCTTAGTCTGGCATGCTTGAATTACACGAAAAAAGAATGAAAAGTCGGCCTGAATTGCGCCGTTTAATGGCGTTACTGACACTAGAACGTCATTAGTTGCCGAGACGCTGCTTTGATACCGTAATGGCGGTCTTTGTCGGAACATTGTGGGCGTGGCCGGCGATCCGTCAATTTCATAGTTACCGAGTAAGTGAACATCTCCAATCAAACTGGAGATGGTGAGCCATATGATTAAAATTAGTAGCTAATTTTCGATAGGCAATCACGTTTTCTGTTTTTTTTCTTTTTTTAATAAGTTTGTTGGTAATTTAATAAATAACCTACTTACTTATGACTTCAGTATTTTTCCTGGTTACGGCCATTATATTCTGAATTACTGTAGAACAACCTTTATTGTTTCACTGTAAACCCAAAGTGCAAATCGCGAAATAGTGTCTTATTGAATTGGTTTAGGGTTGGCAGTTGACAATAAAGGTGGTTTTACATTATGTTGTACAGTTGTTCTGGAGACGGGTTTAAATAAGCTAGCGCTTGTTCCTGAATCCAGTTTAAAGTTTGTTTTTTGTTGTGTTATTTGTATTTAATGATGAATAAATATTGTTTAAACTAAACATTAGTAGCTACGGTTTTGATTAAAAACCCCACACATTTCAGAAGTTCTTTCTTGTTTATTTCTATTCAACCTTCATTATTTTATACGGAGGGAGGGGGGCTGGTAAAAGTGTTTTCTGCGTGAAATAGAAAATATTTTCATTATTCAATCTTCTGGAGTTAGTTTTGTTAAACGGGGCTATAGCCCTTCAAGAAACTATTTTTAAAAAGCATGCAATATTTAAACTTTATTGACTAAGTGTTTTCTTTAGCCTGAAGTTTACTATACGAAGGTGATTAGAAAAGCTTCAGGAAATATTCACACAATACTTTTTAACTTGGGAGGAGGCTAGGAGCGTCTAACCATTGTTATACATTCAATAAGGTTTATTGAAGATTGTATAGTTACTGACTAGATTAACATTCCCAAATTAATGAGAAATGTATTGTTTACATTATTAGCTATTGTTCTAGTTTCATAAAATAAATAAATGACTTTCTCGTTTAATTATTTCAATTATCATGGTCCTTGTCAATCAGTTTAAAATCAAAAAGAAGTTTCATTTTTCCCATGGAGCGGGTTACAATCCCTCATGAATGAAATATCTGAAAAAATTCACAGCAGATTTTTGTACCAAAATGATAAATTCTATGTTAATATTAAATTTATTATAAATATGGAATATCGTCTATGAAAAATATGGGGAAAATAATGCGAGAAAGAAAAAAGACAAAAAAGCAGACAAACACTATTAGAAATTTCTTAAAAACGAACACAAGAATAAATACTAGCAGTTTTCATCCATAGGAATGTTCCAACCAAGATGTTAAAAGTAACCACGTGAAGTAACTACTTCTCGTGTCTACACACTACCTTTAATTGATAATTCCGAGTATCATAATAGACGTGTAATGCTTACAATGCCATGTAAGAGTAATTTCCGATCATTTCCGAGTATCATAATAGACTTAAATGTTAACAACTATTGCCATTGAAAACGAATTTCCGATATTTCCGAGTACCATAATAACCGTGTTATGCTTAAAACCAATGCCGAAGACGAATTTCCGGAATGGCATGTGGCGACTCAAAATGGCGAAACAAACATTTCCGTTTAGTCTGCGTTGCACGCTGTTCGTTGGGTTCAACTATTTCCGTTATTGTTTGCGTTGTACGCTGTTCGTGGGGTTCGACCATGGGAATTAAATATTTCCGTTTTTCTTTGCGTTTCCTGATTATTATCAGATTCGCATGGGTGATATTTAATTGATGTTCATATTTTATATATTATTTCCTCGTTAGTATTATCGATAAATCAACGTTAATTAGTAATTCGTTAATTATTTATCTAATATTTTCGTTTTTACTGACGATTGTTATAAATAAGAAATATTTTATTAATGCGATACATGCAAGGTGTGGCAAAAATTGATAAATGAATTTGCTACTGGCTTTTAATTTTTTACAAATAAATAAAAATTTTAAAAGCACAGGAATAAAATCCATGATATATTGTTAATAGTCAAGCAAATATCAGTTTTCATTTCAACCATTTATACATGTGTCCCAAAACAAAGATTTTTATTCCTTCTCTGTGTAGAAAACACGTTTACCAGAGCATAGAAATGATGTAAACTGAAGGCTTACAATGGATATCATTTTATCATGAATTGTGAGCCTTTTGTTATTGAAAGAAAAGAAATATGTACCGGCAAATATATGTTAACCTGATGTTATGAAATTCCATGTTATTTACTAGAAAAAAATTATACTTCTTCAACCTTATACATGTACAAAATATCTATAGGAGAATGTACTCTCCAGGTTAACATTTTTATGTAATTATGTAATTTTTACCATTGTACTATGTATTATTTGTATTGTATTGTAACATTGTTATCTTGATTGTTATATGTCAATGTGAGAATAAAATAGTATCATCTAGCCGGTCTTCGTGAACTCATGAATTCATATAAGTGGAATACTATTGGCTCTTATCAACATACACATCTCAAAATACCAATTAATAAACCTTTAATACAATATAATTAAAAATAATTTTAAAATTGGCTGTTCTTATATTTGTTGGTGTCATAGTGTCATGTGGCGCCGATTTTCAATTTTTATTAAAATAATGCATACAAAATCAGCACATTAAAACGCTGATTTTGAATGCACTATTTTGATAAAAATATAAAATCAGCACATGACAATAGCATAGAAGTATAACTAGCAATATATAAACAAAACGGGTCTCTATTGATTATAATATTTAGGGTTACAAACCCATATTACAATTATATTAAATTTTATATATTTTACACAACCAGAGTGTACATGTGTTTGAATGACATTACAATATTGCAAGTCCATCATATAAATATATATAATACAATGTATGATCATAATCATGACCAGAGTTTCATCCACAGTATCATTATCTAAATATACCAAAAAGTGGAAACACACTTTTCACTGTTTTACATAAAAAACATACTTCCACATGTTACACAAAACATCCTTATTAGTGGATATTGAAAAATATTTGTTACCATGTTTATAATGATATTCGTATATTTACAACAATCAACTTTTAAAATCGGGCAAATCGCATACCAAGAGCATTTTAAAGCGGCGTTGGACATTTGAACGAAAGTGTAGAACAAAAGAGCGAAAATAAACGGATGTTTGAGCGACGAAGTAATGGACATTTGAGCGACAGAATTTTAACCCATTTGAGCGAAATTCCAAATATATGGTAGACATTTGAAAGACATTTTTCTTATCTTCTTCCTTTAATCAGTTAACCAAAATGAAGTGTTCCCCCTGTTCGCAGCGGGGATTTTGAAAAACACCAAATTGAAATTATAAAATACATTAAAGGTCTAGCACTATACCGACAAGTCCAATGTTTTATATACTGGATAGTTTTTCGACTTATATCCTTTATGTAGATTTAAACTGTCGCTCAAATGTCCATCGTGAAAAGCAGGTAATACTCAAAATATGTTGTTCCAATGTCCACTAGGAGGTTTTTAATTGCCGCTCAAATGTCATTGGCCTTTCAAAACACAAGCATGGACATTTTGTTGATAGAAACATGGCTGAGTGTATACTGTCATGTATTTGTTATATGTCGTGTTCTTGGTTGCGATTGCAGTTTTAAGGAACGGTGCTTTTAAGTTACAAATTCTTTCTTTTTTCTGTTGAGAATATATACAATGTATATCCATGTATGTTTAAACATCGGTATGTTGTTCTCAAGGAAGTAAGATCTTTCATCAATTTTCTATGAATTGGAAGTAATAAAGCTCACACAAGATAGCTTTCTCTGACACGAAGGAGTATAAAACAACACGATTTAATCTCCAATAAATTTTATAACTGCATGAAAAATTCTTTTTAGCACGCGACAACTCACGGGGGAAACTCGGACAAATGAGTCCCGTGCGGGCTAATTAGATGAATACGGATCTACCGGTATTCCAATACTAAACACAATACAAACTATTTGTGTATTTGCTTTCTGTTTCATTAAACCTTACATCAAACTATCATGCTATCGTCTTTATCGAAATCCCGCGAGAATTAGACTTATTAGAATGGGATTTTGGAGTCATTTGTAAATTATAAAATTCGTGTTTCCACGGAAGAATATCCTCTTATTTTCTTTAATACAAATTAGTGTAATTTTCCTGAGACGAATGTTTGTTTTAGCCCTGTATTAAAGCAATGACGGAGTAAATAACAGAGACATCACATTCATAACACGAGTAAATTAAACGTAATCCTGAATTAATGATCCATATAAAATGGTTGCCATTGCTTAAATATGCCGCGAAATGTCTCGGGATTCTTACTTTCTCACTCCTTCCTTAAACATTCGCTAATTCTAGGAGGGGGGTGTTTTAATATTATTGTTGATCACTTCATGTTCAAAGCCAAATGCATCTTATGCTATCTTAATACATTTGTAATTAAAAACACACTGGCGTTTATAATTAACTCGTTAACCCTGTTCTTTTCGTTTAATTATTCAAAGTTTTATTTCATCATTTTTGCGACAAAGAGTGTTTAGCAAAGTAAAAAGTCTTTTTAACATTATTCTGATTAAAACTCTTATAACTTTCCATACAATACAAAAAAAGAGAAAGGACAATATAAGATACACAGTACAGGCCTGTCGAAAGTTTAATACTGGGCAATCAAAAAAAAGTCGCAGCTTAGTTGCCGAGTGTGCGAAATATGGATAGTTACTGACGAAAAGCTACCGAGAGATAAAAAGAAGCTTTCGAGAAAAAGCTAGAGTTGAGGCGTCGAAGTAAGCTGTCGGTTCGGCACTAATCCGTTAGCTATAGCTTAAGTGTTTTCCATTCGAGTGGTCAGATATTTTTATCTCAAACGAGGCTCGGTCGAGTTTAAGATTAAAGTATTAGACCACTCGACTGGAATTTTGTTATCTTGGTCTGGAACGAGTAATTGATTATTTTTCTCGCATAAAGATTTTAATTGAAGCCTAAAGACGTTGAAATTTCTTATTACAAACCAAAGACTTTGCTAGCGAATAAATTTATGAATGACTTAATGCTGTTAACGTCATCAATAACGTGAAAATCAGAACAGAAATGTGGACCTACGCGATAAAAAATAAAAACAAAAATTTCTTTTTTATACACTTAATGGTCAAAATTAATTTGTTTATAACAAATAATAATAATAAAATAGAATTAAAATTTATAGAAATTAGTTGTTAGGGGAATAGCTCCCTCGTATCACGAATTATGTCCCTTGCTATTATTAAAATAGTAGTTCTCGTTGTTCTGAAATACCCTGCACGCGCTCACGCGGGTGCGATTTGGAAAAAATATCGCACCACCTATCCCGTGAGATTAATATGTCACATCTGCGAGAATATAATATTTAAAAACGCACGTTAACAGCCATGTTACGCCACATAGCGGCGTTGCCGCATAAACGCACCCGACACGTCTATGCGGGGAATTTCAATGCATAAAGAGGTTGGGCACGTTTATGCGGGGACGTTCAACGCATAAAGATGTGTTGCTTATATGCGGTGCAAGGCTGCCTTTTTGACACATAAAGAGGACTAATTTTAACGACTCGGTATGAATTTAAAAAAAGCTTAAAAGAACGGTGGTGGAGACATTAATGATGACGACGACGGTGACAATTGAGAATTTAAGTTTTTGTTGATACTGGTAATAGTAATGGTAAGGGGGAGGCGGAGGATGATGACGGGGACGGGGTATGAGCCCAACGACGATGTAACCGTCGTCGTGCCGACGGCGGTGGCGATGGTGACTGTAATGTTGATGGTCGTTAAATTGTGATTTTGGCAGAATTTCGACTTTTGCTTTTAATAATAGTAATAATAATTATTATTATCATACGATGATCATCACGATGATAGTGATGGGGGTGGTGTTTTAGTTAATGTGGTAATAATGATGGAAGTGTAGGTGATGGTAGTAAATATTTTCTTTATGCGGCGGAATGTAGCCTTTCTGCCGCATAAAAGTGTAAATTTTATGCGTTGAAATTCCCCGCATAGATGTATTGGAACACGTTTATGCGGCAATACCGCTATGTGGCGTAACACAGCCAAAGCAATACTATAACAAACGAACTAAATATTACCACATATTAATACCACCGATTATAAACCTCCGGACTTTGGATGGTTATTGGGTTTAATGACTGAATAGTGGCAAACGCCGTGGCGACAACACAAGATTCACTAAAACACATCACAAACGATAAACAAATTAAATTCATTAAAATGTTATAAATTTGGATATAAGAAATTACATCAAAGAGAAGAGTGCAAAAATTAGCTCTATATCTTACATATTTCCTCAATGCATTGTGATTTAAACAGGGAGCGGTATCTTTTTGTTTGAGATATGGATAAGCTCGATGGAGAATTGCTTATGAACTGTGTCTGTGGCGTACTAGTTTGAGTCAAGCATTTAATTTAGGTCGGAGAATGCAATTGAACTAAGAATCATCATTAACAAATTAAATGGTCACAGTTTTCACAAATAAAGCGCGGACTATCTGTTACAATAAATAAATAAATAAATAAAATTGTATTTCAACACAAACTTTAAAAAAGCAAACTTTTTACATTATATTTTCAAAATATATTTTTCATGGTTTGCCCTTTCTCTCTCCAACCTCTCCTATCACTTACCGTCCTGTCAAAATAGGCGTAAAATAATTCTTCAATAAGTCTGGCTATAAATTTAAGAGGAACAGACATGCAATACACATATAGAGCAATTTCACAAGCAATAAAAATCAAGAGCTTATAAAGGGCAATGATTATATTGCTTGATGGCAAACAAAAAATGGAATAATGAAAATCTTAATCTTTCATAGACAATATAATATCAATATTCATTATCGTATCATCTTACATAGCTATATATCACTCTCATATACAGAAGTCACAATAAAATCCACAAAGTTCAACATCATATATGTATATAGACCAGGGGTTATTTACGATATGGACGGCACAGTCAATATTTCTGACTTGTTCCAAAATATTACTGCTTTTTTATGTCAGAATTAAATTTTTGTCCGAATTTACCAAAGATGGCCATTTTTTAAATTATTTTATTTGTATTTCTAATCTAAACTGAAGTTGGTAACGTTTTGTACCATTTCTGATTTTACCGGAAGTTAGTAAGCTTTTTGAATTGTTTCTGATTTAACCGGAAGTTGTTACTTTTGAATTGTGTCTGATTTAACCGGAAGTTGGTACTTTTGAATTGTTCCTATATTTAACCTAAAGTTGGTACTTTTGAATTGTTCCCTATTTAACCGGAAGTTAGTAAGCGATTTGAATTATTTTTACGGTCTATTTTTTATTTTACCGGAAGGTGAAAAACTTTTTTTTTTGAATTGGTTCGGACTTCACATCATTGTAATTCAGATAGAAAATGGTAAGCGTTTTGATTTAAATAATTATATCAAAATATACTTCAGAAATTGTTAACTTTCATCAAGCATTGTTTATAGTGTGAATTAGTGTGGTAAGATTAAACAAATGTCTTGCAAAATACTGAAAATTGGAAAAAGAGATAAAGAGTTGAAAAAACAATCTGCAAATTTTCTTGATGTTTTTGGCAAAACATTTTACATAGACTAGCAACTGTATATTTTATAATGAATATGGGTCTATATTTAACCGTTGTTATTTACTGCTATTATCACCAGGTAAAGAATCTACGTCTATGTTAATGAATTAAAACACACTCTTTATTTAATTTTTTTAGGGCATGCACAAAAGGAGTAATGAAAAGCTCATAGTGTTAAGATTTAAGATAGATACCCAAAAAATCCCAAAACGTCTCAGGCATTAAACAAGCTATTGACGGAAAGTGCCAGTTTAAGAGTGTGTGTGTGTGTGTGTGTGTTAAAAATTGTATCCATTCTAGATAATATAAACAATAACATGACACTGTAAATGTATATTCTTCCTTAACAAATTGTTAACGAAATAGAAATGTCACATTTTTCTCTGAAATTCTTCAGTAAAGTTTGAAATGCATGAAACCATATATTCTACTGGTATAAGATATGACAGTTGTTTATCATTCTATTAGTGCGACTGATCAAAGAAAAATCAATCTTGTTGAAAAGATATAAATCAAAATACCTTTTGAGTGTATTTCTATCAAAATGAAACCTATCTTGTTTGATCACTTGAAGGTTGCAGGCTAACAAAGACTTATTTTTTCTGAATGCAACAAACATCAATTATTCAAGACTCGGAATAAACTACTAGTGTGGACTTTTTTCACATGTCATTTTGCCAAAATACATCTATAAGAAACACCCCTGATGTGGTATACTCTAAACAAAAGAACAAAACTAGCACACCATACCTGACAAAACATTCAACAGAAATGACGGACATTATCTCTTTATAAATAGTAAAAAGAGTAAGATTAGTAGAATTTATCACAAGTGGTGCCAGATAGGGAAAGTTGAATTTCATCTGGTACAGAACGAAAATTGCACAAATATATTTAGAACGAAGGTTCCGATTTCGTTACCTGCCGTCACGAATCAAGTGATTGGTTATATTTCTTGCACCAGAAAATCCTGAGGTAATAAAACGAATGTCAACCTATCTATACACATATATCTTTGTGGGGGGAGGCTTTTTTGCTGCCTTGCACATAACACAGGGGGTTCAAGAAGCTTTTTCACTCTGTTCTGTCTGGGGTGCAAGAATACATTTTCAAGTAAGCATGCGCGTATAGAATCCAGACAGTGTAGGTAAACAAAATTATTTTATGTCATCTGTTCGCCTGTATATAGGCCGTAAGGTCACAAATAGACGTATAACTCAGGCAGCCACAACAACAACAAAACCAGCGGCAACAACAACAGCAACAGCAAAAAACAACAACAATAATTTTATGCACTTCATACAATTAAGAAGCAGCTTTAGCTTTAGGCAACAGAACAAATCACAATTTTAATTGATTCCGTTTGTCAGAATTTACTAATACCGTAAAATAAAAACTCTGTTATTATTAAAATAAATATTTAATGCTCGCCCAATGCCCTACGTTACAGCAGCTAAACCTTTATCAAGAACTGACACCACATTTAAAGTCACGTTTTGAATACGGTACACGCCGACTGTGACAAGGAAAAAACTGTGAAATTATCATTATTATTATTATTATTATTATTATTATTATTATTATTATTATTTCACGTGGTTTGTTCCATTTTCTTTGATTTCTAATATCACTACGTTATCTTTCTCATTGGGTATCTCAAATCAACATCTAAGACAATTTTACTTTTATACGTATTTCACTTTTATCGTTCTGATTGTATCTGTATAACACGGACCGGTGATAATGAACTCATTAAGAATATTGAAAATGTCCACTCATTTATCTTTTGTAGTAATTGACCTGTCTGTGATGGCTTTATTAGTAGTCTTTTAAAAACAAATTAAATCTTGATTCTGATGTGAAAATAAAAGCTCTAGCAATAATTGAGCAATGTAATAATTTTGTCCATTTTGTACCACGTGTCATTGTTATCAAAAAGCCATAACATTTTAATTTAGAGTAATTCACGTGCAGAAAATCAAAATATTAAAATTCACACAAAACTGACAATGTTCATTTATTTTGGAAACCTCGCATGAACCTGTAGGACAAACATTTTATGGTGGGTGAATTTCTAGAAAGAGCATGTCGTGCATGCAGAGTTATAATGTTATAACTGATAAGGAATGATCTGATGTGCAGACAGCTGGGGAAAATTATTTTTACAGCTGTATGATTTGAAATTAAGTTGTATCCCCTGTGTGAGGCTTGTACTGTCAAGTCAATGAACCGTGACGTTACGGTGACTAATATTAGTTAACGTGAAGAAAATGAAGTCATTATCGACGACTAAAGCGGAGTTAGTTCATAAACACAGCACATGAAAAAGAAGTACGGGACAGACCTGTCCAAAGTTTAACACTGAGCTAACGAAATTGAGTCAAACTTCAGCTGTCGTGTGGTCGAGATATGGATAGCGCAGGCCCGTAGCAACGTTTTTGAAAGTGGGGGGGCCACATTTTGTGTAATTCGACCTCGAGGGCACAAAGTGCCTGAGCCTACTATGGGGGTCTGGGGGCAACTGAACTTGTAGATAAATGTTCTATGTCGTCGGGAACAAGTGATGTCCCCAACTCATCTATCCCGTAATTTCCAATTGAATCAAATTTGATTCTGTCTTCCAATATTGTTTCTTGTTTCAACTTGATTTTTTTTATTTCCGCAATATTTCTGGACAATATACTCTGATACATGGTGATTATATAACATAAAATTAAAAGTCTCCAATACGATTTCGGAAGTCACTCTAGAATGATAACACGCGGAATAGGAAACGGTACCGTATATGTTCTCCAGTCCGGATTTGACCTTTGTTTACACACTATTTAACCGACAATCACATGCTAGCTTCAGCAAAACTATCACAAAGATTAAAATTATATAGCTTACGTGTTCATGAAGTTATACAAGTTTATTTTTAACAGGTTTTCATACATTTTTTCTAAAATATTTTTATAAGTCCACAAAAAAGTGGGGGGGCCCGGCCCCCCTGGCCCCCCCGGATACTACGGGCCTGATAGCGAAAAAGCTACAGAGATAGATAACAGCTGCTGAGATCGGCTAACTGACAGCTTATGAAAGCAGCTTATATTTGATATAGCTAATTAGGAGCCGAAAAGAGGTGCTGGTTCGGCACTAATTCGTTAGCCTAGTGTTAAACTTACGACAAGACTGTACTGTATGCATTAAGTATTTTACAGTAAATACTGAGTTCATCTCATCTACGTAAGATATCTAAATCCGATAGCGTAAATTATTATATTTGATATTCCTTCAAAAATATAACAAGAAAAACATATGAATTAAAGAATATATCTCCAAGATTGTTATTAAGATTGCATTCCGATATTATCTGGCTAGACCACGTTGTGTGTTTGTTTTGGTGCATGTTGACACAGAATTATAATTTTGAAATTTTGAAAGGAAAAAATTCACATGCTTAATCTTAATTGAAAAATTGTTAGTGCATTTATAAACGCATGTATCATAGTGTAGAAAAAATTCATACTCGGATATCAGCTGTTCAAAAGTACAAAATAGAAATAAATAAAAAAATAAATAAATAAATAAAAGATAAAGAGAAAAAAAAATGAACATTGGCTTTGTTTGCTTTGTGAAATGTTTTAACTGAAACACTTACAAAAACTACTTAAACGCAATATCAGTAAAAAAAAAATACTTAGTGATTGACGAAATACTTTAATGTGAAGAGCAATGTGGCCGAGTCGCCTAAACACAATACCAGTAAAAGCAATGGTGGTTGTCGAAATACTTTAATGTGACTAGCGATATTTGGGCACTAAGTCTTTAGGAGGGCCGTAAACATTAAACAGACTAGCTATATGGTTTAAAAAAAGAACCACAACACAGAGGTATCCGATCTCACTTCTACTTAATTTGCCAGTTTTCATAGTTATTTCTTTGCTTTTGGCCGGTATTATTATATATATTACAATTTAATTATTTTTAGAAAACTTGCAGAAATGGATGTGATTTGACGAACAGTGTGTGTGTGTGTGTGTGTGTGTGTGTGTGTGTGTGTGTTAGAGAATACATAGCATATATATTGTCTATAAGGTCACCAAAGTTGTTCAAACGGTGTAAAATCACCCTTTTTCTATAAAACATTAATGGCCTTCATTATTTCGCAGTCAGAAGGTCTCCCCATGATACGATAGGTTGAATCCCCCAGGAACAGGTTTATTTACCACAAATAATATGCACAGTATTTGTCATTCCGTACAAACATTTTACATTATATTTATAAAACATTCACTAGACTTACAATTACTTTAGATCATTAAATATTAACAAGCAGACGACATCCGACATTTTTTCGGTTGACATTAACAGCGGTCATTATCAAATTAATTTTATCCATTATCGGGTTTGTTATTTGCACGATAACTTTATGCTTTGTACCGATAATAAAAAATATATCTAATATGAAACAAATTAGTTTAAAAGGCAAAAAACAACAACCGAAAATAATAATTTTAATCGTTATTTTCCCTTATTTCATCATAAAATTGGACATTAATATCACCAAAAAGAGAAAAACAAATCAATAACAATTTTCAATGTAATATTTAAAGAAATTAAATATTTAACATTCAGAAAACATTAAAAAGAATAAATTCCGGCGACGTATATTTTTATGAAAGAAAATTAAAATAAACTGTGAAATTAAAAAAAATACTTGTCTAACCGTACTTTTTGTCTGAATAGGTTTTAATTTATTAAAAACCACTTTGATATAAATCATTATTATTTTTTTTTTAATCAAATTCCATATAACATTTAAGAAAGAAGTAGTTTGATATAAAAAACGTGAAAAAATCCACAAAAATTCGTATGAAAAAATAATGATATTGCATGATCGGTGCTGTAAACGATTCCAAAAGCATTTCAATTAATCTTTGATTCCAAAAATTCACACATCATGATCATTCGCCCCACTTCTAAGTTATTATGTAATAAATGTAAGCGTATTACTACTTCTTCAGGGACGCGCTTCTGTACATGTCCTGTCTGCCATAACAAAACTTTTACCAGGGCATTTATTTATACAAAACATATCTTGTGACTTGGGTAAGACTTGAACCATCCCCTTCTTTTCACAACCAATGGTTAATAACCAAAATATCCTTGAATTTTGAATAACTGGAAAATTTAGTGGGAAAATGGCGTTCATTCTTTGGTCACGTGGGCTAAGAAAGTAAATATGTCAGTGATTTCAAAAACAAACATATCATTTCATGTTTAAATCAAAATCAAAACATAAAGCAAAAACTTTGAAACTGACAAATTTAGTTAAACACGCAAACTTGCACCAGGGAAGTGAGGCTGTGTTCTCTGGAAGGGTAATTTCTCGTCAATTTCTCATTTATATCTTCAGCTCTAACGTTATTCAGTTTATGACAGCAAGATGTGTTGACAAGTAATGAAGTCGTTGTATTTGTTTCATTACTGCGAGAGGCACAAAGAATCAAACATATGTTAACCGAAATTATTTACGGCATATAATAATCTTTGACATCTTTAACACCAATACCAGTTTTAAATAAATGGAATATTGAATTATAAGGATTGAATTTAATTTTGTCTAGCTTAAAGAATATAAAATCAAAACGTTCTACGCGCTTTTGCATAATCGCACCAATTATGTTGCATGTTGGGGATATGGGAATGAAAACTTGTATTTTCCTTAACTTAAATATTTAAATCTGGCAAAATTCTAAATTCTTTGTTAATTTTACTCCCAAGTTTCTCTCACTTTGCCCAGACAATCAGATTCGGGAAAGAGGAGGTAACCGGAATGACCGGAAGAAACATTTCAAATCTATAAAGTCGAAATATGTTTCTTCGTAAAAAAAGAGTTAACAGCCAGTTAGTTAGATTTTCTCTTTTTAATTTCTCCTTTTAATTAAAAAGTACCCCTAAAAAACATTTTAAAAAATCCAGATTCCCAGGAAACAAAAAAAATAATAAAAAAATTCCAGATTGATGTCGGGTAATTAAATATAAATAGTGATACCATATCCATGTCCATGTATAAATACAAAGTAAAAACTTTGAAATCTGCCAAATTCAGTTAAATGTAGGTGTAAATTATCATCCTCGCTATATATTTCTGGATTTTTTCAGAAATACGAAAAGTTAAGCAATATTTGTAATTTATATTTTAAAATGAAAAGTCATTTAAAAGTAACATATTCATTTTTTTGCATTACGAGTAATTTTAAAATCCAAGGAACTAATATTGAGATTAGAAAACAGTTTCCATGGTATTATTGTAATTGTTTATATCTAGACGTAGAAACTGCAGTATAAAGTTTTGTAGTAAGTTCTCCTATGGCTGATCACTGATCTTTGGTTCTTCAAAGTGTTATTTGTCTAGTGATCGGTGTTTAGTCTTCAGCTTGTATAATTTCTCCCCGTGGACCTAAAACTACGCCTGGCATACCGTTTTCTTCATTATCATTATAATATTGATTGTAGATTCGTTGTAAATGTCTGTAAGTCATCTACGATGCATTGACAATCAATAGAACCTCATCTCATCTTGTTAAATTTCGTAACACTATCCTTGCCTCACCATATGTTCACACAGACCCGTTTTTATGCCGTAATTAAAATTATGCATTAAATTGGATGTTTATTCCACTAGACAATTAACCAACATATTCCATTATAATTAGTTTTCTATAAATTTGTTTTTGGTATTGTCTATTGTAATATTCCATTTTTAACTGAATTGGTTCCTAAGGCAAAAGTGAGACATACGCGGTCCGTCTCTAATTAGATGTTCAACTCACGCACAAAACAATACAATACAACATTAAATAAATTAAATATTAAAGGCAGTTCATAAGATTTGTCATATGGAATGACTCTCCCGAGTACAATATCACATCAGAAGATGTACATTCAATTATAAAATTTCTGAGTAATTTCCAAAGCGGTATTAAGTATCAACACTTTCTGTTATTCATAACACAGCGTAACACACCCAAACATTTTGGCTTTTGACATGAAAGGTCTTTCAATCACGCTATATACCTATACTTCATGTAAAATGTGTTGATTTTTGTTATATATGTGTTCTTCAAAACATAGTCACCTTTATCAAGGCGAAACTTATTTAAATGGGGAGGGCAAATAAATTAAATTGGATTAATGAGTACAAGCTTAGCCTGTTTTCGATCATGTGAAGCTGAGACTGTTTTCACGTGAAAACGTCAAAATTTTGACTGTGGTATGTGAAATTTTTACTTTTCTAAAACGCAGGAAGGGACATTCTGTATTTTTCCATGTATATTTCTTTCAATTTATTAATTTTGTTTGGTTAAATTATTTCTTCTTTGGGCCAAAATTGTCGAAAAGCAAATTTCAAGATTTGCAATTTCTCTTAATTTGGGTTATTTTTGGATATCTTTTCAACATCTTGAAAACAATGTTGGTTTTATAATTTTTGCGAGAAATTGTATTCAGAAACGACCATCTAGTGCTGTAAAATTAAAACGGGTATAATATTAACCGAAAATTCGATAACAGACACTTTTAGTTTTCAATGTAGAATATATGCAGCTCTTTAGTAAATTAATTTTTATTTACTATTCGACGAACTGGACGCGCATTACAGAATTTTTTATTATTGTTATTTTTCAATTTCATAAGTAAACCAACAGACTTTCTTGCGCAATTCTATCTATTTTTACTACATGTTCTGAATTTTGTTGTTATATTCTGAATACCAACTTTTTGACAAAAAACATGATTTGTTGATTGAACTCTCTTGGTCTAAGAAAACCACAATTGCTCACAATAAATGGCGCTTTTTTCCTTCCAAAAACATAGTTGAAAATATACCGGTTTTTGGAAATAACGCGGACCTTAACTTTTTACCAACTGTATAATTAAACATTAAGCTTTTCCCATCTTAAGTTTTCCTTATTTCAAATCTGGCAAATTTAAGATACGAATAATTCAAGATGTTATTGGATTTGAAGTGTCATTTTTGAGATCACTTTGAGATATTATATTTTTATTGTAGTGTTGTCGAAAACCTAAAATCATTCCAAGTAAAATTTTAGGAATGTTTGTGAAATTAGATCCTTGTCTCGAAAGTTATGGCCTTTCCGTGGTCTTACAAAGAAAATAAACACTCTAGCATTTTAACGGAACAGTATAATGACTGTTGGAATATTTATTAACCTGACCCATTTACAATTTGAAAAATTAAAAACAAAATCTATAAAAGTTTTCAATCGATATCATTATAATGGCCGCCATCACAGTATTGTTGTTCAGGAAGTAGTCAATGTATCCAAAATTCTCATGGATAAATTTGAAGTCTCATAGTTACATGGTATTTATTCTCTATTTGATTACAAACGTGACGGGTTTATAATTGGCGGTGCTTACCCTCCCGGAACACCCGACCTTCCATCATCATCATCTAATTCAATTTCCCAGTGTTCAGTTTTTAATTGTGTTTTGAACATGGACTGGCATACGGTTATATATATATATATATATATATATATATATATATATATATATATATATATATATATATATATATATATATATATGTCTGAAATCGCCATTTTGACGTCAATAACAGTTGGAACAATATGTTTATAATGTAGATTTATTTCCAATAATTTTTGTAATTAAAGAAACAGAAAAACACAATATAGTAGACATTTGAGCGACAGTTTTTCTAATAAAAAATAAGAATTCTTAAATGAATTCTTTCCTGATATCACCATTAAGTATTGCAGATGAACATTTCCAAACTATTGCTCTGTAGCAGTACCCATCACATAAAATACTCTTTCGACCACCTTTGTTTGTTGCTCAAATGTCCATCGTTAAATACAGGTGATATTTAAAATCTGTCGCTTAAATGTCCACTAGGGTTTTTTTGCCTTTATTTTATTTTTCGAAATTATGTTAATTTCGCATGTATAGCTTTTGCTTTGCTTTTCGGATTTTAATTTTAACACGAACCGGTATGTTTGTTTTTTAATTATTTTTCAATTAATTATTAAATTATCCTTAGGTGTAGTTTGTCGAAATAAATTTTGTTTCTTCTATTTGTTTTATTCAACATCTTTAAAATATTTCGATTTTCATCAATTTGGGTCCGAAACCTGTATTCCAAAACGGTCGTTTAGTGCCGCAAAATTAAAACAGGTTTATAATGATTATTTTGTTATATTTTATTTTATTTTATTTTATCTTATTTTATTTTCCTTAACAAAGAACGTGAAAAAGCTTGCATAATCCTTAAGAAGAAAATAAAATATACATATAAGATATGTACGATTAATTGGGCGCGATTTTTACATTTTATTGAAAGATTAGCGATCTTTAGAAGAAATATACCATAGTATACATTATAAATACTTAGACAAAAGGGTTCTTAGAATGTTGCACGGACAGGTTCAGTCTACAATCATTCCTTTAATAAAATTTTCCATCATTTAAATTTAGCAAATTTGGTACTCTCTTTTGTAAGTACAGATAAACATTTTCACAAAACGAAATACATGTGTGTACAGCTGTAATAAGATTGAAGCGATCTTCAAATTACTTATTATACCAGTTTTAATTTTACAGCACTAGACGGCCGTTTCGGAATACAATTCCTCATCAGTAGTGCTTGGTGCCAAATCTTTTCCAAGACGTTAAAAAGATACCGAAATGATAAAAATATATTTTACCAAATTAAGCTAAGAAAATACTTTGCATGAGGGAATATACCTTAGTTTTAGATGAATTCTTAATTTTAACTAGCAGCAAATTTAGACAATGGTATATTTCTTACAATAATACACAATGGGGTTCGCCGTTGTACCACGTGAAACCCTCTAACGTTTGTGCGGAACACTTATTTCCAATGGATATGGAATCGCATGAGATGACGTTTTCCCGCGAAAACTACGTCATTTCGGGAATCTGTGGCGTTGGCGTTTTCCAAAAAGTTCCGCACAAACGTTAAGAGGTATTGATCACGTGGTACGGCGGCGAACCCCACTGACGTATCGCCGGCCATGCCTTTTATGTTCCGACACTGGTCATCATGACGGTACCAAATTAAAACAGCGTCATGGCAACTAATGACGTTGTATTGTCATTATAAATGTCACAACTCAGGCCGAGTTTTTATTCTTTTTGCGTGTAATTCAAGCATGTCGGACCTTTGTCGGAACATTGAGGGCATGGCCGGCGATCCGTAAATTATCTGTCAAAATGACACATTAAATTCTTGAAATCTTTCGTATTATTGTCAAAAATATACTATAATTGTCTAAATTTCCTGCAAGTTAAAATTTGAAATTTCTCAAAAACTAAGGTATACTTCCTCATGCAAAGTATTTCCTTAGCTTAATTTGGTAAAATATATTTTGGTCCTTTGGGTAGCTTTCAACATCTTCAAAATAATTTTGGTTTCATAATTTTGGTCCAAGCACTACTGATGAGGAATTGTATTCCGAAACGGCCGTCTAGTGCTGTAAAATGAAAACGGGTATAATATGTAATTAGTTATTTACAAACTATTATTAAGATTTCAAATTTACCAGATTTCAGTTAAGGAAAATATTAGATAAGGATTGATTGTGAAACTGGGACCAGAGCCAAAATTAGTTATGTAGCCCACATACATTGTAAAATAACAAATATTCTTGGGGGTTTAAATTTTGTTATTTCCTGGGGTTAGTATATATCCCAATGTTTAATGGCGATAAACATTTTACTTATCTAGTTGGTAACGAACCGAATGAACTAGAAAATATAACTTCACGAATTTATCACCCTATGATGTTTTAAATGACAAAATCATGCAAATTATAACCCCAAATATATCGATGATATTTATATAAAGTATATATGTATACACAAAATTTATAAGATGTCCTTTGCCACGCGTTTAAAGAGAAGGACGGATATTCAAATTAAGACTTTTGAATCTGAGTTCAATTGATGAAAATCTAGAAAAATTCATCTAATGGTAATGATAAAACAAAATAAACAATAAATGTCTAAAATTAACAAATATGTAACATGTGTGTGTGTGTGTGTGTGTGTGTGTGTGTGTGTGTGTGTGATCAGGTGTAAATACAGATTTTATGAGTTTATTCGGGTCTTAAAAAATACAGTCAAACCTGTCTGTAAAGGCCACCCAAGGGTAAAAGTAAAAGTGGACTTTGTTGGCAGGTTGCCTTTATATGCAGGTTCAAATGATATGAATAAAGAACAATCGGGATACAGTTCTAATGGTGTTTATAAGCAGGTGGCCCTTATACAGAGGTGGCTTTAAGGCAGGTTGGACTGTATGAAAAACACGCATGCCTTTAACAATGTTAAATACAAGTAATAAACAATAAGAAACACGCTATATAATAAAACGAATGGAATTTATAAAAACAAGCTTCAATATTAACACTGATATCCCTACAATGATTATAAACTCCCTACAATATACTGGATATTGTAACAAAATGGTAGTTAATTGTGCGATTCCGGGTACAATTATAGGATGCAAAGCTATTAAATTAATATTACAACCAGCAGTTCATAAATATGCAATTTTATTTTTATAAAATTATATTTTAATAATGGAAAAAGAAGGTATTAAGGAATTGTTAAATTTTGTTTAAAAAGTATGTCTCAAAATTGAATCTATGTAATAGCAATGTTTTTGTTTTTCGCAAAAAACAATTTGATTAGAATACCTGTGCTTGATGATATTAATATTTTAAATGAAAAGTAATTCTTTTTCATTATCCTACACGGATTCCCAAAAGAGATGTAAATTTCATGCTCTCTGAAACACTGTCATGATTGTGTACATATATTTAGTTTAACTCCCCCAGAAGGATTCAGAGTTTTGATATGTTAAGCTTACACTTACGGTAATGAAATGGTTTTTATTTGATAAATCTTATATGTTGACTTTAGAATGTTTATTCCATTGAATTAAATGTTTAATTTGTACACAAACACTAGTCATAGCTGACTAGATTATAACATTATATTTGATATTACTATTCTAGATCATATTTGAAGTACTTTTTAACTTATCAGAACTTGATATGATCATTATATCTCGTAATTACAATCAAATGACTTTTTCATTGCAAGAAAAGTTTACAGCGGTTTAATCAGAATTAACAAAACATAAACCATAAATATGAAATATTAACAGCTGACAATAAAAGCTGAATATGACGATTTTGGTAATAAAACAGGATATAATTAAATAGTCTAAATAGAACAAAATATAGAGAAATAACTATTAATGTCATATATTTCAAAAATACTGAAATAACGTTTTTTCGCAATAAGTTGTAATTGTTCAACCTACAAAGAAGAATCCCCGATCCCCTTTATTTGAAGATAACGAAATAAGGTTTATTATCTTTTCCGGATAACGTTGTTTCAGATCCACAAAGAAAAATCCTTCATTATTTATATACTAGTATAGGGTCATCCACAATCCGATTATTATATGCCATGTTCTTGGTTGTTTTCACTTGCAAAACCTTTTTGTCAGTTTCAAATATCGTTATTCTATTTTAAAACATTTGTGAGCTTAAAAAGCTTGCGCAGATTTTCTATCTTCAGCAACTATGGTTTAAACATTTACCACAGGATTTTGAAAATCAATTCAGTCGTAATAAGTTTATTACATATATAGATAAGTAATTGCAATTTAACATGGAAACAAAAAGTTAATAAAACTTATTCAAAATGTTTTATATACTTGTATGTTAAAACCAACAGCTTTTTTTTTTTCCCATGGCCGACACCAAGAATTGAACCTACTACTACTAGATAATTATAATTACACTAACTTACTCATGTCTTATTACTGTGATAACAATTAAGTTTATACATAGAGAAAAGGTTTTAATAGTCTCCCTCAAAATAAATATGAGCCCAGTATTCTACAACGAACTTTTTTTGGAGATGGACGTTAATTCGCGTAAACAGTTATTTGGAATTAAAACAAAATTGCAAACAACACTATCACGAATTTTAGAACATGTGCAATCTCAATTACGCTAACGCACTCGTGTCTTGTAACCGTGATAACAATTTAAGTTCCTACAAAAAGGAAAGCTTCCTCAATTATAAATATGAGCTCAGTATTCTCCAACGAACAAGGTCTTTTAGGGAGAAAGATGTGCTCTACTTGGATTTGCTTAATCATTTGTTTGGAATAAAAACAAATTGCAAGCAACACTCACGAATTTTAGAACATGTGCAATCTCCAAATTCACTTATGCTTAACCTTTCAAAATTTAAACATTGTATTGTGTAATGATCATACTGCCTTGGAGTATATTTTATGACAGCGGCTTCATGAGCAACAAGACCCCCTCCATCATGTCAGACACCCGGTCACATATCCAGTAACATAATATATTTGATGTTTATATACATTCGTGTTATATTAACCCCTATCTCATTGAGTTATTGCTCCTGTGTTTGGTTTCATTCAAATTACATAAAAAAGTGTAAATCCCTTGACAGGGTTCTGGAACATTCTTTGACAAATTATATTTCTATTATTTATAATGATTGATATTCTAAATCATAAACTTCAAAGAGGAAGTCTCTATTATCAATCTATCATATTATAGCCCAGACTACGATATATTGCGGCGTTTTTATTTAAAACCTTTTTTCTGTAAACCAGAAATTGTGTCAGTATCGAGATTACGATGAAATAAGATAAATGTGTATAGAAATACTAGTAGGTTGTTATAGGAATAATCAGACAATAACATACTGGTACATGTCCAAATCACAAACCCAAAAAGAAAATTCAAATTTTGAAACTGGCAAATTAAATTAAACAATTGAAACTTCCACCAGGTAATAAAAACTGTAAGACGATGACACAATTTTTCACGAATTTGCTACAATTTCGATTCATGTCCAGAAAAAAAGGAAATATATATTTTTTGCATTTTTTTATTTTTGTTTGATTTGATAACATTAACCATAAAATGACACCGGTTTTGTCACGAATTGACATCAGAAAACATTTAACGAAGAAAACTTCTTAACATTAATTTTTAAATATTTTCTCTTTTAAGATAACAAATTCAAAACGTAAAGCTGACTGTATTATATCACGAATAAGCTACAAACAAACACCCTGTGTCATGTCTTGAATTCTAAAAACTCTTTGCATGAAAAGTAATTAAATTAATTAGTATTTTTTATTTCTTTTAATATTTTTTCGAACAAAAAACGGATTGCAATTACTGTAACATTTACCAAGTCTGTTTGAATAAAAACACAGCAAGAAAACGTAAGCAAATCATCTAAAGAGTACTGTACTGGAAATGTTGAAATGTAATTGTACATTTCAATTAAACTGTGCTTTGAAATAACAAAAGAAACCAAGATTATAACCGACAAAATGTACAACAAAGAGATGTAATATTCTTTTCTCGTGTCTACCAGGGACATAAGACAGTTACTATGGAAGGGTAAGCCTCACTTGTTTAACTAGATTTATCCGCCATGCTTGAAATAAAAATTGAGAATAAAGGGAACACGGAACTATGACACTTCTTGGATGCATTATACTTCACAACAATATTGTAATGACGGACATAAATCGTTCTAAGGGCTTTCATTAGCTAAGGCTTGCTATGTGCCCGCGTCAACAACTTATTTGAAAGCAACATGCTTCGTTGTACAAAGTTCCCGTAGTGGAAAAAGTTCTACAATAGGGCATTAATTGTGAAACAAATACACTATACGCAGAAAAGCAGATATATTGCTGCATAGAAAAGGAAAGTTGATGATAGAACAACTGAAGTTATAGCGATTGTCATACAACTTCAAATGTAGCCTTTCGCTGGCGTCGTAATTGAGGTATACGTCTAAATATCAGGCACCAGTTATCTCCATGTACAGCAAAGTTGTTTCAGAGACTTAGAACATGAAATGTTCCAAATATAATGTATAAAATGTAACTATAAATTATATATTATTACTTATATTTACAGCAATAGATGGCCGTTTCGCAAAACAATTCCTCATCAGTAGTGCTTGGTGTAAAAAATTTTGAAACCAAAAGTTTATTCAAGATGTTAAAAATATACCCAAAGGACCAAAATATATTTTACCAAATTTAGCAAAGGAAATACCTTGCATGAGGGAGTGTACCTTAGATTTTTGAGAAAGTTCAAATTTTAACTAGCAACAAATTTAGACAATATTTAGTTTATTTCTTACAAAAATACACAATTATTGCCGTCTGATTTGTGATATTCTCGGGGAAACATGATACCGGCTCAGTGTTTTAAATGACATATAATACCAGTTTTAATTTTACAGCACAAGCATCAGTACTCTTGGAGTAGGATATGGAAGTAATAACGAAAAATGAGTACAAATATCGTTATATAAAATAATTATTGTTGACATGTCTTTTTTTCAATCTTTTCCTTTAAGAACAATTTTATATTATACAAATAGTAAAGAAAGCATTCTTTGCAAATGCCTTCTAAGAGAAACATAAAGTATATCATGAAGCAAATTAAAAAATGTAGCTAAAACTTATATTTGGAAACTGAAGTGAAGGCGATATTTTTTTTACAGTTACGCCAATATTCTACTTCAAATTCGCCCTTCATCGAACTTGGCACGCGCCACATTATCTTGCATTACCCCTTGAAATACCATGATCAGAATGTCATTTCTTAAGTATTTTTTATACACGAAAACAGTTATAAGTTACATTTAGGGGGACTCTAAATATTTGGGGTTTTCTTATCAATTCGATTTTATGTCTAAAACAGTGGTACAAGTTAAAAAAATAAAATTTACCTAACGGCGAACCGAAAAATATAAGTCTATTAAGTGTATTTTAATTGTTTGTTTATCTTTAAATGTGTTGCATGAAAATATTCTTGGACTATAAACATAGCACATCTATTTCACCTATGCACAGAGGGGTAGTTATGAGGATCCACCACCTTATGTATTTCTATACATAATTGTTTAAAATATGTATTTGTACCATTGTCCTATTTGTCTTTTCAAATGAGTGATTTTAAGAATATTTGATTGTAAAACGAATCAGATACAACACCATTTGACATTTTTGTCCAAAGTTACGATAATAATTGTAATAAGCAATTTCTGCTAGTGTTCCTGTGGTGAAACTGTTTAGTCTGGCTTTTGTTGGATATTTCTTTATTTTTATTTTTATAGAGAACTATATAATTTTACCACATGCCATATTTAAGCTTACATGTTCATCTTTTATCAATAATAAGAAATGCACTTGACCTGAAAAATATATACTTGGCAAAAGCCAATGAAACCTAGACATCGAAACCAAAAATAAGGAAAAAGGCAAGATTTAACTTATGTAGATACATATGAATATATGTTTCTTTCCTGAATAACATGTACTTTACGCAGAACGCCAAAAAAGCCAATGAAATTAAAAATTCTGGAAAACAAGAAACGAAACTAACCAAAAAGACCTTTAACTTATACGGACCCAATGACTCTGCTTGAGCAGAATTCTTGTTTTAGTCAGTGAGTCCTCAAACGTATATTTGGAAATCTTAAACAAGTCTTCAACCATCCAACGTAGTATGGATATAAAATTATATTCAAACAAAAATTTATAGCTTCTAAAATATACACCACATAGTTATCAAAATTACACATACGAGTCGATGTTCAAGTTACAAAACAAAAAATAAAAAACAATGTAAAACTGAACTTCCATCGGGGAAGTTGGAAGCATAACTAAAACAGCATAAGTAGTCCGATAATACCAACCTGATCTTGGATAGGACAAACAAATAATTTTGTTTCATTTTTACGCCATTTTAATTCTAATACATTTTATATCTTATTGATACCGGTAAAGTAGCATTGTATATTTTGCAAAATATTACATTGGACACCTAGTCTCTACTTGTATATAAGAAAGGCATGGATTAAAATTGTGTTATTATATTTGAATCCATATACATGCGTTAAATTATAACAAAACTTATATTTGTTGACAAAAAAGAAATACCATTTGCTTTTCAGTCTAAAGTCACAACGACTAACCTAAAACAAACATTTCTAACTCTTTATAACTCTGTGCACCATTTTGGTCTTTCATAATACATATTTTGTGAGACAAAACCTATTTTAAATTGCATTCAGGGATTTGACTGTAAAAGAAGAAAAAAAGATCCTCGGGTATATTACAATGTCATGTTGACAGGATTATGAATTAAACAATAATTAAGCATTAATATTCCCAAACGTGTATCAGATACGTTTGTCATCTAACGCTATGTGTTTAATAAACATAAAAACCCAAGCCATACTTTCCATCTGAATAAACATTGTTCCCAGTTTGAAGTTTATTCTATGTGTAATATGATTTAATACCGTGGAACTGTAAATATTTAATATAAATCGCTGACTTGAAACGAAGTAAAGAAAATTATCTATATAAAAATGTACACATTTATATTTCAAAATTATACGCTTTTTATCTGAAACTGGCTCTCAGTACAATAAAAAGGGTAAAGTTTTACTACAGCGCTTACAAGGTCTCTGTAGACACTTTTTAAGTTTAAATTATATTTTGTTTTTTTTAAAAGAACAACGGAATTTATTACTACTATATAAGAAGAAACATTCGCGAGGAAAGAGTATTCGCTATTTCACGTTAACACTTGTACTGCGAACATATCTTCTCAGCGAAAATTATTTACTTCCCTTGGTTCACATACGATAAAGTCGGAACCGTCAAATTTCTTATCGTTAAATAGGTACGAAGACCAAAACCGCAAAAGTTTAATACCGTTAATATTTCTTCTTATACAGTATATATTTTATATACTCAATAAATAATTGTTTGTTTAAAACTAACCATACTACATTTTACACTTTAAATTGTTAGCCATTGTAAGGTGCCCTGTCTATTCAAAACAAAGATAGGTAATGGTTTGCATTGAAACATTTTAATATAATTCAATACTTACCAGTCATATAAACCCAAGTAACGATTTTGACTTCACTTTGATCATACAGTTAAAACATCAAAATCAAAACCAATTACATAATCAAAAACAAACATACTTATCCATGTCCAAACCACAAAACAAAGCAAATACTTTGAAACCGAAAAGTTATGTTAAACACTGAATTTTCACTAGGGGAGTGAGGCCGTGTGCTCTGGAAAGGCACGCGCCTCCTGTTTAGCTAGCTATATCTGCCATGTGTGTAATCAAAATCGAGAATGAATAATAAATTATCAAATGACATTGCATTTGGTTTTAAGTTCATCAATTTAGTAGTTAAATCAGGGGAGATAATCTTTTTATAAAATACTTATTTAACCCTCCAAGGGTTTTTAAACTACAAATTTGATTTCGCTGAAAAAAAGAACTTTACTTATCAATTGTGTTAACAAAAGTCATTCGGTTGGTTCTCATGTTATTATCTGTAAAATAAATTACAGACAGGAGGGTAGATACATATATCACCAAACAATGAAAGCAGAGGATACCATATACATGTAATTAAAAAATTTGGTTAAATATATTTTGGTCCTTTGAATAGTTTTCAACCTCTTAATAAAATGTTGGTTTCACAATTTTGCTTCAAGCACTACTGATAAGGAATTGTATTCCAAAACGACCGCCTAGTGCTGTAAAATTACCACTGGTATAGTACGTAATAATAATAGTTGCTATGTGTGGCGGGTTAAATTACCACTGGTATAGTACGTAATAATAATAGTTGCTATGTGTGGCGGGTTAAATTACCACTGGTATAGTACGTAATAATAATAGTTGCTATGTGTGGCGGGTTAAATTACCACTGGTATAGTACGTAATAATAATAGTTGCTATGTGTGGCGGGTTAAATTACCACTGGTATAGTACGTAATAATAATAGTTGCTATGTGTGGCGGGTTAATTATATAAATTACCACTGGTATAGTACGTAATAATAATAGTTGCTATGTGTGGCGGGTTAAATTACCACTGGTATAGTACGTAATAATAATAGTTGCTATGTGTGGCGGGTTAAATTATCACTGGTATAGTACGTAATAATAATAGTTGCTATGTGTGGCGGGTTAAATTACCACTGGTATAGTACGTAATAATAATAGTTGCTATGTGTGGCGGGTTAAATTACCACTGGTATAGTACGTAATAATAATAGTTGCTATGTGTGGCGGGTTAAATTACCACTGGTATAGTACGTAATAATAATAATTGCTATGTGTGGCGGGTTAAATTACCACTGGTATAGTACGTAATAATAATAGTTGCTATGTGTGGCGGGTTAAATTATCACTGGTATAGTACGTAATAATAATAGTTGCTATGTGTGGCGGGTTAAAAAATTATCAAAATCTTAAAAAATGTTCTCCTTTGAATGGTGAATAAATAATTATTGTTATATTTCCAAAAATAAAAAGAATAAAATGGTTTTATAGTCTTGGTCTTACCAAACATTATCTACTTGTACGCATTAATATCGGGGATAATGTCTCAACATTTGATAAAAAATAATAAAATTCCAGAGAACACTATGTGTGTTCATTTTAAACAGTATTTAAAGTTTTGGTAAGTCTGTTTGCTTTCGAAATCCCAACGGGCTTTAGTTCTCCGGTCTCATATAAACTTAAGTCTTATAAACTAGTTAGTCTGAACGAAACCAAATTTGCGTTTATGCAATACCTAATAATAATATCAAACGTAATACCATATCATTAATGTAAGAATATCCATTTAAGAAATCTACTAAAAGAGTGAACGTCGTCAAAATATACAAAAGCAATCTGAAGTGTATTTTAATGTGTATATCAAACATAGAATGACATATTTTAATTTGCACAGTGATTTTGACTTGATGTCAAACCTTATCCTTATAAAATTATTAAAAAGATATAATTATAGTTGAACTTATTTTAATTTTACAGCATTAGAGTAAAATTTCTCATCAGTAGTGGTTGGACCTAAATTCATTGAAACCGATTTAAGATGCTGAAATAAGAAAAATTAGAATGACCAAATTATCTGTTATTCCTGTAGAAAACTCACATTGAAAAATTACTGCCGAAAACCAATACTAGAAGTATCCAAAGCTTACAGAAACTTTAGTTCTCCGGTCTCATATAAATTTAATCTACCGTACTGGTTGGTCAAAATGAAACCAAATTAGTCATTTGCGTTTATGCAATACCTAATAATAATATCAAACGTAATATCATTTCATTTATGTTAGAATATCCATTTAAGAAATCTACTAAAAGAGAGAACGTCGTCAAAATATACAAAAGCAATCTGAAGTGTATTTTAATGTGTATATCAAACATGGAATGACATATTTTAATTTGCACAGTGATTTTGACTTGATGTCAAACCTTATCCTTATAAAATTATTAAAAAGATATAATTATAGTTGAACTTATTTTAATTTTACAGCATTAGAATAAAATTTCTCATTAGTAGTGCTTGGACTAAAATTTATTGAAATCAGAATATGCTGAAACAAGAAAAATTAGACGGACCAAATTATCCGTTATTCCAGTAGAAAACCCACATTGAAAAAATTACAGCCGAAAACTAATACTAGAAGTATCCAAGGCCTTCAGAAACACGACATCAAACACTTATGTAAATGAATCAAAACATGTAAATAAGATGGATTTACTGAACCATAGAACTGTCTAGAAATGACGATTATAGTGCTATACCTTCCATTATCAAAACAAACTAATCATAAAGCGCTAGCGTACGTTATTCAGCTTGCTTTGCACGGCAATGGAAGTTTTAGCACTATAAACGCCATTTCTAGACAGTTCAATGGTTATATTTACATTTAGCTATTTTGAAAATCTTATTTTTGTTTTTTAATCCTGAAATAAATTTTGACAGTGTCGTATACAGTATGCATTTACAATTGCTGGAACAGCCAATCGATGACGTCACGGGTATAGGCGTAAGCAAGAGATGAGAGACGTCACATTAGCAAATGTAATAATTGTCCTATAACTTCATTTGGTCTTAAATAGAGTTTCATACAATCAAACATTAAAATGTAAAAATAAAATATTTAACTCACTAGAACACCCAAAAGCTTATTGTTTTAAGTTCATTGGAGATGTTTATCGAATCGTTTGTTATAAATTCTGAAGACACAAGGCAAGCTTCTTGAGACAGCTGATTATACTCTTCCAAACTTCAAGCATGCGCTTAAGACGCAATATATTTCCATAGTTCTATGTTTCTTTCACTGTCAATTTTGATTACACACGTGGCGGGTGTAAATAACTAAACAGGAAGTGCTTGCTATCCCAAAGAAAACGGTCTCACTTCGCTGATGGAAGTGCACACGTTTAACATAATTTGTCAGTTTCTACTTTGCTTCTGGATTGTGATTCGGACATGGATTGAACCAGTAAACTTATTCACTTATCACCGATCCAAACGCAATTTATCCATACCATGTAAAAGAAAACCACTACAAGTTTATATGTATTTCTACATTGTAAGACTGATACAAAGAGGTACGATACCTTCAAAAAGCTTTAGTATATGACATTCATTGGTTTTTATCTATCAATGTACTAAGATAAGGGACATTCCGAATAAAAGTTCCATATGTTCTTTTAATCATTTGCATTGCTTTTCGTTGTATTTTTTCATACTTCGTTCATACAATTTTAGGCAAGTTTCCTACAGGCTATTGACGTTTGAATGTTTCTTATATTATAGTCGGACTTAACCTCGAATATTACCAGTTCTTTATATGATTTTCCTAAATGTACTAAACTATTGTCTTCCTTGATGGTTGTACACGTGTTTAACTTTATTTGCAGGATTTCAAAGTTTTACCTTTGATTTTGGGGATTGTAATTTGAACGCGGAGCTGTTTGTTTAATTGTGATAAAATTATTGAAAAATATTACCTAAAAACCATATATGAGAATTAGGCACCATTTCCAATTGCACCGAAAAATGTTTTACAACACATGGTGTTCTACTTGGTCACTATAAAATCTAATATAACCTAAATCCAAAGCAATATAGACTTAGTTTGTCGAGTAACTATCTAAACAGGAGGTGCTTACCCTTCCGGAGCACCCGGCCTAACTTCCCTGGTGGAAGTTTATGTGTTTAACCAAACTTGTCAGTTTCAAAGTTTTTTCTGTGTTTTTGGATTGTGATTTGGACATTGATTAGTATGTTTGTTTTTATCTGTTGAGTAGTAAGTACTAAAATGTTCTATATATAATAGGAAACCCTTACTGACCTAAAGAAAAGTTCTAATTAAATGTAAGGAAGCTTAGTCAGGCAGTTAAAAAAAACATGACAATATTGCACATGCATTTGACAATTGTTGTAGCAACCAAGAACGCAAACTACACCCAACTAGTTAATTAAAAAAAGAAGATACAGTAAAACATACAGAATAATGATGGAAATGGCCTCTAACGGTACAATAATAGTAACAGCACATTTGACCGTTATATTTACATATTATACCAGTTTTAATTTTACAGCACTAGACGGCCGTTTCGGAATACAATTCGTCATCAGTAGTGCTTGGACCAAAATTACATGAAACCAAAATTATTTTGAAGATGTTGAAAAGCTACCCAAATATATTTTACCAAATTAAGCTAGGAAAAGACTTTGCATGAGGGAGTATACCATAGTTTTTGAGAAATTTCAAATTTTAACTTGCAGGAAATTTAGACAATTTTAACATTATGTGATGACAAACACTAAAATTGACAAAACATGAAACAATTTTCAAGCAAAAAAATTCTAAGGTGTAAAAGATAGCCAACTCGCTACTTTTGTTGTTTTTAATGAATGGTGACAGCATTGTTTATAAAATAAGAAATTAATAACAAAAATAGAACGCAATTCATACGAATTTTGAATATAAACAAGGGATATTTTTTGGTTTAATGATCATTTTATGTAAAACGTAGTTTCATACTTTCAAAGTGTAAATATTTAATAAAACAGTTGCTGACATGAAATAGAATAGTGAAATCATACGTGTAATTATTCATCAGAAAATATTTTTATTTTGATGTCAGTATTAAATAGCATATAAAATGTGAATTTAAATAAGTTTTATCTGTCCAATCGACGATTTTGCGAAACAATTAAAGTGCAAACAATTACAACTTTATTTCTATTCTCCATAGGCTTAATTGATATATAAAAAGAACTTTTGTTACTAAAAAGAACAAAAAATGTTTGAGCATCTAATAATAAATTCCATTTACGTTATTTTAATTTGACTTCAAACAGACACTCTGCGCGAATATATTCTGTTAAATGTATTTTCTATTTGTTTTAGATTGACACAAAATAATTTTGGTTTCATAATTTTGGTCCAAGCACTACTGATGAGGAATTGTATTCCGAAACGGCCGTCTAGTGCTGTAAAATTAAAACTGGTATAAAATTTAATATATATATATATATATATATAGTGTGTGTGTGTGTGTGTGTGTGTGTGTGTGTGTGTCATTGTTTTGTTAAGTTAGCCAACTGCGTTAACTGTGTCAGCCATCATAAACCTTCGACTAAATTCAACTGTATACTAAAATGTTTTAGTATTTGGGTTTTTTACGTTTTACTAATAATATTTGGAAATCGATCCAGTACCGTTGTGGTTTAAATACCTTTGTAAGGAACTAACCATTCTACATACTGTATTTTAGACTAGTAGCCTGACTACACCGTTTATGTGCACGTACATTTTACAAGTGTAAAAATGAAATTTATTGAACCAAATGAAGATATAATTTGTCCAGACATTTCAAATCGTTAATTGAAAATACTTTTAGCATTCAAAAATTTTACGCCAAGGTGTCATTCTATAAATTATAGAACATTTTCCCCTATATATTGAAAACAAAAAACATGATACGGTATTGATATATAACCACATGGTTTTAACAAATGAAAATATTAAAAAACTAACTCAACATGCGAAATCCAGCATGCTTTATACATGATTGAAAGGTGAATGATAGTCTGTTAAAATAGTATGTACTTTGTTTGCTTGAGACAAACGCAAACATACCAGCCCATGTTCACATTGCAAACAAAGACCATAGTAAAAACTTTGAAAACTGGCAAATTAAGTTAAACACGTGAATTTCCACCCGGAAAGTGAGATCAGGTGATCCAGGTAGGTAAGTACCTCCTGTTTAGTAAGCCTATGCTTGTCACGAATGCAAAAGAAATTGAGAATGATGGGAGCATAAAACTATTGGACGTCAAATATATCTAGGGAAATTTTCAATACAGAACCGTATATTTAGTCAAACCTGCCTTAAAGGCCACCTCTTTATAAGGACCACTTGTCTTTGAAGTACAATACATATTGTTTATTTCAGTCTCATCATATATACAACAGTAAAACACATATATACCTATAGATACTGGTATATATGCCAATTTTAAAAGAATTATAGGAAACTATAAAAAGTAACTGTAAAGACCAGTGAAGTTTTATCCTAATCTGTCTTTATTCAGGTTATTTTAAGCTGTATTTTACGGACCACCTGCCCATAAGGCCATTTTAACAGGTTCCTTTAGATGGCCCTTATTTTAACTGTGTCAATAATATTGTGGTGAGACAGCCATAAACATATAGAGTCTTGATAAACAAAGGCTTGCAATATCAACGGGTCTACAATTTATTTGATAAAATGCCTGTTTTTAAACAATCTTTCTCATATCATGTTAACTGTAAAAAAAATACACCATAAGAAAAAATATATATTTTGTTGCATACAAGAAATCCAGCATGAATAATACAAAATGTACACACTAATATCTTAATGATAATATTTTGAAATATTTTGTACATTGATTGTTGGAATATTATTAAATAACCTTTATCGTTACTCGTTTCCTGATGAACATTTATGCTAGTTTTATAACATATATCTTTCTATGATAGAAAAACTGTTCTATTTTTTGTTCACTGTTGCAAATCAAAAGCAAACATACCAATCCATGTCAAAATCAAAATGTCAATGCAAAGTAAAGATTTTGAAACTAAAGTGTCAAATTAAGTGAACACGTGGACTTCCACCAGGTGAATGAGACAAGGTGTTTCGGAAAGGAAATTAAGTAAGTTGTTTTTTAAACGTATGTGTTTAGAGATAATTGGGATAGTACTTACATTAATGACACTTTGATAATATATTCGTATCTGATACCCATCCGAAGTAGTGGAATTTTAACCAGTGTTCAGTTTTCAATATGTTTTATCCAGTGTTCAGTTCTCAATATGTTTTACCCAGTGTTCAGTTCTTAATATGTTTTATCCAGTGTTCAGTTCTCAATATGTTTTATTTTGTCCTGTGTTTTTAAAATGTTTTGTCCTAAGTTGTTTAAATGACATTTATGTTATATTTTTAACATGTGATAATATTTGAATTATAACAAAAATAACGTATTCGAAAACTGTTGTTATGCACATGTTTTGGCATTTTATTTTTCAAAATTTAAAAATTCAAAAAATAGCACATGACAAAACAAAATGAGTCAAGCTAATTCCTGTGACATATAACCATGCCTCTGTTCGTGGGTAGCAATATGAGAACCCATGGGTCCCCAAAACGTAATTAACCTTTTGCCTCTGTTATTGTTGTGTGTTCCAAAAGTATAAATATTTTATATTGAAAATATCGTATCTTGAAAAAAATTATATTTGAATGCAGTAAAATCTGCCAGACAGCATGAGACATGAATAATTTAGAATGAATACGTGTCACAAATAGTCTAACTTTTAGCAATAGTCATATACACCCCTTGTATTAATAAAAATTGTTGTAATATTATCATAATTCATATTACACAAATGTCAAGTTTTGATGGAACACAAATCAATTATTACACAATTAGTGGTTGGTCAATAGAGTCCTGTTAAACAAGGTAAAACTTTTATACACTCTTTTTATACTACTTTTAAAAACTTACATTTACTATATCTATTGTGTTTACTATTGTTGCCATGCGTGTCACTTTTGAATGCATTAGTTATAAATTTACATGTAATAAAATGAAGAAAACACATTGTTAAAAATAAAAAAGAGGAGGAAATGTTTGGTGATAAACAACCTAACATACGCCAAACCAATTTTGCAAAACATTCTATTTTAATTTCAGATGTAAGTCTTAGCTCAGGTATTAATATAAGTGATAGAAACTTAAACCTGCAAAAGGTCGTCAAAAGCTTTATAAATCGCCAAAAGTATTACTTTGTTTATAGGAATCATTTGAGCTTACGCTTTATAATTTGTTTCTTAAAATAAATCGCGGCACTGAAAATTGATAAGCCAAAATATCAATTCTTGTTCGTAGTCATATTGTGTTTGGAAAAGGAAAGGGTATGATGAGTTTTTGAATTTGAAAACAACTTATTAAAATATTTTAAAATTTATTTTAATTAGTATAAACCAATTTAAATTGTATAACTTGTATTCAAACGGTTGTAAAATAAATACAGACATAAAAGAATGTTTCCTGAAATAACCGACGTCAACCGACAATGGCATTTAATATTTTCATTCATTTGCCCTCTATTTGTATAAAGCTTTTGTAAAATACTTCTAAAAAGCTTTTTGTTCGGTATCTGGATGCAGTTTATAATACGAATGTGAGATATTCAAACACGATTCAAGACATAATTTTTTTTATTTACCAGTATTTCTTTCCCATGCAAATGTCGTTAGGCGTCTAAAGATTATTATCAAACAGGCAACTGTACTATGAATGATCAAATGAATCTGAACATGGTTGGATGTTTGGTTTAACTTATATTTTGTAGTTTTAGTCCAAATAATTTATATATAACCATATATATATATAGTTTTAGTTATTTCTATTTATTTATGCTCTACCCTAACAATACTAGCAATATCATTTTAATCTTCACATAACGTTTGTCAAGAATGTGTTGTATAGGAATAAAACCTTCTGGGTAATATTTAATAGACATTAACGATACAGCTAATTGTCAAGTTTAAAATTATTTCGAGTTTATACTCTAGATCTAAGAATATGGGGATACGGCAATTTTCAGAAATATTCACTTCCGAAAAGTCGAAATTTTGTCATTTTGTCATACAATATTTGTCCCTCACCCATTTAAAAATACAAGTAGGGGTTTAATTTCTACATGTGACCTTTCGGTCAATATGTAGACAGAGAGTGAATTCAGTAAATGCGGAAGTGTTAAAATTGTGTTGATAAATAAACGTGTGATGAACACAATAATTATTTTCCATCCGTTTTTTTTTAAATCCCCACATTAAGTTTTAAATTCAGATATATTTTAATACATATACCAACAAAGACACCAGTCTCTCGTCTCTTGAGGTAAAATGACAGCACTGTTAAATCGAAAATGTCCAGCAAAATTTGTCCGGCAAAACACCAAACAAGTAATTAATGAAGGGTTTAGGTTTTCTTTAGGAATCTGTGTGTATATATTTGTGTATATATATATATATATATATATATATATATATATATATATATATATATATATATATATAGTTATCTGTATTTCCTGGCGTCAGAATGGCATTACATACTAAAAAGGTAGACGTCTTTAGTCTAGTGAATGTGAAGCAAAAATAAAGACAATAATGCATGTTTTTAATTTTTAAGAAACATCGCATAAGCTGTGGACTAGACAAGAACACTTTAAGAAGTAGATGCCACTAAATTATAAAAGTAAAACATGTATTTTTTACTTTGATATGGTGAAAGTCGTTTAAATGTAAACATAACGGTATATCATAGAACTAAATATCAAAACATGATCTGAAATAGGTGACTGTTACTGTATCAATAAAATACAAACATACTAATACATGTCCAAATTACAATCCTAATTTGAAAGTGTCAATTTAAGTTAAATATGTGTATTACCAACAGAGAAGCGGCGCAATTATAACAAACTGTATATTTCTTAGAAATATATTGACGTTGTATTTTTATTATTACTAAACCAACCCGTTTTAATTTTTCAGCACTAGACGCTTCTTCGAAATAAAATTCCTCCCCAGTAGTGCTCGGACCAATATTATGGGAATCCAAAGTAATTTCGTAATTATAAGATTAGAAATGAGAAAAACGGGAAGGACCAAAATGTATTTCACTAAATCCACATAAAGGAATTCTTTTAACGATTAAGAGCATACCTTGATTTTGAGAAAGTTTAAATTTTGATAAACAAAGTTTATCTGACAATACTATGTACGACCTCCTGAGTGTTCTCGGGGATGTTTAGTCCACCGGCAGAGAATATTCTAGGGGATATCACAAACTAACTCACAAAAAAGACTGTTGTATAAAAATTAATAAAACACATTAAAGACTACAAATACTACTTTACATAAAACATTCGTGAAACAAAATTGTAAACGCTATTGGTCACAATTCACTTTTATGCATTCTTTTTTCTATATTTTCAGTTGTTCCTATCAATATTTTCATTACTTGTTCTTGTATTATTTTATATTCTATATTTTTCATTTTGAAAATCATTTGGATTGTACAAATATGTTTAAATCATCAGTATGTTTTAATACCATAGTGTTAAATTCTTTAAATGAATCCCTTTAATATAGTTGTCATGTGCTACATTTGAAAGTTTATAAAATAATATATAAAATAATAGCACATTTAATATAAAAAATCAAAAATAGCACCTGGCAACATGTAAAAGTAAATTTTCAAGTTTTATATTGTTCATATAAGGTATCAATTTATCAACTTTAAAATTTTATTAGCCGGTTTTTTATTTATACAAAAAAGAAATACGTGTGATGCAAAAACATACGTGTGAAAAAAGTTATGATAAGTATTGGATGATACACAATTGTGGTGTCTAGGGTGAAGAAATATATCCCAGGTAGTATATATCCTCATCAGTCATTTTCTGCTTTTGGTTGCTATAAAAACGTGAAATCTGGATAATCCAGCCATTTTTTTTAAAAAAAACAACAACAAAACTGTATTTACTGTCTAGAGTGTCATATTGTATACATCACGCGGTTAGTATTACATCTCATCAATAACAAAAATGACACCTTAAGTCAAATATATCAGCTTCCCCTCGTTTTAACAGCTTAAAACTTTTTTTTAAATTATTTTGTTTTAAAAAATATTTAAATCTCTGATTTAAAATTATTTGCACTTTTTAATGGTACGTTTTAAGATTATTATTTAGAATGTAAGGACTTACCTCCATTCAGTTAGTTCATCCATAGCAATCTTGTGCAGTGATTAAATATGTTTCTGGTTTTAATCTGCTAAAACTACGATTTGCAAGCATCAGAAAGCTTGTTTATCGCGAATCTTTACTATATTATGCCAAAACAAAACCCAAATGAATAGTAATTATTTCAAAACCTGCTCTAAAGCTATCATTTTTCTCCCCGTGGAACTATTTCAAGTCTAACAAAAGAAAAAGTGAGACAAGTAGGGACCAGAGTTATCGTACGGATCAAAAGTTTAGATTCAGTCCCGATTTGGGACGGCCCCACGTGGCTATTGTATGCAAAGAAATGGTCTAAGCGCCTCTCTGGAAGCAGAGGGACCACGAAAAGCAATAATATGTATTTGTGCTGTAATTTAGGCAGTCACTGAATTAACATGTATGACTCGAGTTATTCTTGTGAAGTTCTCTTCTTACGCCATATGTCAAACTGAATGCCTCCCAATACGGGATCAATTCTCCATTTACAAGCAGAAATCAATAAAAACACAAGTGTTCAAAATGGCGGGAAGATGTATCACCCTTTCTGTGCAAAGTTGTAGATTGGGGAAATCTATGTTTAAAAATGGAATTGCTATATTCACTTTGTATAGTTTAAGGAATATGAAATAAAACAAAGATCAATTAAAAGATAATATGACAATAAAGGAAAAGAAAATAAAATCAAATAATAATTAGCCTGACGATGGAAATGTATCCCGTAGCCGTAGGCTGGCCTATAAATTGTCACATTTTCCTAATTGCTTTTGGCAGATTTGCATAAGAATTTTCTCATGTGTCAATAGTTATTTCTGGTTTCGCCAAACCGTCATAAATTTCCAGTATTATGCATTTCTAGGGAAATGAAATATACATATGAGGACGGCGCGTGTCAATTTCAATTTTATAGAATTATTAAAAACGGTAACAAAAACAAAACGTGCATACAAATCGTTAATATCAACACTTGGCTTTTTGACAAAAAACTTGGAGAAAAGAAAGTCATTATCCGACAATTGATTTTTCATATTTTTTCTAACACTAAATGAGACGCAATTTTAACTTTTTTCTTCTTAAGTAGCGATTTATATGACCAATAGAATAACAGTTTTTTGTAGTACCGTTTAGTTTCTGTTTACATTTTTTGTAAATCAGGACATTTTGTCTAGAAGCTTATGCGAGATCAATCATTAATTTGATTTTTATATTTAGTTGTTTTAGGTTTTTTGGTTTTTTTTTTAATTTCTCCAGAACGGTTTTCCGAAGGTTAATAAATGCTTTGGGACAATTAGAGTTTGATGTCTGGACGAGATATAAACAATATGTTATATTTCACAGTTAGTGAAGAATAATAAATGTAGATAGACAAATAAGGTCCCAGAATTTCCACGATTTTCGAGATAAATTCCGTGAGTCTCATCAATAACCCATTGTGACTTGTTATCTAAAAAATAAAATCGTTGTAACTTTATACCTTTTATCTGTCGTCCAACTCGTTAAAAAACAGTCGAGCCAAATATAAAATGAATTGTCACATACCATTTTTTTAATTTTAATCATAAAATACATTCAAAAATGGTAATGACAGAATTAACACTTCGTGCATATACTTGATTTATAAATTCGACGAAAAACAGTCGTTGAATAGATTACAATGGGAAATAATATTGTCAAAAACCAATGTTATCAAGAATACGACACAATTAAAATGAAAAAATACGAGAATATAATAAAGATATATCGAACAAACTGCATGTTTGCACTCAGTACGTAAAATATGCATTTTGTTGTTTTATTCTTTTTTACAAATAAATCCCGTTTTAAATGTTCACGGGTTAAGACAATAGTTTGAAAAATAATTATTTATTATTAAACCTTATTTGCCAGCTTCAAAGTTTTTACTTTGCTTTATGATTTTAATTTGGACATGGATTGGTGTGTTTGTTTTTCATTTCTTGACCATACTAATTTAACACAAGCAAACTGATAAAACATGTTCAAATCACAATCCCAAAAACAAAGAATAAACTTTGAAACTGCCAAATTTAGTGAAATGCGCGAATTTTCATCGGGGATGTAAGATAATCTGCTCCAGGAAGGTAAGCATTTCCTATCTAGCTAGCTACCCCTGCCACGTGTGAAACCAAAATTGAGAATGAAAGGAACATGGAACTATAGGACGTCATATATATCCAGGTCAATCCTGGACACAGAGAAATCAAACTTATCAATAATACTGTGATGAAGGCCCAACCATGCAATACCCCTGAGTCATTACAGAGGTGAGGTCAGGTGTTTGGGGAAGGTTAAGCACCTCCTGTCTAACTACCTTCATCTGCCACATGTGAAATCAAAATTGAAAATGAAAGGAACATAGAACTTTGTCAAATATATCTAGAATGATTTAAGATACAGGGATATACTTGTCAACAAAATTATGATGACAACCATGAATCTTTTTTGTAAAATATGTCTAATGATATTTTATTGCCTCAAAATTGTGAGTATATTAATACTTTAAAACATATTAATAACATTAAAATTAAACTTACGGGACAATTCTAAGCTAGTCACATATTTTAAACACTAAGAATAGACATTATATATGAGTAGAGTGAAGGCTTTGGCCAACACACTATAGAACTTGCTGTCACGCATACTATGGTAAAATTTCGCGGCTTTGTGGATGTAATTTGCAGCATTTACCAAAATCCTGTTTCTGTCTTTTGAAGTGATATTGTAGGTAATATGTCGACCCAACGCCCAAAACGACACCACTGGTTTTAACTCCAATGTTCGTTTGGAGTGAGTGGTCCTAGTATAGATTTTAACTCCAATGTCCGTTTGGAGTGAGTTGCCCTAGTATATCTTTGTCCTGAATTGTTTATTTCATTGTCTTGCATTGTTTCTTGTTATTTACTGTTGCAAAGTACATTAAAATATTTACTTTTTTATATTCATTTATTTAAATAAGTTATTTTTAGATTACATACTATACCAGTTTTAATTTTACAGAACTAGACAGCCGTTTCGGAAAGTAGCGCTTGGACCAAAGTTATGAATTCAAGATGTTAAAAAATACCCATAACATCAAAATATATTTCACCAAATTTAGCTGAGGAATTTCTAATCTTAACTAGCAGCAAATATAGACATTAGTATATTTCTGACAATAATACGCAATAAATGTCCAATATTGCCTATTATTTAATATCAACGTCAAAGTACAACAAAATTAAAAAATATGTCGCTATTACATTGATGATGTATATAAATGTACGTATAATATACATTTTGTCAAAATTACGTAGATCTTTTGCTCCTAGATCGAAGCGGTCCAGGCGCCCCCTTCCTCAGTGAAGTTTCGGTTAGTGTTCTGAAAACTTGCTTATACTTACAGTACAGGCCTAGCGAAAGCTTAACACCGCAGCTTGGCTTCCGAGTAGCCGATATATGATTGATAACATAAAGTTATGCTTCCAGAGAAATTTAAAAAAAAAAAAAAAAAAAAGAAAAGTGCGAAATGTCTGCAAACGCGAATTCAACAATCGGAGTGCATAATTCTTTTAACCTTAATGTAAAACATTCAAACTATGAAAAAATCGGCGATAGCACAGAATGATGTTCAGGAATTCAATAGAAATGCTTTAAAACTGCATACCAGTGATTTGTTTGAGTGCCATAAACTCTTTTTGTTTGAAATTGTAATTCAGATTTTTCTTTTTTTTTTAAACTTTGATAACTGAAACATATGATAAAAACAAAACACATAAAAAGCCAGGAAAATCAGCGAGATATTTGACCATAAATCATTAATGAAGAATTCCGTGACAGATTTACCGTTCCAAAAACCAAACTTCATCTTCTATAGTCAATCTTAACGTGTAATAATTCTTTCTTCTTTGTGTGATTAAGAGCAAGACGAAATCGTCCATAGGGCATTGAAAAGTTAATCTTTACAACATAAACAGCTTCCTACAGAATTACTAGAACTATGTAATGTCCAAATAGAAATAATTTGGTCCCATTAGCCACGGATGCTGTCCCAGAAGTACCAACGTAAACACCGTGACGATCATTAGTTAATATTACCCCAACAGTATGCCTTTATAATTTCTCTCCTGTGATTTTATTTTACAATTTTCCATATCAAAAAATGGTTTTACAGGAATGAATAACGTAGAATAGTGTTTTTATGCGCACTTTTTTGCCGTTTTTGACAACAATTACTTATATGATAAAAACAAACACACAAACATGATTAATCGATCTAGAATTTCGTTTTTGTTGTTTCTTCTTTTTTCTTGAAGGTTTTGTTTATTGGAATTCGTATATTTGTTGAACCCTGATACGATACTGTGCAAGAAGAAGTATTTGCGGTAGGAAACTTTCGCGGTTATTATCTTCTAAACTATTTCACAGTAAGAAATTGTAATGGTTCCGACTGTAAGGAAAATGAACGAAGGGAATTAATAATTTTCGCTGAGAAGATATTTTCGTGGAACAAGTGCCATCGTGAAAATCGCGACTGTTTCTTCCTCGTGATTGTTTCTTCTTATACCGTATTGATATTAAATTCTTTTTACGCTTATTTGATAAACGTGATCAGCTTCAGTTCCTCTCTGAATCATTGCACATCTCGTTCTTACGACATGACATATAGCATATAAGCCAGAACAAAGTTCGAATGTTATTATCATAATTAAGAAATAAAAATAGTGTGTTTCCTTATATTTTATTGATACGCATAGTAGGACATGTTCTGGTTGTTGGTTCATGGTTTGGTAAAAACATTCGTGTAAAATACGAGGGTCGTTCAAAAAGTCTTGTCCCTTCCTGTAAACCGTAAATAAAACATCGTAATTTATTATATTGCCACTTGTCACGGGTGACTGAGTTCATTTCCAAACACGTGGAACATTTTTAGATTATATATGCAAAAGAATTAGTTTTTTCTTGCCATAATTTCATCATAACACTCGTTACACTGCTTGGAAAATTACGGACATGACAGGTAAACACATTATTGAAATGAGAAGCTTCATGAAAGCCTGTGCAAAACTCGTTAAATCGCCCAAACAAACATTCATTGAAATGCAAGATGTTTTTGGTGAGCGAAAGCTGTCATATAGGCCCATCTTACGCTAGATACGTAAATTTAAAAATGGTGTTAACGACATTTCTGATAAGGCCCGTTCTGGAGGACCAAAAACAGCATGCACCAAAGAAAACATTACAGAAATTCAAAAACGGGTCAATAGGGATGGAAGGTTGACTGTTAAACAGATAGCTGAAGTCGTTGGTTTATCAATAGGGGCCGTACATTTCATTCTCAGAAAAAAACTAGTCATGAGAAAGATTTGTGCTAGATGGATCCCTCATTTGTTGTCAAAAGAGCAAAAGCTCACACGGGTCAAAATGGCTAAAATCTGCTAAAAAAATATATGGTAATTGTAACAGCAGGCGTCTGGTTGATATAGTTACAGGTGACGAAACATGGGTATATTACTTTTAGCCACATAGAAAGATAAATAATAAAATATGGCTAACCAGAAAAGGAAAAAGACCTGAAATTGCAAGGCGCACTCAACGCACAAAGAAAGTTCTTTATGCTATATTTTTCAATAGTAACGACATAGTTGCCCAATTTCCCATCCTTAAAGGCCAGGGTATCACGGAAAACATTTATAAAAATAAAATTCTTAAGAAAAGACCAAAGTCAGGAATTCGTGGTATTCGGTTACTCCATGACAATGCTCCTGCTCACTAATTTAAGTTGGTGACTGAACTTTTGTACAAGGAACGTGTTGTTGTTTTACCTCATCCACCTTATTCACCTGATCTTTCACCGTGTGACTTTTATCTCTTTCCTAAACTTAAGAAACACCTTTCTGGTCGTCGATACAGATCTCGTTCATCGCTAGGTTCAGCAATTCATCAGTTTCTCAATGGTATATCCAAAAAGAATATGCAAATGTATTTAGAAAATGGATCCAACGTCTTAAAAAGTGTGTAGCCGTTAAAAGTGATTATTTTGAAGGAATAAAAATAAAATATCATAAATAAAACGTCTTAATTTGTGTTTTTATTATGAATGACAAGACTTTTTGAACGGCCCTCGTAAATGGGAAGTTATTAATACATTAATACAATAACTCCACCACTGAACACTTACTGTAGTGACCGTCCAAAGTCGGGAGTCCCAATATATTTATTTTCTTGTCATGTTTGGTTTTATAATCATTAACTTGTTTTCTGTCATATATGCTAAATGGCTTGAAGTGATATACAAACAGGTTGTTTTTTTTTTTTTTTTTTGTTTTTTTTTTTTTTTTCTCGTCAAAGGTGTGTTTTTCATATATAAATTCTCCTTTCAGTCCTTTGTCTTTTGTATTTTTCAGTATCATTGAAATACATACCGTCAGAGCTTTTTTGGGGATTATTTTCAGTAGCAATGACCTCCAAACAATTAGAATTGTTTTGGTGCATAACAGCACCACTGACCTCCAGCCCATAAGAGTTGTTTTGCCTTTTTCAATATGATTTGACTTTACCAAACTACGTGTACAATTTCACTTTAGATTTCCCAGATGGACATTTTGTATTCCTGTAATATTCTCAAATGGCACATAAATGTAACCAATATGTCTGAAACTATATAAAACAAGGTTCAATGAACACATAACCATGGCAACAAAAGAGGTACTTCGTCAGTTAGGCAACCGTCCAGAAAGACATTGAACTAAACCGTTTTTATTTTGATACAATTCAGGCCGGAACACAAAAATATATGTATTTGATAATTCTGCTATCCCCTCCAGGTTGAACAATCCGTTGTTCCATGTGCATTGTTTCGTGTTGCCGCTATGAACAGCATACCCAACCTCAATATTTTCATTTTCAGATAAATTGTAACACACCAAGTTCCGGTTGTTCAAACCTCTGTTACTTCAACCAGTTTTAACCAGATTCTTACTGTTGAAAAATAAATTCACAAAACTAAAAGTAAATCATATTTGAAACAAACATGTGTAATTTGAATTAAACAAGTCTCAAAGACTTCAACACAATAACCATCAATTGCTAGGCCTGTGATGACGTTTGGATGACGTCAGGCTTTAATCGCGATTTACTCCTGTCACAATCAATGTTAGAAGTAATTAAGCCTGGTTTTCCCAGAGAACGGGTCATTTGTATTATGTTGTGATTAAAAATGTTTTGAATATCCACTAGTGAAATGGTTAAGCTAACAGAGTTTTGAACAACTTGGGCCATATTGTACAGATTTCTAGTCCTATACTATCAGTAATACTCAGCGTCATAAGTTTTTTGCTGTCTTGTTTTCAGTTATCAAAACAATTGATAAATGTTTTAAAACTTCTATGACGTCATGTGTTGTTATTGCTAAATTGATAGTTAACTTTTTTTTGTGGGATATGGATAGTTTAAGAGCTATTCATCTCTCAACTAATGCCATTCATTCTTTGTCATCCTCTTTACACGAAAAAGCTTTCGTTATTTTTTTATAATGAAAACACAATATATTTACAGAGTTATCATATGTACAACATTATGTTAAACTATCATAACGGTCCTTGTGCTTTCTCTGTCTAATGCAGTACCAACTCGTGACTTTTGTGACATATATATATTTGACTGACATCTACAGTAAGCACAGGAGTGTAAGATTGCATGATTTTTTATTGTGGTGAATCCAGACTTGGATTCATCATTTTTGTACTTATCTATAACGTATACATGTATTTTACATTTATTCCTCTATACTAGTGGGCGGGTTACCGGAATAAATGCTAAATTCTGAAATAGTTTGACACTTTCCTTAATCTTAACGAAAAAATCTGGAATATTAAAACCAAATCTAGAATAATCATTTAAAAAACCCGGAGTGTTTAGACCAAACCCGGAGTAATCAGACAAAATCCGGAATATTCGGTCGAAATTCTGAATAATTAGATTATTTTTACGGTGAAATATATATAAAATATATCCCTCATCACAACTTATTATCACATGCGTCTACCTATTTTTACCAGTGTAATACTTAATGTATTACTTCATAAAATTAAAAATAATAACAAACAACATATAACACAAGAATCATATACATCGAATTCAAAGCATTAAAAATTTTAAAAAATAGCACATTGCGCAAGTATTATATAAATCAGTTCCAGAGCATGAATATGTCACAGTAGAACAATAAAGTGATTGATAAAGGTCATGTACTTTTAATGAGGTATAGTCTAACTTATGTAATTATACTTTTTAAATGAACATAATTCTATAGAAAGTCAGTGAAATGTATCAAAATCAAGTCATATGAAACGCCAGACCAAGGTGAATATAAAACCGTCATGGGTATAGAAGTTCATGTATAATTTACATTATATCGATTCAGCACCATTCATCTTTATTTGTTCTCGATAAAAGACGATCATCTCCAAAAATTATGAATATTTAATGTTATAGCCTACTGTTATTACACCTGAAATCAATGATGCGTAACGGTAACCATTGTTGATAATTTGACACGTTTATTCGTTTTCCTTGTTGTGTAATCTAATTGATTGGTTTCGATACCCAACAATTTTCCCATTTAATATAATTAGTAGTTATTGATACCCCTAAAGTTATCAATTTATAGGAACAGAAATTATTCCAAATGTCTAATAATTTTTATCACAGTCCGTGACATTAATTATTATTGGGAAATCAGGTGATTTTGTCATGTAATGCGATCTACCCTGTAAATGTCGACCGTATGAGGGGTAACCCGTTTTATTTTTACGCCATCTGTCGATTTAAATTCATCAATATATTATAACATATTATTTAATCATGTAAACTGATCGAGATCGTTTGTTACCTGTAATTCGTAATACTCTAATTAAAACAAAACAAGAGCAATTCATTTTTGTTAACTTCTAACGGATGCTCTATAATACGAATTGCTGAAAATTTTTTTTTTTAAATCTACAACAACAAAAATCACAATTTGATCTAACCGTTGTGTGAGAGTACACAAACTTAATGGACTCTACGAAATGAAGCGCTGTTATAATTTTCTTTTTTATTTTCTGAATGAAATATTCAAAAATTCATCACAAGACATTGTCATTTAAACTAAGCGCGATTATGATTTCAATCCTTTGTTTACAAACTTTGTCAAAGAATGGTTTGTCGCATCTTAACTTTTACTTGAACACGGATTGGTGTGTTTGTTGTTTTTTTTAATTTCAACATGGACTGGTATGTTTTGATTTTTTAATTTGAACATGGACTGGTATGTTTGGGTTTTTTTTAATTTGAACATGGACTGGTATGTTTGTTTTTTTTTAATTTGAACATTGACTGGTATGTTTGGGTTTTTTTTAATTTCAACATGGACTGGTATGTTTTGATTTTTTAATTTGAACATTGACTGGTATGTTTGGGTTTTTTAAATTTCAACATGGACTGGTATGTTTGGGTTTTTTTAATTTCAACATGGACTGGTATGTTTGTTTTTTTAATTTCAACATGGACTGGTATGTTTGTTTTTTTTTAATTTCAACATGGACTGGTATGTTTGGTTTTTTTTAATTTGAACATTGACTGGTATGTTTGGTTTTTTTTTTAATTTGAACTTTGACTGGTATGTTTGGGTTTTTTAATTTCAACATGGACTGGTATGTTTGTTTTTTTTTAATTTGAACATGGACTGGTATGTTTGGTTTTTTTTTTAATTTGAACATTGACTGGTATGTTTGGGTTTTTTTAATTTCAACATGGACTGGTATGTTTGTTGTTTTTTATACTGTGAACATGGACTGGTGTGTTTGTAGCTAAAAAATGCATTCTTTGTAATAGCCGATCCAAACAAGTAAGAATGAAAATAGGTAACATGACACTGTTTACAAAACTCCATATTTTAGACATGCATTGCGTTCAGGTGGGTTCCTACCATTAAAGTTGGTGTTTTTTTTTTTTTTTTTTTTTTTAACAGTGACTCTTAAACATTAGTCTAGAAACATTTCTATGTTTGTTAGTCGGCTTATTTGTTGTAAAAACTAATTGCCATCAACCACGCAATATAGACTGAATACGTAAATAACTTAATTTGTCGTTACTAGCGAAAAATAACGAAATTGTCAAAATTTGTAGAACGTGTTTATTATTATTTTTTAGTCATTTTATGAAAATTATATTATAATAAAGTTATATTAATAAAATTATATAATTGAAATATAATGTAAAGAAAAAAAATCATATTCTGGAAGAAATGTGGTGATTTTGAAATTCTATTTCGGGTTGGACTGATAGACAAATTTTGACACTTTATCGTCCACATTTAAATGATAAATATCGGCAATATAATTATGTCAACAAGGACACGTGCTAAATATAGAAAGTCCAGTGTCAAATTTTAATTTTAATGAGATGTCATTTTTGTGTCCTTAAGCGCCTATTAAATATTAACCAATTCCACATTGCAGTGGTCAGTATTATTTAGTAGCTACATATCGATCAATGGTCAATCAATTAAGATAACCTGTAATACTTATCGTTCCATTGTCCAGTTGGTCATCCGGACTTGATTTTCCATCTGGCCTCTAACACCGTTCAATGCACATGAATTGTATAGTTTCAGTTGTATACTTTTATCAACATCTGTTGTCTTTATATGGTTCTTTATCTATTTCTTATAAAAAAAGCAACAGTTCGTATTTTTCCGCGCATGAGTTTTACACAGATTGCAAAAAATATATGTCTGAATTTGATTGTTTCTTGATTCCATTTTTATAAATAGATTGTAGGGCTATGTATGGTCAATGGTTCTAATATTTGTACCAGTTTGATTTTGTTATGTTTTCATTCGATTTGGTTCATATTTCTGTTGTGGTTATATCTTGGTGTCTTGGTGCACCTTGTAATCATCAAGTATATACTTTTTGTCTTTGTCACTATAGTTATGGAAGTATGAAAGAATTTGACATTTTGCTAACTGAATAATTCGCATAGCGAATTATCTTACGTGTGCAATGTCCAATTCTTTCATACTTCCATAACAAAAAAAAATTAACTTCATTTCTTATAATTCAATTTTTAGAAATTTTTTCAACAACAATTCAATAATTTAAATAACAATATTGCCGTAGCAAGTAAAAAAAATAGCATCGCAATGGCGTAGGAATTCAAATGTCTCTGTGCGTCATCCATAATAAGATGACGTCACTGAGAGCCAATCCATTCATGCAAACGTAACAGAAAAATATGACCAATCAAAATGCTTGGAACAAAGGAGAATTGAATTATTACTCAATATATTTATCTATTATCTATTTATGACCCATATTTTACAAGAAAAATACCAAGCCACCGTACAAGAGAGATAGTAGTACTTACATATATTAACCTGTCCTTATGTTTCAGAAAAAAAATTCAGATAGAACTCCTAAGTGGATTTAATTTATTCAATATTACCGAACAACCGGATTTTTAGTTCCTAGTAAATTAAGAATTCTTTTCAAAATGTATCCATTGAAGGATTTGTGGTTGGATATATTGATATCGATAGCCAGGTCCCACTTAAACTACGCCATCGGGTACTTTTTGTCACTATTTCCGGTAACCTGGCCGTTAGATTTTTTATAATTGTTATGTTTTTTATTTAATGACTCTGTTGTCATGTGCAGAATTTGACTAATTAAAATATGTATAAAAATATCAAAATTTCATACATAACATTGTTATTGAAATGATTCCAGTGAGCCTAGAATGTGCGTAGGTGTGAGAGCGGAATGTATTTTCGTTCTTGTCCTCTATTGTGGTTTGCCGCCGTAACGGTTTATATTCCTTATAAGCAGATGGTATATTATATGGAGATGTTCAGAAATCCTACAAACATCTGTATTTTTCGCTAATTTTGCTTAAAACTAGCAAGGAAGGCTATGGATAGCCTAGTTGTTTACGTTTACATACACTTGTGCTGATAATCTTTACAAATAAACACCATTGATGTTTCAATGTTTTGACGTCGACGCCATTAAGTTATCATAATCAAACGAAGAGGAACCGTTATAACCACAAGGCATATAGTTACTAAATGAAAACTGGGGACATCAAAATAAAAAATTGACATTTTTCTAAGTCTAAGATGGAGTATTCATGGACTGGTATGTTTGTTTGTCCTTGACTTTGAACACGGACTGGTATGTTTGTTTGTCCTTGACTTTGAACATGGACTGGTATGTTTGTTTGTCCTTGACTTTGAACATGGACTGGTATGTTTGTTTGTCCTTGACTTTGAACATGGACTGGTATGTTTGTTTGTCCTTGGATTTTGAAATGTGCTTTGGACATGGACTGGAATGTTTGTGTTTGACATTCTGGGTTGTAATCTAAACAATGACTAATATGTTTTTTTTGTCTTTGACTTTGGACATGGACTTGAAAGCTTCTTAAATTTTTAATTATAGGAGTATTTTATAACGTGAAAGATCAAACATTTTTCCTTTGTTTTAACAGCATTAGCCATCCCTGTCTGTACATAGTGATACGTGTGGTAGCTGATCACAAAGGAATTAACAACTTTTAGTTCTCCCAGATGTTTCTTTTTTCACGAAGAAAAAAATGCGTAACCTTTCTGTAATCTTGCCATCATCCTAATATTTGATGGGTGAGAAAAGTCGGATATGAGTCAAGGGAATATAGTGCTCTTCCGTCAACCATGTGACATTTTGATATGGGATCAAAACGGCCCTTTCGAGCTTTCGTATAAAATGTCATACGGTAATATGCGGGCTCAATAAATACATATTTATATTCTATTTCTCGGGTAACTAGTGTTCATTAAATTAATTTCACATCAAAGTGAATATAACGACTGAATATTCCCAGTAAATTGCTCCTGAAGCGTTTAGTATTAACCCTACAGATCAAGTTAAATTAATCACAAAATCTTTAAATTCTGCAGCCGAACACTTTTTATTTCAGTAAGTGCCTATAAATGAATGGTAAACTTAATTAGTTTGGGTAAATGAAATTATTTAGTGTTGCGTCGATTTTGCAAATTGAATTAAAACCTAATTTATCTAAAGTCTTCCTATCTGAATGTGAAGCACATAGATAAACAAGAGGCCAAGAAAGCTTCACACGTTAACTATTGTCAATGACATAATTACTTAAAAACGACCTTCTTGTAAAACCAATGCTCACTCCAAGGAATAGAAAAGCCATATTGTACCGTTAATAAATCAAATAATTGATACTTAAACTATATACTTATCTCCTTATCCTAACCATATGTGATCGCTGAAGCTTATCTTGTTAAAGGTATAGAAATTAAGCGTTTGACTAACTTGAAACATTAAAACATAAATTGTTCAATGTATATTGGATGGTCCAGGCCCTAGGTTTTACAATCATTCCTTAACCAATATATTTTCTAATATTTTATGGTACAACAAATTAAAATAAATCAACAAAATAAAGAATATAGATGTAATAAGCTTGGAACAATCTTCAGAATACCAACTTAAAACCTCGGATATTTTGAAAATTAACAGAATTAATTCGTTTTCAAATTTGGCAGATTTAAGTTAAAGAAAATCTTGGTTAAGAGATGATTGTGTAACCTGGGCCAGGCGCCGGTTTCATAATCATTCCTCAGCTAAGATTTTCTTTAAGTTAAATTTAGCAAATTTTGGTTATATCTTTTAGAACTACTGATGAATATTTTTGTCAAAACTAAATGCAAATGTTTTAATCTAGCAGCGATCTTAAAAATGACACCCTAAATTAAATTTCTAAATGTCTTAAAAATACACAAAATTATAAGGATTTGAAATTTTGAAAAACTAAATTAAAGAAAATCTTAGTTAAGAGATGATTGTGTAACCTAGGCAAGCACGTTTAAGTACTAAGTACATTAATATTACGATTTTTGCCGACGAAAACAAGCACCGTTAATATTCCAGAAGAATCCACTACCGTGACGTCACGTTATCTTTTTATTTTCCATATAATAACCCGTTTTGTTGGATTAGTTCATGTCAAATAATGATGAATCAAAATGAAAAAGAAAGAAAGAAGAAAAGGAAAAACCGTACACATGGTAATATTAATAAAACACTATGATACCGGTCAAAATAAGTCATATCCGATATATTGTTAATATTTTAAAGTAAATCGCTGTTTTATTCAACATTTTCCGACTTATTGACAGCAATGTTCAATCTTGTGTCTAAAAAAAATCAAACACAAACATAATAATTCATGTCCGAATCACAATCCATAAGCAAAGTGAAAAACTTTGAAACTGACAAATTAGGTAAAACACGTGAACTTCCACCAGGGAAATGAGGCTGTGTGTTCCGGAAGGGTAAGCTCCTACTGTTTAGCTAGCTTCAACCGCCACGTGATAATAATATAATATTGGTGATGAATGAGATAGAGTTTGTTTGTTCATTGTTTTGTAAAACAGACTTATTTTTAATATTCAAATACTTAGTATGCGTTTTGATGTATCACAGAGCTCAAGTCTAAAATACCGGTAAGTGTGTTTATTGGTTTCTTCCAAAATTACTAAAATTGTCCAAATGCTACTAGTTTTAAAATCTGAAATTCCTCAAAAACTAAGGTATATTCCCTTATGCAAAGTATTTTCTTAGCTAGATTTGGTTAAATATATTTTGGTTCTTTCGATATCTTTTCAACATCTTAAAAAAATTCACAATTTTGCACGGTCCAAGCACTGCTGATGAGGAATTGCATTTCGAAACGATGGTCTAGTGCTGTAAAATTATAACTGGTATAATATGTAATATTAACTTAATTGTCTGTCCAAAGTTGTGAACTTTCTTGTATTGTTCGTCCGTTTCTGTAGATTACATTTATTGTATCTTGTTGTTTCATTGGTTGTTTCGAAGTATTAAGTACATGGTGTCATATATCATTTTTTGAATGTATTTTATGATAAGTTCAAAAAATGATATATGACAATGGCCATGTTTCCAGTGAAATAGTTCTCTCTGGAAATCGTTAATCCAGGCGGCAATACATTGTATTGTCAGACAGACAGATTCGCTTCGTAACTTTTAAAATTCCGTAAAAAAAAGCTATGCTTTGTCGTTCAAAGTAATATTCCTGGGTGGATTTGGTAAAATACAATTTGGTCTATTCAAGTTATTCTATTTTTTTTCATTTCAACATCTTTAAAATTTTGAATTTCCACGAGTGATACTGATGAGGAATTTTTATTCTAAAACGGCCGTCTAGTGCTTCAAAATTAAACCAGATTTAATAATAATGGCATGTGCTACTTTTGAATTATATTATTTCATAAAAATTAAAAAGTAGCACATGACAATGATAATAACATACATTGTATCAGGTTCTTTTTTCGTTAATTGTATCCAAATACAAAGTACTTGGTCATCATAGTATTTTCAGTTACCCTGGATATGTTTGACGTCACGTGGTTCCATGTTTCTGTCATTCTCGGTTTCGAATGCACACGTGGCTTGTGTGGCTGGCTGGGCTGGGTTATTTGCCCTCCCAGAGCGCTCGTCCGACCTCTTTTTAGATGAAAGTTTAGCCTGGTTTGCAGGTTTCGGGGGTTTTTGCTTTGCTTTAAGATTGTGTTTTTGGGCATTGATTGGTATGTTTGTTTTTGATTTTATCTAATAACGAACTATTTCAGATTCAAAACCCGATACTACAACAACATATACTCAAATTATAGTTCTTGATTTACGTGCCAATCTTGTAAGTTATATGTATATAACTGGAGTATGAAAAAATGAATTAGAAAGTTCGGAGAACCTACTTTCAGTCTTTTTGGTGTGTTGCAAAACTCCAAAATACTCAATGAAGATTGGTATATAAAATGAGAGAAAACATGTCTTTTAGCTAAACCCACACTGAATTTTATGGGTTTTTTTTATTTATTTATTTATTTATTTATTTAAGTCATTGTACATTTCTATTTTCTATTTTAATTGTGTCATCCGTGTCTTTAAGACAGGTTATCACACTTATTTTAATGTGTTTGTAATATCATATTTTTGAATTTTTATGTATGGAATATTCAAAGATTTATAATATGACATAAATATGGTTAAAAATTAAAAATGAACATATAAACAAATGCAAGATAAACCCAAATCGTAGACATTTCATTCCATACTGTGGAATTTGCACACGACACATTGAAAAATTCCAAAACTTCGCAACATGCATCAGACAAAATTCAAAACATTGCCAAAAGTTGTGGTTTTATAAATTTTTATGTTGCTGATACTTGTGAAATTTGTATCCTTAAATGTAGGCGTTATATTTTCTGACTTAATATCGATATTGCAATAAAATATGATACATTGTATATATACCGTCAATATAGATAAGGCAATAAGTGTAAGTATAAAGACTTACTGTACTGTGCGGCAATCTGCTTCTTCGCTCTCAAAGCTGTTTTTGAAAATTTTGGTTTTTGATAAAGTATTATATAATATTTTGGAAATGAAGTTTAAGCCGCGTTAATTATCATATTAGATATTTCATTCACAGAATATGCAGTGGGAATTCAAAAGTCGTTTGTTAGGCAATACAATCCTTATCATAATAAAGAATAACTCAGTTAATGTTAAAATGAAATGTGAGGCTCCTAACGATGGTTACAGAGCGGCAAGGCTATATAGAAAAATGATAACATAATAAATTTATAATATTTCAGGTTTCTTCTACACGCACTGGGCATGAATGCAAATGTTGGAAAGTTGACCGAAAATAAAATACATGCCTGTTTCTATTACAATTGCAAATGTAATCCACATAAAAATCTTATATTTATATTAATAGTCATATTTTATTCAATAATAACATATTTGGTAATGGAATAAAGTATCAATTCCTTGGTGGAATTCACATATCTAACTTAATTTGTCAGTTTTTAAAGTTTCTACTTTCCTTTTCGGATTGCGATTTGAACATCTGCTGGTTTGATGCTGATATAGACTTTGAATGAGATATATACATGTGTCGTATACCTTTTTTTGAATGTATTTTATGATTAAATTCAAAAAATGGTATTGACACATGTACTTGGTGATAAGGCGAAACATCAAAACAAAGCAATCAATATATGCAAAATTCTGAAGAATGGTTGATGCGCCAGAAATAGAGTTGAAAATAAAACCAAATAGCTATCTCCAGATTGATTGGAAATATGCATCTAATCGCTTAAATATTCCTAAGAGCACTCCGTAGAAAACCACCAAAAGCGACCAATACTTCCACATACTGTATAATAAGAAATATTAGCGGTTATGATCTTCTAAACTTTTTCACGGTAAGAAATTTTCACGGTTCCAACTGTAGGGAGAGTGAATCAAGGGAAATAAATAATTTTCGCCGAGAAGATATATTCGCGGTACCAGTGACACCGTGAACATCGCGAATATTTTTTCCTCGCGAATGTTGCTTCTTATACAGTACTGCATTTACATCGTCATATATAGTTCTTTAATTTAAAAATAAAGTCCACTTAAAATGGTATATGACAATAATAAAAACATTTAAATAGGTATATGACAATAATAATGATAATAAAAATAATAATACACAGGTGCTGCAAATATCTGTGCATTTAAAATGCAAATTATATAAACATTCAGGGTTTTAAATACATGTACTAAAAATAATTTATTAATGATCTGCACATGATATTAAAGACAGAACTAAATGCAGTGTCGTCTGCTCAATTTTAATTTCACAAATGTCAATTAAGTATGGTTTGCTTGACAACAGTGTAACTGCCAAGAACACATGACACATGCATAGAAAAATAAAAGGTTGGGAAACAATAAAGAAAAGTTATATGAATCAACCAAGTTCAACTTAGGACATCGTAGTTTTGAACTATATTCAAACAGAAAAATTATATACAGTATCGTTACTTTGTGGACGTATACGGTATCCGAATAGGAGTTCCACTATAGTGCGTCAAGTTTGACCTGGCCGTTTGACCTTTAATTTGAATATTAGTTTGGGCCAATAAACTGTGTGATTTAGGTAAGACAACATATTGCATTACCATAAACACCCGGTACCCAGTATTACTATCATCTATCTTATATATTAACTTTACATAGCACCTAAATTACACGATAGATATATTTGTTTGAATATTCAAATTAAAGGTCAAACGACCAGTCAAACTTGATGCACTATAGGCTTGTGTCGTATGCTGTTGTTGATTTTTTTCAATGAAATAATACGTTCAAAACTAGCACAGACAGGAATTTAACAAATCCATCTCTTTATACTTATTTTAAAGAAACCATTCATGTAACAGAGATGTCATGGCGCATCTCTAGATCTAGTCAAGTTCTGAATTTAGGGTGCCCGCAAACAAAATCTTACGTAGAGGGGACACTATTAGGCACTTCAGACGGGTAAGTGTTACTATTAATCATACATGTGAAAGAAGGTGTGTCATAATCTAAATTGAGAAAAAGACACTTCTTAATGGGAACAATACCTTCGCGACAATTTATAAAAAGAATCTTACGAAAGTATGCATTTAAAACACCGTAAATGATCACGTTTTGTGTGCGTTTAAATACATTCCCTATTTCATATACCGGTAGTGTCTGGGCTTTTTGAGTAGTATTTACAATGTAACCGATGATTTATGTATGTAATGTATAAAAATGTACATCTTTAACAATAATCAACCCTGTTGTCATTTTTTAATGTATTTTATGATTATTTTTTTTTAATGGATTATGACACTGCCATACTCTGTCTATGAACAAGTATATAACTGTGCGAATGGTTTAATCTGTTGAATTGCAAAACCGTGAAAAATTAATTAATTAAAATAAATAAATAAATAAATAAAAGAGGCACATATGATGTTGCATTATGCACTTTATTGTTTCATCCCTTCGGACCGCGTGGCTTGACTTCTACTAGAGGCCTCTATAATTCACTTATTGTTAGTTGCACGTTTTGTTCATTGGAGTTCTTATAACTATGTCACATACCTTTTTTAATTTTATCAATCAATCAATTGGACCATAGACAATAACGATTTTTAATGTATTGAATCATAAAATTAAAAATGGTATATGACAACTGCGTTTATGTTGTGAAGCAATTTATGTGGAGTAGAATAAGATAACGCCTTCTCATTTGTCAGTTTCAACGTTTTACTTTGCTTTGGAATCGTAATTGGACATGGACTAGTACGTTTGTTTTGGATAGTTATAGACTATGTGAACATCTCTAATCAAACCGGAAATTGTAAGCAGGTTTTACATTTACCTCAACCATTAGCTTCATTCGTTGTAATTCCAAATATTAACCACTTTGAGGAAGTAATAGTTTTTAACTACTCGGAATGTCGTCCCACTGAGCTGTTTATCGCTAAGTACTGCTTTGCTTTCATTTTACTGCATGTTGGAATTCTGTGTCATTGTATATTTACCCTAAACACCAATTTCTCGAAAATTACATTTTTCGACTATCGCCTTGTTTTAATTTACGCGTTAAATAATGAAAAGTGAAATAAACGAATTTTGGTACATCGCAAAAGCAAACAGTTTATAGTATTCTAATGCGGCTAAGCGTGCCTCAGAAATAGGGACTATAAGTTCGCCCTTATTTGAAACAATTCACCTCCATCTGACGTCAGAGACTCTGGTTACGCAAAATGTCGTCATTCGTTTTATCAAGTCTATTGTTCTTGTACCCGGAAATCTAAACTCATGCAGATCACATGACGAGTCTTGCATTACCTATAATCAGGCTCCGGGACCACGAACCGGCAAAACTTAAATAAGCAAAAACTTATTATCAAAATATTAGTTTTGACTTAACTAAGTTAAGCCCAAAAAAGTCAAGTATTGTCCGTGATCACTGGACCAATGTACTTGTTTTAAAAAAGTTGAGTTCAAACATAGATTTAAGTTTTAAAAAAGTTTTGTTTGTTTCGTGGTCCATTTACTTTTAACGTAACTGTCAGAGTTCAGAAAACTTAGATTTAAGTATAAAAACTAGCTTTAAAGTATTGTTCCTGATCCGTGGTCCAGGGCTCGGATATTTCATTTGAGTTTTGATTAGTGGATATATTCTACTGCACTGTTAAATGTTCTATATATTTTATTTCAAAGTTTTAATTGCGTTACATCGTTAACATAAATATCATGATACATAACTTTAAATCTGTTAGAAAAAAATTTAAATTTAAAAAAAACCATTGCGGTCTACGCCTTGCAATTTTCATAATGACACGTGAAGGAGTTCGGAGTGAAATACATATATGTTCACCGGTGAAAATACATGTATTTCACTGTTGTGAAAATATGCGTTTTATCAGGTAAATATTTTTCATTATTTCATTATTAATATAAAATAAAAAATATATTTCCTTATGCTATTTCACTAGCCATTTGATAAACCAACAAAACAAGGTCCAGTAAATTTCCGAGCCCCACTGATCTTTGGAATTATCTAACCTTAGAGCACCAAAGATTATAGATCATTGTATTCCATAAAGTATTTATATATTGTAACAGGGTGATGAATATTGTGCCCTGAAAACTGTGAAATTAAATTTTGAATTGATTAAGTGAAAATTACTCAATTATAATCACTGCTGGATATAGCATCGCAATGGCTCTGCAAGAAAAGAGAGAATTTTGCTGCTGATATATGCGTGAACATGCCAATGCAACCAAGAAATAACCAAGCAAAAAAGACAATTCCTTTATTCCTACATGCAAACTACAATAGTATTAAAATTAGTAAGAAAGTGTGTGTGTGTGTGTGTGTGTGTGTGTGTGTGTGTGTGTGTGTGTGTGTGTTGTTCTATCAAAGTGAGCTGTAAAGAAGACAATACCCTATGATGAACATTTCGTTTAAATAAATGAACATGACATGCATTCTTTGTCAGTGCCCATGTGTTCTTAATGCCTTTGTAAATGACGTGTGTACAATTCTGATACTTGCTTCTTCACATCTAGATATCTGTAAGAAATATCTAAAATTTATATTAAGTTACAGCATTTCTTTTTATTCTTATCGGACTTATGAAAAATATTTGTATTTTTGTAATTTTGGTCTAAACACAACTGATAAGGAAATAAGTCATTCCGAAACGCCCGTCTTGTGATGGAAAATTAACACAGATTTATTAACAGTAATGATCTCATTTATGAAGTACGTGTAGTTCATTTCACAATGTCGTCTTATACATAAGTTTAAGGATCATACTTTCAGATCTTCAAATAAATAAATAAATAAATAAATAAATAAATAAATAAATAAATAAATAAATAAATAAATAAATAAATGTATCTGACATACTAACGAGGGGTATGAGTATGTCTATTTCCATATTTATAGATTAATTCCGGTCAAGTCTCTTCGGACATTATGATATTGTTATTTTATTGTTCTGTGTTGTTTTCTCTCTGGAGTTACGTGTAGGTGTTTTCTATGTTATCTCGTCACGTCATAATCGACAATACTGTCTACTCTGAAATGTGGATCACTTATGGTAAAACCATTATTGAAAAAAATAAACTAAATATGAAATATTGTACCATTATTGAAAAAAATGATTAAACTAAATTATGATATATTGTAAATTCGCTTTACTTACGCGTTAATTTCTTATTTAATATTATGTTTATTTTACTGTCATGTGCTGATTTTAATTTGAATGCATTATTTTAATAAAAATTCTAAATCATGATCAGCACACGACATTACTCTTATATATATGAGGTATACTTCCTCATGCAAAATTCGTTAAACTTGTATGTTTTGGTCCCTCTGATCATATTTTTCAATCCTTAAAAAAAATGAGTTTCATAATTTTGGTCCAAGCACTACTGATGAGGAATTGTATTGTAAAATTAACGCTAGTCTGTTTGTTATTTATATGCGTTTATTTATTTATTTATTTATTTATTTATTTATTTATTTATTTATTTATTTATTTATTTATTTTTTTTTTATTTGTTTATTAGGGTCCATTTTCTGAATGAAAATGAAATAGATTAGATGAACAAGCCACCGGTTTTGAAACAGCGACACCGACACTCAAAATATTGTTATTCAGACAAATATAACTGATATGTTTCCTGTGCTATTTAAATCTATAAAAATATAGAGTTTTTATATTAAATTACAGATATTCATACATTTTTAAGTATTTTTGTAATCAATTTAATATTTTAGATATTGTATATGCGTTATCATTTATTTCTTTACCCATTAACAAACGATCAAATTTACATTATATAGAGCTTCAGAAAACTGATGACTTTTAATTTCAAATAACGGCATTCCATTTAATACATCTGTAACACTACACAAATAATTAATTAGATAATTCACATAATGGACTTGTAGTTTATCAATAACTGAAGGGGTTAGCTTTACCATCACACAGATCAGTTTCTGAAAGGGGCGTGGTTTATTTATTTCCCAACATTTGGATGTACACGTGCTTTTGTTTTGGGTTGTAGCATTTTTCTGCTTTAGACAAAACATGGAATACTCTTATTTTTTCTGTTTATTTTGTCAGCGAATAAGCTAGCCTATATATAAAGAAGAACTAGAATTTATATTGCAGTTTATATCGACAATATTTTTCTGTTAATCGTATTTACTGTACGACTGGAAGATATAGGAATCGATACGCCCCTTTGATCGTTTGATGAGATGAAAATAACATGTGTTTGGTGAAATTAGCATTGACCTAAAATGATCGCTGATTGGTTTGCGGAATCCCACTGATAATGTCCCGTTGGCTCGAAGGCGGTCGCATCTGATACAGTCATTGTCTTCTCGATTTCTATTGGATGATATGGTGCCATCTTCGAAACAGAAGGGTTTCCCATGGGATATAATGCTTTCCTATGGGATTAAGTAGTTAGAACGTACTCATGAAAGCAACAAAAGGAGTACCCGAGAGAGTTAAGGCCAGAACCCGAGTGGAAACTCAAAGAGAGTAAATAACACCGATATCTTACAATATTTTCTCTGCCTGTGACCTTACAGTAAAATATATAATATTTAGTTTCGATGAAGTGGATATTTGTTGTGTTTGAACAAATTCGAATGTTTTAATTTTTTTCTATTTTTTTCCAAATATATGTGTTTGTTATTTGTGAACATCATTTATATCTTAGTGTTATGGACACATAGGATAGATATTATATAGGGATTTGTACATGTTTGGTGTGGAAGAGACGGTGTCTCAACGGATAGCCGCCGTGCCATCATTAATGAAGGAAGAGCCCCTGGGAGGAGCTGGGCAACTGACCCCTGTACGTAACTGGATGCAGCCCACAGTTGTAGACCAGGGAGGTGGAAGGTTCGTTTAATTTTTAATTTGTAAAATTGATATCTCCACTTAGAGACTTATTTATAATTCTACTTGTTTCACTACCTATAAATTATCATTCGATCTCGCTTCAAATCTCAAGTGGCATTGGTCCCTCATGTCTTTTACTGGCAAGCTTATCAGAAGGTACTATCTTTAACAGCAAAGTGCCAAATTTCTCCCAGGATGTTTCTTTCATATTTTCCAATAATTTTCATATGTCCCACTGGATAATTGTTTTCTATTTACAGTGTCGGTTTAAGCCGAGCACACTTTGAGAAACAGCCTCCGAGTAACTTACGGAAAAGCAACTTCTTCCACTTTGTACTGGCGCTTTACGACAGACAAGGGCAACCAGTGGAAATTGAAAGAACAGCTTATATAGATTTTGTCGAAAAAGACCAGGTGAGGATATTTATTTAGCTTTCAAGATAAGAATCAATTTTATGATGCTTCAAAATAGTTTTTCATCAAAATTAAAAATCTAATGTGTTTTCGTTAAAAGTTAATTAAATGTTATTTTATATCGCAAATTCTAAGTACATGTAATAGAATAATTTTGGATACAATACAAAACGTCGCAAAAATAAATCATTCGTATGCAATTCAAAAAAGTTAATAAATTATTTTGATCCAGCCAAAATTGACTTATGAGACACATATATTATGATTTATCGTGAAATTAATCTTCTAGTAAAAAACAAATACTATTGAATTTTTACAATATTTAAAAAAATATATATATCATTATTGAATTTTTCTTCTTCAATTTTTAATTCAGGAACCAGATGCTCAAAAAACAAACAATGGAATACACTACAGGCTTCAACTGTTATACGCTAACGGTAAGTAAAAATTTAGCTCAGTTTTGACAAGATTGATGTTCTTAATCTTGGTGCGTGAAACACTCTTTGATGCAACAGGTGTGTCGTCATTGCCTCATATATTTTATCGCCGATATATCTTAAAATTAAATTCATAAACAGAAATTAAACCAAATTTAAGATATGTGAATTGATATTTTGGTGGAACTCAAGCGATAAAATTGATAAAAATTGTCATTTTGAAAATGCCAAAAACAAAATGTCAACAAGGCAAACTGCTTTTTTAGCTCTAAGAATCATAATTATTATTTCAACAAAAAATTCATCTCATTTTTAAAATGGCTTATTTTATTTCGATACTATGTGAATTTTTAAAAAAAAATTATACAAAAATAAAAAGACCGCTTTTATTTATTATTAAAATATCAAACAATTTTTTTCATCTGAAGTTCTACGATATTGCTGCCAATAATTATTTCTCCGTTGTAGATTTGTTTTGAGATCATTGAGAGAAATGTTTGTTGAATTTAGAAGTATTTGCACTCGATGAACCGATCACATCACTGCTTATAAAACAAAAAACATTTTTCTCCTTTAAAAAAAATATGACATATTTTTTATTGTTTACAAAATACTGGAACTTTTATAAAATACGCATCGTTTGGAAACTAACTGATAATAGATCTAAATTGAGTGTAAAATGTACCGTTAGACCGATGATGATTTTTTACCGTTTGATCGACGATGATGATTTTTACCGTTAGAGCGATGATTTTTTTATTATTGATTTTTATTGTATGATGATTTTACTGGGATAAATGTATTATTGAAAATATTTCATTAAGTACGGCCATATGGCAAATGTGGAATTAGATACTGCAAGTTTAGGTCCTTAAAATATCATTGTTAACATATTATGTGATTTTAGACAATATTGCCTGGATGTGCTCATGTAGGATAAAATGTTAAAATATTAATGTACCGTAAATGTCGAGGCTTATTTTGTTATAACTTACTAAATAATTCACAACTAAAGATTAAAACTCATACAAATCTTTTATGTTTTACCATATAACACGGAACATACATCTGTCATGGTAGTGATGTGATGATGATGATGATGATGCTGAAATGTTTGCCTTTTGATTTATTTTATAGCGAAAAATATTGATAAGCAAAACGAAATATTATTTGAAAAAAAATGGTAAAAGTCAATAAAATTGTTTGAAAATGCATTTAGATTTGAAATAGAGATAAAGATTCGTTGTGTAAATTCATAAAAATATAAATGATTAAATAAGGTTATAAAAACACTTACAGAAAGACGAAAAGGCATGTAGTTGATGCACTTAAAATGCAGCTTAGTTAGAAATGCCAAAAATCTGAAAAACAGTTGTTTTTAAATGAGGTATACGTTCACACATCTCTATATCGCATTTCTTAAAAAACGGCAAATTTTAACGATAGATAAGAAAGAAGGTGGCGATGTCTATAATTGTTTAAACATTTAAAGAAATGCATTAAATGAAATCGAAGCATAAAATTCTGACAGCTCAGGACAGCTGTTTGTGTATACTGTATATGAACCGTAACTTATTAAGGATATGTATATGTTTTCAATGTAAATTTCAGGCGTTCGTCAAGAACAGGATTTGTTTGTTCGGCTCATCGACTCCGTGTCAAAGCAGGTCAGTGTTTATTTATATTATATACTAGTATATCTATATATTTTTTTTTACATATTTTCAAAATTAATTTTAAAGGTGTTCAAAACCATATCCGACATTTTTAAATTAATATAGAAGCTCATGACAACCACCTGTCCACACAATCAGATTCTGGTTAATTTGTCCCCTTATGTTTTATTTACTGAACACCATTTTTGTTGTTAGTTCCAGCGCCCGTCCAATGTAACAAATAAAGATTATCATTTCTGGTCCAAAATATTTTTTTTAATTTTCTCCAGTTTCCAGTTGCTACATTTGTTGTTTCATTATATTATTGGCTGCATTGGGTATTCCCGATAACATGTTTTTTTTAGCTAGAAATTATTTTCTTTTATCAAAAAATCACCATCATTATTACTTTACTATTATTATTATTATTATTATTATTATTATTAATAATATTATTATAACAGTCCTGAAAATAAAAAAGATCTAAGACCGTTAGATTGATTAAATTTGGCGAATATTTGTCATTTCTATAATTTGATATTTAAAAATGTATTAGCCGTAATTTATTTATTAGTGATTGTATGAACAATTGGAAAGTTAATGTAACAGTAAATATTGACTCGGTGTAATGTGACACCGCACATGTCATGCATGTGTGTTCTACAATTCTGAGACTATTGAATCGTGAGAACGAGGGATATTACAGGAAAATTAAAAATCTTTACATTCAGGTTATATTGTTGGGGTGGAAATAATTATAGCGGGAAGCCATAATTATCAAATTACTCACAACCCGGTCTGAAAACAGTAATTTTTATAATAATGGGAAATGTTTTTGTGTGAAAATATATAAATGCAATGATTAATTTTGTAAAATTTCAATTTTTCCTTGTTTCTAGTTTTTTTTATTTCATTCACATTTTGTCATTTCATTTTATTGAAGATCTTATAATGTGTATCTTTACCGCCGTTGTCGGACATGGACGTTACGCTTTTTTGAACGACATAATTTGTCATATATTTGTGAACAGATGTTAAAGTTTTTAAGTAATTGTGTATTTATTCTTTAACACGGAGAGGAAAATGTATATTTCCGGGTAATGTTCTGAATATTTTTATGTTGGTGATGATTTCCTGAGCATATGGTTAGGAGCAGGTTATAAGCCTTGTTAAAGATGTAAATGTAATTCTGTTACAATTGTTAGTTCTGTACGAGACCGTCGTGCGTGTACAGTTAGATAGAGAACTTTGGTCCCGGCTGGTGTATAGAAGGTTTTGATGAGATCTAATTCATTACCATGACGAAGTAAGGCTAGATTACCAAATGGCCACAGAATCAATTAGTCTTTAATACCCGTTCTTTCCTTCTTTGTGCGACAATTGCCCGGTATATTGCCGCATCTTCATTAGGTCCCGGTAGTTCCTATGAATATCTTCTACATGAATATTTTATATCCATCTTGAGAGCAAAAATACATCCCAGTTGTTGTTTTTATCCTGTAAAAGTATTCCAGGATGTTTCCCCAATATTTTGCGTTTTAAGGAAAAATAAAAACAATGTATATTTTCCGTATATTTTTGCATATTTTAATTTTACTTGGGCCTATTTGTTTGTTTGTCTGATAAGGTTTTAAATTTTTACGAAAAATATAGTGTTTTGCCATTGTTTACAATAAACGAAAGCTATTTTAATTTACAATTTTATTTATTTATTTATTTATTTATTTATTTATTTATTTATTTATTATTTATTTATTTATTTATTTATTTATTCCAGGCTATTGTCTATGAAGGACAGGATAAAAATCCAGAAATGTGTCGGGTTTTACTCACACATGAAATCATGTGCAGGTGAGTTCCACTTTTCATTTTATTTTCTTAGATGATCATGATTTTCCAACAAAATTCTAAAAACTACACATACTATATGTATACTTATTTCATAAAAGTGTTTATTGAAAAATAGTGCACACTAGTGAGTGTATGTGTCTGAATTCTTATCATTTGAAATTCGGCTTTAAATTAAATGCATGTGACCGATGTCATTCCTGCAAAAACCTTAGCAATTTTAAGTATAGGACAGTTGCACGCGTATGCAACATAGACCAAGAGCAAATCCAGTGAGAACGGTACCGCGAGAACACCTGCAAAAAAGAATGTAAAACCTTAACGTTAGAAAAAAAAGCTCCAATGATGCATCATTAATCACGTGTCTTACGGATACAACTAAATCTATCACTTCATTGACTTGGTGTTTGTTATGAAAATATAAATACTGTTATATTGCTGTTAGGTACAAGTGAATAGAAAAAAAATTATTGTGTGAAAAATCCATAAAATTCTCTCTTAATAATGAATGAAGTTTCGTTATGGTATGAACGGGACGGTCCCACCTGGGGCAGGTTTATCGATTTCGGAGAGCCCCATCTGGGGGAGGCTATCAGTTTCTTTCAGCACTTACTTGTCATATTATGAAGAGTATTATACTAACAGTTCTCATTAATTATTTGACTACTGGGACAAACTGTCATCTTATCACCCCTACCCCCTCCGGATTTCCATATGTTTCTTAACTCATAATTATATACAAATTATATATAGTGTAATATTTTTCCTTGATTTTACATCATAATGATAAACAAACAGCTATCATAGATGTTACACGCGTTAATTAACACGCGTTTTAATTCGTCACGTTATTATTATCTTGTTATTATAGCAACATGATGCTAAAGTTGTCTTAGCAACCCCTTTTTGTCTTTGCGTGTCAGTTTGAATTTTTGAAAATTAAAAAAAAAATACTATCTGCAAATTCCACCGTGCTGTAACAAAATAATACAGTAATACAAATTATGTACATATATGTTACCTCAAACACCACCTCTGGTGGTGTTGAGTGAAATAAAGAATTGTGAATTGCAACCGTTTTAAAGAAAGTGCCATTTATAGCATATTTTAAATTTTGGAATATTTTATTCAGAAATTAAAAAGAAAAATATGATATGACATAAGATTGTAAACCTAGAGTTTAATACTTATACTCGCTTTATTTATTTATTTTTTTACGAAATTAATTCTTCAATAGTAAGCACATGAACTCTCTATTAATTGATGACCGACAAGTTTTCATCGCCGAACCGAACATTGAGATGAATGTACAAAAGCCTTAATACCCTGTCTTGGATAACAACAAAAATACTGTTCAGCATATGTATGGGGAATTTTAATGAATTCCATAAATAACAACAATTTGTCAACTGTTCAAGTTTTAAACCTTTTCCCGTTTGCATTAAAAAATCTACATGAGTCCCATAACTCTGGATCGTGGTCCTGAAAGCGAAGTCGCAATTTTCTGGTTTACATCCATACCATACAATACATATAGTAATATCATTTTGCTGTTTTTGATTTTTCATTAAATAATGCATTAAAAACAGCACATGAGAGTAATATTATTTCAGTGAAAAAAGACAATTAACAAAATTAGTATATTAATATTTATTTTTGTTAATTTTATTATTTTTTGTCTCTCATTTTAAAAGTCATTAAATTTTATCTTCCAGTCGGTGCTGTGATAAAAAGAGCTGCGGGAACAGAAATGAAACACCATCAGATCCGGTAATAATAGACAGGTAGGACATGTTATTATTTTTATATATCAAGCTTTATTGGATTGATGTTGTCATTTTTATATTAAGTAACTGAAGAACGTAAGCGTTTTATTATCATCAATGTAGCTCAAAACACAACTCCTTATTCCATAAGTGGTATAAACTCAGAGTAAACGCATGCCCTGTCATATTAATCTCTTGTGTGGTGTTGGTCTTTTTAAAATTGGTCCCCTCTCCCTTTTTAAATAAAAGTATGTGTTCCAAGAACTGAGACGGCTTGAATTTTTATTGGATCCAAAAAATGAGGACGATGCTTTTATCCTGTAGTTATGCCGCTAAACATTGCAAATATAATAAAACCCAACATACCGGTAAGAAATAGAAGCGATCCGCAAAAATGCTTTGATTCAAGTATTCTTTCGATTTTAAATTCTAGAAACGAAAACGGATTGAATTTTGGTTGAAAACTCTAAAAACCATGAACATATTGTGACGATGCTTTATCATGTAGTTATCATCGGCTGCTAAACATAGCAAATTTAGAAATATAAAAGTGTTGAAATATTTTGTTTCAAATATTACTCCCTTTTCAAACTGTGGTTATTATTTATTATTAATTCAATACTACCTCAGCATGTACATTTTGTAAGTGAGTTGTGTGTCCTAGGCCGGGGTATCACGCGTGCCAGTTGTTTTCTAGATATCAACTACAGATACCTAACACAATTACACAGTTTGATTTTTGTCACTACCAGCCTTACACGACCAGACGACTGGTACAACAGATAAGATTAATAGATAACATAAAGAAAGCATTGAGATCTAAGGTCAGATGCTCGCTGAAAATAAAGCAACAAATTAAAGGGATACTTGACGTGTGACCAATTTCAATTTCTTCTCCTTTTATTTAGTTACTTTATTTGTAGCTAAAACAGTAGGATATCATATAAATATGGCATAACGTGCATGACATTTGACCAGAAAGGTCATGCTCTGGGCTTTTAAGGTTGACAAAACCAATAATTTTATACACGCGTCCATCTGCACATGATGCATAACCACGCCCATCTACGGACCTTTCGTTACAAAAGTCTGGAAACATAAAATTAACAGTTTCATGGATAATTAACACTATTACAAATTATGAAGATTGGAGATTATCCCTTTTGTAGAAATGTAAAGGAAAAAAAAACTATTGTACGACCTTTATCATTTAATTATAATAGATTCTTGGTTTTCAGAAAATTTGTACCTGAATATAAAATAAAATAAAATTCAATTCAATATCTTTTTATTGCAGTAAGCATACAGATGCTTTTGTCAGAACTGAATATATTTTACGTAGCTGGTGACAACTGTAATATTCAAATAACAAGCAATACAATTAATACAGAAAATGTAAATCTCTCTCTCTCTCTCTCTCTCTCTCTCTCTCTCTCCTAATTAAAGCATTTATAAATTAAGTATTTAAACAAAAGTAATTTAACCATCTGGTGAACAAATCTTTGGTTATTTGTTACAGCGGACCCCATGTCGTCTATTTTTCACATTTATCCATTTCTATTGATGTGAGTTTATTAGTTGGATACAGTTAATGAAGTCTGATGGCTTCCTGCAGCTAAACATCTTAACCTTTACCGTCACACAACATAAAATATCACGGATAGACCTTCACAAATTTTTAACACCGACATAATCTAATTTATAAGTCACAATCTTGATTCAAAAATCATGATTTGCTGTTAATTGTGAATGTACAAAAGTTAAATTGTTCTCGATTGTCCTCGGAAAGTAATTTTATATTACAAATCTAATAACCCTATGGTCTCTATTTTTTCTGAGAAAATACTAAAATTAAAATTAAATTAACTCAAACCCGAATCAAGCATTTTTCATTTTATAATCCCTCACTAGTGTTAATTATTAGGTTTTGTTTAGATTGAAATGTCTGGACCTTAACGACAAAATTATACATTACTGAAACGTGACCCGCATTGTCGTGGTAAATACTAGTAACCAAAATGGTTTTGGTTTTGACTTAAAAAAACGGATATAACGGCCTGAACATTGGTCGACAGGCCACATATAGACGTTATACTCCAACAAACATCAAAATAAAATGATGGCGATTTCTATAATTTTAATTGAAAAAATCTTATTTTAATGTATGTCAAAAGATTTTAATTTAAACTTTACTAGCCCCAAAATGATCACCATGGTTACAACCGTAGTGCAATTCCAAAAAAAACTTATTTGGACTTCAGATGGTATCCAACGTTCGTTTTAAGTCGGGGACTTTCGGAGCATATTGCCCGTCTAAAACATTGATACGCCACTAACTATTGTATTTTTATCTATATCAGTGCATTTTTATTTTTTATGTTTTATTGTTTATATATTATTAAAAATTTAATTAAAAAAAAATGGAAATTCAGATTTAAATAACAGTTGTCTCCAGGAAGACTAATTCAAGTATAAGCAAATCAAGTGACGAAGATAGTAAGCTCGGAAATATAAGTAGAAATCGGTTATTTCTCTCCTGTGTCAAGTTTTCACAAAATTTATTGTTTATTCAATCCTTCCATGGAACAGCAACACTTTTGTGTTCATGATAGTGACGTCATAACTAGTCACAAATTACCACTTTTTCCGAGGCTGATTTTTTTCTCCCGTATTTGCACACACTAGTACATTTGTAGTCATTTGATTATCCAGGTCAATCAGTAACATGTCGAGCTAGTACTAAGGTAGAATGATTTTTTACACGTCTAGATCTGCCGTTAAAATTAGACTAAATAATTTTCTTAATCAAGACAGACATTGATGTAACGTCCGAGTTTACTTGGCATTCGTGAAATCAATTCTCACCAATAATTACTCTATCGCCTTTCTATTCCAGTCCCCGAGTATAAACGTATTTTAGAATCAGAACGTTTTCGCCATAATGCAAGATTATTTTTTATTTATTTATTTATTTATTTATTTATTTATTTATTTATTTATTTATTTATTTATTTATTTATTTATTTATAAATATAAATTTTCGTTTTATATAGATATATTTGTTTTTGCAACTAAATTTTAACATCCATTTGTGATACTTTTCGAAGGGGACAGCCGTGATGCGATTTTGTCTTTCCAATGCAGAGGTTTCTGAAATGCAATCTTACATTGGCTATTACATTTTAATACATGTTTCAATTCATTATCTAAATTTGCTGCCAGTTGAAATTATAAATTCCTAAAAATTAACTAGAATATACTACATCATGCAAAGTATTTTAAGCTAAATTTGGTAAAATATATTTTGGTCCTTTTGGGTAGATTTTCAACATCTTGATTTCACAATTTTGGTCCAAGCACTACTGATGACGCATTGTATTCCGAAACGGTCGTCTAGTGCTGTAAAATAAATTTGGTATAATATGTCATTAAACATTTCTACATTTATAACCATGTTATACAGCTATAATATATTATCCTGAGCACCCGGTCTCACTCCCCTGGTGGAAGTTCTTTGTCAGTTTCAAACCTTTAGGATTGTGTTAGTATGCTTGTTTTTGCACAGTACATTATAATGTCCTTTTCGATTAGAGATAAACATTTAGTTAGGCTATGTAACGTTTTGCATTTCTACACAGTTCTGAACTGAATAAGATAAACATTGTACCTGCTGTCGTAAATATAATGTATTTATGCACAAACACAAGAAATACCACATCACCAAATGACAGTGTTTAATGACAAAGCAAATACCATGCATCTTTCCGTGTGCAATTAATAATTTCATTACACGAGTATAAAACGAGACAGGCACTTATGTATATTTTTCTCGCTTTTATTGAATAATCATTTTATCTGTCATTAAAACTGATGAGCATGCGCAATATGATCCAGACAAGATAAAAAGTACCCGTATGTAAATGATGATATTGATAATGGTTTATGTATAATGTTGTGCGTTAAAAGTCCTTCAGTGTTCAACGTAGGTTGTACATTGTATTATTGATCTGTCTAAATTCATAAGCAATTTATAGTTACCCATCAAACGAGTATAACGGTGTCGTCCAATCAGAGCTAGGACTTTCCATTAACGTACGTAATCGATACCTTACTGCTAAACTATTAGTAAATTGAAAAAAATATCAGTGCAAACCTTAAATATTTTGTGTCAAAATATAAATAAAATGAACCAAAAACCAATACACTTTGTAAAATTCATGATTTTATATTTAGAAAAAAACATAACAATAATAATAACAAAAAAACCAAAAACAAAACAAAAAACGAATAAATGTACACGTACACATAGGATTAATGTATGGATTTGTCATATTTTAAAATCACAAAAACGTAAAAAAAAAAAAAAAAATTGAATAAATAATTAGTATAAAAACAAAACAAAAGAAGAATTTTATCTAAAAATAGAAATTTAATGAACCATTTTAATTGATATGTATATATTAATCTTCGGATACATTTGTTACAGTCATGGATATATTATTATTCTGATAAATAGCGTTTTTACCTTTTATGAACCCCAACAATAAACATTAACTTTTTTAAAGGACGGTAAACACAACAAAAGATTAAATTTGACTAGAAGAGTTTACTAACAATACCACGGTTCAATTTATAGTGTTTTAGGAGGACGAGATAATGATACAGTTCTTAACAAGTCATGTTTTTAAAGGACCCAAAGGAATAAAATTAAATTACACACATTTTCAAATTTTAAGGCAATTCAGTAGTAGTGAAGTGGTTTTAGATAAATGAAGCCGTTCAATGGAATAATATAAATGACATCGTAAGTGAAAGTGGGTGGTTACCGACGGAAGGAAATAATTTGACGCTAAAACATGGATGGTTGTCACGCGAATATTGTTGGAACATAGTCTAGGGGGAATATAATCGTATGAGAGAGTTTGTGATAATCGTGCCTCTCACGGGAAGGGTGATAACAGTTTTATCAATGTTCAGCTAATTGAAAGAAACGACTCAATTCGAAAAATACACGGATCAAATCCCTATAGCCAGCTCGTATTAAACGAAGGGTTTTGAGATGTAAATAAACATATTGCTTTGACTATTCACAGACAATAGAAATTAAATGAAGAGCATCTCCTCATGAACGGTCCGTATAATGTCAGACTTACTCAAACTACTCATATGTTCATAAATAAACACATCAGTTGCTGAAACACCCTTTTGTACAAAACATCAGTACATATATATTGACAGTAGCTAAATACAGGATATAAGTCTGTGACATTGTCTTGGCACCTTTGTCATTAAATACTATTCATTCAGATTTTAAAATTAGCCTTTTATAAAAGCATTTTGATAAGTCATATATTTTACAGATACACGATGTAAATGTAATTGCCTTGTGCTAAGTTTGAGTTTTATGAAATAAAGTATTCAAAAATAAATAAGCAAACGGCGATTTGCTTGTTAATACTTCATTATTGTTGTATAAAATAACACATGACATTGGCAAGAACACTGATTATAATTATATGTCTATCAAAGCCAGAGTACCATTTTGTATAATTACCACCAAAAGTTATTGCTGCATATGTACAACCCGCTTGTTTACAAGGTTATATGCTTGTTAATGCATTGGCTAATCTCCTTGAATCCATGCTTAATATGAAAATTGTGAAATAAATATAAAAATTTTAATAAGCTTTTTTCAGAACAGAGAAATCGAATATTTGCAAATTATTCCTCTAGCATATGAAACCGTCATATAATGATAATACAACCATTGTGTTGACATGGTTGCATTCTGAAGTACCTTGAAACAACCTGCGAGATCTTATACGAGATAAAACTGATCATTTGTCATATGTTAAATATTTTATAGGGTGCATCAGCTTCATTCAAGTGTAAAGACATTCTACTATGGTTACCATAGAAACGAGAAAAAAACATAGCCGTAAAACACTTGACAATAATCAATTGAAAATCTAAAAATATATTTATTACCGATATTACACATGGAGAGCACGATTCTGGAAGTAATAATATGAATAAAAGATGAATTTTTAAAAATTCTTTAATTATAGACTTCGCAGGAAATGAAAACCCCTTTGTTTGAAAGCAGAAACGAAAGTACAAAATTATTTTTAATATCACAAGTGTTAAGCTTCATATGAATTAACATTGCATCTTTCATTCATCGTTTTATTGTCAGATGGTGGAATTTCGATGCTATCAAATATGTTGGTATAGGTATAATGTAGCGGAAATGCTCCCCGGGGCATGATGTAGTTCCATACAGTATTGTATATCTTGTATACCGTTGTAATTTTCTTAATGAAAGCGTTGTTGGAGAGCGTTGTGTTAACTTCAGGCAAAATGCAACCAGCTTAAATGAGGTGTGGAAGTAGCAGACGGCTTAGGCGATTGATTCCCGCGCTTTTATTGTGATGGAAACATTCGACAGCTGGTTACCGCTTTTATAGCAAGAAAACAGTTAAAAGACCTGCTAGCCTGCTTTAATAATGATCTTTGATTAGATGAATCATTGATTAATTTTTATAAGTCACATCAATTAATTATAATTACTCTCAGTACCATTTACTGTTGTGTTTTTTATTATTCAGAAGTAAAAAATATCCTACATTTTCATGTTGTTTTTATGTCTGTTTTTTTTATTTCTGTTAACTTTGTATCTTTATGACATTAAAAATAATTATCTGATTTATTTCCCCGGTGAAGGTTCCAATGTTTGACTTGGTTTGCAGATTTTCTGGTTTTTGTTTTTTGTTTTTTTACTTGGCTTTGGGGTTGAGGTTTGAACATGGGGTGGTATGTTTCAATTTTATATAGCTACAGTATTTATGGTAATAGTTATTTTCATTGTGTCATTGTGTGGCTTGAAATACTACAAAACTAGTTACTACGAATTACAGTGTATCGGTATCTATTATACATGGAGGTTAGAGCTAGTAAACATATGGTTTATGGTTGTGGTCAATTAATTACTTCAGAACATTGTTCTACCTAAAAAACGTAACCATAAAAATATATATAAATAATACTTATCCATGTTCGAGTCACAATCCAGAAGCGAAGTAAAAACTTTGAAACCTGGCAAGTTAGGTTACACACGTGAACGTGAACACGTTTCACCAGGGAAATGAGGTCGGGTGCTCAGGAAGGGTAAGCGCCTCAGTTTTATTTCAACAGAAATCTAAAATTTTAAGCACATGAAGACACGCATAGTCAAACGCCACCAAATGGTATACTTGACAATGGTTTATTGATATGAAGGCTCGACCAGTCAGGAGCAAAGCCAGTTGTTATGTTCTGTATATGGTTGTATTCGTAGAACCTCCATTGCAACAAAGTGCATAAACCGATTAGTTTTGCTGAAGTACTGGTTTAACCCAATAACGAAAAATGTTAGATCATGATTTATGCAATTTTATAAATACCACACAAAATAAGATTATTATATACACAAACGTCAACTATATACCAAATCCATGGTCCGAAACAGCGTTCATCACCACCCGTGATCGCTTTTATCAAATTATTACTATGCATTTCTTTGGACATATCTTCATACCTGTTCAATCCAATTTAGAAAAGAAAGATTACAAATTCTTATTTATGTGTCTGGTATAATGGACGCGTTTTCGGTAACTGGTTTAGCTGGTAAAGGTGACAGTCTATATGTCTTTTTGTTGTAACTGTTTTAGCTGCTAAAGCTGACATTATACGTCTCTTTATGTTGATATAGACGGGATGACAGGAATGTTAACATCTATATATAACTGCCCAATTCACTTTAATCATTGTATCTTTTATAGCAATCATTTGATTCAATTGTCAGCTAACAACATTTATCTCAAGTGTCCATCCTAGTTCGACAAGTCTCTATATTTTCTCAACAAAATTCTATTTGCATGTCTTCATCTAGAACGATCAATGACGTTTACGTCGAGAAGCCTTCCCTGGCATGTCATATTACACGGTTATACGGACCCCATACTCAGGCATATAAGTTCCATCACATTTCACTTCTAGCTAGAGATAATTATATCACTAGACACAGACTTAGAAGAAGATAACGTGCAATTTTTCTGTCACCACAAGCGATTACAGCCTTGTTTTGCTTTCATCTGCGCAATTACGTCTACTTAAAGCTTAATAGAGAACCCTTATATATTTGACAATGAAATAATGTACAAATTGGATTTGACAATATTATTATTGAATTGTAAATCCTTCAGTAACAAATGGTGATTTATCATTAAGCGATGTTTTGTGTTATTTAGCATTATCAGACCACTGAGCTTTTCTTTTATGCGAAAGCATTGATTTAAGTGCTTGGTTTTTTCCTAACTGCTGTCTCAGTTCAAATTATATTGGGCTACCATTATTGTTATTATTGAATTCTCTGAGTACTTTGGTTTATAGGATATAAACTTAATTCTTACTTTCAGATATATAAAAATATATACATGTATACCTAATTTGCTTTTTATTGAAATACATTTTAGACAATTTCCTCCTGTTTATTGCTTACCTTTTTTGTTAATTTTAGAATCCACTTACCATAGAAAAAAATTAACACAAACGCACTATATATAATATGTGTGCAAATATTGTGAAATTTCAAAGAATTTCAATAGTGAAATGAACTGAACGAAATTGAAAAATTGAAATTGAGCTTATTAGCAAAATGAATACTAAATGTATTTTTATTTTAGATCGAATTTAAAAAAGAATATGTATACGTCTATATTACTAGTGCCTAGACAAACTCATTATGACATTGAATAAAAGATTAATTTGTCACTGTAAATCATATTGATAAAATGTGACATGCACATATCTATTATGTGATTGAAATGAGAGATAGAATAACTGGAAATATTCAATTTAATTCTCCTAAAATTTGTATTACCAAATGCTATTGTACAACCTTAATAACAATAAACGCATTGTCCTTTTATACAACATCAGAGAGACTTTCAAAAGCATGAAATAATTTTATAATCTACTACGCTTCATTTATTACATAGAAGATCCTTAAGCGTGGCTTGAAGATTTGTAGAGTATTTCACTAAATAGATATACAGGCTTTGATACATAGCTCCCTAGGGAACCAACCCATATAGGGCCACAGAGTAGAATGGTTACTAAATGGATACACACAAATTATTCATAGGTCCTGGCATGTTTTATTTATATACAAGAAAATCGATGACGAATCATTGTTGGTAAAACTGTTATATTGTTGCATGTTGCACGCAATGAATGTCGATCTTAGTTCTTTAAGGCAATATCAATATGAAGTTGATGTGAACAAATTTTTATGGCCAATAAAGATGAAACATTATGAAGAAGTCGCTATCAAAAAACTCATATAATTCAATATTGAAAATAATAGCATTTTCCTGTTCCGTAATGAAAACAATTGCCCTGCTGCCATCAGTTTATTTTTCTATACATCATGAAAAATTCCAAAATTCCAACTTAGTTTTTATTAATTCTAAAAGCTCTCACAATTCAATATTGAAAATAATAACATTTTCCTGTTCCGTAATGCCATCAGTTTATTTTTCTATACATCATGAAAATTTCCAACTGTTTTTTGAACTGTTTTTACTCATTCTAAAAGCTCTCACGATTCAATATTGAAAATAATAACATTTTCCTGTTCCGTAATGCCATCAGTTTTTTTCTATACATCATGAAAATTCCAAAATTCGAACTTAGTTTTTATTCATTCTAAAAGCTCTCACAATCCAACATTGAAAATAATAACATTTTCCTGTTTACAACATGAAAAATTCCAAATTTCAAACTTATTTTTCATTCAAATGTTATTAGTCAAACATAAGGACTCGTAAAAATGTTCTGTTTTGTAAATAGCATATGCATGTAAACAAAAACAGTGGGCACAAAATAAAGACACCAATTGCTGAAATAAAAAAGTATTGTCTAGACAGCTGGATGGTCTATGGTTCAACAAATGTTCACAATGACATCAATAATGTTCATCCATCACGTTTTTGAAGTAAAATTTCCTGATCATTTTCACCCATTGGTCCCTCACGATAACGTCCCTATATAAGAAGACATATAACATTTTAATAAACAGTCTAATTTGTTTTAAGTAACATTTTTGTACAATTAAAACGTTCATGTTTTTACAACCGTTTAAATTATTTTATCACCTTTTTGTTTTCAATATTTCAAAATATATATTAAGAGCTCAAACCTGTTCAAAGTTTGCACAGAATAAATCCAAGTCATATTATTTGTTCAAAAAAAAAAACTTCAGAAGCAAATTTAATTTTTAAATTTTGGTCTATAAAATGTTTCAGCCGTTAGGTCACAACAACTTCCGGTACAACACTTTAAGGAAGCCACAGGTATTCGTAATAGTGATATAATTCCCTAAAGATTTCATTACATATGTCAAGTGGAAAATACTGGTATTAAACAAATTGTCAACAATCATTCATTTGTTTTTTACTTAGTTGACTTATCTTATAGCTGTTGTTCTTCATTATTTATTTAGTATATCACCCTTTCAACGTTATATTTACTGATAACGCATGCTCCGGATTTACAATCATGCGGTTTTCGTTTTGTGAATGAATTTTCAAAATTCTCACGGGTATTAAAACAGGTAATTCCGACATGTTATGTTGTCTTTAACTGGATAAAAGATGTTCTTGTATATTTTTTTAATATCCCCATTCATATAATCTACCCGATAGAATGTATATTTCCCCGTGGGAGGAATTGAACAAATAATTTGCTGATCACGCTTTTAGTCAGCAAACTAAATACTTCTAGATTAGGTAGTACTTTATTTTCCCATAGGACTACTCGTTAACCGTACAATATGGCAAACGAAAGTTCATACTCTCAACCCGATAATTTTATTTTCTGGATTAGTTTAAATGGCGCCCTCGCGGGACTACATTACTGAATATTCATGCGCACTTCTTCAGCTATCTTTTATCAAGAGAATATTATCCCATTACGTATATTATTGAAAACCATTTAGACAAGTAGTCCCAAAAGAGTTGCGTTTTTCTGCCTAAGCGATTGTAAAGAATGTGTCCGACTGCTTCTTAATCTGTTTTGTGTTTGTTCAAGTGTATTAAGAAATATGTCTTTTGTCATAACCTTAATTTAACATATGATATGTACGTATGTACATACGTACGTCCGTATTCTCTTTTCTAAATTAAAAATAGATGGTTGCCAACAATAAAAAAATCAGACGATTCCAATAAATTCTACATGGTGATCGTTTTGATACTGTTTTACCATTGTGATCAAATGTTTACAAATAGATGGTAATGACGATTATAGTGAAGGGTCTTAAGATTGATTATCTGTCATTTAATTCATAATTGAAGATTATACGGTTTAATTTTGTCGCAAAAAGCCAGAAAAATACAGAGTGAATTGAAACATGAAAATTAAGCATTTTTGAGGGTCACGTTTAATTAGCAGTAATAATTCATCGCTTTGACCCATCGAAATATTGCTGGAATTAAAGAAGATTAACCAGTTTTTGATAAGATGCGTAAATGAGTCAATTCTCCTTAAAGAAGAGTCATTAAGCCCCGTCTGTCCTCACAGAATACTGATTAATGCAGTATAGCACACTACAGTAACGGTATAATATCGTCACCAAGCCTACTCCGAAGGCTGCTTTAGATATCTTTTTATCAATCTCAAAGTTAAAAGGGTTAGATTTAACAGTCTGGAACAAAGAAACAATTTCTGAAAACGTTGATGAAATTTAGATTTAGTGTTTTCACTTTCTCCTATTTTAGTGTAAGATTTTCATCGTCCACTTCAAATGATACGGTTAAAATAAAATGTTAGACATTGTCTGTTAAAATGACATATTAGACATTTTCTGTATATTGAAATAAAAGATATTTTTCGTTAAAATGAAATATTAAACATTTTCTGTTAAAATGAAATCTTACACATTTGCCGCTAAAACGTAAAAATACAGTACTTGACAATACCTAAAGCAGCTAGAAACATACCGAACACACAAAATATCCAAAATATCTTTTAAAATATTGACTTTGTTGAAAGATGAATTTGAATTGAATTGTCTTAAATCAAACAAGAGCCACGCGTTTCCATTGACAGTCCTGGGGTATTTTTGACAAAACTACAATTGAATTGTCCTTGCTTTTTTCCAGCGCAGGTACACTCGTGAAGGATAATTGTATATGTTTCAAAGAAATTGATATAAAGAAGGGAAGAACATCTTCCATTAGAATAAACAGTCCACGGGAAAGTTATTTGATCACTTACAAATTGGAACGCCATTTTATTGTTTTTCATTACATATACGCACAATGATTTCTGTCAAAACAAAAGCAAACAATGTGACCGTTATTTATATTGAAAACTGTGGCTAATACAAAATATGTACACCTATGTCTTTCCATATTGTAATTATTTCACTAAATGAAAATGTGATTTCTAATACTAGTAGTAAAAATAAAAATAAAAAATATAGATAATTATTTGATAAAGATTTCTCGTCTGTCTTTTAAATACATTGAAAATACCACAACGGTACGGTATCTTCACTTATTGCATGTCAACAATACATATAAATAATTGCGGGCACCTGCTGAATTACAATAGTAATTAAGTGCAGTATAACAAGCCTTAGATCTTTATCCCACGGTCATTTTCTTGTGTACCAAGGTGCATGCCCTATAATATATAATAAAACTGCGACGATAAATATTCAATAATGCAATACTTTGTAATGGAATATCCAGTTTAAAGTTGTCAACAATTTCTGTTCTACAGAGAATTATTTTTATTTATTGGCCTGTGCCTTTTAACACCGGCCACCTAATGTGCTACCGTTGCTTTTTCAGCAAGCTTTTTAAAAATTAATACGCCTATATAGTAATTATACCAGCATTATGACGTGTACAGGGTACCTCAAACGGAATAGATAATGAAAAGTTGTTGCTTTTTTAACGGAATGAAATCCGATGACTTGGAAATAAATAAGCATTGCGAAAGGATAGGAAAAACATTAACAATTTGTTTTCACAGACTTCCGACTCAATGAATCAATTTTTCTAAATTGATGAAAAATGAACAGAACGTATAACAACGTAAAGCTTCAAAGGACTTGTTTATTAATAATTAATTGAAATCGAAATTATTCTATGATGCCATTCAAAAGTTATTCCAACTGACTGTTTATATTAAATACTACATTGCATGGTAGACACCGTATTCAGGTTTCATTTCAAGCCAAACCTTTTTTATCATTTTTTTCAGTTACATGTATAACATTTATTATTTATTGAAAAAATATCAGTGAAATCTGCAACAAACAGAATTAAATTATAACATTGTATATATGGTTTTATTAGATAGGACTAGTGTCATTCTTATGTAGACAGTATGTACATTGTATAATATTTGTGCTAGTGCTGTAAATATAAAACTGGTATAATATGTAATTTTATTTACATTGTGATAACATTTTCAATGTCTTGAAAACTCGCTTTTAACAACTCTGGATTATTAAAACATTGACTGAAATTACAAATTCGTTGAAATCCATGCATCTTTCTGGAACAATCCTATGCTTAAGTTTTAAAATGGACCATGTGATTGTTTCCTTCAATGATTCACTCCAGATCAAATCCCGGAATAAATATACTTATCATAAATCACACAAACGCCGTGAATGTGGCTGGATTGTTTCAAAATACAGGTTGTTTTGTTTTATTTTTTAAACTTTTGAGGTGGAAGTGGATTACAATTTGTGGCAGTATGTTCATGTATTCACATTAACTGTTCGTTCATTAGTCCGTGTGTGATTTATCTATATTTTTATATGACCAATTTTATCCCTTTATGAATGATCGGTAAAATTACTACTTAAAAACGCTTTAGAAAAAAAAACAAAAAATAGAATAAATAAATAAATAATTTTTGTACATATATATTAAATACCCATTGTGTTTGACCATAAGATATTATAGTATTGTCCGCAGTGTAAACTAATGACCGGTGTTTAAGTCTGGTCAACATATTTATCATTCGTCTCATTTTCTGTTGCTAATGTGATTAAGACTTGGATTGAAGGCTGACGGTAATACACATCACAAATTTGTGAGTTCAATGATGTCGTTTTATGGAGCATTTTGCTAGGATGCAGATGGGTTCGGCGATGTTATCTGATGAACCAAGTAATTGGAAATAGTAACGACAGCCATTTTTCACTCTAATTTTTTGCAGCTTTCATTACGCAGTAGAGTGACTTTTACAGTAATAAGTAGCTGACAATAGAACCCATGAGGCATCCAATTTGTGTCTGTATTCTGTTTAGCACTTTTTGTAATACGTATATACGATCATTTATCAATACATGCACACATGGAGTGTGTTTTTAAATTTCAAATTTCCAGTGCTCATTTTAATTAGGCGGATTTTTTGTCCTATCTTTGATGGTGGAATTGATTACATATGATTATGTAATAGCATGCAATTTTGTCTAATCGTCATTTAATAATAAATGGCCTTTTCAAAGTTCAAACATGTGTTTGATTTTATTTACTAATTCTCCACCATCAAACTGAGCACAACCTTCTATATGCTGCCATAAAAACTATTATCATATGCAGATGATCCAATTAACGCAAAATACCGCCCCAAAAATAATAGCAAATTAAAATTTAAATGTTATTAAACATTAATATACAAACATAATGATATAAATTGTGTTATTCCTATGTTATATTGCGCGACGGAGTGTGGCTTGATAAAAAGGAGGTGCTTGTCCTTCCAGAACAACCGGCCTTACTTCTCTGGTGGATTTCGAAGTCACGTGTTGACCTTAATTTGCCAGTTTTTAAAAGACTTTACTTTGCTTTAGAAATTGTATTTTGGCCATTGGCCATTAAATATGTCCAACACATTGTTTGCTTTTCTGATATTTTGAAAACATGTCCGAGATATTGTTTGTTGTTCTGACAGTTCGAAACATGTCCAACACATCGTTGGGTTTTCTGACATTTTGGAAACATGTCCAACACATCGTTGGTTTTTCTGACATTTTGGAAACATGTACAACACATCTTCTGTTTTTCTGACATTTTGGAAACATGTACAACACATTGTTGGTTTTTCTGACATTTTGGAAACATGTACATTACATCTTTTGTTTTTCTGGAAACATGTACAACACATCTTTTGTTTTTCTGACATTTTGGAAACATGTACAACACATCGTCGGTTTTTCTGACATTTTGGAAACATGTACATTACATCTTTTGTTTTTCTGACATTTTGGAAACATGTACAACACATCTTTTGTTTTCTGACATTTTGGAAACATGTACAACACATCGTTGGTTTTTCTGACATTTTGGAAACATGTACAACACATCGTTGGTTTTTCTGACATTTTGGAAACATATACAAGACACTGTTTGCTTTTCTGACATTTCGACAACATGTACAAGACATTGTTTGTTGTTCTGACATTTTGAAAATATGTACAACACATCGTTGGTTTTTCTGACATTTTGGAAACATGTACAAGACACTGTTTGTTTTTCTGACATTTTGGAAACATGTACATGACTTTTTTTTTTTGCTTTTCTGACATTTCGACAACTTGTTCAAGACATTGCTGTTCTGACATTTTGAAGCTTGTCATTTCCATCACGAAGTTTTTATGGTCCTCTTATCTTTGTCCTCTACTAAGCATACTAAACACGTTTTGTCACCTAGCCCATCAAATTTCTCAAACAAGTTAGGTTGTGTCGAATGTTAAACCATTACCGAATATGCAATTTGCCGGGAAACGATTGAAATGTCGGGGAATATCTATGTTTTATAACATAAAGTTATCACGAAATATTTCTTATCAACATTGACTACAGAGATGTTTTAGTACCAGCCATCGAGGTTACAACAAAAATTACAACATCAAGATTTGAAGCACAATTTTTCCATTCTTTTTCTATCAACATCAATTTGAAAGGATGAGGTTAAACAAAATAACTATAGAACTTTCAAATTCAATATTGATAAAAGTATGATGGCGACCGGCTTTAAAACTTCATGTGAAATTAACTTAAGATAGCCGATTGTGGACCGGATGTTCTAGATATCATCAGCGCGTGTAGTTAACACTTTTTATCTGGAATGGCTTCAATTTCCATATATTAGCCAATCTTGAGCTTGCCCTTTGACCTTTTTCCCGAACTTGATTAACCCATCTGAAATCTTTCTTCCAAGACGCGTGCCGTGCAATCTTTATTGGAATAAAGACTGCAGATTAGAAGGAGTAATATCCCGTCTATCTGGTCTAATATGGCATTGTAGAGTGACAAGTGTGTGGCAATTTATTGTATAAATATGATTGTAGAGGAGAATTAAACAGATTTCAGTTCAAGACTCGGCTTTATTACTTCATTTGGACTCCTGAATTACTTCAAGTCACTTAAATGAAGCAAGAAAGGAATTCTTGGGACAGACGTTTCCCACCAATTGTTTCTATTGATAGAAATTGCACTTTTCAAGACACGCTGGCCTCCACTGACTTTTTTGAAGAATGAATGAAAGACTCAATAACGTTTCTTTTCTTTTTGAAATCTAACAACTAAGATGTTATTGACAGTATCATTTAAGACGATGACATTTTATTTTAGTTTGAAAAATGTCTCAATATATTGGGTTGAAACTAAACTTCATTATTTGAAAAATAGCTTCTTTTTTAATCATTCAAATATAACATTTTTTTCATTTAGAATTTAAACAGTTTTTTAATAGAATTGGAATTAAAAGGTATTTTGTATAATTTAATCGTACAAGAGTTAATGTAACGTATATACAAATTCTAAATACAACCTGCATCCAATACAAAAGGTTAGATGACTAATTAAAAAGGAAATTCCCAGAGGTCTATACTGGAGATGAGCACAATTATCGACGCCATTTTGTATTCTTGGCGAGATATGTGCGTGACAAGGTCGCTGTCCCGCGGGACTGTCTCTTATGATGTATACACTGTAGACGTAGAGAATCATTTCTAAACTAGCTGCCAATTGTACGGGTTTTATCGACTTGTTCAACCAATGATAAATGACTTTACTTCAAGTAAAACAGTCGTATCTGAGTCTGATACCATGTTCGGAATTCTGTTTTCCAAGACTAAAGGCTTGCCTGCTACGAATCTTATTTGTCAATCGATAAACCTAGTTAAATTTCAAAATATTCAACATTTTCTTAAAATTATTATTTTTCTTCTTAGTCTAAAATGGAAATTATATATAGGAATCTACAGCTAATAAAATAATGAATATGAACCAATTATTTTTACAAATATATGTATATATTTTTTTACCCCTGTATTTTTTTTTATTTCTAAATTATTATTATTATTATTATCATTATTATTATGCAAAGGCTAAATTTATGGAAAAGGCGTTCTAAATATCAAAATCAACATATAATTTGATATATATAAAACGCATACCCTTATACTTTTTTGCACACCTAGAATTATTATTCATTTAATAAAAATATATTTTTGGAAGAGATTTCTTTTAAAATCATATTTTAATCAGCACGGCATGCAAATTCAATCACAGAAATTTTATAGTTGAATGTTGCACTACGACATAAATCTGAATATGGTTACAAGGTGGATCAAAAGTAACCGATACTTATCATGATTATAATACATGTATAATCCAGTGTTACCAGAGGTTTTCGAGGAAATAATGGAAACCAAAAATCCATACAATCATTTTGATTTATGGCCGAAATCTGAATGATTAGAATTGGTTATAGAGTGATGACGTGATAATGGAAGTCCGTTATATCGGTGGATGTAGACTACATTTTTTAGTTCTATTGTTTTTCAGATAAAAGTCATTTTAGTTTGTAAATTAGGTTCTAGAGTAGATGGATTGGATCAGGCGAGGGTGTCAAGATTTGTTACGGTCTTTATCAGATATCGGACAACTTAACTCGTGTTAATGTAGTACCAGGCAGTCCCTTGTCTACTAGATTCGAAGAACCTGTTTTAAATCACTGATTCAAAATACAAAATAAACTCAATTGTTTTCAAATCATTGAATTGGTATTTTCTGAATTATTTGCTCCTTTTTGACATTATTAAAATTGCGCAGTTTATTTAACATATATGGCATTATACGCAGCTATCCATTTATACGTCAAATCCTTTTTACAATTTTAATTTAAATATTTGATATGACAAGCCTTTTGGTTATGAAGTCTTTATGCGTTTTTCGATATATGCACCATTTTACATCTATTTAATGCTTTACTAACTTAAAAGTGTGTTAACGTCGTTTGAATGATCTCCGACAAAAAAGTTGCCCCAAGAGGTATACCTAGATGAAACGATTACACACATACGTCTAAACAAGAGGCAGTTTATTGCTGCAAGTTTGAGGTCTTTTCTGAAGCACTCGCTGTTTGGATAGTTTATCATATGAATCAGATGAACATCCCTTGTGAATTTTTTGTGTGTGCTTACTAGAACTAATGATGAATAAAAACATTTGTTTTATGTTTAACCTCGCAATCTGAGGCAGCAATAATTACCATGATAGATAGTACACAACGGGGTTTAGATACAACACTTTGTTAGTATTTGTTGAATTATCTAAACAAACTCGCAACATCAAGCACTTGTCGATCAGCATAATTAGAATTATGTTGTCTTAATTGTTTATTTGTAGAAGATAACGCCGGCTACTTGTTACGAATAATGAGCAGCCATTGTTAAAATGGAAAGGAAGTCGAAAAAATTGTTAAAATCTAAAATGAAAACAGAAACGGAATTAATTAACAGGCTTTTGCGAAAAGAAAGTTCAATTTAAGATTAATTAAGAACGCCATAAATTAATTATATATTATGATCATGTGGCAGGTTATTTTGGTTTTGGGGAGTAGGGGGTTTAATTCTCAGCTGGTATAATCTTATCATACAAGGATGACCAGCTGAGTCATCTGAAGTATGCCAGCAATTAATATTAACAACATGATACTAAATAGTAAGACGGAGACCGTAAATTGATGGTTTTGTAACAAAAATTCAATTTTTTACTAGCAGTGAAATCTCTGGTCTGATTGAATTGTTAGTAGTACATTAGCTTTCATTTGAAATTCTGCTAAAATTAATTAAACTTTTAATTTACAATTATGTTTGTAAATATATTTTTCGAGTTAGGATTAAAATAATAAGAACTGAAGTTAGAACAGAAATGTTTTAGATAAGTTTGTATAAAATACACTGCAAAACATTAATTAATGAAAGTATTGTTTGGTAATATTTTTGTGTTAGTTTTTCATAGATGAATAAACTATTTTTCAATTAGCAAAACCAAAATTAGTAAATTTTCTTCAAAACAAAGTGCTTCTATCACAATACTGTTAACTGGATGTTCGATTTTCTTGATTTCTTTTGGTCAATTTCGATTTTCCCTACCTACCCTTTTCCATATATTTCCGATATATCTATAAGCGATTGCTACAAAACAATCGGTTAATAAAATATTCAATATGATATTGCGTATACATACTGGTATAGAATTCATATCAAATTTGGATTTGGCACTGTGTCAGGTTTAAGCTCTCACTGATTGTTTGGGTGTGAAATTGCTCACCATTTTTACTGCAATAGTATCAATTTAAAGGTTTTGGTTAATAGATCTGACCTGTTCGGCTATATCTAACTGACGTAACGGTGCCCCTGGAGAAAAATTATTCGTTTAACGAATTTACATCATTTGGTTAATCAAGTGCTATCGGTAACACTTATTTCAAAGGGCTTGATTGCCACCGTTATAAATCGATACGGTTTGGTTAGTTAATTAAGGTAGTATTCTTGATGCACTTGCAATCTGGTGTCATCTTCTAGCCCTTTCAGATCTCTTAGATAAGAGACAAAGAAGCGTTAGTATCTTTAAGTACATCTTCACACTTTTGACTCTTAAAACTTGATTTATACGACCCATATATAATGTTACTATACTTGACAGCAGTTATTTCATTTTAACAGGACTAATTAATATTGTGTACATTTCTCCCTTTTTTGCCTATTTGTATGTTTTCTGCATATAAGTGCTGCATTTCTTGCTTAAGATGAAAAGCATTTGACTTCCGGTTTTGTTAAGCATGAAATGTCTTGACCTTTTTGGTTTTTAAAATGCAGATTTATTAGTACGTGTATTTCATTCATTTATTCATTCATTCATTTTTCAGTTTATATAATGGTTATAGTTTTAAATCCAGTGCTAATCATCGCGGCTTTAAATTTACTTACTAGAACGTTTAATCAGATCCATTTTCTATTGCTGTGTGCAGAAGTAGTTATAGCTCCATTTTCTCTTATCCTGCTACTTATTTTTCACAGTTTCGAAATGCTAACAATTACAAATAAGAACAATATTAGTATATGAATCGGAGAACAAATCCAATATCGAGATATTACAATTACCTTTGTATATTTGGATGTAACATGCTGGCAATGTTTACATTCCACACGTGTGCTATGCAAGGTAAAATAGAATCATTATGCTTCATGAAGCAGACTGTAGGAAAATTAAAATGTCTATGGTTTATCTGTTATTAAAATTCCGTATTCAAACATCAAAATAAATAAATTAAAGCTTTGATCAATATTTTTAATTCTCATAGATTAAAGACAAATAGTTGTGTTTTCTTTGACATAAGCGGCCTCACTTCGCCTGATTTAAACATTTATTAGACCGGGAGTTTTATTAGAGATAATTATTATATTGGTAACGATATCCCTTCCGTATAATTTCTCGCATGTCTAAACTGACTATAAAGCCTATTCATTTATTTCCATACATTCTCTCAGCTCTCATCGATTTCTACTTAATCTGATAGTCAACCTATGACACGATATACATTTCCGTTATTACTTAAACAAAATATCATTAGTTGATTGGTGGTGTTTAACGTTTCCGACTATATCCGGTTGTGTCGCTCCGGTGCTCGCTTTGACTTTTAGTGTTCACTCACCCAATAATACATTTAAATAGCACTATATTTGATGTATTTTGGAATGCACACCGTGCAATCAATATTAACCAACCACAGGTAAAATTGCCAATAATAGAATATTTCCGCTGGCATTGATGACAATTAATTCTTAGTAGAGATGAACTGAGTCAGAATATTACAATTGAATTTGAATTAACAATAAACTTGACTCAATACCGAGGATCAAAAAGGGACAAAATATTTTCTAAAAAACGAAATCACTATTGAGGTTATTTAAAAAAACTGAAACGAAAATAATTAATTGTAATGATGAATTATTGAATCAGTTCTGTTTAACACAGCTGCCTGGGCTGGTATAAAGAGGTGACATTTATTTACCTTAATTTTTCCTCTATCAGAATTAATCAATTAGGCGCATCAGTGTATGAAGTTAGATTTGGCTTTAATATTAAACCAGTAAAGCTTGTTGTAAGACAATGGCCAAAACTAATGGATGTTATTATATTAAGTTAGACTAGCGAATGAGTGCGAGTAAACCTTGCAATAATCACTGCTCAGAACATCATCAAATATTTATCCTCTGTGCTAGTAATTCATACCAATGATTGATAACAAACTATTCAATATTGGCCCAACTTTCTTATGGACATGCAATATGCTCATAAAACATTCTGACAAGTTTAATGGCGATAAAATAACAATACAATAGCTTTACAATCCTCATAAAATGTCCTCTGTTTCATATGTAGTAATGTATTAGTGTATTAAACTGGTCATGGAATTAGTTTGCGTGTGCGATCACAGAGATGGAAAGAATGACTGCTTCTCGCTATTCTAAAGCTAAATCATTGTGTATTCAAATCAATTACCCATTTTATGTTTGTTTCAGACTTAAAAGATGGTCATTAATTTTAGTTAAAAATATCATGTGGAATGCTTCTTTTAAATGCGAAATGCAATATCAGTAATTTCGCATAATTGGTAGATTTGAAAAATTTCTTATAAGCACATATTGAAAATTATCCTACATTTCATTAAAAATGTAGCAATGCGCACACGATATAAAAATTGAGTGTTGCAGCTGAATAATACTTGGCAATACTAATAAAACAAAAACAAAATTACCCGGGTTCATGCTAAAACCACAATCTAAACATCAAAGTTAAAACTAAGAAAAACTTTAAAATAAAGTTAAACACTGAAGTTTCACAAAGGAAGTGAGGCCGGGTACTCAGGAAAGCTAAGCGCTGTCTATCTTTCTACAAGCGAATGACAATAACTATTAAGAATACGATATTAAAACATATTATCTTAAAAGGAAAATATGCTACTACAACCTGCTATCCATTATTTGTGTTTTATATTTGTACGTTTAAAAAAACAACATATGGACAACACATACGTGTCTGAATGTTAATTCGGGGAATAGTTAAATAAGGTTTAAATTCTTATTTCTAAATTCCAGTGTCTATGTACCACTTGTTGTAAAAAAAAAGTAAATAGTTGAATCCATGAGAAAATACTCAAACCACACAACTGCCATCATGTTCTTACATCCCCCATGCAGTCCGAAGACAATGGGTTTTTACAATCAGTAGTCGCAATGTTCTCAATGTTGCTTATGTTATTTTGATTTTTGCATCGGGTTTTTGGATGCGTTGGCTTTCGTTTTCGTCGTCTACAAATTGTTAATTCTTGTAAACATTATGGATATCATATACTTATAATTTCAGAGAAGCGGTTACCATTTGTTGTAATTGTACAATATGTCAAAACACTTAAAAGCCCTGATGACTATCAAGAACACTAAACATTCTTTGTCATCTTAACCATTACTTATGATGTTATTTATGTTCATTTCAGATTTTTCTTAAAGTTTTTCATGAAATGTAATCAAAATTGTCTGAAGAATGCAGGGAATCCCAGAGATATGCGGAGATTTCAGGTAAGGGTTGACCTAGTCAATATTTTATTGGTTTTTACAGACAACACAAAACATTTAATGGGTCTGGTCATATTATCTACTGCTTTTACTGGAAACATTTACATCAAAAATTTTGTTGCAATATATTGATGTACGGCTTTCAGAATCGACTAAACAAACGTCTTCCTTTCAAAACGAGAGATAGTTAGTTCTGTTCACCAATCATTACAGTGTACGACGGTATGAAAACAACCTGATTTTAGTATTAAGACTTAATTAAGACTCGAGAAGTCGTGAAATCCATGAATACACAATATATTCCATTTTAAAGAAACCGTGTATGCATATATTTTGTCGTTATTGTTTATTTTCAAAATGTGTGATATTTTTTTCTTATCTATAGCGATTTCTATAATGTGACGTGGCTGATGTATTTTGGAGTCAACTTTCGTGACCAAAAGCACAAACAATTCCAAAACATCCATTGTTAACCTGTTTTTAATCTGCAATAACGCTGATACAGTTTACTCACTCACCAACTCTAATTATCGTCATAAAACTCACGATTTTTTAGTCATCGGGTTCATTCTGGACAATAGCGCAGACTTTTCGCTCACAATTACATGTAGGCGTTATTTTTACCATTCTCCTACACGAGCATAGTTCGTACAAAACATACACGCCATTTTGTGATATTTTTGTCATTTATCTGTTTGGTAGGTCGGAGAAGCAGTTAGCTTCATCACGATAAGCACATTTAAACTACAAGTCAGCCAACCTGTCTTGAATCAACATGACTTTTATCACCAGTCGCCATAACGTTTTAATGCATTTTACTTATTTAAAATCAATATGGCCGCTATAAACAAAGCTCATTTAATATTTGTTCCAAAAAAGTTTTTTTAATCCATAAAATGATACTGTCTTGATATTTTGTTTAGATAATAACCGAATTAATTTGAATGAATTTATGCAGACTCCTTCAAAGAGAATTCGTTTGTTTAACGAACCATTCTCAATAAATACGGGAATCGATATTATTAAATAGCAAAAGTAATGCTGTACATTACTGTGAGCAGTTTATAAAGACCCTAAACCTAATCCTCTGATGGGGGATTAACGGAGATCAAATATCAAAAAGCCTGCTATTACAATGGTGAGGCTAAGATGACAAGGGTTTACCCAGCTTATACTAATGGAGGTTCTGCCAACATCTGAGCAAAAACACGTCCAGGTAATGCTGACAAAACCCTTTCTTTTAATCTCCTGGGTATTATCACTACACCATCAAATATTACTATTTTATAAGTTTGTATCTTTTAAAATCTTCTTCATGTCATCCTCTTAGATAATAAGCTTAAGGTATTTTGAAGATTTTGTTTTAACAAAATGACAGGATATAAAGTCTACTCGCGTGATTTCTCGAGTGGAGGAATTGATATGTTATAAGTCTATGGTCGCGGAGGGATTTAAAGTAGGTTTGTATCGGTAATTAGTTAGTTTGTATTTCAAATGGCTCATACAAAATAATCCCCACAAGGCGAAAAAGCAAACAAATAAACACACTGATTGGGTTAATCTACAAAAGCCCCGTTGATCTAATGAATCTTTACTGTTTATTCAACAAATACGATATGTCTTGAGAGTCCCGAAGGAATGGTCCAATTAAACCCGATTGCATGTCAGGAATTGTCAGTTATATAATAACGCTACCACAAGTTTAGCGACTTAGAAAATTGGATATACAAATATGCAGATGTTTATTAAACTAAAATTAACTTTTTTGAATAAAAATTTATAATTTTTAATTAAATCAAATTTGGAATCTCACTCATCAGCTGGTTACAATGTTACCTGCCATATAAACATAGCTATGAAAACTGTTGACCCGTTTTATATTTGAACAATAGATTAGTGGTAATTTCAATTTATTATTTTTCATTTTTTAATATTTTTTTTTTCAACCAGGTTGCTATCCTTACCACAATGTCAACAGATGGTCCGTTATTGGCCATGTCAGACAATATGTTTGTTCATAATAATTCAAAACACGGAAGAAGAGCAAGACGGTTAGATCCGACGGAAGGAGGTAAGGATACGCTAATATCTAAACCGGCTCTGATATTGCATATATTTATTAAAGAATTTTTTCCCAAATGTTTCCATTATCGAATCGTCATCATAATGATAAATATTGCATTTCATATTAAAATATTTTAACATTTAAAAAATAACTGTCGTCATAGATGAAAATGTTGTATTTTACATTCCTGCTTTAAACCCAATTTTAACATTCAAATTAAAAGTAATGATTTAGAAATAAGATTAAAGAAATATAATTAATATTACGACCTGTAGCAATTAAAAACTTTCACATGCAATATTCTTTCCGCAATTCTCTTATTTTTGCTTTAGTTTATTATTTATTTTTTATTTTTTAATTTTGTTTTTATTAAGAAAATACAAGTTTATTCAATTTTATTTGTTTTGTTTTTTTTATTTTGTTATATAAATTCACGTGTAATTTATTTATTTTATTTCAAATTATTGGCATACGATCTTAGAATTTATGCATGTTGTTTCCAAAATTAAAAGAGAAAAAATACCAAAATGAAACGAATAACGCGAACCTGATCTTACTTTATAATAGCTTAATTAAAACAAAAAAATTATTGAACAAATTTAAAGCTTGTCAAATCTACTGACTTTGTACAACCTCCTTTATGTAGAAAACAAAAGTGAAAGTTATAAGAAGAACGGTTTCATTTTTCCATGTAATTATTTAACATGTAGTATCCTTTTACATGTCTCGCGTTACCCAAAGACAATTAAACCGAGATCGAAGATTATAACTTTAATTATAATAACAATAGAAAAGGTCCGAGAGACTATTTGAGAACATCTGTCCAAAATCTTATTCCCTGGTCCCATCTGGTCCCTGTGAATTTACACACATCTGTGGTCATATACTATCACACTATCCCCTATCGACAGAGAAGTATTTCACAGGTCTTTACATTTGCATATAGACGAAAACAAAACAGTCATTTGAAGAGAGCATGAAACGTTTTATTAGTATAATCGATAGTGCTTTTTAGAAATATGAGTGCTCTTGCTTTGACATTCGAGAGCTTTTAGCCACATTTTAGTAGGAAGAGTGGAAAGACAAATTATTGCTGGGGCTATGTTAGGGATTATAATCAAGTGTACTTCACTTCTTCACATGTATTTTGAGAGGAAAACAATAAACAAAAACAGGTTTATATGTTTACAAGCACTTGTTTTAATTTGGACATCATTGATATTATTAATAATACTTAACCATTAATTGAAAGACAAATGTTAAGAACCAACTAAACTAGAAAATGACTCATTTTAAAAGCCATCTGTTTATCTTATGTGATTTAGTTCAACTTGGCAAAATTATCGCTTTTTAAAAAATTAACCATTTTATCGAGTCATTGAAATCTCAGTTTTTAGCAGTTATCTGAATTATTTATTATTTTATTATGTGTGAATTTTTTCATGTATGTGTGTTGTTTTTGTATGCTCACTAATTGATTTTTTTCAATTCGAATAGTTTTTTTTACATTTTGCTTTTTAAATTTTGCAAAAAATCAAAATCTATGTATTTATTATAATTTTCATTATTTTATCATTTTTTGTTATCTTTTATGTAAACCTTTAAGATCACAATAAAATCATACAATTTTGGTTTAATATTGCTACAGAAAAAATTCTACTTTATTTAATGAATTTATGTTATAATAATTATTATTTTGACAATAATAATAACACCGTGCATCTTTATTGCCTCCATATAGATGCATGGTTCCTAGCCGATTCCTACTCCACCAGGGCTTTCTCCCGGTACCCTCGGGATTCTACCATCCTTAGTAAGTAATACAAGTTATATATAATCACTAGAACTATAAATATTCAAATAAGTAAGTTCTAAAAATGTTTCATGGACCAGAACCATATCAGTAAATTAGATTTCCAAAAAGAGAGCTTAAGTAACATCTCCGATTTGTTGGAGTTGTACATCGCTTAATTTAGTATAATTTCATTTTAACACAATTGTTCTTAACTGTGATTATCCCATGTGTGTAAGTTAATTAAAATTCGATATTTCATTTTATTTTTCAAGTTTTTTGCGTTATTTTTTTAATTTGACTTTGTTCTGTATTATTTTGCATTTGCCAATTTGCGTTCTTTTTCACTTAATTTTTGTTTTAATTTTGTTAATCTATTTTATATCTTTCTATTGCCTTTTACAACTTTTTTCAGAATAGATCTATTGAAATACAATAAATTTTATTTTTGTGACAAAACTTATTTATTTTATACAATTAGATTTAAGAGTTAACAAAAATAATGAACTTATTTATTTTTAACAGCCACGCCGTGTATAAAGGCAATCTGTCCCAGTGAGGGGTGGACTACAGGGGGTACCACCGTTATCATTATAGGTGATAACTTCTTTGATGGTCTACAGGTGGTGTTTGGAACAATGCTCGTGTGGAGCGAGGTGAGTAAAATGTTACCTAATTCCTAACTTTCGCATATATTGCAATTAACTTTGATAGTCATTAAATTTTATTTCAATTGATTTGCTTTTAGATTTGAATTTATTTCTAATATGAATGGAAAAAATTATGACACATGTTATTTCAATAAATTTGCGTATCTTAATTCCAATAACATTATTCGAAGGATACAGTACAAAACTGTCAAAAGTTTAACATTGAGTTACAGAAAAAGGAGTCTAAGCTAGGCTGCCTAGTGTGACTGAGTTATGAAAACCTAGCGACTAGAAAAGCTGTCAGGAGATAGATAGCATGTCTTAACAAAGCTAACAAGGGGTCAAGATGAACTGTCCATTCGACACTAATATTCATTAGGTCAGTGTCAAACATTTCGACTGGCTTGTATTTTTATAAGTTATTTACCTTTGCGACAACCTATTGACTATATAACACGTTTAAGTTGAAAATATGTACTTCGTCCTAGATCAGGTGACCAGGAAGTCTAGGTACTTACCCTTCCGGAGCACCCGGCCTCACTTCCCTGGTGGAAGTTCACGTGTAAAACTTGTCAGTTCCAAAGTTTTTACTTTGCTTCTGGATTGTGAATCGGATATGGATTAGTATGTTTGTTTTTTATTACATCAGTACAGCTATTCTTGGTCAACAGTAAATGCAAACAGTATTTTAACATAGATATTTTTTTTTGTCATTTTGTTGTTTGAACATGTTGCTTAACATTGTTCTGTTTCAAAATCAGAGGTAAGCAATTAGGTGAGGAACTAAAATTATATGCTTAGTTTTGGTAAGGGGAATGTTAAGAATTACCTTAAAATAGATTAGGGGTGACGGCAATTAATATGCAATGTTAACAAATATGAATATGGTAACCACATAAGTACATGCATGATAATGGGTTTGGCTATACATGTATTAGTTATGGGTTTGAAGTATTCTTGGTGAATGAAACAGTTACACTGCACATTTATCAAAGATAGATGGCACTATAGATTTTATAATCATTCGAATTAAATATTAAACGCAAATATAGGACGTCCATGTTCAAATAAAAATCCATAATGCATGCCATTTCTATAAATATCACTTCTCTATCAAACTCGAATGTCTCCTCAATATAGGTATCATTCGACTTTTAAATATTTAAATAAAAAGGATGAAATGATGGATCAGAACATACAACAAAAAGCTTAACAATATTTGGGACATAATAATAAAAGCTTAGCACCTTCCGTGCATACAATATACTGCCAATAGTACTTACTCTTCCAAGTACCCGGTCTCACTACCCGGTGGATGTTCGTGTGATTTGACAGTTTTCAAAATTCTAACTTTGCATTTGTGATTTTTATTTGTCATGGATTTGTACGTTACTTTTTTATAGTTGTTATAAAGATTAGTATAAAAATACCGGTATCTAATATTTTACAAAGTTAATGATACGTTTCTGTTTTGGTATTTTATTTACCAAGGCAACTTAATTTCAGATTTAATTCAAACATGACGGATATATTCTTGATAAAATAGAGTCAATTTTCAATAAATAAAAGAGTATAAAAAGAATATTGACTGTCATAACTTTTTAATCTAAACCTTTAGATTCTGTTGCTTTTCGGTTGACGATCCAAAAAGAAAAATAAACAAATACAAACAAAGCAGAACATGATGATTTTATGTGACTAAATAGACGACATCGTCGAATCTATTACTGGTAATTCCAGCATCGTAATACTGTAATGGGAAAGAAAATTAATTCCTGATTCCGGACAATAGCTGATCTAGTGTCTAGCAGATTGGATAACACACAACGTCTGCTACAGCGAGCTCTCTAGAATAAAAGGATGTAGCTTTTGAACATTGAGGCTCGTGAAGAGTAAAATCCGGTTCAATGTCCGAATAAACCATTCTGTTACATGTGTTATATGTTTTACAAGTGAAACATCTCCCAAACCAAGAAACAAGCACTGTTGCAGTACAGTTGTATTTCATCAACGCTATTTAACTATGCTATCATTGTAAGCGATATATTTTAAATATCAGTATAAGAACAATCTATAAAACGTTTGAAATGGTCGAAATAGGTTTCTTTTAGTAAACGTTTAAAAATTAAAAAAAAAGATAGTGCAACAATTCGAAAGCCAACGTTCTCTCATTTATAACATTGACTACTTTTTACTTTAGTTTTCAATCTCTTGTTCAACAATACTCATTAGCAACTATTGGCATACATTTAAAAATTCACTTGACATTTTTAAAACCTTGTCTTTTCGAACGAAGGAGAACCGTTACCATTTTGTGCAAGATATCCATGTTCACCATCATGAGCCTCAGTTTTGCAATTTAATACACGACTTCTGCTCTTTGGAATTGTGTCGTTCATGTTTACCGGGCTCTTAAATGAGTGTACATAGTTTTTATGAGGTGAAAAACTTTGCTGATTGTCTCTGTGTAAAATAGAATTCTATAACGGGAGAGTTAAGCTTTAAGTGTCTAAGTTGATTATAATTTTGTGTAAATAATTCATTCATGTCGGCTCAATAATTTACTAATTAACTGAACATTAATTAATTTTAGCAAAAAGTGTTAAAAAGTTTTTTCTATACTTTTCTGTTTTAATATTTATTAGGACACGAAATATAATTCAGATACATTACAATGAATTGTTATTAGATACAATCTTTCTGATTGGCCTGGTACTATAAATTAATGTTTACTATGCAATTTTTTCCAATGCATTTTAGCAACACCAACACATTTAAGAGATTAATTAACTTTCAACTACAAATTAGTGATTCTTATTCATCCAAAAATCAGAATTCTAAACAAAAGTTTTAAATAATTAAAAATTAATTTAATCATCGGAGTGGCGAATTATGAAGATTTTTCCCGTGAAGCCATGTTCTGTTTGGGTTTAAGAGAAGTGAAGTGATAGTTATTTCATACAAATATACATTATATATTTGAACAAAGCCTTGGTATAAATTATATGTTACACACTTTAAAATGCATATTACATTTAAGTTATCTCTGAACATACATTCGTTTTTCAAAATCCCAAACGTGACAGACAAATCCCTGTTTGTAAAACCAATATTTAAATTAATGTATTTATTTTGATAATTGTATTCTTTGATTGTTGGAGTATAACTTTAAATGGAAGATTACAGGGTAACTTAATATCGCTTGTAAAGTTGTATCACGGGGCAAGATGCGGTTAAGTTGAATTCATTGATGAATGACTATCACTGCACCCATTCCTATAGGAATACTAGTACATCATTCAGTATCATACCCACCCAAGCGGAAAAAAGAGATTGATTTGAAGAGCTATAAGACGATTAGAAACAGATGACTCCATTTTAAAAATGTTTTATGTGTTAATAATGATGTACACGATGACGTGTTTGAAGCAGTTTATGATTTTTTTGTACTTGTTTTTATTTTATTTCCATTTTTGTTTTTATAATTTTTATTTCGTGATCATTAGATTTAGATTTTATTTTAATTCTGGAAGTGCATAAAAACTTTGATTTTTTTATGAAATATATTCTACCGTCTATCTTTTTTTTTACCTTTTTGATTGTATTTTTTCGGATTTTCAACTTTTTGTGTTTCCTATTTATCTTTTACGAAGACCCTTTAATACCTTTGTTTAATAAAAAGCGATAAATTAAGAAAAAAATAATGACAATATTGTCACGATTAAACACGCAAAAATGCATTTAGATTGCATCGAAAAAGACCAGACTTAAGTAAAACGAAATACTCGTGATCGAAGACCCGACAAATTAAAACTTAATCGACAGTTAAAATACTGAATTCCTTCTTTTCTGAATTCTGAAGTCTTCGAATTCTTTTCTGACATTTTAATGAGCTAGGAAATTCCGTGTCATTCACACATTACCGCTATATAACTTACTCTATCAAATTTGGAGTGAAAGATACATGCTTCAAATGTAAACTAAATATTTAAAAAAACAACAACATTATTTTATGAATAAAGAAAGTTTCTGTCAAATTACCAATGTCATTTAAACACAACAACATAATATACGAAACTTTAATAGAAAATGTACACCGTTGCAGAGGGGATGAAGATGTGTCATCCTTAAGCTTGATGTCCATATAGTTGGTTATTACAACCCTTTCACTGAAGTACTTGCATTAGTAACTTTTTAACTTAGTTACGTTTGATTGGAGATATTCATTCAATTAAAGGATATAGATTTAGCTGCTATAAGATAAAAAAGTAAGACTTCCATTTGTACCATCAACTAAAATTTTAATTTCGACAATGACAGATTCAAGTCATTTTGAACATTCCTGTGAATAATAGTTTTTTCCAAAAATTTAGATGTGTCTTGTGCTGATTTTGAATGCAGTATTTCAGTAATAGAAATTCCAAATCAACACATGACGGATAGAATTAAGGGAGGTTACGAAAAAGAAGTCTTCCCAATTTTACTTGTTTTACTTGACTTTGATAAGACGTGTTCAGATGTTCTGTTGTCTTGGCATACAAATTTTATTATGTTTTATGTATATTGTTTCAGTTGATTACCTCCCACGGTATACGGGTACAAACACCTCCCAGACATATTCCTGGAGTTGTAGAAGTCACCTTATCATATAAATCAAAACAGTTTTGTAAAGGAGCACCTGGAAGATTTGTTTATACAGGTAAGTGTAGTATTTATAGTGAATAACAATGATCTATCTGCTTGACCATCCACCCAATAGTGGGTGGTGTTAGGATTGGCAATTAATACATAAATACTGCATGTTCCTCGTGATGTCAACGAAATGCACAATGGTGCACCCATTACATAAAAGTACAGTCCAACCTGTCTTAAAGGCCACCTCTATGTAAGGGCCACCTGCTTATAAAGGCCAGTAGAATTGTAACCCAATTGTTCTTTATTCATATTATTTGAACCTGTATATAAATGCCACCTGCCCATAAAGGCCACTTTTACTGGCACCCTTTGGTGGCCTTTATAGACAGGTTAGACTGTACTGGTCCATGATGAATTTTTAAATCAAAGAGGTCAAGCGGACAGGCCAATGTTGTTTGACTACTAGTATTTGTTTGGATATAATCACGCCTTCTTTCGCTTTATTTGTTCCTGTCATTTAGCTTTTTCCAATTTAATTACTCATTGCATTAAAAATGTATATGACAGTAATATGTTATATGACATTACAAAAAAAACCTGACTTTAAAAATAAATTAACTGTAATCAGATATTTTATAATCCAGTTGTGAAATACCTATACTTGGATACTGTTAGCTCTTATTTTACGTCAATTTGATCAGAAATTCCGAGTTTATACCCATTTCACTGTCAAATTACCAAATAAATACTTATTGATGCACAGTTTGCCATATGCAGTTGACATTATTTATTTATTTATTTATTTATTTATTTATTTATGTCATCTTATATACGACATTGCCATCAAATATTTTGATACAAAAGAGAGATTTTAACTCTGATATTGTTATATTATATTTTGTTAATTATACTCATCATCAACCTCTTAATGCATTCTCCTAATCCCTGGGATCAATGCGGTGATCTCAGTCGGTTTGTGACTTAGACGTTTAAAATAATTAAGAGATAACCTAGCCTTTGTTTTATAAGTTATTGAGCTAGAGTAATAACAAGGGTTTATAACTCAAAAATGATACATAGATCACCATCGTCACTGTCAAAGCCAGAGTCCGAGTCATCATGTGTTCTGTGTTACCGTATTAAGGTTATTTATGGTGTTGTGGATGGCGAATATCAAAAGAAGGGTATCATGGGAATAAATCCTAATGATTTGGTGAGAGCTTCATAAACACGTTGTCTAAATCCTTCTTTTACAATGTGTATTGATTAACAGGCAGACATATTTACGTGCAGATCTATACCAAAACAGACTTTTGATATTATGTATGGAAAATTTATGGTAATTTTTCAGAATATTTCCGTCTTTGTTTGTGAAATCGTTAATACTGAAAAGAGAAAAGTGAATAAACTCCCATAGATTTTGCTTACGTATTCCGTTATTATAAAATATTGAAATAAAAAGTGTTTTGAAAAATGTTTGATGTCAATGAACCTAACAACTAATAACGTATTAAAAAGCTTATCGAGTTTGATTTTATTGGAGATATTTATCTAGTCAGACATTTAATGTTTTATCTGCATTTTACAAATTTTTTTACAAAAACATATATGACTGTATACTATTGCTTTATTTTTGCGGTGTCAAATTTTCGCGGTTTGACGATGATCAGTGTTTTAGCGATGTAAAATTTTCGCGGTCTTATCTGATTAAAGGGAAGGAAGATAATTATAAGTGGGTGAGCACCTGAAACGTTTACTGATTGCCTCAAATTGCTGAATTTTTGCGACGGTTTTGTTTTCGCGGGAATACACCGGACCGCAAATACAGCGAAAATAAAACAACAGGGAAATATAAACATTATACATTATTATTAAGTTATAAAGCGTTGTTTGGTTATAATTTTATGCATGTTTGGTCATTTCAAGTCCATTAAACGCCTTCATAAAATCAAATGTAATAAAACAAAATGCACATGTTGGATTAAAGTTGCTTTTAAGCTTGTAGCATGAATTCCTTTCTATATCAGAGCTCCAATTTTTGACTGAAACATTTTTCGTAAAATTACCTTAACCTGTAATAAATTAAACCCAGTCAGACATAAACTGTTTTAGAATAAAATGTGGGGTTTAATTAAGAGGTTTTCTGTTTTTCTAAGCCTAAAGGACGTCCTAAAAATATCTTTGTTTCTAAGTGACGTTTGATGTGTTGAAAACTCAAACTTTGAAACACAAACAAAAATTATGAATCTAAGAAATAACTAATGGTCTCAAACCCACACAATTGATGTTAAGACCAGAAAAAACACATTTGTTATTTTGAACTTAAAACCCCCCAATATATCTCATTATATCCAATTTTAATTCTAATATACATGTCAAAAACACATACGACTAGAAATCATTCGATCATCATGATTGGCTATTTAATTTCAGCAAATTCTCCATGACATATGGGCTTATTAATTCATTGTCAAATGGAGTACAATCGTCAATTTGTGTATGACGTTCATATCATCGATACTGTAGAATTTCATCCATCACTATGACATTACCAATGATCAGACAAGCTCCCCTTCACTGGAGAGAGAATGGATACATCACGACATGATATTAGCAGAAATGCCAGCAACAGCCAATGATTTTCTAATTTGTGTAACGATAATGGGTTTGCTTAAGTATTAACGCCGTGCAAACATAGTTGAAGCTTCTTCACGCTTTCATCATTTCAATAAACGTTGCTTTATTTCAGAAATTTCATATTGAAGCGATCCGAAATTACTAGTTCCATTGTAATGGTGCACATTCAATACCAGGATGTCTCTGTATAATATATTGCCGTGTGTTAAGGCTCCATGAATATCAATGTACATTGCTTTATGACTTCACTAAGGTGCTAAAAGCAGTAATTATCTTTCATGCTAAAATAAAACATATTAGAGAATATGATTTTTATTGTATGATTGAAATATCATTTGTTTTCATGTTATATGACATATGAGCTTCAAATTAGATAGAAAGGAAACCAAGTTTACATATTAATCATTTAAGCATGTATAAAGCCGGAGTTATAGAAAAATGAAATAAATATTGGTTATTACTATGTCGGTCATTATATCGGATTATATTTCTTGGCTCATTTAGATATTTTATATTTCTGAACATGAAAGATCAAAGAGCGTATTACTAATGCTATCAAACTGGTGGTTAAACATCTTGTTATGAAGCATTACGTCATTTCACATTTCCCCCTGATTAATGTCTATTTCCGTATTGTCATATGCTGATTTTGAATTTTTATTAAAATAATGCATTCAACGCTGATTTTGAATGCATTATTTTAATAAAAATTCAAAATCAGCACATGGCATTATTAATCCAGTCGGTATACTACACACCAACTCCACGGATTTTCGATTAAGAAGTTATTTAAATGTCTCATATATAATTTGTTTTAACTTAATTATAAAATACATTAAAAATGATATGTAACAAAATAATTTATGATTAAATTCTAAAAATGGTATATAACATATTCTATAATTGTTAAATTTAAAATTTTAATTACGGTAAAATTATATTTTTTCGTGGTTTCCCAATTTTTGTTGTTTTCTTCGACACTGACCAACGAATTAACATATAAACGAAATAGTATGTTACAAACTTATTACCTTAAATCTCAAAATAATCACACCACGAAATGGTATTTTTCTTAAATGCTCGGAAATTAGACACCACAATATTTTTTTTTACACTTCACAGTATATTATTTTCCATGGCCTACTAAAATGCTACCCTTGCTTGAAATATTAGAGCGGGTTGTTTTATTTTTTTGTCTTATTTAATTAAGTTACCATAACGACAATCTGCAACACAAATACAGTGCAGACCTGTCGAAAGTTTAACAATCTCAAGCATACCAATAAGTGTCGAGCTCGGTCCACCTTAGCTATATATCTCGACAGCTTTTCGGCAGTCCCTATATATCTTTCGGCAGATTTTTTACCACTAGTTAACCATATCTCACCCACTCGGTAGCCGAATTACGAGTCTTGTTTGTTAGCAATGTATTAAAATTTCGATGGATCTGTACTATATGTATTGATATGCATTATTAGTTTAGTGCAATGTTGTACTGCAGCGTCTCTTTCTGATCAGAAACGATTCCATACATTTTACTAGTATTTCGCTTACAATGCCACTTAACTCACAAGGACGGATATATCGTCGCTACCTATCAAATAGAAGATTTCGTAAAGATCGACTAGATGAACATCTCCTATATAAACGAAGATGGTCAGAAATTTGTTGACGTTTTTTTGGCTTTGGTTCTGGTCCATTGACCACTCTACAGGCTGTTCTATCGTTGAAAAATCGTTGAAAATCCGGTCAAGGGCAAACTATGGTGTCGGAACAGGTTAGATAAATTTTTGGGCTATTTTAGACTGTTTGAAGAATTAATTTCCGGACCCCATACGTTTGGTAGGTAGTAGATTCATAATCGAATAAAAGACCTAATTTTTAAGCTTTTTTACATTGCACTTCCATTTGACTTCTATGTTTTAATTTTCTTTACAGCTTTGACAGAACCAACAATTGATTACGGATTTCAACGTCTTATGAAATTAGTACCAAGACATCCGGGCGATCCAGAGAGATTACCAAAGGTCAGTTAAATCATTGTACAGTTTGAGTATCTGATAATAAAGTGTTTAGAAGGGAGACGTGTTAAAGTTATCGGTTAACATAGTTCAATTATTGTACAGTCGGCATTCGATAATAAAGTGTTTAGAGTGGGGTATGTTTAAGTGTTTGGTAAACACAAGCGTTTTCCTCATTTTAGGTGCTTACCCTTCTGGAGTACCAGGTCTCATTTCCCTGCTGAAAGTTCACGTGTTTACAGCCTAACTTGTCAGTTTAAAAGTTTTTACTTTGCTTCTGGATTGTGATTCGGACATGCATTAGTATGTTTGTTATGGATTCTCTTTCCGCATCTGTGTAGGAAATGGAGTGATGCACTTTTGCGTATCTTAAATGTTTGTCACCCCGTTTTACATGCGAGAATTTAGTTTATCATTTTGTATATTGAAATGCAATGTTAGGCACTGATCACAAAGGCGACTTTAAGAATTTAAAACTGAAAAATACACATTTTTGGGGAAAAACTTAACTAAACGTATAAACATAAGAGGCCGAAAAAAATTAATGATAAAAACGGTAAATATGTAAATATAATTAGTGTTGATAAGAAATTATATCTTATCACTGTGGGTTCTTTATAAAGAATATCATTTCAATCACGTTACAATATGAATAGAGAAAGTCAAACTGATAATTCTGTTACACTCTAGCTGTTTATACAATAATGGAAGTCCCTGGGTACTACGATGATATTCACAAAGCTAACATAATGATTTACATGCCAAACCGTTATGATATGATATGATAAAAATGTCACGGCACGTGCGATTGCTGCTGTGAAATTACTCCCAGGTCAAAACAATACGGAACATGCACTATAATTCAACTCATTTCACGAGTACCCTTTGACATTGGTTATTTTTTATGGTCTTACAAAAATGCATTTTTATAGTCGTAGATAAAATTTAAAGTGATGTAACACTTCCGGTAAAAGTATTTTCAAACGTCGGTCTGATACCGATTGCGATATACACAAGTTTAACAAAAATTACAATAATCACTTCATCGTAATGTTTGTTATGTCATGAATTTAACAGCATCATTTACAGGTTTATTTTCTATTGTCAATATTGCACAAATCTACCAAAAGTATTCCTGTTTTCTGGTACGTCCAATGTCTGCGCCATAACAAAAATAATTATCTTTAGGTATCAAATAAATAAAACAATAATTTAATATTTCACATAAATGTGTTTTGCCATCTAGAACACGTCTTCATTTTATCACATGTAACCACTTTCCCTTCCGGAGCACCCGGCCTCACTTCCCTGGCGGAAGTTCACGTGTTTAATCTACTTTGTCGGTTTCGAGGTTCTTACTTTGCTTCTGGATTGTGATTCGGACATGAATTAGTGTGTTTTTGGGTTTTTTTTTGTTTTTTATATACACTTCTTGTTGAATGGCGGTTAGAGCCAAGACCAAAAAAGGAAACTCAAAACACAATGCATACAGAAGTACATGTAGACATTTATTATTTTTGCTATGTGTCATCAATGTGGAACTTTAAAACAAAATGGCAACATTTACTAATTTTGACATATTTTGTTTTACAGGAAATTATTTTAAAACGAGCTGCTGATTTAGCTGAAGCACTTTATAGTATGCCTAGAAATAATCACCAATTGTCGTTACCCCCTCCAAGATCACCAGCAATGAATAATAGTTCCCCAATGTCCAGTTTTAATACATATACAGGACAACTAGCGGTCAGTGTCCAGGAATCAAATGGCCAATGGGAAGAAGGTAAACATTATTATAACCTAAGGTTTTTGTAACTTAAATGTTCACAGATATTGTTATTTAAGCCTTAATTCTCGAATGATGGAGGTAAAGTACAAAAAGCTTAATCGTAACCATATATCACTTATTACTTAAAGTTCCATAATATATCCTCCACTCTCAATTTTGTTTCACAGTTGCGATTTTACATGTAGCTAACTAAGCAGAAGGCGCTTCCGAACCACCCGGTCTCACTTCCCTTGTGGAAATTCAGGTGTTTCGATTAATTTGCCAGTTTTCAAAGTGTTACTTTGCTTTTGGATTGTGATTTGGGCATTAATTGGCATGTTTGTTATATGAGCCTTGATGCTAGCATGATAGAGGGAAAGTGCATAAAGCTTAAGTATAACCATATATTACGTATTTTGACACGAATTAACCAAACAAAAGTCAAATTAATTCATCTTTAATAATAATTTTATTATTATTATCATTATTATTGAAATTGAAACAACATATGTCTTTTTGGGGTAAATTATCAATATTGACCTGAACATTTACAATAATGATATTTGATATTTTTCACTGATAATTTTATCCCTTCTTTAAAGGTTATGCGAGGGGCCAGGCTTCAAGTGTGTCACCTAGAGGTTACGGGTCCAATGGTTCAACACCTCACAGTAACGGAAGTACATACGGAAGTGCCGCCATGAATGGTTATCATGGACCAGCTACAGGGTTAGGAAATATGGGTAAGTTATAAAACAGGCTGCTTGATCAAAATTGTTGTATTAAAGGCTTATAAAAAAGGCTATGGTATATTTGGGTACATCTGTAATAGCAAAAGAATTGTGTTAGCACTCTTATAACTGACCATTGCTCATATCCAACAGAATGCGATGTAAAAAGAAATGTTGCCATGTTCAATAACACGAAAAAAATCGTAGGTGAAGGGAAAGGTCTTTCAGTTCACCTAGGAACGATTTTCATAAGCTTAGGCTTTTCCCCTGTATTCTTGATTTTTATAAGCTCATGCTTTTCCCCTGTACTCTTCAAGGTTATTATTATCCTGAAGAATTTTAATTAATGTGGGTTATATCTATAACAAACATAAAACAAAAAAGTTAATTTTTAGAAACCAAAAACCATTTTTTCTAATGAAAGAGACCCTTTGTGACTTCAGCACAGTAAGCTAGCTCAGTGTAGTTGTCAGTTTGGGTTCTTTGATTGCTTTAATTTTGAATTTTGATTGCTTTTTGTCAGCATGACTGGCAGCAAGGATTAATTATCATACAGGTGTATTTTGAGTATGCGTGGACTTGTTAATTAATTATAATTCTAATCACAAGCATATTACAACCTTAAATAATGAAACAAAAAATCGTGAAATTACTTTTTACCTTGTAGTCTATTTTGATTTCATTTTTCTTCATCAACATCTCATCTTATTTGACATATGAAGTGAACGTCATTATAACAAGAATATTATTACTTAATGATACGAGAATAAATGGTAGACGAAGACAAAAACTGTAAGAAAATGAGAACTGCTATATAATGGCAATTGAATTACAAAACCCCATCGCGGTCAATATAAACGAAGTAGAACATCTTCCCTACATCGATATTTTGTCAAAAACTAATTACTATCTTCAAAGGAAGTTAATACATTAAATATTCAATAAAGTTTTACTAATTATTTTGGACAGTGTAATCTACGAATGTAAATGAGAATAGCGAATCCTATTTAAAACTGATTTGAATGGGTTTTTTGTATTTCCACGTGTTTCCATTTTGTAACGTCATAGTTCGCTGTCGTCTTTGACATTCTGGGTCGCTCAATTGTTTAAGCAAACAAACAGGACAAAATAGTTTTCATTACAATCCTTTACCGAGTCATGTGCATATAACTGGTTTTGTTCAAACAAAATAATTCCAGATTTATTAGGTTTTACTCGATAAGTGTCTCTGGCATACAAATTTGTCCCTGTATTGTTTGAGATATTAGACACACACCAAACATGGTCCCAGGAGTGTTAGTGTTTTATTAGCAAGCAAACAAGTTTGTTAGTTAAGTCAAGTCATTGGGGACGTTTGATGAGAAGCAGACATGCTTAATACGGAAACTGGGTTTTTTATTCAATTTTATTTAAAGTAAAAAAAAGATACGATTTCTTTTCTGTATTTTGATCATGCACATAATAAAGTGCAGACATTTATAATTGGATAATAAGTATAGTTATACGGTTTGGAAGTAAAACACACCAAATAATGTCAAAAAATCTTATTATTATCTTTTTTATTTACTAACCCGAGTCACTTGTTAATATGATAGATAACCCCTGTTATAGAGTTTGATCGTAATTATTTAATTATTGTTGAACCGTTGGAGCTTTGATTGTATAATGACATTATTGAGTTTTACCAAAAAATTGTAGTTATAGTTCAGAAACAAAGTCATAAAATATATTTTGGAAGATTTTGTTCTGTAAGAAATGCTATATGCCATTTTCAAAATTGTACAATTAAACAATTTAAATGGTTTGTGGCAGAACTGCAAAATTTATATTGGTATTTCAATCTGTACGTACCACAATGCGTTTTCCCTTTATTTATCATTTAAGGAAAATGGTTAAAGAGAGTAAAACTTGTTTCCAAAACATTTAGCCTCACATCAGAGTTAAAATTTTAATATTTCGGTTTTATTTGATAGTTAATATGAAATTTGATATCTTCTCTCCTGATTAAAATTGCCATGTGCTACTTTTTAATTTTTATTAAATAATGCATTCAAAAGTACCACATGACAATTTTATAAGTGTCATATTATATATTTTTTAAATTCCTGAATGAAATATTAAAAATTCTATAATATGAAAACTATGACATAAGTCTTAATTTGTAAACAAATATATAACATATTTGAAGTGTTTGCTCGTTTGTTTATATATGATGTACGCCTATATTAATTAAGCTATGTTGCATTTGCATGCTAACATGCTGAACGCAGGAACTTTTTTCTGTTTCCAATGAAATATTTATCGGAATTTCAAAAATAGACAAGTTACATTTTCACGACATATACATGTTGTATTTCTAAACTCAATATTGGCTTCAACAATATTATGTTTACCTACATTGGAACAGTTTAAATATCTAAAAAACAACCTTAAACAATAGATTAAAGAAGCTTTAATCAGAATACGTTTAGTTTCCTTAATTATTTATTATACCAGCTTTAATTTTACAGCACTAGATGGTCATTTCGGAATACAATTTACCATCAGTAGTAGTTAAATTAAAATTGTGAAACCATTTTTTCAAGATAAAAAGACCAAAATATATTTTGCTAAATGTAGCTAAGGAAATACTTTACATGAGGGAGTATACCTTAGTTTTCGAGGATTTTCAAATGTTAAATAGCAGCCATTTTAGACATTGCTATAAGAAATGTAATTAATCCCTGGTAAAACGAAAGAAAAGCAGTTCTTTAAAGAGGAAAGGGTTCCTGTGTGCAGTACATTTTAGTAATTTGCCTGTATTTGTTTTTCCGTCCTCAATTTTTATTTTTGTTTTTATCTTTTGTTCTGCAGTTGCTCCCACACATTCGCCCTCCCTGCCCCCTTCTGTACCCGCTTCCAGTATGCAATGTGGAGGTGCACCGGGAATTTTCTCTTTTTCTCCAGCCAATATGATCAACGCTGTGAAACAGAAAAGCGCCTTCGCCCCGGTGATGCGCCCGGGCATGTGTAACAGCCCGACTACTGCTGGCTCAATTCCTTCTGGATTGCCTAGTGGGTGGGCACATTCCCTCATAAATGTTAGTATATTTTCTATTTTTTGACTTTTCAAATAGAACTAAAATATTTTTCTTGATAGAAATGATAATTAATGAACGTAATAAAATTTCATCGCAAGAAATATTATTTTTTCGAAATTGATATGTAAAGACTATTGGTAGAAAATTTGAATTAAAGAAAAACAATATCGGCTTAATTTAAAAAAAAATATTGGCGGCTATTATTAAGAAATGTTTCTAAAAGAAATATCGTCTGAAATTAAAAAAGTCGCATGTCTGAATAAACATTAAGAGAAAGAATATTGGCTGAAATTGAGAAATAGCATGTGTATTATATGTGTCACTGTATTGTCCTTCATCCCCGGCATGATTCACATTGCATTTTGATTGCAGTTTAGAATAGATTCAAGTAAAAAAAATGACTGATTGTGTTTTAATCATTTATATTTTCTTCTTTTCCAGGAATGAGTAGCATCGTAGCTTCGCCATTTTCAGCTGTAAATCCTTTTGCTTTGCCTACATGTAATGGACAAACCTATGGCAGCTCTATAATATCTCCTGCTAAATAGCGTTAAATCTCGTAATAATCATGTGATATGCCGTAGAACGATACTTCAGTTATCTATTACTCCATTTAATTCCGACTTGCAGCAAGGATATTCAGCTGAAGGAGATACATCACACTATTGTTTTATACTGAACGATATCACATTGTGTCCGTGTGATGAGGCGGCTAGAACAAATCAAGGAATGGAGTAAGGAATCAATGCCTTATGCCTATTTGCTCATATACGGGACAGTGGCAGTTAAGAAATTAGTCATTTTAGGGCAAATCGCATAGTTTGTTATTATTGGTACCCTAGATTTTACTAGTAAATTAATATTCTTTTTATATAAGTAAAAACACACACTCAGATATATGCTCAAAGACATTGTAGAATAAAGCTTAGCAACTGACTTCGACTTCGAAACGACCCGAGGGCTTTATGAGAGCAGTCTTTTACGTTTACAAAAAGAGCTAAGCATGGAGATGAAATGATAACAAAAACAATCTCTAATATCAACCTGTGTTCGAATATGGAGTCACGTTTACTGAAGCAGAGAACATTTTCTTTCATTTCTGCAGTAAACTGGGTTCGTTTTTATAACGTGGAGTGACATGACACTAAAGGTTGTGAATTAGTCAGGGGACCTCTACAAGGAGCGACATTGCTGTACTTATTATTTATTGTGATAAACAGGGATATTTTATTTCGTCAATACTCTTGTAAATTTGTTTTCAAGTAACGGTACAAGAGATCTCAATTTTGAATGACGTACTGTTGTATTTGTTGGTATATTTATATAAATATATAATGTAACATTATCATGATTTAAGTGTTCGTAAGGTTCATGGTGTAGTATTTTAAAGTATGTTTGTAACAATTAATATCAGTTTAAATGTTTTAGTCCCCTGAAATATGTGCTTTTGTGTCTAGCGTATAGCATACAAATCTTTTCTTTATAACTTTATTAAAAAAACTGCTGTGAAATTTCAAGTTCGTCTAAATGCATATAGAAAACCAAACATTAATTTTCTTTTTTTATTAATTTAGTTTTTTTTTTTTTATTTTAAGTTGCAAAGTTGAAAAATTCGAATATGTTAAATAACACGGGTTGAAAGCAGAAGAATTGTAGTACCATCAGTGTTAAACAAGGGATTGTTCTATGAGAATGGAAGAAAGGTTTCAAAAATGAATTAATATCTTAAGTGCCTGAAAGTGTTTAATATATATTTATACAATATAATCGGTTTGTAACAAAGGTACAAGTCATTGTTGAAATTATTAATTCTGAACAGGGTATTCGATATTTATTGTTTAAATTGATCTATATAATGTTAAAAGAAAGTAAATTCAATTATTTGAGATTCCAACAAAATTTTATTTTCTTCTCCACATTACAATAACTTTTACAAACATGCTTATCGTACTCAAAACTTAAACTAATAATTTGCCATTAATACTGCAATTTTTAAATTAAAATATAATAATAACGGATAAAGGAGAAGAAGAATATTTTCTTGCACAAGTTGCTAATGTTTATTTTCAAACATTGTATGAAATGACAATTAGACGAACACTTACAATAAAACTGAAGACGGTAAGCCGTTTGGTTAACACTATTTGCTGTGACTCTGTTCGATCAAGCAATTGTAAGAACCTTCCGTTGTGGTTTTTACTAGATATTCATTCCTGACAACCTTTCCTCCATTTTGAATAAGATATATTCTGTACTGTAAGTTAGGCAAATTTTGCGTTCGTTTTCTTCGGGTAAATGGCCTGACGCGAAAAAATGGCTAATATGTTATTTTGATTCAATTCACTGTCATTTTTCACTTGCCATCATCACAGGACACGAAATTGAAATACGTGAATATCTTGAATAGAAAACTTTCTTTATAATCGCCGATTTACAGTGCAATGAATGTAAATGGTAAAAGTGTAATATGTATGTGTGTAATGCTATCTAGAACACTTCGTTACTGTTATTTTAACTTTATATGCAGTTATTCTGACATTTAATCAGTTTTTGTGCTTATATTATTTAATTTTCATTTAATATTAATAATTTAAGATATATTTAAATCTACTTTTTGTGCCAAATGTTCATTTATACCTACATACATTCGTTATCATTTTAATATATGCACTAATAAGAATTATTTAAATCATTGTTTAATTTGTAATGTTCAAATTTAAATATAAGTGTTAAAATTACAATCTAGTCCTGAAATATTATGGAAACTTATATTCTTATGATAAGTGCACTAGTCAAAAGTGTGTGTGTGTGTGTGTGTGTGTGTGTGTGTGTGTGTGTGTGTGTTCAGTTTAATGCACACATAGGGCTCCGTCTTTACATCAGTGTTGGACTTGGGCCTCTGCGGCATCGGGACTTAAGGTTTAATGTTGTTAGTTGACTTCTTTTTTCTTGTCTCAATATTATTTATTTATTTCAATGTTTCTGTCATTTGTTCAATATTGAATTGTAATATATGAACAAAATCTGATTTCGCAGAGAAACCAGATGAAACCCCTATTTGTGAATAAAGTTAATTATTTAATGACGCAAAAACACATCTGTAAATTGGATTCCTATATTCATCCGTGTTTACATAAATATTTTAAAAATTGACATATTGAAAATAAACTTTTTTATTTTTTATTCAAAATATAAAATTACTTTCCCCTATCTAAATAAAAGATCATCTTCTTTTTTCAAGTAAAGATGAAGTAGCTATAGAACCTGTTTCCATAAAGTTGCATGTTTTACTTAATCAAAGGATTTTTGTCGGTATATAATTAACTAATCATTATTTCAGATACCCTGACTACTACGAGAAAGGTCATGATATATATTGTAAAAACAGTATATATATATATATATATATATATTAAAATATATTGGAACCAGTTATAACTATTCTCAATTTTTCCTTACGAGCAACTCGTGTTTTCTAGTATATACTTGTTTAGTTTTAACAGTAATTAAGTTCAATCACTTGTCTATACAGGCACTTTGAAGACATCCATTTTGAACTCAGGTTTATTATCTAGCTTTGTACATTCTCTTTTATCATGTCTGCATGTCCATTATACATACATATGTGATTTTATTCTTAAAACATTTTATCTCTCATGAATGAAATATTATTTGAATATTTTGAAAAACATGAAAATATTAAAAGAGCAAAAATATTCATTTTTACTTTGTTTTCTTTTTTTATGTCCCAAAGATTTTTGCAATAGATGAAGATTTTTCTGTCGTCTAACATCTGTCCCCGTTTTGCGTGTCGTGTTCTCGATTGTGTTGGCTGTTGCAAGTACTATCACTACTTAACAGACTTGCTCTCCATTAAACTCTTATGATTTAATCAATCATTTCGAAGTGAAATAATCTAGATGGTTTCAACAAAAATGTGCTTGTCAATGCGGCAGTATATGAGTATTCAACAAAAGTGCTTACAAATATATTTTTGTCTTAGTTATATTGGCTTACCCTTCCGGACAACCCGGTCTCAATTCCCCGGTGAAAGATCACGTTGATGAACCTAAATTTCCAGCTACAAAGTTTGACTTTGTTTTGGGATTTTGTTTGGACATGGATGGGTGTTACCTGAAAGTATTTGGCGTCTAATGGTTCCAAGTTCCTTTTATCTCAATTTTTATGTTACAACTGGTGAATGTTCATGAGTTAAACTAATTTTGCCAGTTTTCATATTTCAATTGCTTTTTTAGATTGTGATTTGAACATGGGACAGGCATTTTTGTGTTTGATGTATTGTTTATGAAACGCTAATATTTTGATGCACGTTTACTTTGTTGTTGATTACTCTGCTCTTTAAAAAGATAAAGCAATAACCAATACAACAATTAAAAAACATACAATCCATGCCCGAATCACAATCCAGAAGCAAAGAAGAAACTTTGAAACTGACAAGATATGTTAAAAACGTGAACTTCCACCAGGGAAGTGAAGCCGGGTGTTCCGGAAGGGAAAGCACCTCCTGTTTAGTTAGCTTCACCCGGTGCGTGTGTAATCAAAATAGAATTAAAGGAACATGGAACTATGGGACGCCAAATATATCCATGGCAATCCTGGACAGAGACACATCAAACGTATTAACAATACTATGATGACGACCATAAAACTTTTTAAGGGCTCTGATAAGCCTGGGTCTGTAATATCCCTTGGTCAACAATTTATTTACAAGCATCTTGTTTCGTTGTATAAAAGTTCCCGTAGTGGTAACAAGCTCTACCATAGCATAATGATTGTGAAACAAATATGCCATAAGCAGGAGAAGCATGAATATTGCTACAAGGAAACGGAAAGTTGACAATAGAAAAATTGATGTCATTATGTTTGTCATACAGTTTCAAATGTAGCATTTCGCCGGCGTCATAATTGAGGTATAAATCTAAATATGAAGCAGAACTTGAAGAATCAGTCTTATCTTTTATTTCACGGTCAGGAAAAAGAAACTAATGAAACAAGTAAACAAGCAAAAACCTATTTTATGAACCACTAGATACAAAACGCTCGAACGAAATTGATTAATGGTGAAATAATGTTCAGTGTTGGAGTTTGAACTTACTATCGCAGGATAATTTTACAACCAGATCAAAAATATGTTTATTAAACCCTCTAGTTGCCAAATTGAATTTCAAAACAGCGTTGACAGTGACGATTTTAAGTTCACAATCCCAATTAATATGACATCAGTAATAATAAGTTATATGATAGTTATATAATTGGTAGAAGAAACCTGGGCTCGCTTCCTTGTTAGAAGATCACGTGTTTAACGTAAGATGCCAGTTTACAAAGGTTTTTACTTTAATTTTGGATTGTAATTTGGACATGTATGTTTTTTATATATCCATGTTACCTGCTATCGATACATGTCTGTTTGGCAGCAAGAGGACTAAACCTATTTAAATATGGTGTTATTTAAAATCACAATAAACAAGTTACAGAACACTGAATCAATAAGTCTGTCCGGTATCGTTGTGGTAGTTCTTTTTTTTAGTTTGACCGTTGTTAATCCCTTCAGGGTGTAAGAAAAGAGACTGAAGATTACACGCTCCTTCAAACGTTATCAGATCTGTCGTATAAATTTCCACCACACTTTCCGTAATAAGATTCATGAAGTAACTCCTTAAAATATCTTTCTGGTTCCATCAGAGAGCTTGAGAGGTTATTCTACTCGGTTACTATGAATTCCTTGATTTATTTTCAGTAACTAAGTAACTGATGTAAGGATAGTAGAGTGACGGATGTAACTAGCTAAATAACAGGTGCTCACCCCTCTGGAGCACCCGGCCTAACTTCCCTGGTGGAAGTTCACGTGTTTAACCTAATTTGTCAGTTTCAAGGTATTTACTTTTATTCTGCATTGTGATTCAGACATTGATTAGTATGTTTGTATTTGATTCAATTTACAATTAACCTTGGCTTGTTTAACCTAGGCTTTATTGTCGAGTTGGGTGACACAATTTGCAAGAACTTGAGATTCTTATGAATACTTATCAATGATCTTTTTCTTTTTTCACATTTACGTGTTTAATCAAAAACAAACATGTCAATTCATGTCCTAATTATAAGCAAAGTAGAAACTTTGAAATTTTGAAATTGGCGGCAAATTGTTGCACACGTTAACTTCAACTAGAGAAGTGAAACTTGTTGATCCAGAAGTGCAAGCACTTTCTGTTTAGCTAGCTACACCCGCCACTTCTGAAATCAAAATTGAGAATAAAAGGAACATGAAACTGTGGGACGTCAAATATATTCATTAAAATTTTGGATACAAACATTATACTTATAAACAATTTTGTGATGACGGTCATAAAACTTTTTGATGGCTTTTGACAACTCGCTTCGTTGTGTAACAATATCATAATTCAAGTCTAAATCAATATCAAGATGCAAAGTAAAAACTTTGAAGCCGATAAATTAGGTTATACACGTGAACTTCCAACAGGAGAAGTAAGGTCGGGTGATTTGGAAGGATGAGCACCTCGTGTGTCGCTGGCTACAGCTATCAAAATTGAAAGGAACATAGGACTATTGGGCGTCAAATGCACTAAGAATCCTGGACATAGAGACATCATACTTATCAACAATACCGTTGTGGCGACCATAAAACTTTTTGAGTGCCCTAGGCTTGCAATATGCCTGGTTAACAATTTATTCGTAAGCAAATTGCTTCGTTGTATAAAGTTCCCGTAGTTGGAACAAGTTCTATCATATCGTATTATTTTCGAAACAAATACACCATAAGCATGAGCTACATAGAAAAGGAAAATTGACAATTCATTACGTTTGTCATAGAGTTTCAAATGTATCCTTTTGTGGGCCTCGTAATTGAGGTACAAGTCTAAATATGTAGCAGAACTTGAAGAATCAGTCGTATCTTTTATTTCAAGCTGCAGTGGCTCGGTTAGTAGTGTCTTAGCTCCGTAAGTGGGAGGTCATGGGTTCAAACCCTGAACACACCATCGTCTATAGGTGGCGACGACTCGATATGACTAAAACATATTTGACTGGGACGCAAAACACCATTACTCAACTCCTCTTTCAAGCTCACTAGGATAGATTCTAATATCGTTAATAGATAGAACCTCTGCATAAATTCTGCTACATAAGAATAAAGCAATGGTGCACAGTTTGTGCCTATTTGTATACCAATTGTTTGCTGGAAAATTATATAACCAATCACAAAAAATATGTTGTGAGTCAAAACCTCCAATATTGATAATATCTTTAGTATATTTTTGTTTGGAATCTGGATGATGCTTGACAAAATAACCAGAATCTCTGTTCAGCACTAGATATTTGTATCTTCGCTTACCGTTTTGTAAATGAATCACAAGTGAATATGTTGTTTAAGACGTTCTTTCAATTTAGGAATAGTGGTGTAAAGTGTAGAAAATTCAAATGGTTTTATGCTTTTTACAGATAAAGTATTGGAAGCAAGATGTTCATGTAATACTTTAGAATTTTTGAAAATCCACATTTTAGTTGATGCAAGATGTAGAATAACTCTAAAATACATTTCTTAATTTTATCCTTACTTTTCTAAATTCGGACACATATGTTTCTGTTTAGGAGAAAAAACACCGACCTACGGCAAGCGAAGTGACAAGCTTTCCCACAATGAGTCTTAGCTTACTTTTCGTTTTCGCTGATTTTTTTCGGAAATGGCGGTTCTAAGACTTCATAGAAGTAACTGCATAAAAGTAGGTCCAATATGTGGCCGCATGTGTTTTTTAATTCAAACAATTGTCTTTATCAAGCTTCTTTAAAGTGTAGAACTAGAACGGTATCAGGTCAATTTGCCACACGGTAAATTCGCCCCCGTCAAATTCGTCCGACTTTCATTAAATTCGCCCCCATGTCAAAATCGCCCCGTTTAAAATTGCCCCCACTTTTTGCAAAGTCGCCCCCACTGTCAAATGCAACCCCTATTTTTGAAAAATCGTCTTCTTTTATTGAGATTGTAAAAGTAACATAAAATTATTTTTACGACATCGGATATGCCTAATTTACTGCACACAAAATATTTGTAAATATGTATTGTTTTTATTGCAATGTTTTTGTCGCGCATTCATATCAAAAGTGCTTTGTAAGATTATGATATAATCATAAGAGTGGGTACAGTAAAAATAAAATACTTAAATTTTAGAGTATTGATAGATTACGTCGTTGAGAGAAATCATTAAAACATACCAGGCGCTCCTTACGAAACAATTTCTCCGTTCCTGGTAACATCAAATTCATTGTTCACTTGAAGGCTTCTTCTATGTCGGTATTTTATAAATAAAAATTATTTTGCCAAAGCAACATTGACTATGTTTAATAATACAATTAAATGTAAAAGTTAAATCCATTATTAAATGGATGCACTGATATGTTTCATTTCTAAAGTAGCATTGTTTTTTATTTGATTTTTTTATTAAAAAAAAAAAATTTGGTTTATAAGATTATTGGAAAAAAAATGGGGGCGATTTTGACAGTGGGGCGAATTTGAAAGAAGTGGGATCGATTTTGACATGGGGGCGAATTGGTTGAAAGTGGGGGCGAGTTTGACGGGGGCAAATTTACCGTGGGGCGAATTGACTTGAATTCTGTAGAACATCTTCGGGAGTATATGATTTTACTTAATTTTTTCTTAAATTTTAATAATAAATAAAAATAAACATATCATTTTACTTATTTGTGGATAGCATACATGTTTGGAGGTTGTTGTTGCACTTTAAAATAAAGCCCATTGTTATTTTATGCGTTATTATTAATGAACCACTGATTGTAAAACAAATGAGATGTTTTGGTTCATCCAAAAGTCCTATAACAACTCCACTGTCCATGCTGAAATTTTATTATTAGTGGCCGTAATATGTGTTTGTTTGTCTATTCTTGTCTTATTTGATTGTTTCTTTTATTAAGTTTTTATTGTTTTCTGTCCTTGGTCACATTGGCTGTTATAATCAATGCAAAACGTAACGGAAATATAACCAGCAGAGTAATATCGCTTTGAAAACAAAATGTTCAAAAAAAAAATCAAAATATGTGTAAGAAAATATATTTTTAAATCCATTGATTATCCGCGTTTAATGTCAATTGTCCATGTGGTTAAAAACTTAAAGTGCTGGTATGTATATGTTATTTACAAGATAAAGTTTTGAAAATTTTGTTTAATTTCATTGTTCTTTGTTCATCAAAGTTTTAATGTTTTGCTGGATAATTTTTATAGTATTCGAATGCATTTTTTTCTTTAACAAGATACATGTATATGATATAAATCATATTATAAAAATTACAAAACCGTACATGTTTTATTACCCTTCCTTAGCACTCGGCATCTTTTCTCCGATGTAAGTTCGCTTGCCTAATTTTATGTGCAAGTTTTTAAAGAATTCGCGTTGCTTTTCGGCTTGGTGATTTGAACATGGATATGTGAGTAAAGTCAAATGAATTCCCTTGTCCCCAGACACTGACAATACTAGTAATATTATATGTGATGTATTTTGTTATTCCTCGAGTGCTGCTTCATATTTAGACTTATACCTGAATTATGATGCACACGAAAGGCTACATTCGAAACTTTATGACAAACGTGATGACTTTTTCTATTGTCAACTTTCCTTTTTTATGCAGCAATATACCTGCTACTCCTGCTTATGGTGAATTTTTTTCCCAATTAATACGCTATGGTAGAGCTTGTTCCCACTACGGGGACTTTGTACAACGAACTAGGTTGCTTACAAATAAATTGTTTACTCGGGGATATTGCAAGGCCCTCAAAAAGTTTTATGGCCGTCATCACAGTATTGTTGATAAGTTTTATTTCTCTGTGTCCAGGATTGCCCTGGATATATTTGACATCCCATACTTCCATGTTCCTTTCACGCAATTTTGATTACACGCGTTGCGGGTGTAGATAGCTAGACAGGAGGTGCTTATCCTTCCGGAGCACCCGGCCTCACTTCATAGTTGAAAGTTCACGTGTCTAACCTAACTTGTCGGTTTCAAAGTTTTTACTTTGCTTCTGGTTTGTGATTCGGACATGGATTAGTATGTTTGTTTTCTATTATGGTGACATATTAGAAAATGGTATTGTTTATATTATTACCATTACAAGTTCTAATATTTCAATTTTGCCCAATATTGCTTTTTTCAAAACTTAGACCGATTTTCCAAAAATAAGGGTTTGAAGACCTATCTCTGATTCTTTTGGAATCCACCTTGTCGAACAAAACATATTTATAAAAACGACGATAGGGATGAAAATATTAACAATAGCAAGAACTGACAGGACTCCAAATTAAATAGATGGGCAAATAAAAATTTAACATACCAATCAATGTCTAGATCACAATCCTAACGCAAAGTAAAAACTTTGACACTGGCAAGTAAGTGAACTGATACGTTAACTTCAAGCAAGAAAATGAGCCGGGTACTCTGGAGGGTAAGCACTTCCTGTAAAAGATAGTTACACCCATCAAGTAATCAAAATTGAAAGGAATATGGGACGTCAAATATGAGAAAGTTCTCTTTTTCTTGAACTTCTCAATAGTGCAGACACATTATTTTCCTTATTAGGCAGATACTAACAATTTATTTCTATTTTTCTTTGATGAGAAAAGTTTGAACAAACAATGCATGCCTTCGGTGTTTCCATGCAATATGCAATAAAACAGATTACAATACCATAAAGTTAGTAAAAGTATGGGTAAACTTTACTTAACATTTAGAGGAATGGATAATAACTGTCTCATTTCTAGTGTACGAATGACTATCAGGCAGTTAATTTAAAAGTGTAGTGAGAACCCGTCAGTATCCGGTACACGCTACCTCGATCCTATGTTCACCTTGACCTTTGTCATCTTTTTTATGTGATTAGTACATTGTATTTAGTATTAAATATTTAAGATACTAGTATTTACTTTGCTTCATATTGGTTTAATTAATCGTCTATAGAGAACTTTGTTGTTGATTTTATGTTAATTAATTGGTTGTACTGTTGTTTCATTTATAATAAAAGTTTCGCTATGTTATTAAAAATTCGCTAAAAGCCTATGTCAGGTTTTTTTTATTTTATAAAAAAAGCTTTCAAACATGGTATATATTCAGTATTGTGAAATTTTAGAAGCTGTGGACAGTTGTGATTAAATGACATATAAAAGTGGATATAACTGCATAAGGGAATTGCAAGAGCCATCATAAACAAGCAACAACTCAGAGCCCTAAAATAAGACCAGAATATATGTAATTAAGAAAGTCTTAAAATGCTTGATGCAACAGAACCAAAATCATCAATGTAAAACCAGATAGCTTACAATCTGGTTTTGTTAGATATGTGCATCTAATCAGTCACTAGAAATTTTCAATATGTCGAAGAAAACCCAATGGCAACCGACTAGATGTCGCATAGCCATTTAAGGTCAGCAGTGTTACATAAGTTTTGGGTTTTTTTATGTAAATGTCATGACGCCTGTCTGAATATTTCACATAATAGAGTTTTGACGCTTAAAAAGGGATATTACTAACAGAGGTTGTATAAGGCTAACTGAAATGTACAATTCGGTTGAGGTTGAAGTTTTAATATGTACTTCTTACTTTTTAAAGTTGTGGATTTAGCTATAAACACGATCAACCATACAAATTTCATAATTAATCACCACCACTAACTGAAAACAATTTTACACAGGGAATAGTGTTACCTGTTCCATGTGTATGAGGAACAAAAGGTGGTTCTGGTGTTAATAAAATTTTGTAAATGTTACTAACGTGGGTGTTCATTGGTCTGGTTTAAATAAAAGGTTGCAGTATTTTTAGATGGTAAAGCAAAATAGAACAACACCTACATCGCACCCAAATACATGAAACACTCGGTAAGCATGAGTTAGGTGTTAAGTACAAAATGTATTATTTCATTCACACTAAAACACTTATTTGTGATAAAAAATATAAATAAACAATTTTAAAAGTGCGTGCATCTATAGGTCATATTGTTAGAATCAATTTCTTAATGAAAAACGTTTGTTCTCTATGCAAGTATCACTATGATTTTTTGTTGTTTGACCTTTGAAGTTTTGCAATATGTTGTTCGTATCTGCCATTTGTGTTTTGTGCAAGTGTTTAAGTGTTTATGGTCTGTTTTGCACTTTTGCGCATAGTATCATTAGAATACCAGTTTAGTTTATAAATATTTCAGACCACAGTCAGTTATATAGCGATTGTGTATGTTTAATAATTTAAAATTGAAAAAAGTATCCATTAGCTATAAGGCCTTTCGAGGTAATGAAGATTGTACTAATACTACTTAATACAAGTGGCGATTTTATACAGCAACAAGGCCTTGTTGACAAGTAATGTTGAAACACTAGGTTAAGACCATTAGAGTAATCTCCCGTTTGCTGTATTTTAACAGTAAATGCAGTGAACTATTGAAGTTTTAAACGCTGATGATTTCTTAACTTACCTCGGAAAGCCCAGTTCTCGAAACCCCACCCACTCGGAGAAAGCCACCCACCTTCGACAAGCGAAGTGACAAACTTTCTGACACTAAGGATCTGTCCCGCGTGGAGTTCGAATCTAGGCAGCGATAGGCATTGTGTTATGTGGATTGCTATAAAGTATGACAACTTTTTAAGGTAGTCAAGAACATGAATTATTATACCTCATTAGAAAAATACGATGCTATCTGTAATTTGATTGGATCGTTGGATCATGTGATCAGGGTGGAAAAACATCGTGTATCCCTCTGAAAACATCATATCCCACCTCTTCGGAACACACCGTGACGTCACAATGATATTACGTCATCGATTGAGAATCGATCTTGACGTTCTAGCGTTTGCCTCCGATGAGTTCCGATAGAAGAAAAAACAATGAATCAGAGAAGGACTGATGTTTCAGAGTTTTTTTAAAATATTTTTTTCTTTCTGTCTTTCTTATTACCATGGTTATCTATCGGTATAATAAACAATTTATTGCCTTTGTGTGAGGGAGATATGAACATTTATTCACCCTTAACAAGTCACATTTCCCTCGGGCTTCGCCCTCGGGAAATATGACTTGTTGCGGGTGAATAAATATTCTTATTATATAATTAATAAATTCCATCTTTATGATTGGCTAAAACGGTAACACGTGGCCATTGGATCTCACATCATATACCACGGATTTTCCGGTGAATATCAAATTCGGTGTACGTCATCGATTTTTGTCGACGTTCTCCGTAAAATGATTAGAACGTCATCAATTAAGTGTACGCAAGTCATTGTGTCTTGTTATTTTTTTTTCATAGAACGTTGACGTTATGGCATTATCAATTTACAATGTAGTGTGTAATTAATTGGGTCTCATCCGGAATGTCATTTATTTTTCTTAAAAAGTCAGATTGAGCTAACTAATGCGGAATAATTTTAGTGTGATCAACCAGGGTGGACAGGGAAATCTAACATCGGTAAAATAGTTAGATTGCCTGGTCAAGGTTTGAGAAAACATTGTCAACCGGAGTGCCACAGTGGCTAAATTATATAATAAAACAGTTATGGACTTTTTAGTGGTTGTATATGGTGTGATATTCACCGGAAAAATAAATATTGACCTCGGCTGTCGCCTCGATCAATATTTATTTTTCCGGTGAATATCACACCATATACAACCACTAAAAAGTCCATAATTGTATAATATATCCCTCACACAAAGGCAATAAATGTATAATGTACCATGTTCGATTATAAGCAAAAAGAACAAATTGAACTTTGTATCAAATATCATGCATATCAAGTAATTGGGTTTGTTATTAAAATGATACTTTCCGGAATGGCAAACATTCTAAGTGCTTTCCGGTTAAAGACAGCTAAAACTTTTACTCCATGTAAAATTTGTCCAGAATTATAATAATGTCATATACCATTTTTTAATTTAATCATAAAATACATTCAAAAAATGGTATATGACAATAAGCATAAACGATGTCTTAGTTCACTGGAGAAATTAAAATACTATTGTATTTCCATAAATTGAGTGCACATAGTTTTTCTTAATTATTTCTTTTAATTTAAAATGTTTCCATTAAACTATCAATATAATGCATTTAAAATGCACTGACCTAACCAAATTATATTTTTAATTAAAAACATTATTGTTCAGTTATCCTGTACATAGAGAAATTTTGCGAAAATTTTGGAAATTTGATCGTTTATACACCAACTGGGCCTTAATCAAAGTTACATCAGGGCATTTAGGGTCAGGTAGGTCATTGTTGATCGGTTTTTTCCAGGTGTGATCATCATGAATATTCCAATTATGACATAACGTTTAAAGTTTTTCTAAGTAAGAAGGTACAGAAGGGATAATTTTGACATAGTCATATGATGGTGTTTTGTTAAAAAGTTTAAAAATTGCTCTATGTACAGAATTAAGTTCACTTTTTCATGAATGTAAAATATTTTTCCCTATTAGATCAGTATATTTAAGTTTTGACACATTTTTTGTGAATTCGTTGGAAAATATGACTTTATTCTTGCATTTTCCATGTGCAATGAATTTGTGGAAATACAGTAGTAGGTATTGTGGTCAATTGTGATGTGAAGACTTTATTTACAAGGAATACCAGTACTATCTGGTAAGAGTAAGTAATATGTATAACCTCTGTATAATGACCATATTGGTCATACCTTCTACTATTGAAATTCAAACGTTCCTCCAACAAATTGTTCTATTGGCAACTTTCCTTTTCTATGCAGCAATATAACTGCTTAGAAGTTCTGTTTATGATGTGTTTGTTTTACATTCAATTAACAATTGAACTGTTTACAAATGCGGTTCATAGTCGATATGAACGCAATTGATATGCAAGCAAACTGAACGCGCGTTATGATTAGTTTGCCTTGCATATCAATTGCGTTCATATCGACTATGAACCGCATTTCTAAACAGTTCAATTGTTATATTTCCGTTTAAAACTATTTTCTTTTCTTTTTCTTGGTTCAAAATCAAAATGAAAATTTTAATTCCGCGCTTTGTCAACAACGATTTTCGATTAACGTTCCGGAACAGCTGATGGAACAGCAGATCCAACTGATCAGCTGTGCAGTTTGGTGCCAGAAATTCTAGGACAAAATAGTGCGTGGAAAAAACAACAAATTGCATACAAAATTTCTACTAAATTGTTTAATTTTTTACTAAATACAATTATTTCGGTAATAAATAATCACAATTATGCAAACAATCAATAAAAAGTTCCGGTTTTGTGTATTTCATATTGTGTATTCATACACCGATTGTTTTGAATGGAATTCCCGTGACGTCACATACGCCGTTGTGACTGGAATTCCCGTGACGTCACCAAGGTAGATCTTGCAGTTCATAGCCGATATGAACGCAATTGCCATGAAACCTTGTGTAGAAGACAGAAAACAGACAAAATGTAAATATTATGCTATGGAAGAACTGGTTCCTACAATTTTACAACTTTATACAGTGCAGTAAGCTGCTTACAAACAAACAAAATCGGAGATATTGCAACGTTAAACTTACTAAGGTTAAAAAAAAATTATGGTCATCATCACAGTATTGTTAATTAGATGTCTCTGTATTAGCCCAAGAGCTAGTGGGGTTTGAAATATGTGTCAATGGCCAAAAGCTTTGAAGGTTGTTTCTGATAGAAAAATGTCTGTAGTTTTCGAATTTGGGCGTCTTGTGAATGAACTCGTTTCCGATTTTTTTTCAGACGCGAGTTTTTACACTAGAATCGCATTTTTCAGCCGGTTTTTCGGTAATTTGATAATTCTGCATTATGGACGCGATATGGCCTTAAAATGTCTTATTACTGATGCGGTTATCAAGAATTATGATCATTGTTGACATTTAAGTTAAAAACTTCTTGATACATTTCAGATTTTTTTTTAAAATAACTATTTTAGGAAATAAATAGACCAAAAATTTTGCGTTTTTAATATTTTGCCCTCTTTTATGTCTTATAAAAAAATAATAAAAGCATTTAAGTGAAATGTTTTACCATATTGTCACAGCCTAATGTGTTTTGCATTCAATAAAAGTAGCTGCATATCATTTGGTAGGAAATTGCGGCACCCACAGTGGAAAAACTTTCCCCTACCCCAAAAATTGCAAATTTCTCAAAAAATCGATCTTTACTACAAATTTTGCTATTAGTTGCCATACTGATTGTTATACCGTGTAAGCTTTAATACTTGGGTGACAACATTGAAGACCTCTAACTAAAAACTTCTTGTTAAGCATTCAATCTCAATTTTGTGGCCAATTTTAAACAACCGAGTTTTGCGTTTTTACTTAATCTTTATTCGTTAAAGTCTTGTAGCGCATTCAAAAAAAGCCTGATTATCAATATACTATTTTATTTAGAATCCCTGATGTTTGTGCTTTATTGTGCAAGTATAATGTATAACACAATCGTCACACAAACCCTTTCACCACAATTTATTCTTCCCCCTACCCCATATGCAATAAATAAGCGAGTTCGCGAGATATTGATTTTACACTTGTGCGTTCTCAGGCAGTGAGATTTTAAACACGGTAGAGTGTTATAACGTAAATTTGTACTTGAAACATATAGTAAATTACGCTGTTAGCTTGTTTATTCAATGCTTTGATTTTTTGTATTATTAAGCAATGATAGTGCCACGCCCTTTTGTATGACTCGGCAGATGGCGCTGCGCAAAGCGTTTGTGTTACGTTTTCTGTCATTGCAAATCACACGTGGTTGCAATTATAGATACTTTCATATGGTTGTTGTTTATGATAAGTAAGAAAAAACTATTCACCCCTTTTTTCTATTGTTTTGTTACCGTTTATATTTCGTGTGAACAAGTTGATTTTATTTAATATTTGTTTTTAAAAAGAATCCGTGTTCACAATAGAATCAATGAAGTTTTGACGCAGATAAGTAATCTGTTTGTTAATTCTATTTGATTCCGTGACTGAATTAAAATCACTGTAAATAATATTTTGCGATTTGTTTGTGATAACTCATTGTCATTTCAATTAGAAGTGTTGCAAAATGGCCAGCACACGGCTGGATACATCTAAGGGGAAACAGATATTACAGGGCGATAGCACAGATGAAACAAATCTTGTTTGTTGCCTTCATGTCGATAAACGTTTCCAAGATATAGAAATTAAACCTTTTGATGAAACAACATGGAGTAAAGTGGCAAAAGTTGCTGAATATCGTCTTTCGAAAACAAAATCCCACAAATATAAACAAATTTGTCAAGATCTTCCTCAAAACTTTGATCCTAAAACCAATGGTTATCACAGAATGTGTTACAAGAACTTCACTGCTGTCTCAAAAAAAGAACTAGAGTCTTTTTCCACTGTAGAAGTAGAAGAAGTTTCTTACACTTTAAGATCCCACACTGAACATTTATCGGACGAAACTTCCTCCTCCGGTATTTTTCTTCCCGTATGTTTGTTTTGTGGCCTCCTGACGAAGGGTAAGAAAAGGGAACAGTTAGGCAATTGTGAAAGTTTGGAAGCGGGAGAAAAAATAAAAAATGCTGCAATGGTTCTGGGTGATACAGATATGATTGCCAGAGTTTGTGATATAGATTTTGTTGCTAAAGAGGTTAAATATCACCATAGCTGCCGAAAACATTACTTAAATCTTTCTGAGAGGTGTATACCCGGGTCTGCTAAGACAGAATATGGCAACATTAGGCTAGGACACGAAAAAGCATTTAAATGGTTGACCGAATACATAAATAAAAACGTTATAGCACAAGGTCAAGCTGTAACAATTGCCTCCTTGTATGAATATTACACTACAATGCTGATGGACATTGGTCTTGATTGCTCCTCATATACCATCCAGACTTTAGAAGTAAAACTTCTAAATCACTTCAAAGATGATATTTGCATGAGTAAAATAGGTAAACGACAAGGCAAAATATTATATCCAAGCTTTCTAGATACAGATCAGATTATAGGTTTCCATAATACGTTTTTATTAAATTCCAAAGTCACTGAAGCTGCATACCAGTTGCGAAATACAATATTAGAAATGTCAAAGACATGTCCCCAATTACAGAACCCATTGACTGTAAATGAAATACAGAAAGGCCAAGCTAACCCCCCAGACATACTTATGCAGTTTTTTAAAACTCTATATACAGGGTCTTCAACAAAAGAACCTTCTGAAAGAATGAATAGATGCATCAGTTCAGCAGCAGATGATGCTTTGTTTGCTGTAACCAATGGCGAAATAAAGCCATCAAAACATTTATGTCTTGGACTGGGTTTTAAAAGTATGACTGGTAGTAGGAAAATTATTGAAGTACTAAATCATTTAGGGCACTCAATAAGTTACCATGTTGCGGAGACACTTGAAACTGAACTTGCAATGACAATATCAGACAGGAATCAGCTAACTCCTGATGGATTACTGAAAATTCCAAACTTGTCAACCGGAACGGCTTGGGATAATTATGATGAAAACACCGAGACTTTGTCTGGAAGCGGAACTTTGCACGACACAGTTGGAATATGTTACCAGAACACTCCCGACGAACAACATTCAATGGGGGACTCTCTAGGAATTCCACAAGTATCCACTACACAAACAAAGTCATTGAAACGTAAACGCTCTTTAGATATTGAGGACCCTATTTTAGAATCTTACAGAAAGCGTCCAAAAATAACAAAATTTCAATATCCCGTAAAAGCAATTTCGGACCCCTCTAATTTAAATGAGACCAGAAAAAGGGATTTAACATGGGTGATTTGTCACCATTTATTTTCTAATATACCCATGTGGTCAGGATGGAATTCTCTAATCACAGTAGATCATCTACCAGAGCAAGTGATAGGCTATATGGACAATATAAGTTTGCCACCGACCCGATTAGATGTGGTGTCGGAAACATTACGTCGATCGCAGATTGTGGCACGGGAATGTTCTGATAACACAGCAATTGTCCACTATGATCTTGCCATAGCTAAACCAGCGATGCAGATACAATCGGAAGAATCACCAAAGTACGACAATATTTTCATATGTTTTGGTCCTTTCCATATAATGTTGGCATATTTTGGCGCTCTTGGTCACTTAATTGAGGGCTCTGGCGGACCATATGTGCTAACCGAGACCAAAGTTCTGGCAGAAGGGTCTCTAAATGGGTTCATAAAAGGGAAGCATTATAACAGATGTCAGAGAATGCATACTATATTATCTCTTTCTTTCCGTATTCTCCATTTTCGGTCTTTTCTGGAAGAGCATGGTCAGATATCTGAATCTTTATACGAGCAGTTAGAACAATTCATTACAAATACTTCTTCAGAAGAAATGCAAAACGTTCTAGAGCAAGAAAATTTAAAATCTATTTTTGATATGTATGAAGCCTTTTCCAATGACACAAGAACTGGAAACCATGGATCAACAGCACAGTATTGGTTTATGTATATTGAATTAGTTGAACTTCTGTTACTTTTCAGTAGATCTTGTCGAACTAACGATCTACCTTTATTTACTTACTGCTTAGGAAAAATGTGTCCAGTATTTTTTGCAGCTAATAGACCAAACTATGCAAGATGGATGACACGCTATCACTTAAATTTACTTAACATTGATATAAGTCATCCACAAGCAAGAGCAATGCTTGAGAATGGTGGTTTGTCTATAAGACGCTCGAATAAATCATTTTCCAGAATTCCAGTGGACATGACACTTGAGCATGACAATCAATGCTGATGCTGCATCTCGTCTAACTGGCATTTCTGCATTCAGCCAGTCATATACGGCCAGGCGAAGATGGATGATTACACGAAGTGTCCGCAGTGCTATCGTTGGTGCTCTTCTCTCAAAAACTGGAATCCGGAAAAAGGGGGATGTGAATCAAGAGCTCAAGCCGTCGCGAATTCAGAGAGATAATAAAGATGTAAGTAGTTTGATCGACTGTATTAAAGCAACTAAGAATCCGTTTGATACAGAGATAAGAAATGAGGATCTCCTGTGCATATCAACTGGTAACAGAGTCAAAGATGATGTGAAAAATGAGATACTTAGTTGTGTAAAATATGGCGAGCAATCTTTTCACGACTTTAGAAATGGCTGTTTTGCAGATCCCTCTAGATTTGAAAAACCTATTACAAGAAACAAATTGCGCACTTTTGCATCTTTGGCACTTAAGGTTCGGGTTGAGGTGAAAGCAAAGAAAATCATACAGCTACAGTGTTCACGTGATCTATTTGGTAGGCTTTTGTTTTTGGCAACGACAACAGATATAAACTTGCAGAAAGTTTTTGAATATCCTCTCACTCCCGTGCCGCCAGCTCTTGCACAAATTGACGGGAATATGAATAAAACCGACAAATCAATACTTATGAAAATGTTAGAGAGCAAGGCTCATTCTGATCCTCCAGCTGCAAATCAAATTGATGCTTATGTCGTTGATGCCATGTTCCTTATACAGTTGCTGTCAAACCTACCAGATACTTTTGAAGGTGTAGCCAAAACCATTCTCAAGCTATTATGTAAACTGGCAAAAGAAATACACTTTGTTTGTGACACATATGTCCATCCATCCATCAAAGATATTGAAAGAGATATGCGAGGAGAGAGCAGTGGACCAGATATTGTAGTAATGGGCCCAAAACAAAAGCGACCTCATGATTTCCGTTCAGCTTTGAAATCTGCTAATTTCAAGAGGTCATTACTATCGTTTTTGCTACAAGAATGGAAGAATGATAACTATGCTGACATTCTTGCAGGCCATACATTATATTATGCAACAGAGGACCACTGCCATCAATTCTATTGCGAAAATGATGCAACAGTAGTGTGCAGTGAAGTGTCCAATCTTGCCTGTACCCACGAGGGGCAGATACCAGGATCACCTTACATGTGCAATACATTGCCTCAAGGTCCGATTCTCCTAACGTAGTGGTTAGAGCAAATGACACGGATGTAATGGTTATTTTATTGTATCATTGTCACCAAATACATGCAAACATATGGATGGATTCAGGCACTGACGGCACCAATACTAGGCGATTTATTGATCTAACAAAACTGTCCAATGAAATTGGGATCGAAATGTGCCAAGTTCTTCCAGCTATCCATGCTTTCACTGGATGTGATTATACTGCAGCATTTCTTAGAAAAGGTAAAATTAGGCCTTATAATATCGTTGAAAAAAGTGCAACTTTCAGAAGCGTTTTCTCAAATATTGGAACAAATCAAAGAGTTAATGAAAGAGATATGAAGGTAATGGAATCTTTTGTCTGTGAAATGTATGGCAAAAAAAACATTAAAACAGTAAATGAGGCACGATTTGCCATTTTCAGAGAGAAATACGCTCCAACAAATCAAACTGACCCATTAGAAAAGCTCAAAGGAGCCGATCCGAGTTCACTACCTCCTTGTAAAAGTGTTCTTGTTCAGAAAATCCTCCGAACAGAATATGTTGCATATTTTTGGAAACATGCCAATTGCAGTTGTCCTACATTAAATACTCCACAAGAAAATGGATGGAAAAAAGAAAATAACAAGTATGCGATTCACTGGTTTGAAGGTGAACAGATTCCGAAAGATATAAGACTGAAGATGGACAGTACAACTTTTACAGAGGATGACATGGGAGAAGATGAGGATGTACGTGAATCCGACAGTAGTGATAGTGAAGACACTGATGATGAATGAAATTATAATTCTGAATGAATACGAGTTATTTTGAACCAGCCTGTCTAAGAGCACTAACACAGTATATCCCGTGAATTCGCATATCGTTAGCATATTGGGGTAGGGGAAGAATAAATCGTGGGTAATGGGTTAATGTGACGATTTTGTTACACATTATACTTGCACAATAAAGCACACACATCAGGGATTCTAAATAAAATAGTATATTGATAATCAGGCTTTTTTTGAATGCGCTACAAGACTTTAACGAATAAAGATTAAGTAAAAACGCAAAACTCGGTTGTTTAAAATTGGCCACAAAATTGAGATTGAATGCTTAACAAGAAGTTTTTAGTTAGAGGTCTTCAATGTTGTCACCCAAGTATTAAAGCTTACACGGTATAACAATCAGTATGGCAACTAATAGCAAAATTTGTAGTAAAGATCGATTTTTTGAGAAATTTGCAATTTTTGGGGTAGGGGAAAGTTTTTCCACTGTGGGTGCCGCAATTTCCTACCAAATGATATGCAGCTACTTTTATTGAATGCAAAACACATTAGGCTGTGACAATATGGTAAAACATTTCACTTAAATGCTTTTATTATTTTTTTATAAGACATAAAAGAGGGCAAAATATTAAAAACGCAAAATTTTTGGTCTATTTTTTTCCTAAAATAGTTATTTTAAAAAAAAATCTGAAATGTATCAAGAAGTTTTTAACTTAAATGTCAACAATGATCATAATTCTTGATAACCGCATCAGTAATAAGACATTTTAAGGCCATATCGCGTCCATAATGCAGAATTATCAAATTACCGAAAAACCGGCTGAAAAATGCGATTCTAGTGTAAAAACTCGCGTCTGAAAAAAAATCGGAAACGAGTTCATTCACAAGACGCCCAAATTCGAAAACTACAGACATTTTTCTATCAGAAACAACCTTCAAAGCTTTTGGCCATTGACACATATTTCAAACCCCACTAGCTCTTGGGCTATATCAAAAGTTATCATGGACAGTTCAATGTTCGTTTCATTCTCAATTTTGATTTCACGCATGGTTAGTATAACAAGCTAGACAGGGATGCTTAGTGTCCCGGAGTACCCGGACTCACTTCTCTGCACTAACATGACGAAGCTCATGTATTTAACTGGATTTACAGCTTTTAAAAGTTTTTACTTTATTTTTGTGCTCGTATTTTCGAGCATGGACTGGTATGTTTGTATTTGACTGTATATATCCGATTGTGTGTCTGATAGATATGAAATAGAACATTAATTAGTATAAAACATATCTATATAGTACCCAGTGTATATATAATACTATTTTACAAAAGTTATGGCGTCATTCTCGTTGTATCTCCAGGGTTTGTTACGTACAACAACACACACATTGTATACAGTATTCCTGGCTCTTGTTTTACTTTTTGTTTGCACGATATATAGACACCATAATAACTATTATTGAAAGTGTGGCTTTATATTCATACTAAATTAATTCCAATATCATTTGTAATTACGTGAAAGAAATATATGAGTGATTGAAAAATACAGACCCTAATAACAAAGACAAAAGCAAATTAGTTGTGCTCTCGCTAGTAAGGTGACGAGGAAGTTATATAAAGAAGCATTGCGTATTTGTTTTTGTTTGAGCTCTTTACCTTCCAGTTTTGGGATGTCCATCTACATGGCTCATTTACATTCAGTCTGTAGTTGCATAAAAATTCTTTTTAAACGGTTTCTGTTTTTCAAGGCCAGCAGGTGATCATCATACGATGGTAAAATATTAAAACCGCCGCTTAAAATGCAGACATTCTTGGTGAAGAGCAATTTATGGCATATTGAATACTGTTTCGTCCTGGCAAGATGGACATCACCAATCAAATCAAAGATGAAAAATCTGAAAAATGTTTTTTTTCCGATTGATAACTTAATAGCGCAATACAATATGAACGTGTACTGGTGAAATGATATAACTAGTAGTAAAGCTTGAACATCAATTAGTAGATGTCACTTTATCGTCGAAGATGTACCTTATGGGTACAGCTTGCTCCCACTACGGAAACTTTATATAACAATGCAAGCTGCTTACAAATAAATTGTTCACGGAAAGATATTTTAAGTCTAGGCTTATCAAGAACTTCAAAAATGTTATGGCCGTCATCACAGTATGATGTCTCTTTTTTTCTAAAATTACCCTGGATATATTTGACGTCCTATAGTTCTATGTCATTCACACTTTTATAACATGTGGCGTGTGTAGATAATAAAACAGGAGGTACTTACCCTTCCAGAGCATCAGGCCTCACTCCCCTGGTGAAAGTTGGTGGAAGTGTTTCGCCTAATTTGCCAGATTTAAAGTTTTTACTTTGCTTTGGGAATGCGGTTTGGACATAGATTGATATGTTTGTTTTGGATCGACAAATAAAACAAAACAACTTAAGTATGCATTTAATTAGAATATGAGAAACAATTGGCAACTACACATCATGCACTTGCAACCAAGAACAGGAAACATAAGCAAAAACAGACAAGAAAATCTAAGCGAATGTTATTGATTTCTTTAATGAATTATCAAATACGGGTAATGATTTAAAAAAAATAAGCATTTCTCAACCAAAGCACGGTGCTCAAAGTTTAAAAAATATAACCGATGATTTTACTTGCTTACAATCACGCAGTCTCGGATTTAAAAAATGTATGACAATCAATATTTTTTTTTTAAATCAAGAAATCTTTTGAGGCATATACCCAAATGAAACAATCCAACAATATATGTTCATACTGGTAGACTGGCAATATAAAATATGGGGCTTTAATACAATTTACTTTTTTATTTTAAAAATTGACTTAGCCGTCGCCATCTTTTTGCAGAAAACTTAATGATTTGTTGTTTGAGGTCGGAGATGATAAATTAAATGTTAAAACGTTTTAGTTTGTAGCACGAAGCTAGTAATTTTGGACCTGACAATAAGTCACAAAGAATTGAAATCCTTGTCAACAAGATTTCAAACGAAACGTCCCACAGGATGTATAAATTCCGCCATCTTGCCACTTTGTCAGCTGGGACGAGATTTGATTTCTTCACGAAACTGTCTAACGAAGTCACGTGGGACGTGGTCTTGTCAGATTCAGGTAGACCCTTGTCATTAGTGATTACTTTATGTTGTCGCATAGGGATAGTAGGGAGGAAAATAATCGCTAACATGAAGCAGAATTGTCAGTAGTAGCTGTTTAAAACCATTCCTTTGTTGATTGCGATTAACGGTGTTATATCTGGCAATCGAAATCCAATTAAAAATATTATTTTTGAAAGTGCAGACTATATGAGGCTCTTTGTGGAAATCTCAAGATTGGAATTATCCTATTTAGTGTTGATGGTCGATCTATTAAACCCAGTGATAGTTCTAATCTCCATGGTAATCTTAACCTTATATTACACCAAACTAATGAAATTGTGTTTCATCTTTTGCAATATATTTTAAACTGTTTCTTTAGGAGGCACTAATTCGAGGTTATTGATGAATACGAAATGAAAGTAGAACACTGACTAAAAAACTAGACGAGTAAAATAATTAAAGTAATTGCTTTGGTGTATAAATGTCTATTCTAATTTTTAAATTTCAAAATTACTCCTATGTCAAGTTTCGGTAAAAACAAAATACATGTACGCGTATGTGTCGCGTGTAGGTGTAATGACACTCTTGAATTTTTATGAAATAATAATAATTAATTGTCATGTGCTACTTTTGAATGTATTACTTGTATTTCATTTAAAAAAATCAAAAGTAACACATGACATAAGAAACAAAACTTTCCTGGGGTTTTTTTTTTACAATATACACCATTATAAGTAAAATCAAAAATAACAAAATGTTAATTTTCGAGTTGGTTTATTCTGCCCGTGACTTGTAAAATCTTAAATCTGAGGTTTCAAAAATTAATTGATACATACTTTGTGAATATAAATCACGTAATGCTAGATGGTAAATCACTTATACCTTACATATAAAAGGTATGTTGAGCATATAAAAACAAAACTGTTCATGTGTCTGAACAAAAATGGCAATTTTCACCATATTTAAATTGGTAGTTTATTGGCTCAAAATATACCCTTTTCTGTTACACATTAAAATCCCTTTTTCTATTCTTGTGACAAATATAATTATGTCATTTGGGGTACCGGTCATTATAAAAAGTACAAAACTTGCATAAAAAATGTGAACTTTTTATTTGATCAATATATTTTTACCCGTGTCAAAAAATTGATGAAAAAGCCAAACTTCCATATTAAAACCATATTTAAAGCCAATTTTCTTAATTGAATTTTTTTTCCGTGTTCACTGTTTTATTTCATGCAATAAACAATATTATTGGAATTGAAAGTGGAAACATGTGGTTTGAGTGTTTTTGACACTCCAACTTTTTGTCTTGTCTGAAGTACCCCTGACTTGGGACAGTCACTTCATTAATTTCATTTGGAACTTTAATTTCTTGTCTTGCTGTATTATCGTAATGGCTATTCGGAACTATACATTCGTCTTCTGTTAATTTCTATTGCATACATTTATTTCCATATACGGTTATGACCATTATATATTTGACTTATTACATGCTTTGTCGTGATTAATCCATTTTCGAAATTAAAATTACAGAGTAAAAACTGTGAAAATAAGTAAAACGCGTGAACTTCAATCAGAAAAGTGAGTACGGGTGCTCCAGAAGGGTATGCACCTAGATTTGCCCGAAACGCGTGAAACCAAAAACTGAAAATGAAAGGAACATGAACCTTTAGGACGTGAAATATATCTTCAGGATAATTCTGAATACAGATACATCTTACTTATCAACAATACTGCAATGGCGGCCAAGAAACTTTTTGAGGACCTTGATAAACCAATGTTTGCAATATCGCCGAGTCTTCAAGTTGTAAACAGCTGTAATTTTAATTTCGAACATGGATTAATTTTAACGAGGAACCAAGTTAAGCTGTCGACTCGGGATTTAATTGTTAGCTCAATAAGTGTTAGACATTTAGCAGCCATGTAATGTTTCTCACATAAAAAGTATTTAACTTTACTACCATTCCTCCCCGAATTGTTAACCGTCCGTAATGGTGCTTGGTGAAAAAAAAAGATTTTGAATGTGATTTCAAAGTTTATTTACTAAATAATTCCGAATATTGATAGTTGAAATATACCTCAGGGGGTAATGAAACAAAATTATACTGTTGTTACTGATTAGGTCCATGAGCATTAAGAATTTACAAATTAATAAGAAATATGATAGATGTATGTAATAAGTGGGATTTTAGATTAAATTATAACTTGGATGAAGTAATAATGAAAATGAATCTACTGATTATGTTAAGGCAATACACATAATAAGTCATATATCAATGTAAATTATCCTTCAATGGCTGCCATAAGGGTTAGTTAATTTTATTAAGGACATTACTGTATCGCTCTGTCGCAAAAGAGGGTCAAATATTGACATCATAAATACTATCTTTGTCAGCAGGTCCGTATAATTTTACCATTTACACAGTTTCTATTTCTGATTCTCAGAAAATTAATCCGAGCTATTTTGAAAAATATGGAGTCCCTTTTGTACAGAAAAAAAGTTGTGATTGGGGTTCAAACGCGTTGTTCTCCTGACTTGATGTCGGAACATCGTCAATGATTAATGGAATAATATATCAGTTCACGAGACTGTCAAAGGCAATGAAAAGCTAATCTCTCAAATATTGACAATCTCTGATTAAGCACAATCCAACGTTACTCTTACTGCTAAAATCACACGATTAATTTGACACCAAGAAGTGATAATTGATGCATCAAGATGTTTTGCAATCCTAGAGAGGTGCCGAAAGGTCGTTTTCGGGTTTCGCGTTTTCATTATTGTATGTGCAATAAAAAGTAAGTTTAACATATACCAATGCTTTCAAAACTGAAGACAAGATATGTATTATTGTTGGACTAGTTGATAATTACTGTTAACGATAGACACTGGAAATACATTAACCCTTAAGTTGGCTTAACATGGGCAAATACAAGTTTTTAGAGATTATTAAAATGAGTTAATGACTGAAGTCGGGGTATTAAATTATAAATCGGGGGAATTGTGGCTTGATTATATTCCCAGTAATGTGATATCTTCTCGCTAAGCATCATGTACAGACACACTATTGTACGAGAGACAGTGGAATTTCTTTCATTTGGTTCTGTGTACAAGTGATTTCTACGTATAGCATTCCACATAATTATAGAGAATGACATACATGTTTTATAAAAAAAACATTAATAATTCAAACTTTTTCAACATAATTTTCTATTAACAAGGGTGTTATTTTAGTTAATGAAAATTAAAACTGATATAATAATTATGTAATTTAAACTACTGAGCCAGTATCTCTGCTGGTGGGCGTTTCTTCGAGCATATCACAAACTCAGTAGGCAATAATTGTGCATTATTGTAAGGCATATACTATTGTCTAAATTTGCTGATGTAGTTAAAATATGAAATTTCTCAAAAACTAAGGTATATTATCTCATGCAAAGTATTTCCTAAGCTAAATTTAGTAAAATATATTTTGGTCCTTTGGCTATCTTTTAAACATCTTGAAAAAATTGGTTTCACAAATTTGGTCCAAGCACTACTGCCGTCTAGTGCTGTAAAATTAAAACTGGTATAACATGTAACTTATACTAAAACTTATTTTACCAAATATGAAATTCTTTCCAACCATTTGTCGTTCTTGAGTCTTTCGATACCAATCTTAAAGAGGAAGAACTTGGCCTTCCTTACTTGTATTGGATGCCTAAAGTTCACAAAAATCTATTTAATGAAAGATATATAGGAGGCTCATGTCAGTAACTCTGGCGCAAATTTTGACAGTCGTCAAGGATGATCTTCAGTCTGACTACATCTGATATCAAACCAAATGTAGATTCTAAAATACTTAGTATTCTATTGAATCGCTTTATTGTATTGCTTCTAATACTTTACTCATGTAAAAAGTATAAAAACATTTTATTTTTACACCTTACAACACTATGCCTAATTCTAAATTGGAAGAACGTCTTAATCAAATTAGTCACTTGCCATTCTGTCAGAAAAACGGTAAGCCAAGATACAAATATCTAGTGCTGAATAGGAATTCTGCTTATTTTTTGTGAAGCACTATACGGATTCCGAACAAAAACACACTGAAGATAACATCTACAAAATATTGTAGATTTTGATAGATAACAAATTTGTTGTGTCGGTAAAATAATTTTCCAACAAACAATCGGTATTCTAATGGGCGGACACAAACTGTGCACCGAAGCGTCTTAATTTGTATCTTTATTTATATGAAGCAGAATTTATGCAGAGCAATGTTTAATCTAAAGAAAAGACTGTCGCCAAATCATTCTATTCCCCATACAGATACATAGATGATCTCTTAACAACCCTACATTTGGAGACCAAGTGAATGACATCTATCCTATTAAGCTTGAAATAAAAAAAAAGACTGATTCTTCAAGTTCTGCTTCATATTTAATGTTTCTTTAGTCAAAGAAATAATTTACAAGAAGGCGGTGTTAAATTCTCTGAAAGGGTGGATGGTGCTGTTCCATTCACTGACAAAATCAGCGAATGAGAAAAGAAAACCAGTATTTTATGATACTAAAATGATTGGCTTTTTACAAAATTTAAGTAGAAATGTCAACGATTAATGTTACTATAAACAAAATAAATAGCTTTCAAATTGTTGTGGTTTACAGGATATAAACAAGATTTTGGAAGTGGCAATTCTATCGTAAATTGCAAAGCATTGATGGTAGCGTTAAATTAGTATTCTGGTGTATTAGAATCTCTATAATTAGTTTTAGACATGCATTATTCTTGTAACTGTCTAAGACGGAAAGTTGGTTGGTTGGTTGAATGTTGCTTAACGTCCTATTCGCGACGAGAACTATTTTGTTAATCCCTATGGATTAATCTATGAACAATTTTGTGTATGCATGTGAAGTGCGAGTGTGTTGTATGGTCTGCTTTGTACTAGCGCGCATTCGGAGCGACTTTAAGGTACTAGCTCACAGAGTCAGTACGCCGCAGACAAAGGTACCACTCCCCCAGTCCATTATACTGATACCAGGTCAACGGCAAGGTAAATTCACTTTCCCACATGTGGTCTGAGCGGGACTCGAACTCACAGCGGTAAGAGACCCTTGATTTGTAGACTGACGTCTTATCCATTAGGCCACCGCGGCCTCTCTAAGACGGAAAAGTGGTATAGAGTTTAGGTCGGATACGGTGTACTCTGACAGACATGGTAATAGATTAGAAAACTAACATCATGCCGGATATTGGGGTTTGTTGTAACATGACTTCTATTGTCACGTGTAGTTTTGTTGAACAAGTATAAAACATTTACATTGTTACCGGGCAAACTGAGTTTTATTTAACAGAAAATGCAAGCACGTCCACTTTTCACTCTTTGAACGGCCCGTTATCCTGACTGCAAAATAAATAAATAAATAAATAAATAGATGCTGCATTCGCAAAGTTGTGCAAACAGCTTTGTCGTTTTTAGTACTTCTCCGTTGTTCTTCGTCGTGCGTAAACATGTTGCTTTACAGTTCAATCTTATTCCAAAACTAGTACTGTGTCAAATTTGATTATATTTGACAGTAATCGTGTTTTAATAACGTACAAATAAGGGGAACGAAAAGTAGAAACTTTTACACATCCTCTGGTTATAAAGTACATGTGCTAGAGTTTCCAATTGTCAATCGAATGTCAACTGGATCTATTTGATAAATTGGTTTTACCAATATTAGTTTATGCTTGTGAAATTTGGGGTTTTGAAAAATTAGAATTGGTAGAAAAAATACATATACAATACTGTAAAAAAATCCTTAAACTTAAAACAAGTACACCAACGTATATGGTATACGGTGAACTCGGGAGGTATCCATTACATGTACAAATATATAAAAGGATGGTTTCTTTTTGGTATAATATAGTATTTTCAGAAAATAAGTTAACAAATTATTGTTATAGATTATTACTCTGTCGACATAATGAGGGGAAGAACATATCTTGGGTTGGAAAAATAAAAGCATTGTTGAATTCGGTTGGTTTTAGCAATATATGGGAGTCTCAAGGGTTTTTTGTCAACAAAAAATGGTTAATTAATTCTTTTGAACAAAAACTGAAAGACCAGTTTTGCCAAAGCTGGTATTCTCAAATTGAACAGTCAAACAAAGCTATCATATACAGAATCTATAAGGATAAATTTGGTTTTGAAAATTATCTTAATTTTTTACCTGTTAATTTTAGATTAATCTTTGTAAGGTTCAGAACTACAAATCATTGTTTACCGATAGAAAAGGGAAGATGGGAAAAAATTGATAGAAATGAAAGAAAATGTAAACTTTGTGACAAATCTTGTATTGGTGACGAATATCATTTTGTGTTGGAATGTGACAATTTTAACGGTCTTAGAAAAAAATATATTAAAGAAAAATACTATACCAGACCAAATACTTTAAAATTAGCATCTTTATTTAAAAGTGGAAACAGGGAAGATATCATTAACTTATGCAAATTTATTAAGGAGGGTCTAAAATTTTACAGCTAATACAAGAGGTAATATTTTGGTTTATTTATACATGTATATATAAATAAAAAATGGACAAATTGTTTTGGATAATAAGAACTGCAGTTTGAACTTGTTGGTGGGGGCATTTCCCAATCACTCGTCGTACTGCTCTGCTTATTATCCAACCAAATACCATTATTTTATGTTAATTCTCTGGTAAAGTATTCTAACACACTTTATGTATATATATGATAGTGTTGTGCTATATTCTATTACTTTATGGTATAATGTTATATTATTGTGTTATATTCTATACATTGTATCAATCGCCATATTATGTATAATTATGTATATAAACCTCAGGTACCACCTCCGGTGGTTTTGAGTGTAATAAAGAACTAGAACTAGAACTAGAACCAAATATTTTATAAGTCACCATACTTATAACATATACCATTTACTCCGAGTATTTAATCATGTTGAGACTGTAGAGGGGGCTTGTATTAATTTATTTTTAGTCTAGTTTCAGTTGGTTTTTTTTAACTTGTTTAACTACTTTTTTAAATATTATTTTCATTTTTTTAAACATTATTTATTTATTTTGCTCAGTGAACATAATTACCTAAAGCTATCATGATCGGAATGTAGCAGCCTAAAAGTATTTAATTTGTACAAGCCTTGGTTGTGAGGCCCCAAATAGGGGACTGTAAAGGGGTCGATATATTAAGTAAACACCATAAGCAGTGTAATAGTGTAATACAACTGTAAATTATAACGTATATTATTTTATTTTGCTGTATTTTTATTTTATCTAAATAATAATAATAATAATAATAATAATAATATTTTATTGCTCAAACACAATTACAATAATCGGTTATAGCAAGTCATGATAAACAGTAGTACATATTAACATAATAAAACTGAAATCATGAAGTAACATGCATAATATAAAACAAATGAATATTTGGCAAATAATGAGATACAATACTGCAAGCCGGGTACTTAGGTAAGTAATTTTAGTTTTAAATATTTCTAGGCATTCAATTATAAAGTTTGATGTTATTTTCAAGATCAATCTTTTCTTGCTGTTGAAAAGTAATTGGGATCTTTTTTTTCTAGAATTTAGATATTACTATCCTCACTGTTTTATTATCATATATGGAAGCTTGTTCAAGTAAATTCGCTATATTATTATTATTAATTATTCTATTTTTTAAAAAGAATTAAAAATTATATATAGCGATAAACATGTGTTTTTGTATGTTGTGTCCTAAAGTGTTTAATTTATTTATTCAATGTCTTTTTTAATTCACGTGCTGTCTTCGCAGGCCCAAGTTTTTAGTTTTTAACATAAGAATTAACTCCCCTTAGAAGAACTCTCCACGGTTACGAACACACATTGACAAACAGGGACGATGATGGTAAGTTACCGTTACGTGATGAATCCATTAACATCTCCTTCTAACTTAAAAGTTCGCGTATCTTTGTATGTGTTATAGATAAAATAATGACCAAACTAAGTGTTTATGACAAAAATATTTCTAGTGGAAGTGTATTTCTGCTGATTTAATATGCCCAAAGTGATTAGCCTAAATGCAAGTACCCACATGTACGTTCTATGTGGAATGTTCTAGAAAATTTCAATAAGCTAGTAATGCATTGTACAAAGAAAGTGTTTACACGTTGTTTGAAATTAAATATTAATGTAAATCTTGTATGTAATTGAAATGTCATTATTCTGATTGAATAAAATAAAATGTTTATAATTAAAACCGTCTATTCCATAGATCTAGATAGTAAGCTTATTCTCTATAGATAGTTCCCATGGACCTCTAGCAGACGAATTTTTCAGTAGAGTGGTCGCCATTTTGTTGGTCAATCTATATCATTTATCTATCTATTTTAACCAAATGGGTTAATTTTTAAATTATTGTTTTTCCAAAAGTAATCGGGGTATCAATAAAGTTTTTAAATTTATGAAATTGCCAATGTTTTTACTTTGATTTGGTATATTTTATAAGATGTTTGTCCCCATAACAAGGATGTGACAATAAATTTTATACACCCTATTTTACAAAGAATTAATATGATTCAATTTCTAAATGCCTACAAAATGTCCGCTACTTTACCTGTGAAGTGGACAGTGTGACGTCACATGGGAACTATCTATATGCGTGTAGGTTATAAATTTTCACTCAACTTAACCCAAGTTTGGAGCATTATAATGGTGTTCTGTATAAAACTTGTTTTGTACTGTTCCTCTACAGACGCTTGTTTAGAACTATCAAGTTTAGTAATGGTTTCACCGTCCCAGTCAAAAAATTTCACTTATATCGAGACGTTGCCAGGTTTAGGTGAAGGTGCAGAAATTTTGCCTGTATGTTGCCCTGATGGCACACAGCAGGGTTATTTATCGTGCAACACCTACCGTGATGTAGGGCCTCATTTATTTTAAGTTCCCATCCCAAAGAACCAAGACTTTCAATTCGTAATGTTGAGTGCTTGGTGAAAGAACAGTCACTCTTGGGGTCAGACCCGGTTGGGATTCAAACCCATGAACTCCCACTTTTGGAGTGAGCACTCTACCATCTGAGCTACTGCAGTGCAGTTTAGTGACGGTTCTTTCGTCAAGCAATGAAAGTCACGGTCCTTCGGAAAAGACCATTTAAACTGATGCCCAGTGTCATGTCAAGCGTGACATGTTAAATAACCCTCGCACATTGCCCTAAATGCATTGCAAAGGCCACTATACCTATAGCTAGTGACATTTCAATATAAGTGAATATTCTTGACTGGATATAAAAGCATTAAAACCCCATTCAATCGATCATCTGTCTATAAAAACTGTCAATGATGAAAACTTGGAATGACCATTGATGAAATGTAAGAAAAATGAAACTACTCGAGCAGCATTTAATTCTGATGACATGCCTACTTTCTAACTTGAATGTCCCTTCTGGCTTAGGAAATATTTTTTTATGGTGTGACTACAAGATCTGACATGACAGAATTCTCTATGGTTCTTGATTTTATAAAAATTTGAAGGTTTGGTGGAGTACTGAAAACTCCACTAAAGTAAGGACAAACTCCAAGTGATAAAACGATACAATTTGCTGATTTACAGAATGTACACATACTACATTTTAAAGCTTAAATGTTGAATTAAGTAAAGATGCAACATGGTGTTACTTTTCTTATTTTTCCTGTACTTTTTCTAATAGTACTTTGCAAACAAGTTTACAATTTAACTGATAATTTAACTTGTCAATTAATCTCTGACCAACATTTCTTCTGTCAGTTAATTTCATAAGTTGGAGCCTTAACTGCCTAAGGAAGAAGAAATTATGCCGTCAGTTTCTTTTCATTGGCTATTCAATTATATGTTTATTTAGTAACACTTAGTATGAATTTGGCGCAAGGTACACCAAAGGAAACAATTTTTAAAGAAGCTCAGTCATGTGATAACATTTTCTGTCACAATATTTTGTTTATTTTTAGCAACCACAGATTATCCTCCTGAAGGAGGGGACAGATTCTTCACAGGGCATACCACAGATTGTCAGCAATATCAATGCTTGTCAAGCTATAGCTGATGCTGTAAGGACAACACTAGGTCCACGTGGCATGGATAAACTCATCATAGATGGCAGAGGTAAATTTTATCGAATTTACTTTGGTTGAGCTATTGTTGGAAATAAAAGCCAGTCCAACAGTCCAAGACTGGTAACTTTTGGGAAGGACTGGCTACCTTTTCAATAGCCTCCTATAAATACCAAAATAACATTAAGATGCGTTGACATTATCAAGACCAGGGCTGGTTGGGAATTTTGACTTTTTTCAACAATGGTTGGATACATTCTCTTAGTTACCACAGAAAAAAAGCCTGTAACATAGAATTTTCATTTCTAGCTTACTTTACAAAATCCTACAAATTTTGGTTTGACAAATTTTGATGAACAATTGTGAAAAAAAATCATTGCTTCTCAGCAAGTAAAAGAAGCCTGACTTCTGTTAATTTTTGCAAAATCAAAATACTTTCTTAAATTATTCAGATCTTTGCTGCATATAGACACACTTCTCAAAGATATCAATAAAAAAAATCTCAGGCCTTGGAAGACTTCTCCCCTAGTCTGATATATATACATTTTAGGTATTTTTTTCATTGTATAAATTTACATTTAGTTACAAGTCTATCAATGATGAAAACTTGGAATTACCGTTTGATAAAAAAAATGAAACTACTCAAGCGGCTATTTAATCTGAGGATAGACTTGTGACATTAAGTACTTCCAGAGACTTCCATTTCTGCCTGTCTTTGGACCCAGTGCTGTATTTGTCCCCACAACCAACCTTTGTCTTGAATTTCAGTATCAGTGTATCTTCTCCATATCTCGCATTGTTACAAATGGTCGACGACTGGATAATTTTTACGAGTGGTAAACTTAATCAGTTTCTAAACTGTTTTAAGAGGTCATTACTTAAATAGAAATGTGCAACAAAATTTTATTTCTATTTGATAGGTAAAGCTGTTATATCTAATGATGGTGCCACTGTGTTGAAGAATTTAGACATTGTCCATCCTGCTGCCAAGACGTTGGTGGACATTGCAAAATCACAAGATGCAGAGGTATGTATTGCCATTAATAAACAATTATTTTGTGGGGAAATACATGATTCCTGTATAAATTCAGCATCAAAAGACTGCAATCACCTGTTGTAGCCTATTCACAGAAAATGCATCTATTACAATTTTTACAAGTGGTGAAATTGTCAGTTATTGAATTATGGTAGAATAAGATTGATGAATGGCGTGAGAGTGTTGTGTGTAGTTAAATCATCACAGATTAGTCAGCTGGTCAGCATTTACTTGTTGTCATAGTGTTACATCTGTGATAGAATAATACTAGTGAACATTGTCCAATCTTGGGACTGTTTTAGTCCTAAACTAGGATGTGTGTTTATTGGTTGTGTTCTCGAGAGTTGGTCAGATAATTACATTGATCTGATCATAGTTGTTAGAACATACATACATTACTGTACATGCACTCAGTGTTTTCCTTAAGAGCCGGTAACAAGCAGATTTGATTGCCTAATAGTCCAAATTGGCTAGTTAGAATTCATAAAATTGCCTACAGAAGACCTGAAAATTGTTTTCCGCCTATGCAGCACCCTTGACCTCTGGCCTTTTGGATAAGTCGGTCTACCTCCTGCTACAATTTTTAGGAAAATCACTGTGAACATATTTTAAAGTTCAAGTGGAAAGTCATGAGAGTTATACCTGAATTGTCACTCTGCAATAGTTTCTTGCAATACAGTTTAACCTGTCTATAAAGGCTACCCAAGGGAACAAGTAAAAGTGGTCTTTATATACAGGTTCAAATAACACAAATAAAGAACAATTGGGATACAATTCTACTGGCCTTTAAAAGCAGGTGGCCCTTATATAGAGGTGACCTTTAAGGCAGGTTGGACTGTACTTATCCATTCATCAGTTGCTGGCGAGACTATGGTGGTCAGTGGTAAATATAGTCTTTAAACCCATTGTATTTGTTTGTTGTCAGTTCAGCTCAGGTAAGACAGGTGATTTACCTTTGCAGATTTTTGCATTTAGTAGATATTTTAAACTTTAAAGTTGTGTTTGATTAATGTTGCATATTTAAAGTAAAACTGAATTTATTGCCTCCAGATGTTCAGTTTGATTTTGCTCTTGGGTTTGGAGGGGCACTTGTAAAGAAAATCAGATTTGTAGATGAAATTTACATGTATGTATTTTGGAACTTTATAAGTCTGAGTATGAGGGAGATAACAGAGTAATAGATGATCATTACATGTCTGTCAAGGTTTACCTACTACAACAAAGTAATAGATGATCATTACATGTATATCAAGGTTTTCCTACTATATACACATTTCATCATGACTGCCACATGATTTGGCTGAATAGTATAACTTAGTTGGAAACAGAAGCTGTAGAGTTAAATCATCACAGATTAGTCAGCTGGTCAACATTTACTTGTTGTCTTAGTGTTACATCTGTGATAGAGAAATACCAGTTTAACATTGTCCAATCTTGGGACTGTTTTAGTCCTAAACTAGGATGTGTGTTCATTGGTTGTGTTCTTGAGAGTTGGTCAGATAATTTACATTCATCTGATCATAGTTGTTAGAACATACATTTTTAAAATCAAAGAGAAAAATGCTAATCTGTTAAGGTGAAATGTAAAAAAAAGTTAGACTAAGACTTCAAAATTCTGTGTTGTTTGTTTTATGTCATCATTCATTTTATATGGTAAAGCTTGTGTCAGAGCTGTGCTTTGTACTGTAATATATATTTCCTTTATCTCATATTTAAGGTTGGAGATGGAACTACATCTGTTACCTTGCTGGCAGGAGAATTCCTTAAACAGGCAAAGCCATTCATTGAGGAAGGTGTCCATCCACAGGTCATCATTAGGGCATTTAGAAGAGCCACAACATTGGTAAGTTATGAAACACAAAATATCTTCTATGACATGACTTTAATCTTTCATAGTGTACATGGCTACATATGATTTTAGGGAAGAAGTACCTTTCTAGAGTGGTTGCTGTGGTTATATAAAATTGTTTATCATCTCCAAAATGCCACACTATGTTTAGCTTACTGGGGTTGTGGTGAATGCCATTAAACTTGCTGTTTAGGTTTCCACTCTTGGTAAACAAATTCTGCATTGACTACTGATTGCTGAGAAGTTCTTTCAATAGCATATCTTCGAAAAGGAATTTTGAAAACTTGACTACTAATAATTTTAAAGGAGGTTGTGCACTATAGGCCATTTTTGGCCCCATACCAGAATATAATGATTTTTCTGTAGAATTTAGTCCAAGATTTAGCCTTTGTAAAAATATAAAAATTTAAGTGTTCCGATGTATGGTTGCTTAGCAACGGTGCATGGCAACTGACCCTTAGTAAATCTTAAATATGGATATTTCGCATTATAGTTTTAACATATTGTGGCAGATTTCATTCCATTCTAATTTTTTTGTGTAAATAATCTTTCTACATCACTACATTTATCAATAAAAGTAAATATTAAGTTCGAGAACATGAAATATAACATTATTTGTCACCATGGCAACAAAATGTCCATAGCAACGGGTGGTTAAAATATACTTATATAGATATAAAAACGGATGCATTTGTGCCTTTAGCAACTGATGGTTTACATAATGTATAAAGTCATGAAATAAAACATTATTTGTTACCATGGCAACTAATTGTCCATAGCAACGGACTGCTAAATATACGCATGTACATATGGAGTGGATGTAATTGTTCCCATAGGAATGGATGATTGAAACAAGAAATTGCGTTTGAGCAGGGGTCAATCGCGGGGTAAGTCACCCCAATGGTGGCAACCTTGTACATTAGAAAAGAACTGATTTTGCTAGTAGTAGCGATGATGGGTGTATTTGAATGAAGATAAAGGTGTAATAACTTCTGGAAATTGTTATTTTTTTATATAATTATGATGTTTCCATATGCACATTCATAACAAGACATGTTGTTTTACTATCTAAGGTACTGTAACTTTCAGGAAAATTTCACTAGGCCATGAAAAAGTAGGTCACAATGACCGACTTTTAGCGCAACATGTAGAGCATATAAGATTGTACCTAGAAACTAATTTTCATCAAAATCGGTCAATTCTTTTCTAGAGTGCAAAATCAGTACAGTGGGATGTCGTTATTATCTCCCTTTCTATTTCAACCAATGAGATGTGACCCCCCCCCCAAGACACAACTGCAATGCCCCGTCAGGTATCTGTCGCAAATGCCTAAATATCACCCGAAAACGGATCAGTGCATCTCAAGCAAATAGAACTTGGGATGGTATTTAATTCAAGAATGTTCATAGGCTTCCTCCCTGAAATTCACTGTTTTTCTCTTACCAGTTACATATGGTACAGAAAACCAGGCAAGCTGGATGCCTCTGTATAACATAAGGAATCCTAACAGATGTCTTTATCACCAACCAATCAAGATGAGTTTAATAGTTCGTCAGTGTTAAACATCGTATGTTCATGTACATGTACATGGCTATGTTTATAGAGTAGTCTTACTAATTTAGGAAAGGTGGGTCTCACTTCCACTTGAACTGAAAAGTAGCACCATCAAGATCTCCTTCTCCAAGTTAGAATATCATTTGTGTGATTGTTAGTGGTACTAGTCCCTTGATCATTGTACTTTACCACCAAATGTAAACTATGTAGGATGGATCTTCTTTCATAAGACAACATCATTTTGGGAACACAGGAAAAAGATGTACAGACATAAATGTTTATAAGAGCCTAAGGAGGCGATGGGGATAAAACTTTTGGCAAACAAAAAGACAGACATACATAAGATTCATTGAGAGGGGATTAATACTAGTAATCAGTGCCGAAGTTCAGTTTTTGGACGGTCAAATTATCTTAGAAGTCCGAAAATTGAGAGATTCCCCTGTTCAACATTCCAATATCAGCAATATATATATAACTTGTGTGTATACATGTAGTTGTATTTTGAAAACGATCTAACAATACCGCATGATAAATGCTTCTGTACGTAAAAAACTGGGTGAATTATTAAGAAAAACTACATGTATTATAATAATTCCAAAATTCCCTGAAGAGATGAGAGAGAGAGAAAAGAAGTTAAAAGTAATAAATAAAACCTGATTTATGATAATAATTTTAAAAAAATGCTGCAGAAAAAGGGAAATAGTAAAATTAAAATATATATATAATTAAAATCTAGATTTATAATTTAAAATATGAAAAAAAATTTAAGAGGTGCGAAAGACAAAAATGAAAATAATAAAAGCACCTGGATCTAATATACATGTATAATATTTAACAAAAACATGAATTGTGTGAAGAGGTGAGAGAGAGATTTGAGTTTATCCTCATCGGGTATAATCTTAATAATTTATAAAAATATAATTTATAATTCTTTCAAAAAAAAAAAAATCAGACTTCATTGGTATTTGAACCCGGTCGTCAGTTTCTAAGTCTATACTGCTACCTATTGCGCCACCACAACATTGAATATTGACAGTGGTTTTCGTAGTAGACATGTACAATCCGATCTACGCTCTAATTACAACTGATGTTCCTGGATTTTATTTTTTCATTGCTTTATTTGTCGTATTTTTCAAAATCGCTTCTTAAAAATTATTGGATTTATGATCGCTACATTGTAAACCATACACACGAAACGGTACAAGTGGCATTCACCTCGGTGTCACTGAACTCTGTCCCGACTGTCGGGAGTCAGGATATTTGAGCCCATTTTCGTATTGCCATATTATCAGACAAAAAATAACAGTATCCGTGAAATAAAATGAAAAAGAAAAGTAACAATAATTATATGCACAATCACTGAAATCGCGAATGTGTAGCTTAAATTGTGTATCAATGTTGTTGAACGATCTACGTAGCCGGTGCTGCCAGTTGTTGTTGTTCTTGACGACGTCGTCGATTTCTAAAATGTGTAGCATCCCGCTCTACAGCATGAACGGTTACCGGCGTTGTTTTTAAACAGTTATTTATAAATGCATTAAATTTTATCGACTCCGTTTTGTTAAAATATATGTAATTAATAAAAAACACAAATATATTTTATTTTTTTTTTTTTTTGCTTATTTATCAAAATCATAACAGAAAGAAAATATATTAGCCACATTGTGCTACACAATTTACCTTACCCCATAACTTCCCGACTTCAGTGGACAATTTTATTGACGATTTTTTAAAATTAAACTATGAGCGCAGTCGTGCTCCACAAAAATATTTTAACACATGGTTCTTTTATTCAACATTAGTTTATAGTTTAAATATCTTTTTGGAGCACGACTGCGCTCATAGTTTAATTTGAAGAAATGTATCGGAAAAACGTCAATATTTCGAAAAATTGGACAAACACCCAGTACTTTAGTGATACATGACGACAGTTTAATATATTTTTTGTGGAAAACTTTTATGGATTTATTTCATTTGTATAATTGGCAATGTGTTCGGTAACATATCAAAGATATTTCCCCCTTCAAAAAATTATTAAAATTGTGGTGCCGGGAAGGGCCCATAGCGCACAACCTCCTTTGTGGAATCTTGGTGTAATATACATATGATACAATGATAGATTTTCGTTGATTTTGAAGACTATGTATTCATGAGAACTGAGAACAGTATAGAGAAAATACTTAACATTTCATGATTTGTTTGAATCATCCTTTTTATATAACTTATAATTATTATTTTAATGTTTATATTTTGTAGGCTATTCAGAAGATCAAAGATATCTCTATCAGTATCAAGAAAGATGATCCAAGGTAATTCTTAAAGTTCATCCCAGAGTTCATGTTGCTGGTGTTAAAAAATCAAGAAATGCCAAAAACAAATCAGGGGTTCAAAACTTATGTTTTGTAATGGTAGGTCCAGGACCTTTTGTATTTATATTTGCCAGGTCACACATAAGGTTCAGATCCCAATGTCAACTCTGAAATGTCATATATGCAATTTGGTTATCATAATGAAAGAGCAATATTCTTTTGGTAAAAAAACCCTGCAGATTCATCAGATTATTACTGGTTAAATATCAAGGCTTTCAATGTAAAAACAATAGGTCCTAGACCCCAGACCTGGGGAATTTAGAACCCCTGAATTAAGAATTTAGAAACCCTGCAAATCTTTGGTTAGCTTGAACTGAGAGGCGTGACCAATCCACATTATTGATTTTGATTAAAGTGCCATGACACAGAATTTCAGGTAAAGCTTTGTTGCAGTTGAAAAAAAATATTTTTATTTAAAAACAGATATACATGTAGGTTTAATATTTAGAGGGGAAAAATTGAAAAAGAATTTTAATTTGTTTTGATTTCAGAGAAGAAGAACAGCTTCTTATAAAATGTGCAGCGACATCTCTTAGTTCAAAGCTTGTTGCACATCAGAAAGATTTCTTTTCAAAAATGGTGGTACAGGCTGTAAATTTGTTAGATGATTTACTTCCCTTGAACATGATAGGTGTAAAGAAAGTAACAGGAGGTGGTTTAGAGGTAAGAGGACGACAAAACAAATATTATTCTAAAACATCTTTAAGGAAATTATTAAACTGATTTTTGTACGACGTTTCACGACAGTGAACACATACTTTGCTATCGCTTTCTTCCAAGATATCGGGCTTCTTTGCTATGAAATTATAAGATATAAGAACGCATGGAAATAGTGCGCCTGGTAAATGAGCGTGAAAGAAATATATCTGTTTTATCGTGAGATATGTATTCTGAGACGGGTAATGCATTTGGTTACATATGCACATTTGGAATAAATTTTCGGAATACATTTCGGAATCTAGTAAAATATTGCGATGGGATGCATCCAATAATTTCTGCAATTTGGCGAACTGATCTTGTGTTTACAATAAAAAATTGAAGTTTGCGCCCTACGATGTAAAATCATAACTTTTTATGAAATAAACAGCAATGGCAGGTGGATTTAATTAATTCTTCTTGAAATCTATGGTAATTTAAATTTATTTTGAAGGGTATGATAACGTATTTTGATGTTGAGGCAATTGTGTCATATTTTAAAACTGTTTATCGATTAGATTTCACTTTCGTGAAAGGGAGATAATTCGTACAGTGTCGTGTGCAAATGACCACATGTGGATTTTAAATACTTCACCATTAAAATGAAACGGGAATATTGTGAGTGATAATCAGCAGTTATTTAAAACCCAGATTTAACAGCAAATGTCCAGTTACATACAACCGCTAGAATGTACCCCCTTATAACGACGGTAGGGTCTGCAAAACTCTACTTTCTCTCTATCCGAAATGACAAAACGATCTGGTACGACTTTATAAAACTTTATTAAATTTTAATTACTGATTGTCTTTTTCATATATTTATGAAATTATTATTTTCTACCATTTAATTTAGCAATACATGGTTTGGTACATTGTTTCTTTTTCCAAAAAACATCTGTTGGACTATGCATAGACCGAACCAACCTTCTCCCCCCCTTCCCAGGGGGTGGTGTGGGGGAGATTTTCGGTTATATTCTGTCTTGCCACAACACCATTTTCCCAACTACGCCGTACAACAGCACGGCAGTGCTATGTTTATTTGAGTTACAACAAAGTTGAACTTGACTGTTAATATGGTGATGCAGGCAGGATAATTTTTCATGCTATTTTTCCCCAGACGTCTGCAGATATAGATTTAATATTTGGTATATGAGTCTACCCTTATGAGTTACAGCTCAAGTTTAAATTTCATTCCGGTTTAATGATTTTTGATGAACTTGGTCTTAGACTTAGAAATTTTTCTATCTTCAAAATAGCAGTTTTCTGGATTATTTTTTTAAATGCTTGCAGATATTGAACTAATATTTGGTATACGAGTTACAGGTGAAATATGAGTTTTGTTCCAGCCCACCAATATTATGAATTCTTGCATACATTGAGCTAAAATGTTGTATGTGAATCATACATTATATAGAATATGAAGTTACAACTGGACTTGTGCACCCTGGTGCCTATTGATTTTTCTCATTTGACTATTTTTCTAATGACTGAACTTTATACTCTAACATTTCTGGTATAATCTGATTGAAAATTGTCCTTGTTTCAAGTTCAACAATTAGATTGTATTCCATATATACTGCCATCACCAATCAGGGCCAGGCAAAGCTCTGTCATCATAACCAAATGATTAATAAAATTTTAAAATGATATTTATTTTTAACTTTAAATTATATTTGATAATGGCAAGTATACAGCTTTTGAGACATTATTCGAAGCAGTAAAATTTTAAATAGTACATGGACGTTTGTGTATTTTTAAACTTATTCGATCACAGCAGTGTCTACCTAAGTACAAAGTTTTAATTTCTCCATAGTGGAACTTTAAACTCTATAGTGTTATTCCAACATCCTTAGAGTCCATTTTCTCGCGAAGAAGGATATTGGGATAACAACAAGTATTATACACATTTAATCTTAAAGAGAAATTTGAAAAATATTGCCAAACAGGATGCAAAAATTTAACTATCTGGTTAGGCTAATAGAGCTTTGAACAACCAGACCAGGTAGTTCTCAGTTAATCAAACTCCAGAAAAAATATCTGTTTAAGACTGTAATGATGATAACATAGTTCAAATGATTCTCTGTGAAGACTACATTTCGCTCCTATCTGATACAGTCTTGTTCTCAATATTTTAACTTAAATTCTTACTAATGTGGCGGTCTGGGTAGCCCAGTGGTAGAGCACTGGCCTATAGTGCGAGAGATCTGGGTTCGATCCCCAGTCAGACCCTGCATTTTTTCTCTTTACTGTTACACTAACAACAGATAAAAATTGGTGAATGAATGAAAAAAATATACTGTAAAACTTACACCGAATACATGGATAGTACAAAATAAAATATTGGGCCCGACTGCTTCTCTATACAAGTCTATATATAACAATAATAACGAAGTCACTTTATAGTGAAGCTAAAATAGAGTCTCCCGGTCTTCGTTATAGACATGTTTACTGTTAACTACAAATGATTTTTAGCAATGACCAATTTTCTGTACCAAACTTGTGTTTTAACCTTTGTTTGTTTCCCGAATTCTATTGCATTTTATCACTTATTTTATTTTCTGTGTATACAGGATTCCCAGTTGATAGCAGGTGTAGCTTTTAAGAAAACTTTCAGTTATGCTGGATTTGAGATGCAGAGGAAAGAATATGAAAAACCAAAAATTGCTTTATTAAATGTGGAACTTGAACTTAAAGCAGAAAAGGACAATGCTGAAGTCCGAGTAGATTCTGTAGAGGTGGGTAAAACAAAATTTATGATGATGAAATATTGAAAAATGTTGTAACTAGGATATCAAATATTGTCTTGTAAAAATTTTAATTTTTATAAGATAAACATAGACTTGCATATGTATAAATATCAATAACAAAGAAAGAGGTGATATTAAATTCAAGTGTCTGTCAATCCTTTCTTCTGTCTGTCTGTGTTCGTCTGTCCGAAATTCTTGTTATATATATTTCTTTTTCATGCTTTCTGAAGCTAAAAGTCTATCAATGATGAAAACTTGGAATTACCGTTTGATAAATCAAATATGAAACTACTCGAGCGGCTATTTAATCTGAGGATAGACTATTTCCTACATGTGCTAAATATCAACTGACAATGGTATTTATTACTGCTTTTGTTTTTCACTTAACACTGGCAACAGATTAATGACAATTAAGGGGGAGGTGGGTTTATATGGAAATGCAATTATAATATGAAAATAAGTCCAGCCATTATCATAATTGTCATTTTCTTTGTATATATAATTTGGTTCAGAGCAACAAGGTTGATAAATTACTACTATATATTAGAGGTGTGCAGTATTACCGGTATACTGGTAAACCGGTCCATTTTAAGTGAACCGGTAAACCGCGGTACACTTTTTGAAATACCGGTACTTCGGCAATTACCGTAAACACGAATCTATGGTAATTGACGATCTTATAAAACAACGATTTTCGATTAAGTTAAATCATTTAGAATCATTTTAAATTAATTTACATGCATTAAATGATTTTAATATACGATAAAAATACAGATTAAGCAAAATTTCTAAAAGTTATTAATCAACTGATATCGTACACGATGTCATTACATACGACGGCTTTACGGCAGATGTCAACATGGCAACCGAAGAATTTGACACTATAAAAAACTCTCGGGGGAAATCTGCCATTTGGAAACATTTCAGTTTAAAAATGAGGAAAATAGATAGCGTGGTTGGATTTTCTAGTCAAGTTCTATATTCTAGTCAGACAATTTCAGTGGCGATGAGCATGGTTTATGTTTTAACTTTTATGACATTTGCGACGAGCAACATGACTAAATGTGCTTTGTGTCAGATTTCATTAAAGCTCTTTGTTACAAGATTGCAGTAGCTTTATTTCCTGTTTACAACTTCGTCTTCGCAATGGATGGTTAATAGCAAAATGAGTTGCTATATAACAAATTCAACTGTCATCTACCTAACAATCAAAGTAGCATATCAAACATACTAATCCATGTTCAAATCACAAATAGCAAAAGAATATAAATTAAATTTTATTTTGTGTTGTTAACTGATTTGGTCAAATTGATGCATATTTATGCTCCATTTGAAGTAAGAATTTCCCATTCAAGAATATTGTGGTATACCATGGTACATACCGCGGTACTTGTTAAAATACCGTGGTATACCGCGGTACAAAATTTTTCGTGGTACCCAACACTAGTATATATTGAAATATTCCATTTTCTTTACATATATACATGTGTACATGTCGTTGCCATAACAGGGAAGTTCAAATTCTTAAAAATCTTTGTACCTTAGTTAAAACTTTGAGCCATTCAAAACATCTTTCCACGCTCAAGTTAAAGGATTACCTACACATTACAATCTTTATCTCAATTGAAATTTTGTTGTTTAAGAAAATTATAATTTACTGTTGTAAAATAACTGGTGATTTACTTTGAATCTACAAGTCTATCAATGATGAAAACTTGGAATTACCGTTTGATAAAAAAAAAATGAAACTACTCGAGCGGCTATTTAATCTGAGGATAGACTATTTCCTTAATGTGCTAAATAACAACTAACAGTGGTATTTATAACTGATTTTATTTTTTTACTAAACACTGGCAACAGATTTATGACAATTAAGGGGGGAGGGGGGTTTAGATGGAAATGCAATTATAAGATGAAAATAAGTCCAGCCATTATCATAATTGTCAGTTTCTTTGTAAATATGATTTGGTTCAGAGCAACAAGGTTGATATATCACTACTTTATATTGAAATATTGCATTTGCTTTACATACATGTATATACATGTGTACATGTCGTTGCCATAACAGGGAAGTTCAAGTTCTTAAAAATCTTTGTACCTTAGTTAAAACTTTGAGCCATTCAAAACATCTTTCCACGCTCAAGTTAAAGGATTACCTACACATTACAATCTTTTTCTCAATTGAAATTTTGTTGTTTCAGAAAATTGGAATTTGATGTTGTTAAATAACTGGTGATTGTAAGATTTACATATACTTTGAATCTACAAGTCTATCAATGATGAAAACTTGGAATTACCGTTTGATAAAAAAATATGAAACTACTCGAGCGGCTATTTAATCTGAGGATAGACTATTTCTATCTATGTTATTTGTAATGATTGACATTTTAATTTGTTCTTGACCCCAAAAATTACCTTAACTATTTAGGATTGAAATTGGATAAATAAATACAGTAAACTATTGGAAATTAAAATTAAGGTTATCTTTGCAGCAGCATTGTCTAAAGGTCAGTTTCTTTTAAAATGTTTTGCTTTGTTTGCCAACAAACCACATGCAGCTAGAGTTGAAATTCTTTCATTTAATCTAAGAAAATGGCAGAAATTGTACATGCATACATAATTTGGTAGCTTGTGAAGGCATATAGGGTTTATTCTAAAAGGGTTCATAAGGTCATTGGTCTCCCTTTTACAGAACCTTCCCATTAATAAGGCCTCAGTGGGTCTTATTTAACAAGTCTTATTATGCAAAACTATTCATGTTATAGTGTTTTTGAAAATAACCTCTTCTGAAAAATCCTAGACTGAACACTGGGCTTGTATCTGTTACTTTGCTTGATCAAAATGTTTCGAGTAAATTCACTATTCTGAATCCCAACGTTTCATGAATATCAAATTTTGATTTGTTAACAACAGTTGTTGGTATTAATTTCTTTTCTGAAATAAACACTTTGATAAATTCATAAAGGGAGTTATGTGAATCCTTCTTGTCTATCAATGATGAAAACTTGGAATTACCGTTTGATAAAAATAATGAAACTACTCGAGCGGCTATTTAATCTGAGGATAGACTATTTTTGACATGTAGAATGTATTTAATAATCGCCAAATCATAATTGTCATGAGTTTTTCAACTAGAATAATTTGTCTGCAATGTATTTATACCGAGGTAGATGTTAAAATCAAATTTTAAAAAACCTTGAAAAGTTCTAGAAAATGAAAGCATTTTTGAAAATGTTGATTTAAAAGTGTTATCTTTTAGCATGTCAGGATTTTTGTTAAACACTTGGCAAGGGTTAAAAAGTAATGGTAGTAGTGTAAATGCTGTTTAATGTGTAGAATTGTAGCATATCCAAACTTAATCTGGTATTTTCAGTTCTTGCCATTCAACTGGCCAAGCACTCGGTATTACAAATTGAAAGTTAAGGTTCTTTTGGATAGGAATTTTAAATAAACGAGGTGTGACATGATAAAGAACCCTGCTGTATAATGCCATCAGTACAACACACAGACAAAATTTTTGCATCTTTACCTATAGTGGACGATGTTGCGATATTAGTGAAATATTCTTGACTGGGACATTAAACCCCATTACTCAACTCTAACAATTCAATTGTTAGAACTAACAATTCAAGTATAGTAAAACAGCAATAGCTGGGGAGTGAATGTTTTATGAAAGTTTAGGGGTGTTTGAATTCAGAAGGTTGGTAATGGATAAACTGTTTTGACTATTTGAGTTACCATGGTTCTACTACAGGAACGTATGATGTGTGCATTCTAGAATTAAAATGTATGTAGAAGCTGTATATGATGATAACATAGTTCAATTGATTTACTGTGAAGAATAAATTTCGCTCCTATCTGATACAGCTTCTCTTTACCAAATTTTAATTTAGATGATGACTTGTTACTTTTCAATAAACATGTAATATTTTGTAAATTTTCTAAAAACAATAAAATTCTGAAATTTTGACATTCGGCTAGAAATACACTTATAATAGTGAACAATAAAGTTATAATACATTTAGTGACTAGTCTTGACTCAAATTGTGTGCAACTCTCCTTGTTGTTTTGTGGTTTGGGGTGGGGGTTAATTACAAAATCAATAATGTATTCCAGATGATTGTGTATTTGCAATCACAGTTTAAAAAGGCATGTACCAAGTAACTTCAAAGACTTGATTTAATTATTAAACTTAAAAAACTGGAACATGTTCTTTGCATTATCTCGCAAAGATGCAATAAAACAAAATTTGACCATAAACAAGGCAGATTATTTATCTGTTTTGAGAAATAAAGCATATATCTTAGTAGTAAGATACAGATTGGATACTATTTCATTCAGTATACTGTAAAATTGTTAAATTGGGGAACTAAGATCAGTGGTATTCTTGATTGGTAATAGCTGTAAATGATGATTACATAGTTCAATTGATAATCTGTGAAGACTACATTTCGCTCCTATCTGATACAGCTGTAATACTAGTCATAGACTGTTATAATGCAGATTTTCCTTGACCAGACTTAAAGAAATTTGTTTTTTCGATGGAAGAGGGGGATATAAAATTCTAGTTTCCGTTCGTCCTACCGCCAGAAATTCTTGTCTGTGCTAATTCTCCAAAAATATGAAGCACTATTTCACAAAACTTGTGCAAAGCATCAATATTGATAGATGTACATATTGTTAACCCGAGTGGATTTGCTTTTATCTGAGAGTTGTTGCCCTTTGAACACGAGTGCAAATAAAAAAAAACCTGCTGGCGTGAGGATCCTAATTGACTGAGTTTGCTTGTTTTCATGTATTTCTCTGCTAAAGTCCATTTATTAAGTACTGTATGATGCTTTTTGATTAGATTTTTCATATTATGGAGGAAAAATGTATTTTCATATATTTCAAAACGTTGCAAATAACTAATACTATTAATGGTAGTAATGGTATACATACTATTTCGTTAATGTAACAGTTTCCACACCTAACAAGTCAGGATGGTTATAGAGATTCAGTGGTTTCAATAAAGCCAGCAAGGCTACATAAGTTGTCTGCTACTTTTTGGGATTTGGATTGGTTTTGTTGCCTTATTTCACATAGTTTACATTTTGTGAATATGTTTTTGCATACTTGCTGCCTACTTTACAAAATTTGTCTTCTGCTTTAAAATTTACTGAATGGCTGGAGATTTTACTTCTCTCAATACATTTATTCTGAAATTTGAAAGTATCGAATATATACTCTCATGGCATTACTTATGTTTTAGAAATTTTCTGAGGCCCTACTCAGTTATTTGGGTTAGCAAATTTGATTGAAGTGTTTATTGTAGGCATCTTGAAATAACAAGCTTGTCTTTTTTGTGACATTATTCATTATTTTGTACCATTTATGATGAATGCAGCATCTGAAATCTGTGATAGATAGCAAATGCCCCCGTCTGAGATGGTACTTGTCATCACAATACACTATAGTAACTGCTGTTTTAGTTATAATGCTAGTATTCTCACAATGTGTTAGATTTTAGGAGTTAGTATTGTTTACTTGTTTCTGTCTTTGCTTCAGTAATCAATATTGATTTAATACATGAAATTTTAAAAGTAATTTGAAGGTCTAAAATTTGAGTTGTTTGGATTTGAGTTTGAATGAGAAGCTGTTTAATTAGAGTATACCAGTATGTTAGTAGATTCTTGAGTTGAACTTAACGGTTTGCAATCGTGCAGCAAGTAAAAGCTTGGTCTTTGACATAGGCTTTTGTCTAGAAAACAATCTGCTGATAAAATACAAGTACCCAGTAATCTGACACATGTAAATGTGTGTCTATTTCTATAAGGAAGTGGTTGAGAGTTTTTGAGAAGAATTACTTTGTGTGTTTTACAATGATTTTTACTGTATATATACTAACTAATCCATTGTTTGACAATGGATCTTACATACCATATACCATTTATGATGAATGCAGCATCTGAAATCTGTGATAGATAGCAAATGCCCCCGTCTGAGATGGTACTTGTCACCATAATACACTCTAGTAACTCCAATTAATAGTTTTTATGCCAATATTCTCAATTCAGATGTTTGTCAAATGTTTACTAGGTCTATAATCAATGTTGAATTTTAAATTTCAAATGAACAAAGTAAATTTGAAGGTCTGTAACATTGAGTTGTTTGGTTTATATGAATGAGGAGCTGTTAAATTATAGTATATCTGTATGTTAGAAGATTCTTCAGTTAAACTGTATGGTTTATAATCCTGTATCAAGTAAAAGCTTGCTTTCAATGCTTTTGTCTAGAAAAATAATCTACTGATAAAATACAAGTACCCAGTAATCTGACACACTTCCTTGTTGTATAAGTGTGTGTGTGTATATTTCCTTTAGGGAGTGGTTGAGAGTTTTTGAGAATAATTACTTTGTACAACTTTGTCATTGTTTGTTTTACACTTGTTGTTTCTGTATATATATACTAACTAATCCATTGTTTGACAATGGACGTTACTTGGCATGTACCCAATACCATTTATGATGAATGCAGCATCTGAAATCTCTGATAGATAGCAAATGCCCCCGTCTGAGATGGTATCTGTGTACTGTAAAAACTTTAATTTAATGCCATCATTTGTTAATAACTTTTTGTCATTTTAAGATTTGGCAATAAATCAACGAAGTCTTGTACAGTAAAATATAAAGAACACGCTTACACCGAATACATGGATAGTATGAAGTCAAAAATTGAGCCTGACCGTTTCTCTATAAAGGCTATTTATAACAATATAACAAAGTCGCTTAATAAAAAAGTTAAAAATAGAGTACCCAGAGTGCCGTTATAAACATGTTTTGCTGTATAGAAAAACATGAATTAAATCAAACTTGGTGCTTCAAAATACTGTGGTGAAGTGGTGAAGTTATCGAGGAGCATTATAATAAAATCTACATAGACTATTGCTGCAAAATACTACTATGGCAAAAAGTCAGGTGTCAGTTATAAGAGGCATTGTAATAAAATGTTCTTAAATGTTAATATAGAATTTTGAATAATTCATGTTTCAGGAATACCAGTCAATAGTTGATGCTGAATGGAAGATACTGTATGATAAATTAGATAAAATCCATAAGAGTGGTGCCAATGTAGTATTATCTAAACTCCCTATTGGTGACGTAGCCACACAGTATTTTGCTGATAGGTAAGTATAAAACTACTACAAAGTTAACTTGTGGTTTATAATAACCGTTTAAAAATGTATGTTACAAGTAGTAATAAATTTATGTTGCATATTAAATTGATACTTGAATAAAATTGCTGACAATTTATGTGGCCCAATACAAGCAAAAATTCTCGTGCCTTTAATATCCCCTGCCTTTTGAAAAAAGGAGATATTAAATTTGAAATTCTACTTTCCAGACGCTGTACAACAGTAATTCTCCAAATCTATGAAGCACTCTTTTACATAACTTGGTGCAAAGTATCAACCTCGAGAGGAGATACACATCATTAACATGAGTTAGTTTGCTCAATTTCCTGGGAATTGTGACCCTATGAGCATTATCACAAATCACAATTTAATGTCGCCATCTTTTTAAATATGGGGATAAAAAGCACCTGTTGCCGGGGAATCTTAATTCACTAAATTTGCTTGTTGATTTTAATTTTGGTAGAAATATAATAAGAGTAATTTCACTGTTAAGAGTGAAAACTGTGATTAGATAGCGATCTTGTAGCTTTAATACTAGTATTAAATAAAAGAAACATTTATATAAATTAAAATTTTGGTAACACATGTATTATCTTTATATTGTAGGGATTTATTCTGTGCAGGACGAGTGCCAGATGAAGACTTGAGAAGAACCATGAAGGCGTGTGGTGGATCTATACAAACCTCTGTACAATCTCTTACACCTGATGTTCTAGGAACTTGTGAAAAATTTGAAGAAAATCAAATAGGAGGAGAAAGGTACATACATAATACAGTCAAACTAGTCTATAAAGGCCACCTAAGAAAATCAGTAAAAGTGGTGTCTATTGACAGGTGACCCTTATATACAGGTTCAAATAACATGAAGAGGAATTGGGATGAAATTTTACTGGCCTTAAAAAGCAGGGGGTCCTGTTATAGAGGCGTTCAATTGTACTTACAAATCGTGTTTTATTATGCCTGGCATGGTATTATGTGAGCCAACATTTCCCATCCCTGGTGTACATGTACATCAGTTTTTACCAATCTCTGTCAGAAAAAAATGTGTTGGATACATGTGAAGTATCTCTGTCTTAATCCTGAACCATCACTTCAGTGTAAATTTCACACTGTCAAAGTGACTGACACTCTCAGAATCTCATGTAACGATCAATTTTATTCCTTGTGGGGTTAAAACATCAAGCACATTTCAGTGTAGACAGAAATCTTGTCCTATGTGATACGATTATATGTCAAGAGCATCTGTCTATTGGGTATACAGTCCAACCTGCCTTAAAGGTCACCTCTATATAAAGGCCACTTGCTTATAAAGGCCAGTAGAATTGTATCCCAATTGTTCTTTATTCATATTATTTGAACCTGTATATAAAGGTCACCTGCTCGTAAAGGCCACTTCTACTGTTCCCTTGGGTGGCCTTTATAGACAGGTTTGACTGTACAACATTGTACATTCTTGCTCAAGTAGATTTCTTTGTATACACGGTAATGCAGGGATAAATCTGTTGTGAATTTAAGCAAAACCTTTTGTCTTTAATGAATTATGGCATTGCAAATAATGTTTTTGACAAAACTGACATACAGATATCATAATCTTAACATGAAACTAAATTCCTGAATATTTAGAAAACGAACAAAAAAATTCAAATTTTCTAGATTTTAGTTACGGAAAAAAATCTGTTAAGAAATAATTGTGAAGATGACCAGAATTGTAATGATAATTTTGATGTGATTTCAGATATAATTTATTTACTGGTTGTCCAGAAGCTAAGGAGGATGACCAGAATTGTAATGATAATTTTGATGTGATTTCAGATATAATTTATTTACTGGTTGTCCAGAAGCTAAGGAAGATGACCAGAATTGTAATGATAATTTTGATGTGATTTCAGATATAATTTATTTACTGGTTGTCCAGAAGCCAAAACTTGTACGATCATTCTCCGTGGAGGAGCAGAACAGTTTATAGAAGAAACAGAAAGATCATTACATGATGCTATAATGATCGTACGTAGAGCCAAGAAAAATGACGCAGTTGTAGCAGGTATGCGTGCAATAGAGCAGCTAAATAGTTAATTTTAGAAAATTTCTGCATCTTATTGGAAATGGCCTCAATTAACTTTTTAGAGAACATATAGATACAGCAGTTACTGTTTGGTGTACTTGTGTTGTAACCAGTTAAAACATTCACTTCATTTTGCCAATTCCCTGAAAATTTTACCAAAGAACTTGGTTACTAAATTAAAATGACAATTTCTAGGGCATTGAAAAAATAGCATATATTTAGTTTACATGCTATGTACATGTAATTGTCAACTTGACTAGCTTGCTTTCATGGCTCTAGAATTTGGGGTTTGAAAATTAATGACCATTCTTTGCAGATAAAAGTTTTAAGTGAAGCTGTATATGATGATAACATAGTTCAATTGATTTACTGTGAAGAATAAATTTCGCTCCTATCTGATACAGCTTCATAAATTTTTTGACTACATGTAAATAGTTGGTGGAATTTGAATACACACTAGTTGCATTAAAAAATTTCCTGTTCTCTTTAACTCGCTTGTGCAAAGTACGTGCAATGAGCATATATATATACAGTGCTCCCTCGATATACCGCCCCCCCCGTTATAACGCCAGCCTCGTATACTGCCATGTTGCTTCTTAGAACGGATTTCCCTCCTATATTTTGCACCCGTTATAATGCCAAATTCGCATGTAATATACATGTTGTGAGCATTTGCATGCATTGTTTTTCATCTTGATGGTTTGCAGGCATACAGGTTTGCTTTGTGATGGCTATTGTTGATGATATTCATTCATTATGAATAATTTCAATTGGCAGTTTCCTTTTCAAAATATTTTTGACTGATTATTCAAATCCATCTGCCTATAGTTTTAAAGTTTATATATATATAATTCAGTGCTTCTTATGTATTTTTGACTGATGTAGACAAACGTAGTGTCGCTAAATGATCTATATGTATTTTCAGGTGGTGGCGCTGTGGAAATGGAACTAAGTAAATTCTTGCGTGATCATTCCCGTACTATCGCTGGAAAAGAACAACTACTTATAGGAGCTCTAGCTAAAGCACTTGAAATCATACCAAGACAACTCTGTGATAATGCAGGTTTTGATGCCACAAATATCCTCAACAAATTAAGACAACGTCATGCTCAAGGTATTAAAAATAATTTGGAATGCATTTGACTCCCCTGTATCAAGTGTAGAGCTTATACCATGTCCCTGGGATGAACACCGATATCAATATATTTTGATGCATTAAGTTTTCAAGATTGAAGTCTTTTGATGGACTAGATTTGGAAGCAAGCTGTGCTGTTTTTGCAGCAAATATCTAATGTAATAGTCATGATTTTTCTATTTTGTCTAGATAAAATATGATGCAAATAAATACATACAAATGAAGGATGTGATCTACATGATACCTAGCAATAATTATTAGAAACAAAAAGGATGACCTGTTTCAGATCAAAAACACGCACACAAATATAATCTATTTATAGATTTAAACTACATGTACTATCAAATTAAGATTGTGTTAGACAGATGTCATATTTGGTTAATTTGTTACCAATTAACTGCTTGCAAATAAATTGTTGACTACGAGATATTGCAAGCCTAGGCTTATCAAGGCCCTCAAAAAGTTTTATGACCGTGGTCACAGTATTGTTGATAAGTTTGATGTCTCCGTGTCCAGGATTGCCCTGGATATATTTGATGTCCCATAGTTTCTTTCACATAATTTTGAATACACACGTGGCGGGTGTAGCTAGCTAAACAAGAGGTGCTTACCCTCCTGGAGCACCCGGCCTCACTTTCCTGGTGGAAGTTCACATGTTTAACCTTGTCAGTACTTTGCTTCTGGATTCTGATTCGGACATGGATAAGTATGTTTATTTTTGATTTTATTACCAAGACTATTTCTGTTATCTTTATGTATTTGTAGGTGGTACATGGTTTGGTGTTGATATTTTGAGTGAAGATATTGCTGATAATTTTGATTCTTGTGTATGGGAGCCTGCCGTTGTTAAGATTAACGCTTTAACAGCAGCTACAGAGGCCACATGCTTAATTTTATCCGTAGACGAGACTGTAAGAAATCCAAAATCTGGTCAAGATGGACCACCAGGTGGTATGGGTCGAGGACGTGGTCGGCCCATGTAGAACACATTGATTTTCAAAATTTCTAGAACCAGATTTGTGTAACCATTCAGTTGCTTAGCAGCCACCTCTGTTCTCAATGTGCTTCAAACCGTGGACACCATGTTTTACAGCTCTAATGGACAATATTTTTGTGCACAAAAAAGTTTATCTTGGAGCAACTGGTAGATAATGGATTAATTCCTTATCTTAAATTTTCACTGTGCAATAAAATATCGGTTCATCATTGATGTAATTGCATGAATATATGTGGAATATGAATTGTTTATGAACTTTAATGAACAAATAAGTCTACATTTACCATGTACATGTAGTTAAAAACCATATTATTGGTAAAACAAATGTTTCATTTTGTCGCAGTTGGAATCAAAACATTCTCATTGCATATTATACAATTGTCATTTATTTATAAGTACAAATAATTTTTTTATTATTTATAAAGTGTGAATTCTTTTTTAATTGTCTGTTATTTTTTAAACAAAACGCCAACATTAGATCCAGGGATCAGGCTCCCGTTTTAATCAACAGTTATAAGATCAAGAAAATTGAAAAATGTCATAAAAAATTCAATGTCCCTTAAAAAAATACTAAATTCACGATGATATTTCAAAGTTTTCAAACTTCTTTTGATAATAAAATGTTGAACTTCAAACTGTAATTATATCGATATCGACCTGCTGTCGACAGTTCATTTTGGAAGAAAGTAAAAGTAAATAACAACAGCTCTATGATGATATAAAATAAACTTACTTCATTATTGTTTTAATACAGAGCACATGCATTACCGGTTATTAATAATCACCGAAACTACTGGCAATACACATTGCCATGCGCATTCCAATGAAATGTAAATAACAGAATCTGAAATTCTCTGATGAGGTAAAAAGTCAATCTGGCGTGGACTCTGGTATGTTACCCATCATGCACCCGCAGGTCGTAATTGGATTAAGAGATTACTGAACTGATCATTAATTACTAATTTTGAGCAACACTCTACGTTCCAGACGAGTTGATTTGTTTCGCTCTATTACTTTCGGCGAAATCTGTATCATGGCTTCAGTTTGTGTTTTGTTTACAATGACTGGCCACGTATCAGTTCTGATAAAACTGTATTCAAGCGAAAGAAGTAGAATTTTCATCAAATTTACACCTTCGAGAAAACTTTATTGTTTGAGCGAGCGGTAGTATTCAAGCTATCGTAGTTTGAGCGATCAAGGTTTATTTACATATCATTTAATAGGGATTTGGTCGAGACCGGCAGATGACTTTGAGTTATCCGGGGTATTCGAGGCATTGACGATTGAGTGATTGAAGTTCTACTGTACTTTAAATTGACCCCGTTCTTTTAAAGTCGACAATATCCATTTCAGAGATTTGATCAGCCTGGAACTTTAAAAACTTGGTTTACAAATTCAGCCTGGAACCTTAAAAACTTGGTTCACAAATTTATGGATAATCCCAACTGTTAATTTTAATATATTTATCAAGCTCATCATCTTGACAGAATTTGTTTTATAAAAACATGTCTTCAAAATAGTCATCAAACTCTTCTTCCCTGCAATAGAAAAAGTTCTATGCGATTATTCATACATATATTGGCTATTTAGTAAGCTAACAAATTTTAACTAATATCAAGTATGATACTAGAGAAATTTCAGAATGAACTTTTACTTGGGTTAGACCTAGGATTTAAACCTGCTTGAAGCAGAAATTTGGTGGATGAGTGGTTAAAACACCACTACATCACTTGTGAGAAAATGTCAGTACAGAAGGTCAGTGCTTTTCTCTGTTTTCCTCCAACATTCCTGAACTCACCAACTTGATATAAGTGAAAAAAATCTTGAGTGGGGCATAAACCTCTATTACAACACTGAAGCAGAAATGGTAAAGATGAACCATGCCCAACCATGCTCAAAATCCTTAACAGCTAAGAAAGTTTGTGTGGCAAATTAAATGCATGATGTTGCAGTTGAAAAACATGTACATATATTTGGCAATACCTTAGCAAGAGCCACTAAAACATGACAAAGCAAAACACATTAATTAGACCTTGTGCTACTTAATTAACATATTAAGACCACTGATAAAAGATTTGTGCATCTTTAATTAAACATGTGATACACAATCATAAAATCCCGTGTCTATTTTACATTTGTACTATAAAAATGAGTAAGTTTACAGCTTTATATCTCATAAGTTTTGTGATGAACAATTATTTCCATTGGCATTTTATATAGAACAAGTTTTTGGAATTTGCCAAAAAAAAAAAAACATCACATGACTAAACGCCAGAGCATAGATATCCCATTACTTTGTTTACAAACTCATAATGAATGAAACAAAAGTAGTTGTGATGTTCCATTTGGAATAACCGATATGAAATGTGTTGCAAAACGGTGTTTGACTCCAGAAATTGTAGATGTTGCTTGAATGAGACCCTACTTGGAATTAAACCAGAAATTGTAATGAACTAAACTATGCCCTTACATATATATGGACAAAAACAGAAGTTTCAGTGTACAGGTGTATTTTATCTCCTGTGGAAAAAAGGGAAGAAAACATTGAATCCCGGTCAAAAATATTTCACTCATTGAGACGTCGCCAGTTAAAGGTGAAGTGGCAGAAATTTTGACCTTTGCAGTGCACTTGCAACAAGGTGCCAGGAGAGTTTTTTTTACATGCTTTGCCTTCTGTGACATGGGCATTGTTTTTAAGGTCTATAATGAAGGATCCTGTGACTTTCATTTCTGTATGTGGAATGCTTCATGAAAGAACAGTCACTAACTAATTTTAAAGTCTTGGCCAGAGCCTGGCCGGGGTTCTAATCCACAACCTCCCACATACAAAGTGAGCACTTTACCAAAGTGGTAAAGGGAATGAAGAGAAGATTGAAACTTGACATGTTATTCACAATATCTAATATGCTAAAATTAACTGAATAAGGGAGTAGAACAATGACATTTTTAACTTGGTCAAGGTTTTATTATTTATAATTCAAAAATAAAAATAACAAAACTCTTGGTCAAATTGTGGAGGCGCAATGTTCAGGTTTCAAATATCTGCCACCTTGAGACCTGTTGCTCTTCATTTGGATAAATTAGTTAATATATTGTACATGTAATGTAAAATTAAAAATTCTAGTTAATTAGAATTTTGGACAGTGAATTATGTCCAGTGGTGTGGTTAAAGCACTTTTGTAGTACTCCTTAGCATAGGGTTGAGTAATGGTGTTTATAGTCCCAGTCAAGAATATTTCACTTATATCTAGACTAGGTTTCCACAAATTTAAAATAATTAGTAGCCAAATTTCCAAAATTTGTGAAAATATAGTCCTTTTTAAAGTATTTTTTCACAAATTTGCTAAAATAGTTACTTTTTGAAAGAATTCCTCAGAAATTAGTAGCCAATGGCGATTTTGGCTACCAGTAATGGAAACCTAGTCTAGATATCTCCAGCTATAGGCAAAGTGCAGAAATTTTGCCTGTGTGTTGCACTGATAGCATTATACTGCAGGGTTCTTTATCGTGCCATGCCTACCATGACATAGAACTTCGTTTATTTAACATTCCCTTCCAGAAGAACTGTGACTTTCTTTTGTAATGTCGAGTGCTTGGCGAAAGGACAGTCACTACCCACTTTCAAGTCTTGGATCAGACCCATGACCTCCCACTTACAGAGGTAGCACTCTACCAACTGAGCTACAAAAGTGGTTTCCCTTAGCACAGAAATATCTACCTAGATTTGTCTTCTGTTATTTTAGCAGGACCACTCCATATAGATTTTTCCTCTTCAGGGTCTATTTTCTTTGACCTGTCTGTTTCATGTGTTGAAGATTTTGCACTTTCATTCCTATGTGGTGATAATTCTGAAATGACAAAAAAAAAACAACATGTAGTTATGTAGACACAATACTTTGTAATATTAGAGTTATTGGAATGCTGGTAGATAAAGTGGAATGCTGGTAGATAAAGGTCAGTAATGATGAAAACTAATGCACTAAACATGTATGTGAACTATGCTTTTACTTATGACCTTTTTTTAATCTCACCCAGCTATTGTGATCAGTTTAGTAAGCCATGTGTTTTCAATGCATTTCAGTGTTAACACTATAGAGATCACAATTTTTTCCCCAATAAAATGGGTCATGTTTGTATATGCTGCATCATGTTGGGTCAAAAGTCAGATATGAATGAATCTGTTCATTTCTGGAACGAGGTCTGGATATTGATAATATTCATCAGAGTTTGAGATAGCTGTGTAGGTTTTGGTACAATAATTGTGCAGATGACAATAAAAACCATTAACGTTATGTATACAACTCATCAAATATTGTTGTATGTACATTAAATTGTCACCCCCCCCCCATCTTTGTTTTAATACTACTTTGCTAGGGATGTCATTTCCCTATCATGATAGCTTTGTATGTGATGTAATGCCTTTAGGGGTTTTAGTTTGGTCATGTTGTAATGTGTTTATGTGGATGATATTAATCACTACGGCAATTTCAGAGATTGTATGTTACTCAATTTATAAATATATATTGGTATTATTAGATCTGGTCGATCATATCACCATACGTATATGGAAATTGTATTGCGATATATAGTATACTGATAATACCAAACATCACTAATTTGTCCCAGGCTAATACTGCATTTTCATTCCTCTAGTTACATAATAAAATATGTTACCTTTGTCTTTGTCTTCATGTTTCCTTCTTTTTGTTGATGACTGTGATGGCTCCTTTTCTTTATTCTTCTTTTTACTTTTTGGCAAAATTTCCTTTTTCCTTTTATGTGAATGAAAACAATTGAATGTACAGTTGGTTTATTAATTTTTTCTGCTATACTTATGGTGACTCAGTAGTCTAAAGTATCATGTTACACACAGGTGACAATCATGTGACTGTTGATCACATCCACATGCTCGCTTTGAAGGCAAGTTGATATTAGTTTCAAATGATAGTGTGCAAATTTAAAAAATAAATTAAAATAAGAATTTAAAAACTAATACATGCATATAGCCTACTAAAGATGTATTTGTGCATTAATTTCCTTTCCAAAGTACAACATTCAATTCTCTGTAGTTTCTGCAAACATTTTGACAATGTTTAATAAATTTAAAAGTTAAAATTTAAGTATATCAGCACACAAACACACTGTTATAACAATGAAATTTTTTTTTCATTCCATCGTAATTAGAACTGTCATTGATGAGATTTTGAATATTGATTTATCAACTAAAAAAAAACAGCGATAAATCGATATATTTAAATATCGGAAAAGTGATTATAATAGTTTATTTTTTGTTACATCTTATATAGACATTATTTTCCACCAATATTTGGCATGTCTGGTGTCATATTAAAAGTTTTTAATATTGTATGCACTCTGTTTTGTATGTCAGTTGGTTTTGAGATAAATTAAAAGAATGAAACCATACTAAACTAGAAAAACTGTGAGCCAGAAGCTCACAAAAAATACCACCCGCTCCCCCCACATAAAAAAAACCATCTGATCAAATTTTTAAATAGGAGGTGCACATCTACATTATATCACAAAGATTGTGTGAAAGTTTCATGAAAATCCATTAAAGGGTTTAGGAGGAGTTGCGGATAAGAGATAGGTACCCTAAGGTGTAACGGAAGGACGGACGGACACCCATATCACTATATACCCCCCACTTTTTAAGCGGTGGGGTATAAAAATGTACTGATATATTGTATAAATTGTTTTTATCAATGATATATTGCTATATCAATCTAATAATGACAGCCCTAACTGTAGTATAGATAAAAGTTCTAACTTACCTATGGTGGTAGTTTGGGGGGAAGGGGGGGGGGTATAAAAATGTATCGATATATTGTATCAATTGTTTTTATAGATGATATATTGCTATATCAATCTAACAATGACAGCCCTAACTGTAAGTCAATCTAACAATGACAGCCCTAACTGTAATATAGATAAAAGTTCTAACTTACCTATGGTGGTAGTTTAGTTTATATGAACAATCTGGACAAAGCCCTGTAAAACAATGAATATAAATGGCATTATTAAAAGTTGAATTGAGTAATGGTGTTCACTATCCCAGTCAAGAATATTTCACATATCAAGATGTCGCCAACTATCGATGAAGGTGCATAAATTGATGGTATCATACAGCAGGGTTCTATATTGTGCCACCACACCTATCATGACATGGGACCTTGTTTATTATAAGCTCCCATCCCCCCAAAAAAATGTGACTTTCATTTAGTGATGCCCCGAGTACTTGCAGAAAAATAACAAATTTCACCATTGACCATTCAAATTACACAAAACAAGACTGATACACTAAAAAATTAGATTATTATTGTCCTAAGGCACAAGAACAGGGTCCAAGCTATTGCAAGCATGTTATAATGTGGATTGCAATACTTCAGAACTTCAATTATCTCAATCTTAAAGACAGAAGGTAGTTTTTAATAAATGCATTAAAATCACTGAAGGGTATATAAATTTTATGTCAAGCTAGATTAAGATGCTCTTTAAACATACTTAATTTGACTAATGCATTTTTCTTCTCTTCGTGTTCCATGTATCCAAAATTAACTTCCCAGCTACGTAACCCTTCTGATTCTTTACATTTTTTGTTTCCACAAATAAACTGACCTGTAATAAACAAAATAAAGGTGTAGTAGGAAGAACAGCTAAGCTGTACCTCTAGTCCTTAAAAAAAACTAAAACCCAAAACTTTAAAACATTTGTCTATCAATATCTAGGTTTCCACAAATTTTAATTGTCAGTGGCCAGATTTCCAAAATGTGCTAAAATATAATACTTTTTAAAGTATTTTTTCACATGTTTGGTAAAATAGGTTACTTTTCGAAATACTTTCTCAGAAATCAGTAGCCAATGGCGATTTTTGTTACCAGGAATAAAAATAAGGAATATGATATATAATTTAACCTTGGATCCTAATACGCATGTCGGGGTATAACACTATGTTTTCATTTCTGGAAGCAAAAATCGCCATTGGCTACTAATTTAAAAAAAAAAAATTAACCTATTTTAATAAGTTTGTGAAATAATACTTTTAAAAAGACTATGTTTATATTTTCACATGTTTTGGAAATTTGACTACAAATAACTTTACATTAATGACAACCTACGGTAGGTAACATTAGGTCTCTGTACTGTATACACACCAACAAAAGGTTAGGAGTGCAGTAATTGTGTTTTATGCCCAGTCAAGATTCTTTTACTGATAGTGAGGCAGTCAGTTCTGGAATGATGAGGAAACATTAGTGCTCAAAGAAATCCACTGACCTTTGGGAAGCAGTCAGTTCTGGAATGATGGAGGAAACATTAGTGCTCCAAGAAATCCACTGACCTTTGGGAAGCAGTCAGTTCTGGAATGATGGAGGAAATATTAGTGCTCAAGAAATCCACTGACCTTTGGGAAGCAGTCAGTTCTGGAATGATGGAGGAAATATTAGTGCTCAAAGAAATCCACTGACCTTTGGGAAGCAGTCAGTTCTGGAATGATGGAGGAAACATTAGTGCTCAAAGAAATCCACTGACCTTTGGGAAGCAGTCAGTTCTGGAATGATGGAGGAAAATTAGTGCTCAAAGAAATCCACTGACCTTTGGGAAGCAGTCAGTTCTGGAATGATGGAGGAAATATTAGTGCTCAAAGAAATCCACTGACCTTTGGGAAGCAGTCAGTTCTGGAATGATGGAGGAAATATTAGTGCTCAAAGAAATCCACTGACCTTTGGGAAGCAGTCAGTTCTGGAATGATGGAGGAAACATTAGTGCTCAAAGAAATCCACTGACCTTTGGGAAGCAGTCAGTTCTGGAATGATGAGGAAACATTAGTGCTCAAAGAAATCCACTGACCTTTGGGAAGCAGTCAGTTCTGGAATGATGGAGGAAACATTAGTGCTCAAAGAAATCCACTGACCTTTGGGAAGCAGTCAGTTCTGGAATGATGGAGGAAACATTAGTGCTCAAAGAAATCCACTGACCTTTGGGAAGCAGTCAGTTCTGGAATGATGGAGGAAACATTAGTGCTCAAAGAAATCCACTGACCTTTGGGAAGCAGTCAGTTCTGGAATGATGGAGGAAACATTAGTGCTCAAAGAAATCCACTGACCTTTGGGAAGCAGTCAGTTCTGGAATGATGAAGGAAACATTAGTGCTCAAAGAAATCCACTGACCTTTGGGAAGCAGTCAGTTCTGGAATGATGGAGGAAACATTAGTGCTCAAAGAAATCCACTGACCTTTGGGAAGCAGTCAGTTCTGGAATGATGGAGGAAACATTAGTGCTCAAAGAAATCCACTGACCTTTGGGAAGCAGTCAGTTCTGGAATGATGGAGGAAACATTAGTGCTCAAAGAAATCCACTGACCTTTGGGAAGCAGTCAGTTCTGGAATGATGGAGGAAATATTAGTGCTCAAAGAAATCCCACTGACCTTTGGGAAGCAGTCAGTTCTGGAATGATGAAGGAAACATTAGTGCTCAAAGAAATCCACTGACCTTTGGGAAGCAGTCAGTTCTGGAATGATGGAGGAAACATTAGTGCTCTAAGAAAACCACTGACCTTTGGGAAGCAGTCAGTTCTGGAATGATGAAGGAAACATTAGTGCTCAAAGAAATCCACTGACCTTTGGGAAGCAGTCAGTTCTGGAATGATGGAGGAAATATTAGTGCTCAAAGAAATCCACTGACCTTTGGGAAGCAGTCAGTTCTGGAATGATGAAGGAAACATTAGTGCTCAAAGAAATCCACTGACCTTTGGGAAGCAGTCAGTTCTGGAATGATGGAGGAAACATTAGTGCTCAAAGAAATCCACTGACCTTTGGGAAGCAGTCAGTTCTGGAATGATGGAGGAAATATTAGTGCTCAAAGAAATCCACTGACCTTTGGGAAGCAGTCAGTTCTGGAATGATGAAGGAAACATTAGTGCTCAAAGAAATCCACTGACCTTTGGGAAGCAGTCAGTTCTGGAATGATGGAGGAAACATTAGTGCTCAAAGAAATCCACTGACCTTTGGGAAGCAGTCAGTTCTGGAATGATGGAGGAAACATTAGTGCTCAAAGAAATCCACTGACCTTTGGGAAGCAGTCAGTTCTGGAATGATGGAGGAAACATTAGTGCTCAAAGAAATCCACTGACCTTTGGGAAGCAGTCAGTTCTGGAATGATGGAGGAAACATTAGTGCTCAAAGAAATCCACTGACCTTTGGGAAGCAGTCAGTTCTGGAATGATGGAGGAAACATTAGTGCTCAAAGAAATCCACTGACCTTTGGGAAGCAGTCAGTTCTGGAATGATGGAGGAAACATTAGTGCTCAAAGAAAACCACTGACCTTTGGGAAGCATACTGACAAACTTTCACAGACTTCTATCTGGCCTAAGTGGGATTTGAGCCTAGATGGTGAGAGGTGGCACCCGTGCTGTGATTTATCTGCAAGGTGGTGTTTAAGACTACGTGGCCATCATACCAATATACATTTGTATAAAAGCACTGTAAACTTTAGTGGAACAGGCAGATAGCAAAAACTGAAATACATGTATACATACAGTATATAAAAAATATAACACAAATTTCAGCTTAAAGACTTTTGATTTTGATTTTGTAATGTGTTTGCTTAACATACTTACCTTTGCCATCAATAACTTCTTTTTCTATCCTCCATCTCATAGCTACCTATGAATTAGATATTCACCAATCAGAAATATTTCACAGAAAATATCTTGGCTATAAATTAAAGTGGTTTCAGGGTTTCATTTTTGGGGGGGGGGGGGGGGGGGGGTCGTAAATTTGTGGTGTGTTCTTAATGGTCAAAATCAGAAATGATCAATTTAAACACGATTCATATCAAATTAAACAAGATATAACAGAAATGGGAAGACATTTCAGAATTGGAAATCCATGTTTCCAAACAATGCACATAATCAAAGAATGAATAGCCAATGACACATCTACTTTACCAACAGATTGTTTCTGTGGATTCCCATAAAGATCTGTTAAAAAGGTTTTAAAAAAGTGACAAACAAAATGTTGACGTAAGAAATGGAGTAAAAACTATATGTCCCTAACTTTGTTTCTTGGACACAACTTGATGTATTTAAAAAAGTTTTGTATGTTGTTGTCTTTCAGATATAATGTGCATGGCATACATGTATGAACCAGAAATGGATGGTTACTCAACTTCACAATTTTATGTTTCTTGACTATCATGGTTGATTATTTTTTAGTCATAAATTTGCTCGAAAACAACACAATTTTCCACAAAATGATGTGTCAATACTGTATTCTGTTGCTATCAAATTTAATATGTACAATGTACTTACATATGTTGGGTATAAGTTTATTTTTGCTTAATGCCAATAAATATTCTTATAATTACAGATTTCACACTATTGAATAACATGGAAACATTTTTCTTTATCTCTAACTAATAATAACATCACCTTATTTTCCTTGTACCTGCTCAAATCTGTTATACAATATTCTTTAAATAATTTATCATAATACTTCTTAGCTAGTTTTTTCTCCCTGAAATATTAATCAACAAAATTTTAACATGTGAAGCTGACAGATAGTGAACCATCGCAATAGCTCATATGAGCTAAAAATATAAATCAATCTTGTATATACATGTAAGTTATACCACAATAGATTTGGGTGACCAAGGCCAAATCAGTTTTCAAACATCACAAAATAGATGCATTTTGACAATCTGAATACAGAATATTTATACAGCTTATTCAACAGATACAGAGATAAGGGACTAGCACCATATATACATGTACATTTGTATGGGGGAAAATTGAAAATTTTACATCAGTTTTTTTTTAAATTCATTTTACCAGTATGGTATTCGTAAAAATCAACAAATACTAGCAGATATGAATCATAGTTTGATTAAAGTATGAAAAAGTATGGTTCCGGTAATCCTTTTTTAATTTTTTTTTTTTTCAAAACAACAAGAGTAAAAATCTTCAAAATATTTTTTTTAAGTAAACTCCTAAAACTATAATGATTTAAACTTGAAATTCTTGCAATATATCTATACTTTCTCAATATAATAAACATATATTGTTATCAAATACTTGTAACTTCTAAATATCAATTATATAAATTTTGATTTATAAGACACAATCCAGAATGCCAGGTTTTGGACTATAATATGTTGAACATGTCCCTGTCTCATACAAATAAAACACAAGAAATCAATCAGTTCAAATACAGCCAAACCTGCCTTAAAGTCCACCTCTATATAAGGGCCACCTGCCTTTAAATGCTAGTAATATTTTATCCGAATTGCTCTTTATTCATGTCATTTGTACCTATATATAAGAGCCACCTGGCCATAAAGGCCACTTTTACTGGTGCTTTTAGATGGCCTTAAAGACAGGTTTGACTGTGTCTGTATACCAGTATGTCATCATTGATTTGTAAAACAGAAAGAAGTTACTGTATTTATACATGTACAAACAAATCATTTTTTCTGATTAATCCTCAATAGAAATATGTCAGTTTCATAACAAGTTTTTTTTAGTTTTTTAAGTTAAATTCTATAAAACAAAAACAGCTGAGATGAGTAATGGTGTTTAACGTCCCAGTCAAGAATATTTCACTTATTTAGAGATGTCGCCAGCTATATAGGCGAAAATACAGAAATTTTGCTGAATGAATTATACAACATGGTTCTTTATCGTACCAAGCCAACCATGACACAGGACCTTGTTTATTATAAGTCTCTATCCCAAAGAACTGTGATTTTCATTTCATAATACTGAGTGTTTGGTGAAAGAACAGTCACTACCCACTTTCAAGTCTTGGGTCAGAACTAGTCGAGGTTCAAACCCATGACTTCCCACTTAAGGAACTAGCACTCTACCAACAAAAAGAAGTTACTTAAGAACACACCATGTTTCCTCTGATTCATCATCTTCTCTCCACAAAAATCTGTGGTTTTCTCTTATAACATCCATATCTGTTTTATCATGTGAACTGATAAAAAAAACATAATTATAAAATATATAATGACATGACAGTGGGCATACTTCATACATCAACCAGTTACACAAAACTTGTTCAATATCTTTATTCACTAAATTATTAAGATTATGACATGTAATAATATATGTTAGACTTAGAATATAAAGAAGAAATAAATTTTGAGATCTAAAAAGTGTGATGATAAGTGAGGTAGCAAGTTAAAGAGGGAATTCAATCAGGGTTTAACTATTCATGTACCATAAATGTCAATTTAAGCACTTAATAATACTTACAACTACATGTATATGAAATGCACTTATTAGGTTAAAAATAACAAGCAAATTCAAAGAATTAAGATCTCTGCCAGCAGGTTCTTTTTTTGTGATTATCACTTATGTTCAAAGGGCCATAACTCTAAGGAAAATGACCTCACTTACTCAGAATAACGATAAGAGCATTTCCTATCTATTCTTATACTTTGCACCAAGTTTTGTGAAAATTAGCGCAGACAAGAATTTCTTATTGACGGAAGGAAACTTAAGTTAAATATCTTCCTCTTTCTTCGAAAGGCGAGGGATAAAAACAAATGCATGTAAATTTCAAACTTACGTGTCTCTCTGAAAATGGTCTTAGATCCACAGTAATATCTGATGTAATCATTAACAAACTTCTTATGTCTTGTGTACTGATATACAGGGTTAAGGTTTAATCTTCTTTGTACAGTCAAACCTGTCTTTCTTAAAGGCCATGTCTATTTACAGGTCACCTGCTTTTAAAGCCCAGTAAAATTGTATCCCAAATTGCTCTTTACTCATGTTATTTGAACCTCTTTATAAGGGTCATCTGCCTTTAAAGACCTCTATTACTTGTTTTCTTGGGTTGTCTTGATAAAAAAAATCTTCTGTACTCATATATATATGTTTACATTACAAATGCATTGCCTTATTTGAATCTCTTTGGAACCATTGCGTTAATTTTTCGATGACAGCAGTGTGTCGCGCGCTCTGTGTAAAGCGATACGTCAGTTAATATCTTCAGCCAATCCGCTTTCGATGTACAGCGGAGGAATACATACCACCAAGGAACTACTTATTCATTCATAATTTCCTGCGGGTTCATTCATAAATCTATCTGGCGACTGCATGGACGCTCTTTACGAGCGGTAACAAACGTAGAAATTTGTCATACTGCAACAATTTTAAAAATGATTTGAAAATAAAAAAGAATAATAAAAACCAATATTTGTTGTCTTTTTATATCAAAATATTTTTTAATGATTAATGTCCATTTCCCATGGCCTATAAAGATACGAAGTGAAAAAATTAGTGAGTCCGAGGACACCACATTTAAATTATGAACAACTGTTTGTTATTCGACTAAATAATGATATTCATAGTAATATCTTACCAAACAGATTATTGTTTGGTGAAAAAAGGAGAAATAGAATTTAATTTTCAAAAGTGTTTTACGGAACTATATTTTACGATCGCCAAGCAATGAGACAAATCAACATGGCTGTTCTCTTTATATGGTTCTACAATAAGAGTTATCTCGCTTTAAGTGTTCCAACCACAATAATACACGACTTTCGGAAAATTAATAATACCTTTTTGTGGGTAAAAATAATGTAAACATAAGGATTGAATGTCACTTTGAATGCTGTCATCGAGGTATGACTGCATCAGCTCACGTTCAAAGTTAACATGAATCGCTTGCGATTCATTTACTTTGAACGTGAGGTGATGCGGTCATACCTCGATGACAGCATTCAAAGTGACACTCAATCCTTAATTGAAAAAATACTTTTACAAAATGTATGCCTTGTAATTTTGTAACAATCTCTTCTTTTTTTACATCTCCCCCCCCCCCCCCTTCTCGTCTTACATATAATGTTTGACCCATAATGTTTTAATGTTTCAAAAATCTAAATGTCAAAGTGAGGACCATGGCCATCATTGACAACATGGCAGTATATTTACAACATGTGTTCTATCTTCAAGATAAACAACAAAGGATACAGCATCCATACTTAGTATTTGAAATCTTGAGCTTTACCCTCTTCTCTGTAACAAAAACATACAAATTTAACATTTAACACACATAAGTTATACACTGTGAAATCATTTATTTTATTGCTTCAAGATAAAATACATATTCATGGAGTGATTTTGTGATTTCGTGTGGAGTAATTTTGTGATTTCGTGAAATGATTTTGTAATTTCCTGGTTATCATTAAAGGTAAATTGTTATACATTTATATGTACATAATATTTCCTTGAGGTGAAAATGGCTGGGTCACGTTTTGAGAATGGGAAACAACAGGTATGCAAAACTGGCACTTACCTGGACACCAGAGGGAAAAGGGAAATGAGGATGACCCAAAGAGACTTGGAGAAGAACCATCGAAAGAGAGCTAAAAGAGCTGGGATACAATTCGTGGACTGAGGCAGCCAAAGAAAAGACAGACAGAGGCAAATGGAGAGGACTTTAAATGACCTGGTTCTCCTTGCAGAGAGATGGAAATAAGTCAAGTAAGTCACTATTTCCTTGATATGTAAATTCATGGGTCAGTGTTTCCTCAAAAACAACAAAAATTGTGAAACTACTAAAATTAATGATTTGACAGTAACCAGTTTGTCAATCATGGTGGAGTAAACAAGAATTGTTTTTTCTTTTTTACTTTATATTTAACCTAAGTGTACCAGGTACTGATGTCATACTTTGCTATCAGTTATTGAATTCACCCTGCTAAATGAGCGAATACAATACATGTACATGTATAATAATGTTTGTGCTGTGTTCCAATGTTAAATCATCTGTCAAGTGTCATGATCATAAATATGGTACAAGATTAAAAAATTGCATCTAATTATGACAGAAAAACTTAATTCAAATTTCTATTTTATTGAATTTCAAATTAATAAATGTATAATTTTTGGTTATCCTCTTTTAAAAACCCAGTCTTAGCTGAAACATGGGTTGAAATAAATAAACAATTTAAATTGTCCATTCTAATTTTTATACAAGGTCAAGTTTTGGTCAAGAGAAAAATCTGGTGGTCTGACATGGCACCAGTAGATTTCTCAATCCTAGCTTTATGGTTTTCTATATCAAGTAACATTTTTTTATTCATTTTTGAAACTCCAATCTGCTTGTTCTGGGTATCTATGAAACAAGTTTAATAACCAAAAACACTTGTGAATATTCTTAAATAGGTGTACTTCTTTCACAAATGTTCTATAAACCTACTTGCTGTATTCATCTTCAAGTTCTCTTTTATGAGCAACTCCATCTGTTGTCTTTTTCTTCTTAGGGACCAAATCTTTATATTTCTGTCTATATATGTATATAAAGAAGGAAAACATTCAAGCTACATACTGATTACTGATTTCATTATTACAAAGTGACGATGTCAAATGATGATGTCTATAATTTTTCTTTTCAAAGACATGTTTTTATCTCCATGGTATATAGTGAATTGTTTTCATTTAACAATATTTTATTTATTGGAATTATCATATGCAGCAATTTCATCTTGATAGGTATCCACTCAAATAATTTAAAACTGTATAAATGTTATTATTTAAACTATCACAAGGAAGAATGTGATGCATATTTATAAACGAAACATGTATAAGGGGTGAGAGGTCAATATATATTGATTATATTGACCCATGAGCAACAGTGACCTCTAATCCCTGCCATAATTATTTATCATAAAGCTACTTTTAAAAGCATATTAAGTTTAACAATAACATAAAACAAAAGAGCTCTTAATAACTGTGTGGGTGTTAACTCAGGGAACTACAGTATTTATGCATTTCAGGTCAATGTCTGTAATGTTGTTACATTTCTAGAACAAAATACCGTCTGCCTTTCAAATTGGGAATAATTGAAGTTCTGAAATACAGCAAACTGCATTATGGCTTCCTTGCAAAAGTTTCAATATCTAGCATTTGTGGTAAGGACAACAGATTTAATTTGCTTGTATATCACTGTTGTTTTGGGGAATCTTAGTGGTGAAATTAAGAAATTTATTCATTTTTCCTCAAGGGACACTACCTGGTGCTTTTATTTGGTAGTAATTTTAGCAAACAAAATCACTAAATATAAAGTTAACTTTAAAGCGGTCGTCTGATGGCTTCTAATCCAATGAAATGGCATACAAAATATAATTTCATGATAACATGTATCACAGTACATGTATTTTACCCTATATTTAAATTATAGAGTATTTTACTCACTTTTCCTCTCTGCTTCACTATCATACTCAAACTCTGATCCATACCCACCAGCATAATGAATCTGAAATCACAAACATTAGAGATTAATTATTGTTACACTGACTTCCTTCATGCCAAAATATATACCACTGCAGTAGCTCAGTTGGTGGAGTGCTCGTCTGTAAGTGAGAGGTTGGGTTCAAGCCCCGACCCGGTCTGACCCAAGACTTGAAAGTGGTTAGTGACTGTTCTTTCACCAAGCACTCAGCATTACAAAATGAACGTCATGGTTCTTTCAGATGGGAACTTAAAATAAATGAAGTCCTGTGTCACAGTAGGCTTGGCATGATAAAGAACCTTGCTGTATAATGCCATCAGCGCAATGCACAGGCAAAATTTCTGCACCTTCACCTATAACTGGCAATGTCTCGATATAAGTGAAATATTTTTGACTGGGACGTTTAACGCCATTACTCAACTCAACTCAATACCAAAATATCATATTTCTTAAATAACTATAATTATAAATAGGTATCATATATTTAAGGCTCTTGTGTCATGGCCAGCTCAGTTGATAGAGCAAAGCTATACTCTGCTCTAGTGAGAGGAGTCTGATTTAAGTGCTAGTCTGACAGTCCCTACATACCATTTTCTATTACCGTAGGACTAAAAGGTATAAGATAACATTTACTAGTCCTATTAATGCTTAAATATAATAGAAATTATCATCAGCTCTTTATATAGGTAAAGCCTGTCAGACTCAAAAATAGCCTGGTGGTATTGCTGTCAATAGGTAACATGTATATGGGTGAATTACAAATATATCACCTTTTTATTTTATTACCCGTACTATCAACCAGTTTTGACTTTTCCAATACCATTTGCATAGAGCCTTCTAAGTTCTTGGATTCTAGTCTCATTCCATTCTCTCTGTGAATCGGTTTAATTTTACTTATTATTACTTTATTACAATTTGTTGTAATGTCATCTCATAGAAATGACACCATACATGACAATTTTTCTGTGTTGTGTTAATATTGTAAAATTGAGTTGTAGTGGCATATTTCATATGCATGCATGTTTTTTTTTTCAAATCCGTTACAATTTTTACTCAAAAATGTTAAAGGACATATTGACAAAAATAGAAGGTCTAAAATAAAACAACAATGTCATGGCATTAATACCGTAAATCAAAATGTTGTGCATCATTGAGAATGGAATGAACGAGGCCAGAATCCAAGGTAACCTCATGTAATTGAAAAAAAAAACACTTATAAAATATGGTAGAACATGTGCATACAGGTGATTTGTCCTGCCTGTATTATTGTAATTATAAAAAGCACAGTTTTTTCACATCTTATGGCTGCGAAAGCAAAGCTTTCAATATAGATATCATGAGTACAATACTACATAATTCTTAAATCAATCAAACTTCAAAAATTCAATTAATCCAACACAGCAATCTATATACTGGAGAGTTAAAAAAATTTGTGTCAAATTCACATGAATTTTCCTGCAATACATCACCATTTTGAAATGAGAGTGAAACTGGATCTCACGAGATCTCAAGATCATTCTTTCCTTTCAGAAATCTTGCCACTGTCTGGCGCACCACTGTTGACAGTGTAAAAACACAGTATGTGTATACTGCCAGTAACTAAAATTTTCGAATGATACGATATCTGGAATTTTTCCTTAGAAATATAGAAAAGTATATTAGGGTTTTGAAAGGTCTGATCCAGTAAATAATCTGCATTTGGCCCATGCTAAGATTAGAATGAAAACTTGTCATAGTTGTCTGCTGCGGTCACACCCTTAGTCATATAAATTAAATGATTCCATTTTAAAGTGGTCTTTATGGACAGGTGGTCCTTATAGAAAGTGAAGCTTTCACCATAGATAACATGTGTACATAATTCTTAAATCAATCAAACTACAAAAAGTCCATTAATCCAACATAACAATTCCTATACTGGTGAGTTGAAAAATTTGTGTCAAATTCACACGAGTTTTCCTGCAATTTGTCACCATTTTGGAACAGGATAACACCAAATCTCTATACCATTCTTTCTTTTCGGAGATCCCACCACTGTATGACGCACCACTGCTAACAGTGTAAAACTGAATATGCACATACTGTCAGTAACTAAAATTTTCGACCAACATTTTGGTATTTTTTATCGATTAGATTAGAGTTTCCTAATACAGAATCTGCATTTGGCCTATGTTAAAATTGGAATAAAAATTTCTATCATGGTTGTCTGCCACGCCTTCTTAACAGTCACAACGTCAGTCATATTATACAGGCTTAAACAACATAAGAGCAATAAGAATACAAGTTTACTAGTCTTTATGGGCAGATAAATGTTAAAACGACTGGTCAACAGGTTACTTTTGGGTTAATTAACTTAAGGCCAAGTGGTACAAATGAACCCTGACGTTACGCACGGCGTGTACAAATCTTTAATGGTATTATTGTAAGTCCTAACTTTAAGTAATTGAAATAGTTTTGATAAATAACTTGCAGGGAATAAAATACATAATGCCTATCAATTCAAAACAATAATGAAAATATACAAGAAAAGTATCATAAATACCATTCACGGATAAATTCAACAGATAACAGTGATTCACTAAAGATTTGCCTTTTTATATCTTCAATTGATAATGATGTTTTTTCACAAAATTTAATTGATGATAACTTTTTTAATATTGTTTCGATTTTCAAAATTCTTTCAGATTTTAAAAATTAAAATTTTACATATTTTTCATATACTATGACTTTTTAAATTTATTTGCAATGATGTCATGGAAATTTATACTGAAATATGGGGTGTATCTGCAGAATTGCGCACAGAATTTCTGAGTGACGTATTTTCGAGCTGGGTGGTTTTCAGCCACTTTATTTGGCCAAGTACAATGCTTTGAATTATAATGTTTTTTTCACTCCAGTCAAGAATTTTGGTCTCAATAGTTCAATATCTTTTTCATGTTTCAAATGTAGCCATAGATAATATTTCCCTGACTCTGATCCGCCCGTGGTTTCGCATTTTCGAAGTACCATCATTGACCCTTATAATAAGGTCTTGTTCTTCTGCTATTCGAAGTAATAATGTTTCTGAATATTATTATTTCTATCATAATTATTATTCCATAGTGACTAGGAATATAAAATAATCCAATTTATGAAGTAATTTGTATAAAAATCATAAAATTAATAAATTCACTATAACATCGGAAGCACAAACACAACACCCCTAGTGGATGTTAAATTTTGCAAGTTTGCCTATCCTTGAGCAATATCGTCAACAATCATGACGTTATTGTTAATTTTGGTTGTATTTTCGCATCAGATTACGTCTTTGAAGTTTTATACCGAAAAATAAAGCATGGGGACATATGAATTTCTTTACATTTTCAGAAAATTTAAATTCAGAACTACATTATGTAGTTTTTCAAGAACTAGTAAGACAAACTGTTATATTTTTTTTTACACTTTTCCCTATTTTCTCAGAGCCTGAAAAATTGCGATATGAATCCTATGTTAAAATCCCGAAATTTTTACATTGCTACAAAAGTAAAAAGGGGACCCCTATATTTTTTACATTACAAGATAGTGCCCATTTGTACCACTTGGCCTTAATTTGTAACTTTAAGGTATTTGGACTTATCTCTCCATTCATTATTTTGACTAGAATGAATAAAGAATGTTTAAATAATCTGTATCACGTTCATAAATTGTCGTTTCAAGTGAACAAGGGGAATTTCAACATGTTTACCTCAGAAAAGTTAATTTTGTCAGCCATATTGTTTACCGGAAACGGAAATAAAAGTGGAATATACTAAAACAAAATAGGGATATAAGGTCTCGGTGTGCAATTAGTTTTTTATAAATTTAATAATTATTATAGAAAATGATTGATAAAAACATAACAATACAAATAATACAATGCATTACACGTGTAATTATAAATTTCAATGGAAATTCAATTAGCTTTACATTTTATATATAAAGCTATTTACCCTCATCTTAAAAATGAAATGATCCAATAATGGCGGCGCCCATGTTCTGTGTTCCAGGTGAGTTTTCACATGTTGTGATCGTTGTAAATATTCTGTTTATGTATTTATTTTCTATTGAAACATGTTTAAAAATTCATACAAGATTGTCAATACTTTGATAATTTCCGTAACTATTTGAGTGTTTAACAACAAATGCCAGTAAGAAGATAATGATTTTTAGCGTGTTTTTAATCGTGCACCTGTACATAGTATACCTCCTTCTCAAGCATTATCGCGGCATATGCATTAAAGTGCGATAATACTTAGGCGATTATCCTTAAGAGGTTCTGCAGAAGAAGAAGACTTTAACAGAAAATTTTAGTCTTTTCACCTAAAAATAAAAGGTTTGAATCACTGAAGTGTAAATTCTAAAACAAACCTAGATGTAAGGTCATATTTCTATGACATAGGAATTGAGATGGAAAGGGAGATAAATTATTTAATAAAAGCACCAATATTTGTAAAGAGAGACAACATATTTGTCTACTGTGGCGATATATCTACATGGTATAGTATTTACTATGTACAGGTTAAGAAACAAGGTGCAAGTCATTTCTGCACCTGTAGAAAAAGTCATTTCAGCACAGAGACAATTCGGCATCTACGATCAGTCACTTCTGCACCTCCATTTTTTTTAAATTTCCATTTCAATAAAATTACTAGAGAGCGTGTTTTAGTAGAAATACTTAAAAATTGATAAAATTAAAAAAATAATAATTATCATAAACAGTGTATCAGCGGTACTGTGATTAATTACTTTTACTAATTCTTTAGGTTTATGTAATAATAAAGAAATGGCATGGACTGGTAGATTAGAGTGGAAAATGTTTTGAAATCTGGGTCGTGTGGATTGATTGGTGTTGCCGAAATATGTTTTAGCATGTGTTTAATATGCTTCTATTCAAGTTTTTGAATATCTTAATTGAGTAGCCAATCAAGAATATGTCAATTTGCAAAATATTTTACTTTCGTAGCTAGTCAAGAATATTTACCTAAAATAAAATACAATAACAAGACAAAAGTATTGCAACAATATACAATTTCTTTTATTTTTTTCATTGAAAACACCAATTTCTGCAGAAATTTGTGAAAAAATTGTTTGTACGCAGATTTTTAATTTAAATGATATTTTATTCACAAAATACAATAATACAATCATACCAAGACAAATGTCTTATACTCAGATTTTCATGATTTCTATCATATCTATAAATTTTCATAGAAAAATACAGTGTACATGTATTTAACTTCGTTTCAAAAGAAAAAGAATGTATTTCATAGTCATACCATTAACATACTGAAATTTTGAATGTTTTAAACTGAATTCAATAGAATTATTTTAAATGTAAACTCTGGGTGTTACTTATAAACATTGTAAAAATTGGATAAAATGATAACTGTACTGGGTTAATCAGTTAATAGTAATTATATTAGCAAGGTGCCGAAATGACTCGGACTGGTGCCGAATTCAAGAAACGTTACTACTGTCTCACCTATGTGGTACCTTTTAGACGAAAAGCTAGAGCGCTCGCTTTACAAACATGTGACCCAGGTTCGATTTTCAGTGTTGGGGAATGGAATTTTATAACTATTTTTTCATTGTAACTAGCATTTATTTTACAAATTGCACCCACATTGGGACCCTGCCTTTGAATGGAGCACCCACCAAAGTGCAACCCCAGGAAAGATCCCAATAAAATTAATAAAAATAATATATATTACTATTTATGTGTTAGGATACCTCTTCAAGAGGTGGAGAATAAAGTGGAGGGATGTAAAACTAGCGATATAACTACATTGTATAGTATGTACTATGTACAGGTTAAGAGATGTTACTACTGTCTCACCTATAGGGTACCTTTTAGATGAAACGGTAGAGTGCTTGCTTTACAAACGGGCGACTCAAGTTCGATTTCCGGCACCAGGGGAAGGGAAAATTTTTCATTGTAAATGGTTATGTTTTTTTTTTTCATTTAACAAATCACAAAGATAAGTTGCTGTAACCACGTTTTGTTTCTATTTTGAGGTCAGAGGATTTGTCGTCTGGAAGATCACATTACAGCAGGAGGCGGAACATATCAGAGAAATGGTTTTGTTTATTCAAGTTTGGCTGGTTATCTCAACTCAAAAAAGTCAGATGATGGCAAAGTATGTCAGGTTTTGTAATACAAAAGTGGAGTGGAGTAATGGCATTTTAATATGCTTAGTCAGGACCCATTAATTTATATCATGGCAGTTAGTTCTTGGATTGTTGAAATATCAAAAGTAGTGAAAACTTTCAAACTTTCTCACACCAAGATCTACTTAAAGTATGATTTGAATAGTGAAACATGCTGTGATCACTAGAGCTGCATCTTATCAAATGCATAAAGTATAATGTGTCTTAAAAAATGCTCTCCTCACTAGATAGGGGTAGAGATAAAGATATTATTTTTGTAGTGTCCTTTTTGGTTACTGTATGCCAATAATTTTTTTAATTCTTGTAAATTATAAGATATGTTTAAATTTAATTCAATAGAATTATTTTAAATGTAAACTCTGTTACTTATAAACACTACTGATGAGGAATTGTATTCCAAAATGGCCGTCTGGTGCTGTAAAATTAAAACTGGTATAATATGTACTTTAAACCCCAGGCCCTGTGCCGATATCTCTGCTGGTGGCTGGTGTCCCGAGGATATCACAAACTCAGAAGACAATAATTTTGTATTATTGTCAGAAATATGCTATATTTGTCTAAATTTCCTGCTAGTTAAAATTTGAAATTTCTCAAAAACTAAGGTATACTCCCTCATGCAAAGTATTTCCTTAGCTCAAATAGGTAAAATATATTTTGGTCCTTTGGGTAGCTTTTCAAAATCTTCAAAATAATTTTGGTTTCATAATTTTGGTCCAAGCACTACTGATGAGGAATTGTATTCCGAAACGGCTGTCTAGTGCTGTAAAATTAAAACTGGTATAATATGTAATATGTCTAAATATATATCATTTTGTAGCAGTTATTTTTTTTAATAACACTATACAGTACATATATTATTTAATTATTTGTTTATTTATGTTAAGTCATTTGTAGAAGTACAAACAGATATTGTGCAGAATGTAGTACCTTCTGTGGATGCTATTGTAACTGCTAGAGTAAGTTTTTTACAAGTTTTATACATTACATGTATATTATAAAATTATGGACTTTTTAGTGGATACATATACTGATATAGTCCATCGGCAATATTTTGGGAGAGCGTTTATAAACATGGAAGAGTCTATATAATATATGAATAGGGATATGTAAAGGTGGTTTTCACAAATGAACACATGAAGATTTGAATAGATGCATATGATGATATGGTATATTAATACCACTTTGTGTATGATAGACTCGCCTGTGTTTATAAACACTTTGCAAAAATATCACTGACAGACAATTCTTAAAATTCCATAACATTATAAATTTCAATTTGAAAATATTCAAAACACTCCAAATTAAATTTAAAAAAAAAACCATTCAGATAAGGCCATATGAAATTCTTAGATTTTCATCCCTATCTGCCCCACTTTTTTCAGCCCACCCCCAGAATTTTTTGTTGTGTTCTTTAATAAAGTTATTTTCAGGCACATACTGTTGTCATTACTGTTATTTCTTTTGAATCTGAAAATAAAAAAAGATAAAAAATAAAATTCACCCTTCCCCCCACTCTAATTTTGAACAAACATTGATGGAAATCTAGGAATTAATTTTATATGGTCTAAATTTCGATGATTAACACAAAGATACTTTGTAAATCTGATGGTGTGGATTTGGCTATAACATTGTTAGTCTCGCATCTAAATTTACCTTAATACACATGGCAATGTTGTGAGGTAATGTTGCAAATAACAAAGCACAAGGGACTTGCTCTTTTTATCTAAGCAAAACATACTTAAGAGTTTGCATTTGATATTGAACAACAATGTAAATAAACAGTAAGGGGAAAATTCCAAATCTAAAGTGACCTGAAACACGAGTCCAAGGGACTTTATTGCTTACCTGTGGTCATATCAAATATCTCTTGCAATGGTGTTACATTTGTATAATAGACAGCTCTCTCTCTCTCTCTGGCTCTTGCTCTCGCTCTCTCTCTCTGTAAGGAAAGAAAGCCTTAGCAATAATATTGACCAATATGATGGACTTAGTTTAAATGTACGTTTCACTTCAATTTAATGTGTACTGATAATTTTGTTTTTAGGTTACTAATGTCAACCCCAGATTCTGTAGATGTTTAATTATAAGTGTAGGAAAAGTATCTTTAAAAGAACCATTTAGAGGCATGATAAGGTACTGTATGTATGAAACCATAAATTAGAAATTATAGTTGTCGGCAAATAAGTAAATACCTGGTCACCTGTAATTAACTCTAATCAAGCCTTCTCGGTAACACGGGTACACCTCGTGTGTGTCTTGTTTGTTTAATGTTTGAAGCCATTCTGGATCCTGTATTCATTGATATAATCATCCATGTTTACTGGTACCTATGTTTATATGTTGAATAAAAAGTGCAACCAATACAAACACTACTTACGGTATATATTCCTAGGTCAAAGGTCATACAGCGCCCTCATATCTTTGAAGTTCGATGTCGCGAAAATAACCCCCACTCAAAATGAATAGAACAACTGAATCACAAAATTACCAAGACCTGAAAATACCTAGTGACTTTTCTGTCGCCCAGCACTGGGCATTTAGTAAATGAAAGTCACAGGGTACTTTGGAAGAGACCTTTAAAAATCAATGTCCAGTGTTATGGTAGGAATAGCTTGCTAAAGAACCATCCCTGAACATTATTCTGAGCACACTTCAAAATGAAAAAAATTGTCACCTCAGGCTGGTTATGTCTCGATATATTTGATCTTTTCTTGATTGGGATGTGAAACTATTCTATCATTCTCCTCCGGTGATCAGAATAAATAAGTCATTTTTTAGTTTTTGGTATAATAATGCATATGTTGGGTACCGGTGTTATAAAAAAATAGCATATATATATACACATGTATAGCATAGTCTATTATGGAATGATGTCATAGAACAGTTGGTCATTTCACTTTCATATCCAGGTAAGAATAAGGAATTTCAAATTTCAAGCAAATTCCATTAAAGATTCATTATAAAATGATATAAATGTTTAAATAGTTGAAATACTGGTGACAATTTACATCAACATAATAAGAAATATAAGTAAATTCATTAAACAGGAAACACTTAAAATTCAGAAGCACCTGGCCTCTTCTACTGCTTGATCTTTTATATGTTTTAGATATATTTGAGATTTTTTGGGACTTTTGAATTTTAATTAACAGTAGGTAGCATATAAATGCACATGTAAAACTTGACATTTTAAATATCTTATTGATTTGACCATTTAATTAATAAAATAAATATTTGTGCTTAAACTTCATGTAACATTAGACTAGTTTTTCTATCTAATTTGATGAAATACAAGTTTTATCCAATACGCATGATACACATTGGCGGTAAAGTACATGTGCACTTTTAATCAGATTTCTCATTGTGACATCATTGGGGAATCTGCGATTTGTCAAGTGTAAATAATGACGTCATTACTACAGAACATCTGTCATAACATAGTTCAGTGTTTTTCTGTGGTAAAATATAATTTTTTCACTCAAAATATTGTTTTTTTTTATTAGTTTACATAACCTAGTTGGAAATGTTAGATAAAAATATCATATGCACAGTGTATATGTACAACCCTCTGTTTCAAGTTTTGTCCTTTTTTAGTAGCTGTATCACTAATAAAAAACACTCAACCTAATACAGAGGGTTGTACATTCACACTGTGTTTAATATGTATTCATTTACTTATTATTTTAAAGGAAAGAAGATGTAAGAGCAACAGAGAAAGATAAGGTAGCTATTGATAAATTACAACATTGCTTATTTGTGTAGTAGCTATTGATAAATTACAACATTGCTTATTTGTGTAGTAGCTATAGATAAATTACAACATTGCTTATTTGTGTAGTAGCTATTGATAAATTACAACATTGCTTATTTGTGTAGTAGCTATTGATAAATTACAACATTGCTTATTTGTGTAGTAGCTATAGATAAATTACAACATTGCTTATTTGTGTAGTAGCTATTGATAAATTACAACATTGCTTATTTGTGTAGTAGCTATTGATAAATTACAACATTGCTTATTTGTGTAGTAGCTATAGATAAATTACAACATTGCTTATTTGTGTAGTAGCTATTGATAAATTACAACATTGCTTATTTGTGTAGTAGCTATTGATAAATTACAACATTGCTTATTTGTGTAGCTTATCATTACATTCCTATGTTTCCATTCCTGGTAGCCAAAATCGCCATTGGCTACTAGTTTCTAAGGAATTCTTTCAAAAAGTAACCTGTTTTAGCAAATTTGTGGAAAAATACTTTAAAAAGGACTATATTTTCACAAATTTTGGAAATTTGGCTACTACCAGTATTATTTTAAATTTATAGAAACCTAGCATTCAATGGAGAATTTGTATGAAAAATTATAAATAATAAATCATAACTACGTGTATACTGTATAATACTGGCATTGTTAAACGTTGATTTATTGCCATCATTGTTCTCTAAAATTTTGGCATCATAAAGTAAGTTGTGTGGCAATAAATGGATAGAGACTTGAAAAAAAATATTTAAGAAATATACTTGGGACTTCAAAATAAGGAGCATAAAGCAAGGTGGCAGAGCTATCAATTTGCATTATAAGAATATTTTACAATACATTATCACTTGTGGTTACAGGCCCGTATTCAGGGGGGGTGCGAGGGGTGCGAACGCACCCCCCTTTGAAAACCATTAAGCACTATTAAAGCCTCGTTAAAAATCATTTACTTCAAAACATCATATTTGACTACTAATTGTTCATTAAAATACTCCAAAATGCACCATTTTGCGTTTCTTTTTCAAAAAATTTCTGGGGGGGCATGCCCCCAGACCCCCCTAGTAAGGCGCACCTGCGGTGCGCAACCGCGCCGTTGGTGCGTGCAACAACCGTGATTCTTCAAATTCGCACCCCCTTTCTAAAATACCTGCCTACGGGCCTGGGTTATGTGTTCTACGTCTGACTTTGATTATGGTAACTGCACTTGATACCTTTAGTACATAAAACCCTGTAATTTACACATAATATTGCTATTATTTTAGGTGGAAATGTACAAATCCTTCAGACCAGGCGATATCTTAGTGGCCAGAGTTGTATCCTTTGAATACATTTATATGTTTTGAAGCAAATTTCTCAGAAATTAGAAGCCAGTAGCAATTTTGGCTACCAAGAATGAAAACCCAGGATAAAATTTACAAGTATGTCATCACTAAAGTCCAAGCTGCCTTAAAGGCCACCTCTATATAAGGGTCACCTGCTTATAAAGGCCTAGGGTTCGTACAGGCCTGGAAAATTCCTTAAATTTTGAGGTTTGCCCTAAAAAGACCCTAAAAACAAGTCTGACCCTAAAAAGCCCTTGAATTTATCCTGAAGGCCCTAAAAAGCCCTGGAATTTTGCCAATTAGGTGTGGATATGAAATGGTTGTAAATAGACTGATCAAAATAAATAAATAAATAAGTTACATTGAAATGAGCGATTTAAAGGTACCTGGCCCTCCCGAACACCCAAAATCAACCTCCGCTTCAAGTGTCGTTACTATGGACATGTAAGTAATTGTTTTATTGATTTAATTGTATTTGCACCGATGTTTTTCTTATAAAATTGTCCCTCTGATTAGGCCTTAAATTTGCAAATGAGACCTTGAAAAGCCCCTAAAAAGTCCTTAAATTTTGAGTCCAAATGTCTGTACGAACCCTGAGGCCAGTAAAATTGTATCCAATTATTTGAACCAGTTTATAAAGGCCACCTGTCCATAAAAGCCACTTTTACTAGTTGGGTGACCTTTATAGACAGGGTTGACTGTCGTTGGTAAAGTAAAGCAGATAGCTGAAGGGAAAGCTCATCATAATAACACTTCTTTTAACATAGAGTTTATTTGTGTGAAGTATAATTAATTCCTCTAAAGCAACTTTGATTTCTATACCACCCTTGAAGCTCAGTTTGTAGGTGTATGACTAAGGAATAAGTTTCTCTTCTAATTATGCTGAAAATGTTTTGTAAAATGTTTTAACTTTTGATACCTTCAAAACCATAAAGTATACTATATAAATTATAAAAAAAAACTTAGAAAAAGTAATTTCTAAAACAAATGGTCCAAGAATAAAATTCACATAGATACTACACTGTATAGGAGAAAACTTCTAAAATAATGTAAGTGTTTGAATGTCCAATGTCTGTAAGTAATTATCTGTGTATGTTGAATATTAAAAACTATGTTAAAGCTTAAAAAATTGCTATACTGCAAACCTATATGTTGTCTCTTTAACCATTATACAGATATCACTTGGTGATGCTCAATCATATGTGTTAAGTACAGCAGAAAATGAACTTGGGGTTGTCATAGCAACAAGTGAAGCTGGTAAGATAATTGTTTTGCTTTTAGATACACATCAGTGATACATCAATGCGTTTGCTAAAGCTCTTCTACTGCCAAAGTTTTGTTAGTTTTTAAGATTTATCGCATTTACATTCATAAACCTGCTTGTTATAAAGATTAAACTTTTGCCATTCATGTTTCTACAGCATAATGTAAACATCCTGTTAGGTGCTGTGGCGTGTATGGTCTTTTGTACAACAGAGAAACAAGAAGAATTGAATTAGTTGTAATAACAAATTCATCAATACAACTTTTCACAGGCTACATTTTTCACTTCACTGAATATACAACCACTGCCATAGCTCAGTTGGTAGAGTGCTGGCTCCATATGTGGGAGGTTGTGGGTTCAAGTGCAAACTGAGTCTGACCCAAGACTTGAAAGTGGGTAGTGACTGTTCTTTTGCCAAATACTGGGCTTTACAAAATGAAAGTCACAGTTCTTTCAGATGGGACTTTAAAATAAACTAGGTCCCATGTAATGGTAAGCTTGGCACAATAAAAAACCCTGATGTATAATGCCATCAGCATAATTTCTGCGCATTCGCCCATAGCTGGTGACATCTCGATATAAGTGACTGGAACTTTAAACACCATTACTCAACTCAACTCTAAAATACAGTAAAATACAGTAAGAGTTATTGGAGTATAATTGGACATGTTGTCAGGTGAGCTACAGATATGTGGGCCTCTTGTTATTTTTATTTTTATTAGGTTTCTTTTATTGTTTAATAGGAGCTAGTATGGTACCTATAAGCTGGTGTAAAATGAAGTGTCCAAAAACTTTAGCAGAAGAATTCCGCAAAGTGGCCAAAGTACAACCTGATTTTATCCAGTATTCTGTAACGTAATAAATACCTAAAAAATTGTAAAGATTGGTGTTTTACATTTTGTTATAAACATCTGTTTCTGTATAGCCAAACAACACTGACCTGTCAGCTTGACCTTTGATTTAAATATTAATTGTGGACTAGTACATTTACGAGGGGAGGTCAAAAAGTTCATAGAATAGGGTATATATTGCCGCAACAAACCATACATTTTATTATTATTTTCAATATAGTCCCCATTTACCCTAATGCATTTAGCCCTCTTTTCTTTCAAACTGTCTTCGGTTTGGTCCTGAAACCATCCTTAGGTCCAGCCTTAAGTCAATCATCATCAGGAAATCTGATTCCCCGTAAATGGGATTTTAGATTTTTCTAAATAGGAAATAATCACTGGGTGCCAAATCGGGACTGTAGGTGGGTGATTAATTTGTTCGAACTTGCATTCACGAATCGCTGCTTGTGCAATCCTTGACTTGTGCACAGGAGCATTGTCATGAAGAAGCAATATCCCTTGGCTCAACTTTCAAAGAAGCAATATCCCTTGGCTCAACTTTCCCCTCCTATTAAATTTAATAGTAGCTTTCAGCTGCTTCATTAGATCAGCATATTAAGCCCCAGTGATAGAGATTCCAGCAGGTTTATAATTGAATAACAGAGCACGCTTAGTATCCCAAAATACAGTGGCCATGATTTTGCCAGCTGATGGTTGGGTTTTGAATTTTTTGTTGGGGGTGAGCCATGGTGCTTCCATTGCATGGACTCTTTTTTGGTTTCTGGGTCCCAATGATGAATCCATGTTTCATCACCAGTTACTAAACGTAAATGGAAGCTCTCCGGGATATTGTTATAAATGCCAAGAAGCCCCCGAATTGACTGGAGTCTTTGGAAGCAATCCTGCACATTAAGGTTTCTGGGGACCCATCTTGTGGATATTTTCTATTTTAGCTATGTCATCAATCTTAATTCGACGATCATTTATGATGAGGGTCTCCACAGACATGACAATTTTCTTTGTGATGGCATCAACTGGCCAACCTGACCGTGGGTAATCCGTCAGTGAGATGCGCTCACATTTAAATTCAGCTGACCATTTTGCCACTGTGGAATAGGCAGGACCACTGTCACCGTACACCTTGGCCATTCGCTGGTAAATATATTTGGCATTTGATCCCTCTACTGTGTGGAACTTTATTACTGCCCTAAAGTCAACAATTTGATTTTCCATCATTGCTTGATGGTCACCAACTTTGAATGCTTTTGAGAATTACACAAATATTTTGTAACAAATAAACTTGATATACATGTATTTAAAATGACGGAATGTTTGTGTTGTCTAAATAAGTAATGAAAATGTGTGTTACGCTTGGCTGAATATGCTGTTCTATGAACTTTCTGACTTTCCCTAGTATGTATTGGGAACACAGGTGTTTATTGCGTGTACTTAATGGGAAAAATGTGATTTATATATTGATGATGAATGCTAATACCATTCATGTATTCGATCGATCATAATAAAAGTTCAAGCCGACATGTAAATGTTGTTTGTCTATATCAGAGTAAGTTTAAATAATTTGCATTCCCTCAAGACAGCCATAACTTTTATCTTTGAAATAAAATGGGTAAATGTTTATATAGATATTACAGGGGATTCAAAATACAATTTGAATTTTGATTGTAGTTAGCTAGACCAGAGGTTCTTACCCTTCTGGAGCACCCATTCTCACTTCCCTGGTTAAGTATCACATGTTTAACTTTCAAAGTTTTACTTTGCTTTTTACATTGTGATTTGAACATGTATTGATCAGTATGTTTGTGTTTGATTAATTTGAAGTTTGAGTTTGAAACAAGATATTTCTATCAAAAAGCACTACTGAATTAAATGTTTGATGATTGACAATATTCTAACATGTTTACCATGGTTAAATTTATAGTTTTGAAAGACAATTGATGAGGCTCAGATTGAGAACATATGTTTTGAACAAGACTACATTATGTATTTATAAGTGAAAAAAAATTTGATACTTGCATACAAAAAGAATGTGGTTAAAATGTTGTTCTACTCTCCTGCCAAAATTATTTCACTCAAGACAGGGTAAATTTTATGTTGAGATGAAATGCAGAAATGCACATTTGTATTTAACAGTCATGACATGAAGGGTACTTGCTGCCAGGCAAGTCAAAAATCACATTGGTTGTTATCATGTTTGCATGAAAATACAGTATATAGCACCTGCAGAGGGGGACTTTGTGCAAGAGACAAGAAAATGTTCCTATTGTATTGATCTCCCTTTGAACCTTTGCAGTGAGAGGCACTTTGTATAAGCCAGCACTTAAATACCACCCTGTTCTAGGTATATGGTTTTAAAGACAACCTACCAAGATGGCAAGCTGTTTAACCACAGAGTTACCACGGTAACTCAGTTGGTATAGTGTTCACTCGGTAAGACTAAGTGGCAGGTCATGAGCTGACCCAAGACATGAAAGTGGGTAGTGACTGTTCTTTCTCCAAACACCGGGCATAACAAAATGAAAGTTGCAGTTCTTTCAGTTAGGAACTTAAAAAAAACAGTGTCATGTCACAGTAGGCATGGCATGTTTAAAAACTCTGCTGTATAACGCCATCCGTGCAATACACAGGCAAAATTTCTGCACTTTCTCCTAGAGCTGACGACTTATTGATATAAGTGAAATATTCTTTACTAGGATGTAAAACCCCATTACTCAACTCAACTTAAACAAAGAGTTATTTTTCTCCTTACCTTCTACATATATTATAAGAACAAATAACTGCATGAACTAAGAGCATGTATAAGTGTTTTTATTTAACAATTTAGTAGGACAAGTTAATAGTATCACATATTAATTACAGTTTAGAGTAACAGTTATCACAGATATAATGTTAATTTAGAGGACAGAGCAACAGTTATCACATATATTGTTAAGTTAGAGGACAGAGTGTTTAATTATCACAGATATAATGTTAATTTAGTGGACGGAGTAATAAATATCACAGATATATTGTTAATTTAGAGGACAGAGTATATAGTTATCACAGATATATTTAATGTAGAGGACAGAGTAACAGTTCTCGCAGATATATTGTAAAGTGATTTGGATATAAATTCAGAATTAAGATACAATGTTCTATCACATGAGTGCCTAAAAGATTAAAACCTCACACATTTCAAACTGATGTACTGGAGTTATTTCCTATACTTCTGGTGATTCTCACAAATCTCTGATGTACTGGAGTGATTTCCTACACTCCTAGTGATTCTCACAAACCTGATGTACTGGAGTGATTTCCTACACTCCTAGTGATTCTCACAAATCTGATGCACTGGAGTGATTTCCTACACTCCTTGTGATTCTCACAAACCTGATGTACTGGAGTGATTTCCTACACTCCTAGTGATTCTCACAAATCTGATGTACTGGAGTGATTTCTTACACTCTTAGTGATTCTCACAAACCTGATGTACTGGAGTGATTTCCTACACTCCTAGTGATTCTCACAAATCTGATGTACTGGAGTGATTTCCTACACTCCTAGTGATTCTCACAAATCTGATGCACTGGAGTGATTTCCTACACTCCTTGTGATTCTCACAAACTTAAGTTCCAGATTGACAATAATTCATTTATTATTCATAAGACAGTTCAACATGACTATATCTAAAGGTGATTCAAATAAAATTCCCTACTATTTAAAACTTTTACTGTTCAGAATTAAATTACCATTATAAAACAATTATTACACATGTTGAACTAAATCCCTAGAGAACACTATAGGAGAGCATTCCCCTGGGAAAGGTCCTATATGCATTAATATTACAAACATACTGAACCAGGATGTAACTAGTGTATAACCCTGAATAATAACATTACATGTATGGTGGCTATGGCCTGTGAAATACTTGTAAAATGTCTGTATGTGTACTACAGCAAAAAATCTTTGGTTTTCTTCAATAAAATATTTTTAATGAAGTTGCATTCAATTGTATGATCAGGACAGTTTACGTTGAGTTGTGAGTTTAAACTCAACACTTCAATTTATGAACACGATGAATTACATGATGTATACAACAGATTGTACAGACTAAGTGAAATAAATAATCTGATGATTTCTGGCTTTTAATTCACTCTAAGAAATTTCAGTATGCTAAAATCTGCTTTACACTCAAGATGGTAATTCAAATCTTCTTTTGTTTTCATCACCCTGTAGCAGCCTTCAAGATTTCTCAGTAGGAAGAAGAAATACTGCTTAAAAGTGGAACTTTTTATGATTCATTCTTTAGGCAAACACCAGATTAAAATTATAAAACATAGACTAGTACAGAAGTTTATGATGAAATCATGATTCATGTATGACTAACATCAGCAGGTCCTTATTGCACTAAGAAATAATTGCTGACCTGAAAGATTTTATTTAATTATAAATCAATATGTTTGTTTTTAACTGCATTTAAATTCAGGACTATTGTGGTATTTCAAATCAAGAAAATTCAAAGCTGGAACTGTGTGAGATTCAAAGGAACTAACTAAATATTAAAATCTATAATGCAAGTACAGATATCACACAGAAGAACTACATGTATATATAGGATAAAATGACCATAATCTCAAGTATATGATGATAATAAAATTCTGTAAACATATTAATTTTCGTGATGAACTAATTTTCACTTATTTCACAGTTGTTTGTTTTGTGCGAAAATTATATTATGCTTATTGTGTTATGGTGCATATTTCAACAATGCAAAAATTTATCTATGCGAATATGTCTAAATTTCCTTTGCCGCGAAAATAAATACATGCGAAATTAAATACGTTTACAGTACTGTCTTCAAAAAAGATAAAGTTAGTTATTAAGAAATTAACTGGTCTGTCAAAATATGAATCCCCAGTTAACAATAATAAATGAAATCATATAGGCCACATGATAAATATATTTGTATGTATGTTTTATAGTAAATATAGTGAATATAATACTGTAAATCACTTAATTTTCGCGAGCACTTTATTTTCGCGATATTCGCGACTCGGTAATAATTCGCGAAAATTAAGTGTCGTGAAATTAAAGTGAATTTTGATAAAGTTTTTGGCAGCGATTTGCCATCTTTTTTTATCAACCATGCATACATGTTGTTAGTTATTAATTGACAATACCTACTGTTCTAATTAGATCACGTGACTCGATAATCTCATGAAGGTGTATATAAGTACATCTTGTATGAGTTTAAATATAAACCGACTGTGACATAATATAAAGCAAATAAATTTAATGAGGGGTTACCTTTGGGGAAATCGCGAAAATTTTATGTCGCGAAATAGGTTTTGTTATGGATTCGCGAAAAAAAAGTGCCGCGAAATTAAAGTGATTTACAGTACATAATGTATAGTGTGACACCAACACCGTTACAAGGCAACTTGAGACTTATGTTAACATGTTACATGTATCAGAATATCATGATGATGATTAAATGTACTAGTATTATGTATACAGTAAATGTATTTGATTTCACGGGTTCTAATTTTTGTGTTTTTTAAATTTCCGACCTTTTCGCGGAGTGTAAATATTCAGATTTATATAACTAACTTTAAGACTGAGAATATATATCATTTTACGTATGGTACAAATTTTCACGAAATAAGCAAAAATTAGAACACCATGAATAAAACTACACCTACAGTATCATTATTGTAAAGATTTCTGCAATATCATTCTATACAACTGGCAAGATTTCTAGACTATATCCATCAATCATAAAACTCTAGTACTACAAACATGATAAAGTTTGAAGAAACAAGAACATCAGCATACCAGTAGCTCCATCAAAGAGTCTAGCACATATATCAACAAAACTTGAACCAAAACTTTTAACACTGAATGCTGAAGTAGATACTAACACAGAGGTTGACAAAGTACATAAATCATTGTACTTTATATATATAGACAAGCCAAAGTACAAGAACAGACTTATACTCTGCAATAGAATTACATGCAAGTACATTTGTTTAGTCACTGTTTCTTATTTATATTTAACACTCCAACTAGTACTTCACACATAACATTAATTTTGATGTCTCTTGGCTAGTAACAAACCACTTTATAATTAAATTTGTATTACTGGTATATTTTGTTGTTGCTCCATCAATATTATAGTCCTTCAGCCATATTGTGGCAGAGTGTTTATAAACACAGGCAAGTTTATTATGCACAAAAGGTGTTAATACACAGTTATCATATACCTGTATTCACGCCTTCATGCGTTCATTTGTCAACTCCACCTTTATATACCCTATCTTAGGCTATACATGTATACATTACATAGACTCTTCCATGTTTATAAACAAATCTGCCACAATATCGCTGACGGACTATAGCATCAATCATTTTGTCTTGCCAAATACATCATATTTTTCATACTTTTTCATTCACTGATTACGGCAATAGCACACAAATGCCAAGGTTTTTTGTATCTGTAAAACCTTTTTTTTTTTTTTTAATCTAAAATGATGTCTGTATCAGTTTGGTCTTTTATTGATTTTTTGAGACTGACATACAATGTACCTGGTACTCGCACCAAAACAGATACATGTATTCTCCAGTCAAAACACCATTTATGATACTGGTATATAGATCATTTAAGTACTATTAATGCTGACTTACAGAAGTATTTTATTTAGCACAGATAAGTCTAAGGCATATCCTGAATGCTTATTTTTTATTTACATTTACTGTTTTTGGACACTTGTTCAACTTTTCCAATTTCATCAACATAAACAGGATTTAAAAGGAAATCGCTCTGTCCAACCTCAAATGGGGCCACTCTATTAATAAAATCTTGATAACTTTCTTTTGTTTCTACTAATGCACATTCCACATTTTTCTTAGCAATTTCTAATGCTGCAATCTGAGCCAGTAATTCCTCTATTTCTGCACATTTCACATGTATCTGTGACTTTAGTTGTATTATTTGTTCTTCATACATTTTTGTTAATTTTTCTAATTTTTCGTTCATGATTTTTCTTTCTCTTTCTTCCACTGATCTGACTTTTTCTACCAATATTCTATCTTTTTCCTCTTGTAATGCCTTTAATGCTTTCTGTTTTTCTTCAGCCGCTGTCCTCATAGCAAGGTCATACTTCTCTTTATTTAATCTAAAGATAGATTAAAATGTAAAATTATCTACAGAGTTGTAAGTTATGATACTGAACACTTTTGTATGTTACACCAAAAGATTGATTGTCTGCAACTTCAAGTTAGAATTAGTCCAACCTGCCCTAAAGGTCACCTCTATATAAGGGCCACCTGCTTATAAAGGCCAGTAGAATTGTATCCCAATTGTTCTTTATTCATATTATTTGAACCTGTATATAAAGGCCACATGTCCATAAAGACCACTTTAACTTTTTCCATTAGGTGGCCTTTATAGACAGGTTTGACTGTAATGGAAACACCAGAAGTGTTTTCCTATCTCTACTTTATCAGTTTGTTTGGAGATGTTCATTAAATAAATGACAATTTTCATTCTAACCAAAAATTTTTAAATTGTACTGACTACGTGACAGGACCATGTGTAGACCTTAGTGAAATAAAATGATTCAGTTATTTTGTTAAAAACCACACAATCTGCACGATAAAAAAATAAACTGACAATCTGCACATGATTAACAAAATTAGCAGAAAGTGAAATAATTTTATTATTTATTATTATTATTATTTATTGTTTAAGATATCTTACATTGTTAATTATTATGTTATTTTTACTTTTAAGTAATGTTGGGGTATCTTAAATTCTAAAGTCATTTAAAAAAACCACTTTAATTTCTAGTATATGTCTCGAAATTTCAATAATTTAGCAATGTAATTAAGTCTAATTTTGTTATGCACAAATGGCAAGAATTTAAAACTTGATCCCCATTGATATTCACTGTTTTCTTAAAACATTGGCAATTCTTGTCAAGACAGTTCCCGTTATATACAATATTTACTGCATACATGTATTTAGCTGTAAAATACAATGCATTTAAAATACAGAACTAAATATGTCATTTTTACAATTTTATGAAAGCTCTGTTTTAAAAAACCACTGCGGTAGCTCAGTTGGAAGAGTGCTCGCTCCTTAAATGGGAGGTTTTCGGTTTGAACACCGGCCTGGTCTGACCTAAGCATTATGAAATGAAAGTGACGGTTCTTTCGGCTGGGAACTTAAAATAATCCTGTGTCACGATGGGCTTGGCAGGCTCAAGAACCCTGCTGTATAATGCCATCAGCACAACACACAGGCAAATTTTCTGCGCTCTTGCCTATAGCTGGTGAAGTCTCGATATGAGTGAAATATTCTTGACTGGTACATTAAAAGCCATTACTCAACTCAATCCAACTCTATGTTTTAAAAGAAATAAGAATGAACTTTAAATTTTGACTGATACAATGATTACATACATGTATATAAAACAATACTACTGGTAACAATATTTATTTTTTGGCCTTCTAGTAAAAGACTTAATTGAATTGAGTTTACCAGCATACCTCCCTGACATCTTATACTGTTTGTGCCAAAATATTATTTCCAATGGATATAGAATAGCATAAGTTGATGTTTTCCAGTAAAAATTATGTTATTTTGAAAATGTATGTAACATAAACCTTTTTTATAATGTTCCACACAAATGTTATGGGATATCAATCACATGGTATGCTAGTAAACCCAGTTGTATAGAAAACTGTTTCATGGCAATCAGTACTTTGATTTCAATCTGTGCAAGGTAAACATCAGGTGAAAAATCAGGGTTGGTATTCTTGGTTTAATTATTTATAAAATTCTGGAAAAATAACCACATCTAAAACAAAACTGCATACTACCATGTGTCACACTTTTGATAACAAAGAGTAACATCTATTTTTTACAAATATTTAGTTTGCATATCCACTCAAAAAGCAAATGTTGATAAATTATAGTAAAGACTGAAGTAATTCTTTGTTTTGCGTCAAGAGTTAGAATGGAAGAGGGTTATAAAAACAAGCCAGTTATAAAACTTTTGATTCACCCTGTACATTAAATCAATTAGTAAGGGTTAATTTAGACACAAATTCAAGCTTAAGCTATCCAGAAAATTTCAATGCTTAAACAATTTATAAATGAATATGTTTTGTACAGTAACATTAACGGCCTGCTATTTCATGATACATGTATTAGGTTCGCAGATTTCACAGATGTACAGAGTCCATGCATAATAATTCTGAATGAACATATCAAAAATAAAAGCAATACTCATAAACAAATTTCCAAAATAATAAGGACATTTAAATACATAGGATTCATAAATATTATTTTTTTAATCAAGAAAAAACAAGAAAATGTTAATAAGATCGGCATGAATCCACTAGTGTTACGTTCATGATGGCCACTGACAATATAATGCAGTTATGTCATTGAACATGGCCATTTGTTGTTTGTTTCAATCAAAATTGAAACAAAGGTTTGATTGAAACAAAGGATTTTTGTTCTTATTCAATCCAAAGAAATTGTAAGGATTTTACAAAATTTAATTATAAAATGAAAAGTTCAGAAAATTTACAACAGGCCATTCTTGAACATCCTCTGGATAACTTTATATTAAACATTACAAGTTATTTACCTTTCCCGAGCATAAAATGAACTGAAATGAAAGGTCGGAGAATATTGATATTTATAAGGTTGTAAATAATGGTGAAATAGGATTTGATAGCATACCATGTGATCAATACCTCTTGACATTTGTAAGATTAATATGGATAACGTTTATTCAGATTCCCAGAAAAACAGGAAAATATGTGATTCCATTTCCTTTGGAATTTTTTTTGCATAAAACATATGTGGTATCATAATTCATGTGGTATGCTAGTGAAACCTTTTATTAAAATATACCGGTATATAAAAATACTGAAATACTGTCACAGTTTGGATTAAAAGGTCTAGTACTTGCAAATTCAAACTAGTATATATGTATAGTACATGCATAATGAATGGCTATCAGTAATTTATAAAGCAAACTACTATGCAATGATTTTTTTAAAGATTTTAAGCAATACTAGATAAATAAAAGCCATGCAATCATGCAATTTAGATGATGTAACATGCATGCAGATATTTAAGCTTTTTTTAAATGTTTTATTTCTAGCTACTGTTAACATACTATAAAAGGGTGATGTCACTAATGTGGCTCAAAACAAATAAAACATAACTGAGTATTATGACTTTTAAATTTTCATTACCAGTTACTACTTAAGTAAAAAATACTTTATAGGTTTATCATGCAAATACTGGGCCAACACCAACATAAAACTATGGTATTTATAATATTCTATGCATAAAATTGTTCTGCAAGGTAACCTGTCTGCATATATATGACACAGAATACCAAAAAACACCATATTTATCTAAAGCAGGATAAAAAATCTATTACATAGTGATTATATTCTACAACTAGACTTTTTTTTAAAAGAAAATTATGACGCAAAACAAAGATTTTTTATTCCCAAAACTTTGACTTTTTTCATGACATGCAAATTATATACCCATTTTGTAGATCTACAAGTTCCCAAAATTAGATATTCTACACAAGCAACATTAAACAAAAGATATACTGAATCCCTATTATACTCCTAGTGATGTTAACATTATCTGAAATATAAAAATTAGTTAAACGCTCGGAAAAAGTATTCTACTATTTTTGGAATTGACTGTTTGATATACCAAGCAGATATGACACAAGAAAGATGATAGAGAGACAAATCAAAATAAACATTTAAATGACATTTACTTGGCCATTTTTTCTTTTTCTTCCTTAGCTTTAGTGATCTCTTCTTTACGTGCTGCATCAACTGCAGCAATACGCTCTTTATGAGCATTTTCCTCCACTCTTTTTACTGTTCCTTCAGTCTATTATCAGCTTCTAATCTCTCTTGTTTCACTTGTTCTATTGCTAACTTCTGCATTGCCATCTCAACTTTTAAAGCCTCTTCCTGTTAAAAAGTACATAAAACAACATGCAGAACTAAATATTATTATACCCCTGGCAAACTAGTTTGGGGGGGGGTATATAGGAATCACCATGTCTGACTGTCTAAAATCATGCCTGGGCCATATCTCATTAATGCTTTAAACGATTCTCATGAAGCTTCACACGAATAATCTTCATGGTCCAAAGGTGTGTCATGACCTTGAACCAAGGTCATATCAGAACGGTCAAGGTCGCAGGAAAACTTTAAATTTGGGAGCAGGGAGTATTTGGCTCTCGAGAGAGACAGTTCTAGTTATATTTGTGGTCATACTTTCCAAAGGGAAAAACTGTGTAAAGTTTGACTTAAAAGGCTAGTAAATTGTAGAAATAATATGCTTTTTAATCTCACATTTGTACTGTCATATTGACATAAACAGTCATCAGAGATCATATGTGTCACTGTGACAGAAACAGACTTGATTCAAATTTAAATCTTCTGGTCTGGGTTGTTCAAAGCTCTATTAGCTTAACTAGTTGGTGAGCCACAATTTTGATTTTGTGTTTTAGCCAATAATTTCTGAAATATCTGTTCAAAAGTTATGCATACAATTGAAGGATAGCTGGCCACGCCCCATAAAAGCCTGGCATGTTTGAATTAGATGCAAAAAAAGAATGAAAACTTGACCCGAATTGTGTTGTTTAATATTATTACACCTTATGTAAAAATCTAGCAATTTCATTGGATGAGAGCTATGTAACAATTTGTACTGTCACATAAAATTTATAATGTCACATAGCAACGCGCGTGACTATGTGACAGTACGTTTGTTCGAGTCGCCTCCCTTCACTGGATCACATCAGCGCTTTGAACAAAACATTTTTTCAGTTGTATCTACGGCAAGCGTCTCATTGTTATTGATATTGTTTACATTCGTCTGTAACAACAACAGATGATGTTTGTCGAGGTGGACAATGACTTTCTTGGCAATTTGTTAGAGTCTAAAGACTCTGCATCAACTAAGCGGATCATTAAGCGGACCGTGGATATGTTTCTTAAATTCCTTGGCTCAAATGACTGTGGATTTGAGGCATTCCCGGTCGATAAATTGGATGAAAATCGGTATGGGCATTACAAAGGACGAAAGATGCACATCATGTATTGGTAAAAAAAACAAACATTCGGTGTAATAAAATAAATATTACATTTCTGACAGGGTGTCAGTACATATTGTCACCTCTCGAAAAGCATTGTCAGCCTCGGCTATCGCCTCGGCAAACAATGCTTCCTCGAGGTGACAATATGTACTGGCACCCTGTCAGAAATGTAATATTTATATAATGTCACTGACACTAGCATGTCATTAGTTGCCGTGACGCTGTTGTGGTACCGTGATGGCAGCCAATGTCGGAACATAATAGGCATGCATGGCCAGCATTACTTCAATTATTATTATCAAACAGTAATGATAGAAGCAATTAAGATCAATCTGTATTTTCATATTAAATACATTTAATTTTAGTAATATTTTGTATTTTCATTTAACCATTTGGTTGAGCTATCTGGGCTTTGGACAACTAGACCCACATTGATACATTATACAAATTTTCAATTTTTGTTGTATTTTGGGTGTAAAATAAGGCTATTATACTGATAAATTCCTTTGTTATAAAAACTTAATCTCCATGCAGTTTGTGCATTGATCTGAAAGTGGTTTGGAAAACATAATTGGAGAAAAGTTCCCTTAATTGGAGAGAATGTCTTAATTACAGTGTAACCTGTCTAAACTAAACCAAGGGTAAACCATACAACCACATAACAACTTCATTAGAACATGACATTACTATTGTTAGGTGAATGAACTTCAATAAAATGCAACATTTGACTTGAATATGTAAAATCCCACCCAATTGTTCTGTTCATAGACATTTCATTTAGACTGGTCCTACTGTAACTCCATTTTCACATCATTCTCTTTTAATATTTTATTTTAGCATTAAGTGTAGCATGCACAAATTCATGTTAAATTTTGTTACATTAATATATCTTCCATTCATTAAGAAGGATAAGTCTCGAGACAAAGACAAAGTTCATGTCAAGGTGTATGTAGGTCTTCTAAGGTTATGACCACCATTACATAACTCTATAATTTCAAGGTAATACATCTGATCAAGGACCCACACATGCTTTAAGCTTTGACAGTATATCATATCTACCGTATATACATAATCCTCTAAGTCACTAAAACTTGTTATCAGTTTGGTATTACATAATATATCTGGTCATCATATACAGCTATCTTCCTAAATTATGTGACCTCAATTTAAATGCACTGAAATTAGGACATGTGTAAAATTTTCCATCAACTTAAAATATAGTAAGGGATTTTTCACACATGTAAAACGTCACATTATGTGAAGCCCACCTTATGAAATTGTCATTTTATAGACAAATGATATCTATAAAATAAATGGATTGTATCAATAATCTGTGGACTGGATTATAGATATAGATCGACCAAAGTATATATGTAAAAAAACGCAAAAACGCATCTGTTCAGGACATCAAAGTTAAATTTTTTCCATGTTTTTACAAGAGAGAGGTATTTATTTTTATAATTTCAATTTTATTTTCAACACTTTCATTATAGTAAAACCTATAAGGGAAATATTAAAAGTGGTCTTTATGGGAAAGTGGCCTTTATATAGATGTTCAAATAACATAAAGAGCAACCACTGGCCTTCAAAAGCAGGTTGTCCTTATATAGAGGTGGCCTTTAAGGCAGTTTTGACTGTTTATCATTTTTAAGTGCAGAATGATGTTGAAACATAAACATGCAACATTTAATATGTACTCCATCTATATAGACTAGTTGCAGCTTGTGATCTTTTAGGCATCCATCACCATGATCACTACTGAAGCTCAGTTGGTAGAGTGCTTGCTTTATATGTAGTAGGTCAGGGTTCAAACTCATGACCAGGGTCTGAACAAGACTTGAAAATAGATCCTGACTAATTGTTCTTTTGCCAAGCACTGCGTATTTGGAAATGAAAGTCACTGGGTCCTTCAGATGAGACCTTAAAAAATGATGTCCTGTGTAACGGCAGGATTGGTAAGTTAAAGTAAAAAACACATAACCTGCACATTGTCAGAATACAAAGCAAAGGTAAAAATTTTTGCCACTTCACTTATAGTGGTTTTCATCTCGATATAAGTGAAATATTCTTGACTGGGCTATCAGTCTTGACTGATTGATTCAATCAATCTTTTAGCCCCCATCCATGACACTAGTAGTATGTACATGTATTTGCTTGTCAAATACATGTATTGAAAAAAGCAAAATATATCATACACCTATTTCCTTTTTTACATCACAGACAGATATATGTGTCATGTACATGTATGTCATGTTGCCTATGCCATGGGATGACAGTTGTTTTAAAATATTGGCTATTTTTGGTTCTATGCACAGAAAATAAAATCTTTACCAAGTTAATTGTGACATCTGTTGTTTAAAAATGATATATTTGTGATTTAAAAACAAATAACAGATACAGACACAGTACATCATTAGCAATTCAAATTCAATAATGGTCAATAATTTCTTCTATCTAACATTAAACCTAGTAATCAACAGGTGATACGAACATGGCCTTTAACCCCTTCCCGTTCCTACCGGTACAATTGTACCGGTAAGCATGTTTTTAGCCTATGCGTCATGGAAAAACTGCGATAATTTCGATATTTCTGAAGCGATTTTCTCGCGGGATATCTCATTTGAAACGGCAAAACATACAGAAAACAATGTTATAGTTTTCAAAATGAAGCAATTTCATTTTCAATCAAAAATCTTCCAGTTCAAAGCGCCGACAAAGAAATATTTTCTTCACTTTTCGTGAGAGAGCCGTAATTTTACATAGATTTAGAAAGAGATTACTCACTTCGCCATTATACCAAAAATAAGAGACAGATATCAAAAACTTGTATATCACGGTATTCACAAGAATTTACGGGTTTAAACAATATAATTTTTATTGTAAAAAATTCATCAGCCGGGTCACAGCAACCAAAATTATAGAACGGTCATATTTTTCAAGGTTGAAATTTTAGGTTACACAGTCGATAAATGGAAAAAAATTCTTCTGTTGAATTTTTCTCATAACTAAAACCTTAAATAGGGAAAACAAAATCCAGGTACAGAAACTTCATCATTTTCTTTTTCATTTGATATAATTTTGTATATGTTTAATCGTCTTCATCACATTTGAATCAACGTGTGAAGTTGCGACCCTGACGCAATATTTTCAGAAAATATGGGAAAAGATGACCCATTTACGTTATGCAACTTTCTTGTATGCCGGCTAATCGCGTTCCTTCAAGATTACCACAATTCAGTAAATATTCCATATATCTTGGAAAAATTCACACCACAATAAACAAACTTTATCATAGTATCATTTTATGTAAAGAAAATGTCGATCTCCGATCACTTTTGAGACAGTTCATTGAAAAGAAAATGAACCATAATTTCGGTATATAACTTGCTGGGTACACATCGGTATTTGTCTAAGAAACGGATACTAGTCGTGTGTCATTGGGATGAAAATAAAAATAAATACAATCCAATAACAAAAAAATAATAAAAGTCCTTAAATAATGACAAGAATATAATGTTGTTTTGATGGCATTGCGTAAAAAACGATGGAAACTCTGTGCATACCGCCACCGTACGTTCCAAGTATTCAGTGTGTCGATCACATGTCTTCTACTACGTCCGTAACATATTTATAAATAAACAAAAATAGGGGTCAAATATTAGACCGCTGTTTGAAAAGTTTTTGTGTTTACTATTCACGACAATAAAATACCATTCAAACTGTCATATTAAGTCAAAACTCACCATCAGTTAGAGTAATTTAAACGGTAGAGGAAAAAAACAAAAAACAAAAAAAAAAACATACGCGGTCGAGGTGGTCATGGCGTTAACCATAAAACTTAAGGCATCTCACGCTGTGGGTTCGATTATCAAAACAAGTGCTTTAAAAGAAAGGTATCATTGTCGTATATCTCTAGTGTATGATGAACCGAGAGACACCATGTTAACAAGTGTTCACGGTAACAACTAACAAGAATTATGTAAATGTAATTCATGTATAAAAGTGCAGTACAGGCCTGTCTAAAGTTTAACACCGAGATAACGAAAAAGATCGACGCTCGGCTACCGAGTAGCCGAGTTATACTAGAAGATGGCTAGTGGACAAGAGATAGATAATAGCCGTGTCGAAAAGCTGTCGAGTTGAGTCCTGGTGTTTAACGTCCCAGTCAAGAATATTTCACTTAAAATATCGAGACGTCGCCGGCTGTAGACGAAGGTGAAGATATTTTGCCTGTGCGTTGCGCTGATGGCATTATACAGCAGGATTCTTTAGTGTGCCAAGCCCACCGTGACACGAGACCTCGTTTATTTTAAGTTCCCATCCGAAAGAACCAGCGGCTTGACTTTCATTTCGTAATGCTGAGTGTTTGGCGAAAGAACAGTCACTACCCACTTTCAAATCTTGTGTCAGACCCGGCTTGGGATCAAACCAATACCCCCAGATACTGAGCGAGCACTCTACCAACTGATCTACGACAGTGGTTGCGAAAAGCTGCCGAGATGTACATAGCTATCGAGGGTTTCAAGACAACTCGTACCATGTGTTTCCACATCATGACAACCCCCACCCAACCTTAGACAACTCGTACCCAAGAAGCAAGGAAATTAACACATTTTTTAAATTTTAAACTTAGATATTTTGATACCTTTAAATCAATTTTTCGTAATTAGTTCAAATTAATTAAGTATTGCTAGAAAATTGTTTTTCTAAGTAAATCTTATAAACTCTAATTGATAGGAAGACCGTGAATAACAAAAACGGATGGAAGTTTTTTTAAATTGTTTTCTTGTCTCGGCTTGGGTACAGGGTGTCGGGTTTGAACGATCGATTCGGCACAAATTCGTTAGTCTACGGTTAAACTTTCGACAGGCGTGTACTGTAAGTTTTACAAATCAACGCGTGTTACATATACACACATTTCAACGCCTTGTTGTGCATATTTTGTATTAAAATATTAAAAATACAATCACAGTCTTATTAATTTCAACAGTTTCTAATACAATCCGACGAAGTTCCATGAAATGGTAAAACGTAACTCTAGAAGACTACGGATACAAACATATCGGGAGAACTTACAGTCATGTTGACAGTATCACTTTTCGATCGAAAACTGCTTAGACACTCTATGAATAGTTGATCTTGAACATAAACGATTTCAACTTTTAACGTTTCAACATAAAATATTTAATTTGTGTATTTATTTCGTTCAATTTTACTATAGATTGATCTGTATAGAAAGCATGAAATTAAAATTGCAGAAGGTTTCATGTTGATAATAAATAATTCCCTGACGAGTCACGATTTTTTTTATTCATAAACCATATGAAGTACGAACCCGATATGAGGATTTTTTCGATACATAAAACATCTGAAGTACGAACCCGGTGTGACAATTTTTTCGATACATAAACCATCTGAAGTACGAACCTGGTCTGATTGGGAAACTTTCTTAATTACATGCGGAAAATCGGTTACTTTCTCCGGAAATTTGAAATTTCAATCAAGCTACTGGTTCGCAAAGTTTTACCTCCAACTTTGAACGAACGTTTTATATTTTAGTACCAAACTGGTGCGGCTAGAGATTTCAACTATCGACTTATGTTACTAAAAGATGCAGGGAAAAAGTAATTCATATGGTCTACAGAATTTACAAAATTAAGTTCTAATTTCAAATCATTTAGGAGTTTATGTATGCCCCCAGATTCACCATAGCAGATTATTAATATAGGACCTTCCATTACCAAATTATATAAATACTTAGTATAAGAGGCCCTATACTGAAACAAATGTCTGTATATTAGCTATCCATTAGAGGCGCATTGCTGTGTAATGAAATAACTTTGCATTTGTAAAGAGCAGCCAGATGAACAAAATACAATGTATCTTTATACAAACACATGATACAGTTGATTTCAGATTATCCATGTGACCTCTGACCCCTAATCACGTGTCCTCTCATGCTATTTTCAGAAACAACAATTACTATTTTATCTGCCTTACCTCTAAAATATAATACCGTACGCTTGATACAGGTATAACAATGTAATTAATTGATTATTCAAATTGTCCATTGATTATTCAAATTGCCCACCCGATTTCCCATTCAAGCTCAGCAGTTTTTCAACAACAGGGACTTTGACCTTTGACCTTCTGGTTGCCATGGGAACTGTGTTATTAAGAAAATAACACCCGGAATTCTTCAATACTCATTCTTGTTGATTATCTACAAGTCATCTGGTCTTGTCTTTACTCTTTGATGTAGCAAATGACAAATAAGCAGCAAGACAACGTGATATTCTTTTAAAGTCTTGATTAAGTTTGACCTTTGACCCAAGGTCACGTGACCTTTTATGCTATTTTTAGAAAGACTAATTTTGGCATGAAAGTCTCCTGAAACTCAACCTTCAGTCTCTACACAAGATTATTACAGTTAATATCGGTTTAAATTAACAGGTAACCTTCCGTTGATTACATGAAATTTGGTAAAAAGTACACGTGACCTTTGACCTTCTAGTTGCTATGGGCAATGTCTCATTTTCAAAATTTCATAAGTATTATTTTAAGGACTAAATATTCTTTAAGAATCAAGAGTCACTTCACCCTATTTGTACAAAGGGTTGACAGAATTGAGATATTTGTAACGAAAAAAGCTTATTTTTGGCTAAAATTCGTGATTTAAATTGACATTTGACCCCAGATCACGTGACCTATTTTCTATTTTTAGAATCGGCAATCATTTCAAAATCTCGCCCGACATATATGCTCTACAATGGTACCACACACCATAACACGGTCCCTTTCAATCATCTTGTATTTTACATTTATTAAACCGCACCGGAAATCCCACGAAAACCTGGCATTTTATCCAGAACGGGAAAGGGTTAAACTCCAAAATCAGCAAACCACTTCTATAAACAACAAGTCACTATTTTATTTAATAAGTCAATTCAGACAAAACCTGATCTAGCTGCCTGTAATTTTTGGGACTGCTCTAATGTTTTATTTTCAATTTTTGACTAGTACTGCGCTAATAGTCAGAAATTATGTTACAGTACATATAGCTATTGTAAAATTTAAAGATAAAAATTGCCAACCAATTATACCATTTTTACTTTGCAATAACCTAAACCCATGTACTTATAAAATGTATTACAAAAGTTGAAGCTATGATATTTTTAGATTGCAAAGCAAAACCTACTGGTAGTAATTTATCATTATTCAGGAATTTGATGGCAAGAAATTGTAATATCCCTATTTATCTAACATTAGACTAGTTTTTCTACGAAATACAAGTTTTATCAAACACGCATGATACAGAATGTGGTGATACAACAATCAACCTTCAAAGCCTTACCATGTGCTTTTGTCATTTTTTTTAACTTCACAGGACAATGTAATACCTTCAAAGCCTTGTCATGTGCCTTTGTCATTTTTTTTAACTTCACAGGACAATGTTATACCTTCAAAGCCTTGTCATGTGCCTTTGTCATTTTTTTTAACTTCACAGGACAATGTAATACCTTTAAAGCCTTGTCATGTGCCTTTGTCATTTTTTTAACAACTCTTTCTTGTTCTGCCACACATTCATCTCTACATTTCTGTACTGCAGCTATCTTGATTTGTTCTGCCTCTGACCACACAGCCTGCTCTGCATCACGAATTGCACTCAGTTTTTCAAGTTCTGCCTTTTCTGTTGTTTTCCTGTGTAATTCATGGCCAAGTCCTAGAAACAAAATGAAAACCTGCATATTGAATGTATTGTAAATGTGTTACAAATTGCTTGAATTAATAATTTTTCACACTCTACAAATAAATGTGTTCTTCAAGCATCTCATCGTGACCTTTAGTGGTCCTGATGAACCAATCAACCATCTTCTAGTAGACAATTAGTGGTCCTCATGACCTTGCAATCAACCATTTTCTGGTAGACATTTAGAGGTCTTGATGACCTTGTAATTAACCATCTTCTGGTAGACATTTAGTGGTCCTCATGACCTTGCAATCAACCATCTTCTGGTAGACAATTAGTGGTCCTGATGACCTTTGCAATCAACCATCTTCTGGTAGACAATTAGTGGTCCTGATGACCTTGCAATCAACCATCTTCTGGTAGACAATTAGTGGTCCTGATGACCTTGCAATCAACCATCTTCTGGTAGACAATTAGTGGTCCTGATGACCTTGCAATCAACCATCTTCTGGTAGACAATTAGTGGTCCTGATGACCTTGTAATTAACCATCTTCTGGTAGACATTTAGAGGTCCTGATGACCTTGCAATCAACCATCTTCTGGTAGACCTTTCGTGGTCCTGATGACCTTGCAATCAACCATCTTCTGGTAAGATTTTTTCTATATTTTGTCTATTTTAATTTATATTTTATTTCTAATTTGTATGGATGATCTGAATAAAACCCAAAGAAATGTTTAGGAAGCATCATTTACTCATTTTCAAATCACAATACAAAAATCTGTCATAGACCAAGACTAGAGATATTTCCAGTGACTATGGATCTTTGCAATCTTGTGTCTGTACTTAAGATCACGATACACTTAGATTTTTTTTCCAACATAAAAATATCTTATTGATTTAATCACTTATCTAATATCAGGGAAAGCTACTAAGAAAAATTCTGAAGAAGCCAAAATGACCAGTAAGGATTTTAATCTGATAGTCCTTCCACATTTGTACTGATCCTTCTTTGATGGACTTTGGATGAGTACCATGAAGAAAAAAAATTGTGTAAATTTTAGAATGCCTTAAAAGCCTCCCAAAAATCTTGGAGCTGCCTAGGGCTATGACAGTCAATATCTCGGATGTTAATAATTAGTAATATGATGATGTCTGAACATATAAAACTGTTCGGGTTGGAACTGATTTTCTACTGTCGCACCAGCCACTGATGATTTTTTTTACTAGTCCTTCCAAATTTTTACTGGCCACAATCTTATGGACCAGCATAAGTGTGGAAATACTGTGGTACATATCACCGACTGTCACTGAATCTGACTACAATTTTATTTTAACGTCTGTTTATTTTAGACCTACCAGTAATGGATTATTTAATGACTTAATCAATTAATATTATAGAACTTGTAACAGATGGTTCATACATCCATACATACACATAATGTTTTATCTATTACAGATCAGAACATTACACATTTTACAAAACAAAATCATGACATGATTTATATTTTTAATACACAATATTTCTTTTCTATGTTTTGTTTACATTTCTAACTTGTCGTTAAAATATATGTGTTGCTTATTGTATAATCCGTAATTACTCAATACATGCACATTGAAGAAATAACATTTTATTTGGGTGTAGTTATTTGGTATTATGAGTGAGAGTCAGGAATAGCATATTGAATGAACTGAATGATTTTACAATCATAAAAATATTGTTAGAATGACAGAAAAGTAAAAATATCACTACAATAATTTATTTTATCCAAGATTCTGACAGAGATGTAGGATTGAATCGGAACAGCCTTTTTCCAAATAAGGACAGAAACTTCGAAACTAGGTGAGAATTCTGACCAATCAAACAATATGTGACATAACAGAATAATATTCTATGACATAATTAGATAGTTAAACCTTACGTCATCAGAGGTCATGACCCACACTATATTCATGAGCAATTGAATGCCAGCAAAAGCAAATAGGTTCATCAAAAGAATGACAATATCTATTGTAAATATGTGTATATTAGAATCTTATACCGGTAACAGGATAAGACAAGAGATATCTCAAACGAGGATGAATGTTTTCTTGTATTGACATTGTAAATATTCATCCGAGTTTGAGATATCTCTGTCTTACCTTGTTACTGGTGTAGGATTCTTTTTCTCACACATTTGCAACATAAAACATGATTAATAAACATAAAATTGCATAAAATATTAAGTTTTCATGTCACCATCCGTGCCTGCTTAAAATGACGTAATCAATTTTTGTTGACGTTCTCATGTAAAATGATTGTGATGTCATCAATTAAGTGTGTGTAAGTGATTGTGACGTTGAGAAATTGTTGGTTGACTTCGAACTTTTCTCAGCTTATTAAGTCCTCTCAATGATAAATCCAGAGCAGGTATAACTACGCAGGTAATTTGGCGTGTAGCCTGTCTCAACCCTAGGGTGAGACAAGGAAATTCCACATGGGTAAAAACATCGGATTTTCATGTCACAGGTGTGAGAAAAACTTGTATCATGCTGCTTTCATACTTTTATTTTATCAATATCTGGAAAAAAAACCTCCAATATACCTGCAGAGTTATAATATGTACTGATTTTTTGAAATTTTAAACAGTTATTCCATAAAATATTTTAGTTTGCATAATATTGCATCACATAGAAATTAAACGATAAATCCCGAGGTGTAAGCATGCAATATGTATCGATATTTGCACACAAACTTTGTTCCAGTCCAAGGTTTCCCGAAAAAAAAATTCATATTGCATGCTTTGTCACATGACGCTGATGTTTATGACGTCATACAATTGTTGTTACATGGCTGACAATGTCATGGCTGTGTTGTTGTCGTATTGCACTAGTTCTTATATCCGTATACAAGAACTAGTGCCATATTGATGTAGTGTAAGACAAAATTGTATTTTTAGATAAAATACTAGTGTAGGTAAACGAAATTTATTTTACTATATAACAAAAGGGTTATTGAACTGATATTGTGAAATATTGTCTCTCATTGACTCGACATTGGCACTCGCAAGCTCGTGCAAATGTCGAGTCAACTCGGGACAATATTTCACAATATCAGTTCAATAACCCTATAATATGCAAATACAGTGTGTTTTTACCCTAAATCTTTCAAAATCTTCTGCTTTGAAAGTACTTGGCTGATTAAGACAAAATTTGGCTTGGAAGGTCATGGGGAAGTGAAGATTAAAATGAAAACAAGACAAGGCAAAAATCACAAAGAAATATGTCCAATACTGATGGCACTGCATGTCATGCTACTTGTAGCAAATGTGCATTGGGGACATGGTTTTAGATCTATTTAACATAGCCCAACCAACGAGCTTATTTCAGCATTGGACATTTGAGCGAAAGCAAATGATAAAAAGACAAAAAATATGATGTTTGAGCAACAAAGTAATTGGCATTTGAGCAACAGAATTTTAACCCATTTGAGCGAAATTCCAAATATATGGTACATATTTGAGCAACACTTTTTCTTATAAAAGTATAAAAATTCTTTCCTGATATCACCATTAAGTATTGCAGAGTTCATCTTGCACAATCAATCGCGGTGGGGGAAAATTTAGAAATCAAACTAAGTACTGAATATAAGAATCCGGAGTCTGAAGTAGGAAACTGGCTCTTTCGACCTTTGTTTGTTTTAAGTAATTCTTTATTTATTTTGTTATACTATTCAGGTAAGTATGCATGATGAGTAAATTAAAACTGTCTCCCAAATGTCCATCGAAAAATAAAGGTAATATTTAAAATCTGTCGCTCAAATGTCCACTAAAGTTGTTGCTCAAATGTCCACCAGGAATTTTAAATTTTAGCTCAAATGTCCTGCGCCTGCTTATTTTACAACTTGTGGTCCTTAGAAGGTACTTCACTTTGAATGGAATTCACTGATATTCACCATTGGCGGGGGATACTGTTTTCTAAACACCTTGTTTTAGATTGTAACTGTTTGAGGGGTTTGTGAGATTTTTGGACTTAATGAAGAAAATGTTTAAATGCATATAACTAATTTTTAACTACAATGTACATACATGTATGTCTATATGTCTCTCTTATAACTTATTTATTCTCTCTTAATAACTGGGAGGCAGAGGTGGCCTAATGGATAAGACGTTTGTCTTCCAGTCCAGGGTCTCTTACCGCTGTGAGTTCAAGTTCCACTCAGACCACATGTGGGAAAGTGAATTTTCATTGCCGCTGACCTTTACTAGTTCACTTGGCATCAGTATAATGGACTGGGGGAGTGGTATGCATGTCTGCAGTGTATTGACTCTGTGAGCTAGCACGTTAAAGTCGCCCTGAGTGTGTGCTAGTACAAGGCAGACCATACAACATACTCCCACTTCAGATGCATACACGAAATTGTTCATAGATTAATCCATAGAGATAAAAATAAAATAGTAAATTGCTGATGCAACGTTAAGTAACATTCAACCAACCAACCAATATCTTATTAGCTTTCTAAATTTTTACAGATTTTATTTATTGTATAAATATGTGCAGTGTCTCGTAGGTCAATTATGGCAGAGTGTAAATGATGATTTTTTATGATTTAATAATATAGTTTTAAAAATTTATTTTAATTGTTTACATACGGCACATGTTAATTTATTTTTAATGACTTCAAACTTAAAGACAAAAACACACATAGATTGGGTGCAAAAAACATTGGTTTAGTATAGAAATTAAAAGATTAGAAAGCCATATACACCTATAATACTTTTGGCTACAACATTATCTTGAAGATTAGATCCAATAATGAAATATAAGACTAAACACTTGTACAGGATTATATATTTAGGCCTAGGACTAATCCCCTTATTGATGCTTAATCTATTAAACTACTACTCCAATATTAAGGTCAGATAATATTAGCTTTGTAAAAAAAACTAATCAACATTTCAGCAGACCAAAAAATTACAATTTCTATATATATGAAAAGAGTTCCATTTGTACCCTCCACTAAAATTTTAATTTTGACTGAAAAATAGTCTGAAATTGACAGATTCAAGCCATTATAAACATATCTGTGAAAATGATTTTTCAAAATTTTACATAGAATATAATGGGTGAGGGTACAAAAGGAAGTCTAGCCTTCAAAATAAACTAATTTCAATTATTGCATAAGGTTCGTTTAAGAGTGAAAAGTTTACTTTTTGTCATAAATTTTTGCAATAATAGCACAATAAAATGTTTACAGGATCCTGTAACTTGAGGTCTGACAAACTAGGTGCCCTAGTTAAGGATTGACTTCAGCCCTTGAAAATATAATAGTAACTGACCAGATCATAAGATGAACATCTCCAATTATTGTCATGGTAACTATCTGGTTCAAATTTAATCAGCTATGGTTCTGGTTCATTAAACATTTTTTCTTAATTAATGCAACCTAAAACGTAAGTATAATACACTGGAATTTAAAGGAGTAGATTAGATAGGTCTACATGTTGGCCCAGTGAATGGACTAAACTTTTAAAATTAAGCTTATTTATACATCAATCCTTGACTTTTAAGAATGATACTTTCTGCATACAGCAAAATTAATTCTATGGTATCAAAGTTTCCTTGGGCAGCAATAGTGTACTAAGAAATATGAAATATGTAATTTTTATGTTATTTATTTTTTCTAATTTTAATCATTTTAGCGGATTTTAAACCTTCTGACTGAAAAATAGTAAGCTGGGTAGCTCAGTTAGTAGAGCACTCGCCTACAGTGTGAAAGATACCACCCTGCATTTTTTTTTCTCTCTTCCTGTTACAAAAATATTAAGGACATTAGGGGACCAACTTTGTATCTCCATAACTCATGAAACAGTAATATTTTATTGAATGTGTCTGCAAAACACGAGTTTCTTGTCACATCTGCAACTAACAATTTCAAAATTAAACATAAAAATAATTTATTGCAAACAAAACATTTCTTTGTCTCCCAATTTAAGAGTAAGACTACAGCCATAATCAAACATTTTTCACCAAACCCAATATATCCCCAAGACTCCCAACTTTAAGTCATGAATTTTTTTTACAAGTTATTCACACCAGATATCATTCATAGGAAGTGCACCACTGCAAAGGCTTGAAGTCAAAGAAGACACACCAATAGTTAAAGTTTCCTTTAGTCAGACAAAGTTAAAAATATGTTTTAAACTGAAAGTATCTATATATGACGATGTCTGATGATTCTGCACACAAGAAATGTTCTCTCAAATCACTCATAAATATTAATGAGATGACAAACAGTGCCAAACACATGGCTAATTTGTGTAATGACTACAATATACATGTACATAACGAATTATCAACAAAGGTAATGAATTTGTGAATTGTCTGTTTTTCTGTAACATTCATGGAATTTATCTATTGAAAAAGTTATTTGATTTGAAAATGCAAAATCTTATCATTTAGAAACTGTCTTCATTATCTAGAAACAGCCAAAATAGGGATGCACAGAATCACCAGACAAACTGAGAATCACAGGACTTGTCTGTATAAAAACATAGCTGGAATAAAACCAAACCCAACAAAACAATTGTAGCAATATTTTTAAAAATAAATGATAATAACCTAATATTTTTCGATGAGCATATCCTTGGATCATAACTGGTTTTGTCTCTTCATATCTCCTTGGCACACCCGAGTATCTTGTCGATGATGCAGTCGACGGTGCACTTAATGCTGGTAAACTCAAAGCCATTGAATGTGCCATTTTACTGGATTTTTTTCAGCTATTTAATCACCTTACCAATGAGTCAACGATCAAAAACATTTGCATTCAGTTAATTTTGTTCGGTAAACATTTTATGGTTTGTAACCGTGCGTTTGAAGATTAAGGTCTTTCACACGACTGGTGATTCTACTGGCACTGGCAATGTTGCCAACTGGAATACAACTGCTGAACCGTGTTCTAATCGAAGATTTTTTGCTATACAGAAATCGCTCTCCACAATGACAGTGCTACACATATGCAGATGTATACCCCTCCATTCTAAATTAACCACATAGATGATGGATTTGAAGCATCTGATGATAAAATGGATGAAAAAGTAACTTCATTTAGCACTTCACCACCATCACTTCGACCACGACTGGGCCTAACAACTCAGCGGAAATGAATTCGCACTATCATTACGTCCCTCGCAATTGTAACGAACGAACGGCTAAGTTAATTCAAAATACATTACTTTTTCGATTGGTGTTCCTAAATATTTATAGATTTCTTAAATTCGATATATAAGTGTTTGTGTATTGTTTAATTTCATCGTTATTTCTATTATCTGACAGCGGAGTAATATCATATAAAGCGTCTTTCAGTTGCTACTAGTGATCTCGCGAGAGAATGATCAAGTCCCGCGCGATTTTGCTAATCCACTACGGGAAGTGAGGGGAAAAACAAGGTGTGAGGCTAAACCAACAGGAATTTTCATTCAGTTTAACAATTGAGGTATTGATTTGAATATTTGATATGTTGAAATTGTCAAATAAGTGATATAATTTTAGTTAAATAGTAATATGATGTCTTTTAAAATTTTATTTTGTGTGTTTTATAGAATTTTTTGAGCTGTCAAACAAAAAATATGTGAACACGTGGTCGCCTAAAAATCCGTGCTGTTGGTATTACCTTGTGGAGTGTTCTTGCACTGGAACACGATGTAAATGTCTCTTTGTGTTTAATTTTAGTTAATATTAATCACGTAGACACAATTACTTTTGACATTAGAAGTCATTAAAACTAGACATTTTGTTATTCGAGTAATTATTGTTAATTTGGATTTCATGAATATTTCGCAATATTCAGAAATGTGGAAAATGTATGAAGCGCGAGTGAATGGCTGGAGCTTGTACCAAGTTCATATAGTTCCCACTCATGATACAATACAAAAAAAAAGAAAATGTGAATGGTTGGATCATGTCCTTGGTTCCGGGCCCAAATGGCACCAATATCCTCTTTGTAGACTGCTCTCTGGTATTTTTGTTTTTTTTGCTAATGTAAATTATCTCACTTGTACTTACTATTATTCAAGATGATAGAATTCAAGGATCAATGTTGCGAAGGATTAGTACTTGTTTCTGTTGGAGAAGTTCTTTCTGTCTCAACGACATTCTTGGCTACTTGTGCTCGGATGATATCCTTCCAGTATTTTATCTTCTCAGGTTCTTGCAGTAGGTCTTGGAGGCTTGGATTGTATAGCCCTAGCTCTTCTTGAAGATTTGCTGTCAGGGTATTCCTAGGCCTGTCATACAGCTGGCAGTGTAGCAGAAAGTGTTCTGTAGTTTCTGGTTCTCCACAGACACCTGTTGTACGGAATAAGTAAGATAGTATGTTTGTAGCTGGTGAGAAAGGAGTAACCAGTTTGTAGTTGTTGTACTGCAGTAAATGAGGGTTTTGTTGGGATAAATAATATCTGCAGAATTTTACTTTTGGAGAGTATAGATGATAATTTCTGCCTTTGATAAATCCGATCTAGACTATTTGTCACCTGTGGATTTGGGCCTCGTGACTAGCCATCTGGATCCGGTTTGGAGTGTGGATATTACTGACTCCTTTGGAAGGTTGTCTGCCTCCTAACCCGTTTCTTGGCTAGAATGTCTGCCACTTCATATGATGTCTTAAATCTGTAATTTTACAGAATCTAGTCAAAACTACCTCTCCTTGTTAATATTTTACCAAATTATGGATTGACTAGACTAGCCTCCCAAAAGATTTGGAAATACAATGCAGGGTTATACTATTTCCAAAGTATAAATCATTACTGCATATTATCAAAATAAACATCATGTTTGAGAGAATATTGAAAACCAATAATGTTGAAAAGAAATTCTAATGAATTTTGAGTAAAATATTTGCTTATCATCCCCCGCTGAGAAAAATCAACAAGGGGATATAGTAATGCATCCTGTTAGTGTGTTAGACTATTTTCTGTACCAATTTCATCCGTTAGATATTGTTGAAACTTGAAAAAGAATGATCAGTGGGACATGTAGTTGTGCATATCAATTTCTTGTTCCGGTTCATTGGTTTCCTGAGTTTAATGGCTTTTTGATTTTTAATAAATTCATAAATTCACAGAGATCAAAGTTTTCTCTGGGTACTCTTATTTCCTTTATCATTCCAGAATTGAATCTTGATGTGGATGAAATTAACTGGGTGGGGTGTAAAACATTATTAAGCCTATTAGGTTATTCATGTTTAGTTACTCTAAAGTGTTGTTAAAAATACCTGCATGGAGGTCATAAATAGATTACATAATCTAAACACTCATAAAAAAACACATAAATTTCAATTTTAATATCTACAGGTAGGTTATGAATACATTATATGATCTCAAAACTTTCATTAAAAATAAATCTTTAGAATTAAATTTGTGTGAGTGTGTCAAAATTACAAACCATGAAATAAGTGATAAACAGAATTTTTGTTAATTTATAAATTATTGAAGTCTGAAAAATTAAATTTGGAGCTCCAAATTTTGTAATATATACTGTACTGTGGAACAACCTATGACTTTGTATACATCTGGGAAGAACCATGTCCCGAGTTGTTTGGCAGTGTTTATAAATTTGGAAGAGTCTACCGGTATATATAATTTTAAGAATAGGGATCGTATACAAGGATGTTTTTCACAAATGAATGCATGAAGATATGTATACAATTACACAGAATTAATACCTATTTGTGTAGATTTTACTTGCCCATGTTTATAAACTGTCATTAGATTGTAGACAGCTGTAATTAACAAATATATTGATATATGTCAATGAATGAGCATTGTTTTGCTTTACAGAAATGGAAGACAGTTGTAGTTTTGAACTGGACCCAAATCACAATCCAACATATTCAATGGAATCTTCAGAATGGTCTTTACTACCCCAGGCTCAGGCACCACAAGTAGCAGTCAGTGGTAAGTGTAATCGGCTACAAAACCAGTGTTCTCTCCCCTTATGTGAATGGGGCTGGTACCAGCTACAATACTAATGCTCTCTTGCCATTTTATGAATAGGGCTGGGTCCCTTGCAATTATAAAACTCCAAAGTTTTAAAGCTGAATTTTCCAAATTGTGAAAATTGGCAGTGATTGTGAAAAAAAAAAAAACAGTAGAGGGTTTTTAATTGTTAATGGGTCCCAATATGAAAAAAGTCATTGAAAATCCTTTGTAATTTGTTACTGTCCCAGTGTGTGCCAAACTTTCAAAATGATTAATGGACATTCGGTCTGGTAAACCTAGAAACTTTACCAGACTGTAAAGTTTTTTACTGGACCAAAAATTCTTCAATAAAAAGAAAACAATTATTCGATTTTGTAAATATTTACTTATTTTCTCCTTTAAAACGGAAAGCTACGGGAGGCAGAAATTATAAAGAAAATTTGAAAGAAAATTTAAGAAACATTGGTTACAGACCTCAGTTGTGACTTGACACTCAAAATTAGCCAATTTTGGACTTAACACATTAGTGTTATGCACCCATATTTCAATAATTTTGCTGAAACAACATGAATGTTGATACTTTTTCAATTCAGGAGAATTAAAACAATATTTCTATACTGTATTTATGACCCAAGTGCAAATTTTCACAATTTTGGAAAACATTTTGTTTCCATGGCAACCACAAAAAATTGCAAAATATTACCCCCAAATAGGCCATATTCATAGAATCAGATGGTAAACAAACCTCGAACTACATACAATGGCACACATTTTCCCTGAATCCTTAAATATTCCACTTTTTCTTTGTGAAGGAAAACCAGGGTCTTGTTGGATTCATTTTTTCAGAAATTTGGGAAATGTGCCAACCATGCTAAAAGCACATGGCAATGTTTACATCCAAAATGTGGTCTTGCCATAGGAAGTGTATGGTGCGGCGGAAGTCCTTATGCCGGAAATATAGTGCTATAGTCAATCAATTCAGGTTTAAATTTTTGCAAACCTAAGAACCTCTCACCATGGCAATATTGCAAACTACTACCTATTAACAAATTTAAATGAGCATGGTCTAAGGAAAGGCATCTGGGTTTGTTTTATGCACTACTTTTGACCGTCCCACATCTGGCCTTATCACGACTGAGGTCTCATACCATAAGGCTCAGGCTAAATTTCAAAACTCAGAATTTTACTTATTTCACTTCATATTCTGAAAGAAGACAATATTCTGAATTAAATGATATATAACATGGTGCTGGTGTTTGCAAATTTTGCCAAAATAGGCTTCATTCAACTGATAGGGTAGCATTCCATAATATGGTCATTTTACAATCATTTAGACTGATTTTGGCAATTTTGGCAAAATTGATCAAACTCATTGGAGTTGAATGCTTTTTCCAAATGACTTTAAACCAAATAAAACAGATAATTTCATTATAGTTGTCTTATGCTGAATGTGCATATCAAAATTTTACATTCAAACTCTAGTTTTTGCCAAATTGTTGCCAATTTTGCCAAATCAAAAGGAATGAATATCAAAACAAGTAAAAGTACAGCACAAGCTGAATTTAATCAATTAAGATTTGCAAATAATGCCAATAACTGTGGAATAGTCCATGAAATTTTGAATTTTTGTATCAGTTTCTATTGAAATTCACTTGTTTCCAGTTAAAAATCAAGAAATTTCATATTGCATAATAGAGATAATGGGAGGTAATTCTTGAATTCCATTATTCAAACACCTCCAAATGTTTTAATGACATCATAATTGCAAAATATGATGTCATTAGTTTTAGGGTACACTAAAATTTGAATTTTATGCAGATTCATATAGCTAAAGTTGATGAATATTGGTTGCAAAATATGAATTGCTGCAATATGCACACTGTTTTGCCATGTTTAGGCTTTAGGATAGCACACACTGCCAAATATAAGACAAATTGAAATCCATTCACATGGAACAATTGGTACATTTGTTCTTGTTGACTCAGTTTCCATGGTGATTTCAATGTTTACACATAACCCAACTGTTTTCCAATAGATTTTGCATGAAAAGTAACTAAAATAACATAAAAATTGTCCAAAATAGCTCATAGTATCCCTAAATACATAAATCAGACAATTTGACCTTTTTGCACTTAAACTGACCTTTGACCTTTTACACTGAAAACCATTGCAAATGAGTTCATTTCACATTTTTCCAAAGTGACTGATATATAATAGTGTAAAACAAGCATAAATAAGATTTTTCTTCATGAATTTTATGACTTTTCATGATTTTGTATTTTTGCTTATGGTTACAGACCTCAGTTGTGACTTGACACTCAAAATTAGCCAATTTTGGACTTAACACATTTAGTGTTATGCACCCATATTTCAATAATTTTGCTGAAACAACATGAATGTTGATACTTTTTCAATTCAGGAGAATTAAAACATATTTCTATACTGTATTTATGACCAAGTGCAAATTTTCACAATTTTGGAAAACATTTGTTTCCATGGCAACCACAAAAAATTGCAAAATATTACCCCCAAATAGGCCATATTCATAGAATCAGATGGTAAACAAACCTCGAACTACATACAATGGCACACATTTTCCCTGAATCTTAAATATTCCACTTTTTCTTTGTGAAGGAAAACCAGGGTCTTGTTGGATTCATTTTTCAGAAATTTGGGAAATGTGCCAACCATGCTAAAAGCACATGGCAATGTTTACATCCAAAATGTGGTCTTGCCATAGGAAGTGTATGGTGCGGCGGAAGTCCTTATGCCGGAAATATAGTGCTATAGTCAATCAATTCAGGTTTAAAGTTTTGCAAACCTAAGAACCTCTCACCATGGCAATTATTGCAAAACTACTACCTATTAACAAATTTAAATGAGCATGGTCTAAGGAAAGGCATCTGGGTTTGTTTTATGCTACTTTGACCGTCCCACATCTGGCCTTATCACGACTGAGGTCTCATACCATTGGATGGAGGGGCGACCATGGTGCAATTTGACAAGGAGAAACGAGTCGGGTCGGGTTGAGTTAGGGAGGCGTAGCACACAATAATAATTTAAAAGGTCAGAATACATTATTTATGGAAGTACAAAAAATATATTCTGGCCTTTAAATTATATTGTGTGCTGCGCTTCCCGACCCGTAAAATTCAAAGCAGTGTGTGCATGTCATACACATTTCTCCTCGTCAAATTGCATCCATGGTCGCCCCTCCATCCAATGCTGCTTAATGTTCTTTCACGTTTTCTTCATAATTGCGCCTCCTGTTGCTTTCCGTTTTTTGTGTTTTCCCTGGAATAGCTCCTGGAAACGTATATTTTTGTAATAACGGAAGTCGGATGGCAATAATAAAATTCTAATTGGATCGAAACTATAATTCCGAATTTTTGGAGCTTTCTATTTTCCGAACTGGTTACCGGACATACGGTCCGGAAAAATCTGATTTTTTATCGGACCAGCGGTAATTTTATCGGACTTGTCCGACGGTCCGACGAAGTTTGGCACACACTGCTGTCCTCCATTGACTTGTATTCACTAGGGTTTGCACAAACCTGGATTAATCATTGAATTCGTAATTTTCAGAAAAGTCATTGAAATGTTTTAGAAAAGTTCTTTAGGTCTTGATATAAAATAATAATCTGAACTTGTTCTTCATGAACAATGAAATAATCTGTATATCAGTTTCTATATAACAGAATTTTTATTCTGAAAGTTATTTGATATACTAGGACATAGATTATTTTCTTTATACAGGAATTGAAGCAACAGATGTAGGAAGTCTGTTAGAACAGTTTGAAGAAGGTAGGTCTTTATCAACTACAGGTTATTTACAACCATTATTCATCATCTTCTTTTTTTTTACACTTCTGTGTCATGTAGCAGATCAGATGCGTGCAATGCATTATAAATTTAAAAACATTAACGTGTATACATGTAAGTATTTGAATTTTAAAATTTAAATTTTATCAAGATACAAAATGGTTATTTTACGATTAAAAGCAAAAGTAAATATCGTTAAGGTCTATATTTTAAATAAATGTATTAAATTATATCTAATGAAAGAAGATACTGATGCAAAAGATGTTGGAAGGACAAGGTATTTGAGTTGCATTTAGTTAAAAAGTATCTCAATATTTGCATATTCTTTGCACAGAATGACAAAAACAAGAACAAAACAAAAACTAAACCCCCCAATAAAACACTGGCATCAAACTTATGTTAACACATTGTAAACTTTGATTGATTACAGTCAAACCTGTCTTAAACCTCTCCTCTATATAAGGGCCACCTGCCGTTAAAGGTCAGTAAAATGTCCCAATCGCTCTATATAAAGGCCACTTTTACAGGTTCTCCTGAGTGGCCATTATAGACAGGTTTGACTGTATATGTAATAAATTTGTTGTGTAACTTAGTATACATCTGTTACAGTGTCGCAAGGACTAAGTGATACAGATTCCATATTTTCCTCATCATCATCATTCTCGGTGGATAACGGCAACAACAAAATGTAAGTGTAGAAATGACTCTGACATTGAGGCTGAAAACAAGTTGCTCATATGGTCATTTGAGAAATAATTTACAGGAGTGCTGATTCAACAAGCTGCTTATAATTATGGAGGTGACAAGTAATTTACAAGAGTCTGATTCAAGCTCTTTTAATGTTGATCATTAGAGGATCATTAAGATCACAAAATATTGATGATTTGAAATGATCTGATTATAGAAATACTGTTGATTAGATGGCATGGCAATAAAATAGACATTTGATTAAGGTTTAAATACTGTTTTTCCTCTGTCTGTATTATAAGAATCGCCCTATCCTTACATTGCAATGTTTATTTCAAATATCTATACTTACCTGCATCACACTCCTTATCGTTCATGTTAATCAATCAATTTTGATTTAACTTGGAACAAATGTAGATTAAACTTGAGACAATGTGTCACATGACATACCGTAATCCTTCTATGTATTCGGACGAATTTTAATAATTTCATTTTCAAGTGTCCGGGAATTTAGAGGAAATATGAAAATTATACACTTGGAAAAATGGGGGTGTCCGAATATTTAGAGTTGTCCGATATTTAGGAGCCGATAATATGTCTCGCTGCCCTCCCGTAAATGCAAGACCCTATCAACGACGATACGCACATGGATATCATCTATAGTATCAATTTTCAAATAAAGTTCATGTTGAAATTACCTTTTGTGTTGTTTATTTCACAAAAAAAAATCGTTTTTTGAAGTGTTTGTTGACCAATAATCATGATCCAATGTGTAATACACATCGAAGGACGCCATTTTTTGTAAGCAAATCGCGTGATTTTTGTCAGTAGTTCCCACCGTTTGAGGTTCACCGTTACCCACTTCGTCTTCTGTCACTGTCTACGGTCAAAATTTTTATAATTAATAATGGTCAAGAATATTTTTTAGTCAAGAAATTCCACATTTTGTACGATTAAGAACCAAGACATGCATGAATGGGGTTCGCCGTGATCAATATAGCTTTTGTTTAAAAATCTATGTTATCACTCACAGAACACAATAGTTTACAAATACATTGTTTTAACTCACGTTTCAAACAATTTCAATCTTAGGAAAAACAATAAATACATCGTAATGTCCATCTTCCCGTTTTTAGACAAATGAAAGTATCAGAGGATCGGGAATTCCCATAGTTGACATGCACTGAATCAGAAGGGATTCCACAAGTTTCTCATCCAATGAAATTCATTGATAACGTCACTTCCTGAAAAAATGTCTTTGATGTTAGATTTGTGTGCCGACAGAACTTCTGGTCTCGTACGATGTTTCTTACCCACGATTTTTAATTTCAATCAACTTTCACTTTCAAAGAATATTAAAACACTTAATGCAGGTATGGCTATATTCAGCTTACATTAAAAACGTAAATACATCGTAAAATACTTGTCCTCAAAGTTACAATCATGACTCCATCACGCAAATACACAACGCAACAAACACATAAAAATAACAAATTCTAATATAAATTAACAACAAAACAACAACATTTCTTCTTGGTTTTATTCAATATTAATTATAAGCAATATGTATTGCTTGTTACGGGTGAATTCCAACAAAATCGCGTCCGGATTTAGAGGCAAAAAAATGCCGTCCGAAATTAGAGGAAATTTGAAAATTATTGAAATTTCAAAATTGGGGTGTCCGAAAACATAGAGGGTCCGAATATATAGAAGGATTACGGTAGTATATATAACATTTTTGAACAAGATGTAAGAACAAGTAGTATTTATTTATATTTTTTCTTTGTAGGACATTTACAGAAGTAATACAGAATCCTGTAAAGTCTGTAACAGAACCTAAACAGAATAAAGAGGAGGAAGCTGGTAATTATTTCTTATCATCAATGACATATAATTCCTATATGAGTACATATTTTGAATTTTAGATTTTTTTTAATATATAGGCTGCAGAGGGGCTAAATATGGATAGCTGGTGGCTGAAAAGCTAACAAGAGATAGAAATGAGCTGCTGAAAAGTTGTTGAGATATAAAATCTAGATATGATTTTTCTCTTTGAATATTATAAGATACTGTAGATAATTTATTTATGAGCGTTGATATATATATATATATATATATTTATACTGAAAAGGATATATGTTAGTGTATTGCTAACTAAAAAATTTCTTTTTTCTCTGTCATTTTAAGACAACTGCATGGTTCATTTTTGCTCTAATAGATCCTTCAAGGATGGTGGAGAAAATTGACTGTCCAGAGAAACCATCTACTTTCAGCAAATGAACTTTCTTGCACTAGAATCTGTCCCAAGGGGGACTTGAACTTAGGGGTATGATAGGAACTGTGATCTGTAATCACATGTTTTTGACCATTCAGTCACTTGGGGCCCTCTCAGCATAAACAAATCATAGTGGTCCAGATTTATGTAATATATAGTATATATTAATTTTAAATATTCTGTATTTGTAGACATAAAATTAACGGATGATCTAATTAAGAAGATCAGAGCTAAAATTAAAAGAAAGTCGGCCATCATGTTGCCAATGGGAACACCATCCAAAAATGGAAGGGGTAGTGCTACAGTTATACCAGTAAACCGACAGACTTCAAAGTTACAAAAAATAATGATGCAGAAATCTCAATCGCCGACAATCTGACTTCACTGAGTTCATATACACCTGAACCAGATAATAGTTCAAATTTATCTACAGCTAGTGAGGGTTCAAAACCTAAAAAATCTGTAGAGATAGGAGGGAAATTTGAAGTCAGTAACGATTATTATGACCTATCACTGATCATGATTATTGTGTAAATTCAATTAAACCTGGAAATAGTGTTGATAGTTCAAAGACAAATGTGGATAAATTCTGTGAAATGTATCCAGAAGAGGATATATTAGATTTAGAAGATGGAGAAATTAATGATTTGGACTTTGACAAGGAAAACCAAAATGATAGCAGAGATTCCGGTATACACGAACCATTCACGTCATTGAAAAGACCAGACAATCTCGAACAAAAAGGAATTATCGCAATAAACGAGAGGATAGCCCTGAGAGAACTGGCGATGAAAAATACTTTGACAAAATTCCTTCTTATTATACTGCATTATCTCTGTCGTCAAAACCACCTAAAAAGAATTCCACAAAACCTGTTAATCAGACAGAATTACAGATCATGACTTTATACAGCGTGACCCTTCTCCTAGTAGGACTCGACATTGTGCAGTAAAATTCCAGCCTATCACAGTTGTTTTACAAACAGTACTAAATATGACTCAAGGGCTGGGAATAATGATGAATTATCTATAGATTTTAGTCAAGACAGTAAACTTTCAAGTGGATATTCTAGTCGCAGTTATTCTCCTTCAGACATGGTCATTAGTTCAAGACATTGTTCAAGGTCAAGGTCTAGATCTTGGTCACGGTCAAGATCAAGATCACGTTCAGGATCACCTAACAATAGTTCAAAGTTGCGTGATAGAAGAATGAGAGGAAGGAGGCGCAGGAGAGGTTCATACTCATCAGATTCTAGATCTAGATCAAGGTCATCAGATTATTCAAGGTCACGGTAAGTAAAAAATTATCATTTTCAAACCAACATTTCCACTTCAGCTGGTTTGACTACATGCCATGTACTCATGGCTTTATCATTATTTTTCATACATGCATCATAAGCTACCTGTTCATAAAGTACTATTGAACATTTTATTTCGGCTAAATTGAAGTGTAATAAAGATATTGATATTGTACTGGAATTTGATAATTGATCTACCTTTATGATTAAGTTAGTTTAGATGCAGACCTACATGTAGTCCAAGGCTTCTTTCTTTTTGTTTTGCTTCAAAAGTATTTACAAAATGTTTTTCATATCTCATAATGTGTATTAAATTTATGGAATTAACATACTAGATTGACTTGAATATTTCTTTTCATTGCAGATCTCATTCCCGTTCATGTTCTCGCTCAAGATCTAGGTCAAGGTCCAGAAGATCTAGGTCGCGTTCCAGGAGTGTACTAAAACGGTATGTTACGGTTTCTTTTGATTGATTCTATCTTTAAGGCTGATGCAAAGCTGTTAAATTTTCATTAGTAAAAATCCATTGTAGATGGTTAACAGTTCTATAGTTTTCAATCTTAAGATTTTTCAAAGGGGACAGTCTAAACACCATAACAGTAATATTTTTGCATTCATTAAATGTTAAATATGGCCCTATGATTTATGTGGTAAATAATGGGATCAATGGCCCCCTCTGGAATGAACACTAGGAGTTTCAGGGATAGAAGTTGAGCATGCAATTGTGCTAAATTTGACCTTAATTTTGAAGTAGATCCCAGGTGATATATAAGCTACTAGTCATTCTTTAGAATGAAAATAAAAATTTGGTCCACTTTCCACATATTCTGGGTAACGGAATCATTTTAAACAAGAATTTAAATGACGATCGTTATCACACATGCAAATAAATTCATTTTTATAATAAAAAAAACTTGCACAGGTTTCAGTGATTCAGCAACCTACAGATTAAAGGCCTGTGCAGTTTTAAGCAACCACCTAAAAAGTTACTTGGTAGAGTGCTTGCTCCATAAGTTGGAGGTTGTGGGTTCGAGCCCCGACCGGGTCTGACCAAAGACTTGAAAGTGGGTAGTGACTTCTTTTGGCAAGCACTCGACATTACAAAATGAAAGTCTTGGTTCTTTCGGATGGGAACTTAAAATAAATGAGGTTGTGTCATGATGGGTTTGACACGATAAAGAACCCTGCTGTATATTGCCATCAGCGCAACACACAGGCAAAATTTCTGCACCTTTGCCTATAGCTGGTGACGTCTCAATATAAGTGAAATATTCTTGACTGGGACATTAGTCATTAAACACCATTACGCAACTCAACTCAATAAAAAATTAATCGGATAGCTTTAAAGCATTTGAACCATATTTATTACAGTTTTAAAGGGTAATTGTTTGATTATTTTCATTCCAAGACAAGATGTATATACAGTTAAATATCAGTTATTATTTATATTATACAGTGATGACTCCATTGAAAGAAAACGAGAAGAAAGACAAAAAATGAGAGAAGAGGAAAAGAAAGTTCAGATTGTAAGTACATGTTTATTATATTGGTAGAGAGAGAGAGAACAATACAAAAATGAATGCATTATGATTTTAAGGTCATAGTCCAAGACAGGTAACTTTTGGATGGACTGATTACTTTTTCAGTAGTTCCCTATATACCTAGAAATTATCAAAGCAAGGACTGTTTGAAAATGGTTTGACTTATTTTGAACATTAAGTCATGTCTAGAAAAATCACCTGATTTACAGTATCAACAATGACGCAGGTTGATTGATGATTACGTTTTATCTTGTTAAGATCTTTAGCAAGCATTTTCAGACAGCAACAATCTGATATTTACACATATTTTGTTTTATCTTGCAGGAGGAACGTAGAATAGTATATGTAGGTAAAATACCACAAGACTACACCAAGTCACAGTTACGTAGGAGATTCCGTAGATTTGGTGAGATTGAAGAAGTTAGCACTCATTTCAGAGAAGCAGGGTAATTATTATCTTCAGAAAATTTGGTCTTTAAAAAGTGTTGTTATCACTATAGCTGTTTGAAGTATTCGATTTAAAGTTGTTATACAATGCAATTTCAGATTGCTATAATCAAGTGAACTTTGATAAATTTATTAAATTTGGACACTTAACAAGCATGGAAAGAGTGATTTCACTCTGTTTTCGCCCCATCACATGGAGAAAAGTCGATTTTTGAGTTTTCAAAACATAAAAGTTTTTTAATTTTAAATTTTAACAAAAATCTAACTTTGCATAAATCTAAGGTTATTTTTATCTATATTGTTTAATTTATAATATATGGGGGGGGGGGGGTGTCTTGCCTTGTCAGAACCAATCTGAACATTCTGACAACTAGTTTTAATAATGTTATATTTATTTTTCTTGCAGTGATAATTATGGATTTGTGACATTTGCCTATACTTGTGATGCTTATGCAGCTGTAGAAAGTAAGTATTGTTCTAAGTCTAGAGATGGAATTACGTAAAGTTTACATGTCAGAACTTTAACTGTGCCATATTTGGGGTCATAATTTGGTCACACTTAAAAATCTTTAGGGTATGTTTTTCACAATTTTCAACAATAATGGTATTTTTCATCTTCACAACTTTGCCTACTTGTTTGATATATTATGTTCACAAACAATTTAGCCCCAATCCCATTCAGAACATATTGAAATCAGTCACATAAATGTGCCTTTTATAAATTTTATGGGAGATAGCAGTTGAGATTTATGGTAATTCAATACCCATTTGTTTTCAGCTGACTTTTTTTTCACTTTTTGGAAACTAAGATGAAATAGATGAAGTAGAATTTTGCATTATGTTGCTTTCTATGTTTAAATTCTCTTGTATTGTTTTTCTGCAAGATTTGAGCTCTTTAATTGATTTATGTTTGAAATTTAAAAACGAAAAGCAAAAAAGTACATATTGTTTTTAAGTCAACTTTTCATTAGACTTTATCTGAAACATTTGTATACAAACACGGTTTACATAAATGTGGAAAAGCTTTGAGTTCATGATTTGTTAGATAATGTTATAATTCTGGTTGTCTTTGCTAAACCATTTATCTGATTGTCATATGTACTTATTCTTTTCTTTTTTTAACAGAGGGTAATGCTATACCAGGAGAACAACATTTTGATCTATGTTTTGGAGGCAGACGTCAGTTTTGTGATACAGAATATGCTGATTTAGGTAAGAAGGTCTTAATTTTGACTTTGTTTGAAGTGACTTTCTTAAGTAGCTCTTCCAGAGTGCCAGCTTGTTGATTACATGGGGGCACTCCTGTTTCCTTTACCATTCCAGAACGGACCACCTTGATATAGTTTATATGATTGGGATACTACACAATTGCAGCATCTACTAATTTTAGAGATCTAACACATTCAAATTATAAAAATATATGTTTTTCGGTCAAAAAATGAAAATTTGTACTACAAGTTAAATAATATATATTCTAGATCTCATAATAAGCTATATACATGTAAATCCCTGAAATTACACCCAGTGAAAAGGTTGGAAATGACAAAATTCGAACATTTGAACCTGTGAAATAAAGCACATTTACAGTATGCTTCATACACTAAAATGTGTTATAAGTTGGCAGAATGAAAATTTGTTGTTTTCTTTATTGATAGATGGTAATATGGAGATGCAGGAAGAGTTTGATACATTACCACAGGGCAGTGACACTGTTGATTTTGATGAACTGTTAAAGCAGGCGGTAAAACAGGCATCTGGAAAATCGTGACAACATCACCATGTAACTAGTAGCATAATACTGCAATAGAAGTGAAATGCTCACAGACAGATCTCGTGTATACAAGTGTAATATTGTGTGTGTTATGAAAGGATTGTGTAAAAGTTCTTTACTTATTGATTGTCATAATGATATGAAACATTTATAACATGGTTACAAAGCTAAAAGATGGCTATTTTACGAAGGAAATATACTTTGTTTTAAGAGTTTGAATGCTATCAATTATTTCATCAATCCGTTGAATAAGAATTTGTTTGAAATTCACCACATTTATTTCAAAATCATATTGACATCTTTTTCATACATCCAAATTATTTTTTACTCTGGATCATTTTGTTGTTGGTAGATTTCAGTATTACAGTGTTGTGGTTTTATCTGAATGGTATTGAAATGTAAAGAAATTAAATTTATGATTATTACAGTAGTATCTATCTAGGGTTAAAAATGATTGCTTGTCATTGATCGATCCAAATATTACTGATTGCTTGTCAGTGATCTATCCAACTATTACTGGTTGTGGATATAAAATTTAGAAATAATGAAATAAACATATTAAATGATTTCAATTGCCATAAGTACACAACATTGATTTTGATCAATTTAAAAGTAGAAATTCCCGAGTACTATCATCATTATTGGTTTTTGTCAAATGGAATAAATTTACCATTTTTCCTTTGATTTTACATTGTGTCGCTTAAAAAGCAATTGCTCCAATTTATTACCTATACGTTCAATTATATAAATTTTGACAACATTGAATGGTGATCTAGATTTTAGCATTGGTTTAGCATTTCATACATCAGAAATACTGCAAAAATTGCTGTGATGAAATTGAATTGGGTTGTTTTGGAAAATTGTATACATAATTAATTTTTGTCACTTGTTTCTGATTTGATGGTTGGTGAAGGTTTATTATTTTTAGTTTTAACTTTGTAAATTCTTTGAATAGAGAATGAATGAATGAATACATATATTTTTGACAGTCATTGCATGTTGCACAACTTGCTACCTTGCCATTGCAGTGTTCTCTTGAACCCACGTTAGTGTTCAATAATAATCAACTAAAGTCATTTAAATTTTTGACCATTTGTTTGAATGTTTTTTATAGTTGCTTGTCCAAAAATGGAGGGGTTAAGATTACCTGCCTGTTAAGGTTTTGATTGCCTTTGTCGTAATTGTCTCACAAATCGGTCAGGAATTCATGGAATGAAACAATCTGGCTGTTTGTATTGAGTTATGTATGCCAGGTATTTATTGGTGTGACAAGGTGTTTGAAAGAAAATTGTGATAATAAGCGCACAAGAAATGTTTTATACACCCCATGTAATAAACATGTATTTACTTTTATTGGTTGAAAACCTTAACTGAATCAAATCTATTGAGATCCTGACTTATATAAATGTAGACAAAAATATATTTACTGCTCATCTTTAAAGCTGGTTTTCAATAACTATAATTAGAAATACAGCTACACATATTTTGAATGGTTAAAATAGAAATTGCTGACAGAATTTTGTATATATGTGTGTATATATATACTCTTTATAAAATAGCAATGAAACGATTATCAGTGACAATCGAAAAATCGTCACCATAAGCTTAACAATTTAGACTTGTGTTTACAATTAACCCATTCAATTATCAGCAAATGGGGTGCACACTCTATATAAGTGAGTTTATCGTAGTTTATAACATTGTCCCCTTTTACAAAATAAATATTTGAAATTTGGTTAATTGGTTAATATTACTGGTATATATCAATGAATCCTTTAATGTTTTTCAATAAACTGCTTTTCTACTAGTGCTTACCATCCTATTTTATACTTGAAAAATATTATTCATTTTAGAGAATATTTTTATATAAAAAAATTAATTAGATTTTGTCTTGGTTAAATGCTAGCCAGTATGTTGGATTAGACAGGGAGAGGAGAGGGTTATAGTGCACTTGAAGTAATTTGAAGTATATATATTTTAGTTTTTTCCTTGATAAGTGACATTAGCTGCTGGTAAGATTTCTATCCCTAATTCCTTGTCCCTAGATATTCTTTGTTACGACAATAGTTACATTTGTAAGTAACACTTTTCTAAATTGTTTTTATTACTCTTCTATACATAATAGTGCTCTTAACTTTTTGATATAATTTTTGTATCCTCTAATTTTGGATTGTTAATGAAATGTTTTATTTGTTCTTTTTTGGCTTGTATATATATATATAATTGTTAACTTGTTTATATTTGCACAGTTTAATGACATCACTCTTGGTTTTTTTATTACTCCTTGGTTACTTACACTATGTTTAATATGTTAATTACATGCAAATTTTTGCATTGTTGATTGTTATTTTATTGGTTCAATTGATGGTATTGATACGCAATAGTGTTTCACAAATATTTTTTTTTTGAAAGTCCCAACACAAAATAATGTATCTTTGTCTCACCTGACTTGGCATTGTAAAGTTTGATGTTCAAGTGTTTGTCCTATAGGTGAATTATTTTGTTTATAAAAGTCTGTATAAAACTACATGTAGTGAACTGATTAATTTTTGATAGTCGTCAGAAATCAGGTGCTATAAAATTTAAAATCTTTGATACTCTGGGTGTAACTGTGCTGTCATGTATGAATGAATAGTGGTAGTAATTTATATGGTATGGGATGGGTAGAAAATAATTCTGAATTTTTATCAATGAAATGGATCTTTTGATTTGTATACAGTCATGTACTTGTATATCTGAAAGCTGGGATGAGAAATAAATAGTGCCATACTTGAATTAAGTTTTGCATAAAAATGATTTTGAGAGTAACGATTGAAATATGAGTTTAAAAGTAGAGCTTAAGGTTTGCTGGTTATCTGTGAAATGTGTCCAGCATCATCAATGTGTGTCGTATTGTTGTAATACAGTTACATCATTTTATCATTCATGCAAACATCATCAGATCTGCATTATAATTTTATTACTATTTTACCAAGTACTAAAAGCTTGTACCATTGAATTTTGGAAAAATAAGTTACTGGTTTAGCAAGGTCTTTATGAATGAAATATATCATTGTTTCTCGGCAGAGCCTTGTTTGAGATGAAAATATCAGACCACTCGACTGGAATTTCTTTATCTCAATCTGAAACTCATTTTAGATTTCTCTTTATAACATTAAATATAATATGTCCCAAAATTAGTAGGATGTAATTAAATCATATTGGTATAATATCACCCAGATCTCCTACAGTAGGTTGCTAGTCATCCTATATTGTAACATGAAATTACATTATCTTTCCAGTGGTGTTACTTGCCCATACTCCCAACATTATGATTATTTTGTTCTATAGTGGGTAATTTTTACTATACCCGTTTTAATTTTGCAGCATTAAACTTTCGTTTTAGAATAAAATTCCTTATCAGTAGTGCTTAGACAAAAATTGTGGAAATAATTTTTTTTTTTATTTCATGAATTTGATATTCCAGGATTGTACAACAAAAAACATCACACATTTGTGTTTCTATACATATAGTAATGAATTTGTTAAGCTCTTTGAATAAATGCTTATGCAACTTGTTTCAACTGATTTAATAAATTCACCATTACATAAAACACTCCATCAGTTTAGATTTTCAAATGTCTATGAAATAAATTATTAACATGACACTGCAGCATTCTACTTTGGTTATTAGAGTGCTTCTGTTTTTATTGGAAGTTATTTCATATTTGGGGCATTATTATAGGTAATGACACTGTTGTTCCCTTAAAAGGACAATAGTCCTCGCATATTCCTCTTAGTTCTAGCAAACTAAAATATAATTACAGTCTAATCATGTTAAAAATATGTTTATCATTGAAGCTTTTTTCATTGCATTTAGAACTTTAGTAGAATTTTGTTTTGTACATGTACACACTACTTGCATAAGACATCAAATAATGAACTACATTTATACATATTATAAATAAACTGTTGGGAATATTTGATAATATTAAATAAAACAAAAACATTACAACTTTTAAGTGTCTGTTATTTTATTTCAGTGTATAATCTTTCTGTTACCCATAGTTGTATTTTAGGCAAAGTAAATTCAAAGATAATTTTCTTATGGAAGATCAAGAAGGAGACTGTTTCATCTTTTTGTCTATGTTAAGTTTGGTCCCCAGTGCACTTGGGATCCAGTGCCTTTTACCGTTTAGGACAATTCCATTATGAGTGATAGCTTGCTGAAGGGCGGATGTTTTTCTGTGGGCATTCTGGTTTGCTCTATCCCTGAATTGATCGCCTCTATATAAGTGAAAAAATATGAGTGACGGGACATAAAACTTCATCACTCCATCCCACTTCACGTTCTATAAATTATAGAGGGCAAAGATGGAGGGCGGGTGTCCTAGGGTCCAGGTCCCATAAATGACTTATCAACATTACGAGCAAAAACAAAGAACATGTCCAGATTCCATAAATTATCGACTACTTTTAAGAGCAAAGATGGAAGACACAAGTCCCATAAATTATCGACTACTTTAAGAGCAAAGATGGAGGAGATCTAGTGCTTTTCCAGCTGAGCAAAAATCGGGGACTGATTGTCTTGGCATAAATCTTATTAACATAGAAGAAAATGTGTACTTGTCATCAGCCAACGCAACCAAAAGTTGAGTTGAGTAATGGTGTTTAACGTCCAAGTCAAGAAAATTTTACTTAAATCGAGACCTCGCAACCTATAAGCGAAGTTGCAGACATTTTGTCTGTGCTTGCGCTGATGGCATTACAGAGCAGGGATCTGGTTTATTGAAAGTCCCCATCCGAAAGAACCGCGACACTCATTTCGTAGCACCGAGTGCTTGACGAAAGAACCGCCAATACCCACTTTCGAGTCTTGGGGTCAAACCCGATCGAACCCAAAACCCGATCGAACCCACAATCTCCATGCGAGCACTCTACAATTTGAGCTACCGCAGTGGTAAACAACGCAACCAAGAACACAACAAACTTTTACTTATGAAACTGTTAAATAAGACCATAAAAGACGAAGGTGGGACGGGTGGTTGTGAAATTTCCCGACCGTTTTGTCGAGAACTGGGGCAAACGACCTGTGGTGACCGTGTTGTTGTAGTACTATCGCAGTATCCTTAAGCATCCTACATTTTAAAACCAATAATTTTTTAACTATAGCAAGTGTAGCTGCATAATATGTACCCGGCAATAGCAAGAGCAACCAAAATGATGACCCAACAAGCCAGGGGTAATCCAACAGACCCAGCGTCATTTACCATTACAAAACGGTATCAAGTTGTTTGATTGAAGCAATTTTGTAAGACCTTGACTATCGGGTTTTAAACCAAAAGAAATTTTCTCTTATCATACACTCGGGGCTTTGTCCAACTTCAGCAATGTTTTAGCATTATGTTTTATTTTTATACATTCTGTTAATTTGTAGACGTGTACAAAATATATTCAAACACCTGAACACCGGACACTGGTTTCACAATCATTCCTAAGACTAGATTTTCCTTAATTTAAAAATACTCTTGTCTAACATTGGAATTTTTGGACTATGTACTACCTCCCATAACCACTGATCGACTAGACCTCTTGAGTTGCATGAACACTTCTGGTGATGCTTCTTTCAATGACTGCTGTTCGAATCGTCACCCATTTGCTCTAGGTCATACTCTATATAGCAGCTTGTTTTAAAATTTATTGGTTTGAAACTGTTTAAGATGGACCTAAACGCATTTAAGGAGGGGAAATAGCATAGTTAAGTTTACATATCTAGTGCATTCCATAATTTAACAACTTTCTGTGATGTTCTGTCTTAAATATGTCTGTTATTCCATCGTTACCCGTTTCATCTTTGATGTCTCCTTTCAGGAGTAGTCTACGACACTGTCGAAATCTTGATTAAAATCGAAATACATATATTATAGCTATTATCTTGTCTTGATCGATAGCTTCAGTATAGTCCTCAAATACCTCTAAAAGTCATATGAAACATGACCGTCATTTTCTCTGTTCGTCAACCACTGCGGTAGCTCAGTTGGTAGAGTGTTCCTTGAAAGTGGGTAGTGACTGTTCTTTGCGGCCAAGCATTCGGCATTACGAAATGAAAGTCGCGTGTCTTTCGGACGGTAACTTAAAATAAACGAGCTCCTGTGTCATGATAGGCTTGGCACGATAAAGTACCCTGCTGTATAATGTCATGAGCGCAACGCACAGGCAAAGTTTCTGCACATTCGTCTCAGTATGGCTGGCGCCGTCTCGATATGCGAAACTTTCTTGATTGGGGTGTTAAACATCATTATTAGCGGTGGCTTTTTGCATAATCTTGCCCAGTTACTGATTTTGAACTAAGTAATTGTCACAGGATGTTTTACTACCGCTCTTGTGGATTGACTTTGGCTAATCTCCAGTCTATAAACTTCTTTAGTCCAAAGACTTTCTAAATACAAATGAAAGAGGTTGGTATAATTTCGTTCACAATTTCCTTCAAGAATGGAGATTGTCTGGTCTACAGGATTAACAAAAAGTCCGTAAATTATTTATTTATGAACTTCTGTGTTCCCCTAATTGGTATGGAAATCCGCAGTCAATAACTAAGGGATACTAGTAGACTACTAGTCCGTGACCATTTCTAACAAATGTTGATTTTAAAACTACATGTACCAGCTGTTCTTTAATGAGATTCTTCATTAGTACCCAACCTTCTTATCCAGCTTTCACATTACACTTAGATCTCGTGTATACATAGTGTCGGGCTATGATTAAGTACGTGGACTATATAATTAGCCCGAGATTCCTCTGGCCCGAATTTTTTTTTTTTTTTTTTATCAATTTCGGGCCAGAGATCGGGCTTCATTATTTTACATAACGTGATGCCGTTGAAATCCTACGGCAGGGTAAGATTTAATTTGGCGGATATGTTCACTTTATTTTCACGGGCATTGGGTAATGAACCAGTCAGATCGCTTACCTGAACCTTTATTCACAAGAATCCATCGAAAAAACTACGTTGCAACTCCGTTTTATATCCATTCCAGCCATATAAATCCAACACTTGTGTATCTGAAAAGGGAGACTTTAACCCGCGAGATCTCGCGTTATTTGAATATCATAACATAAAAAATGGCGAGATGATGAAGGATGTGTTGGATTTATATGGCTGGAATGGATATAAAACGGAGTTGCCACGTAGTTTTTTCGATGGATTCTTGTGAATAAAGGTTCAAGTAAGCGATCTGACTGGTTCATTACCCAATGCCCGTGAAAATAAAGTGAACATATCCGCCAAATTAAATCTTACCCTGCCGTAGGATTTCAACGGCATCACGTTATGTAAAATAATGAAGCCCGATCTCTGGCCCGAAATTGATAAAAAAAAAAAAATTTCGGGCCAGAGGAATCTCGGGCTACTATATAATTAACACTGGCGTGAATTACGCATTTTAGCTCACACTTTATTTTGCAATGTTTTATCATGCCTTTAAATAAATAAATAAATAAATAAATAAATAAATAAAGTTATTTCTCGTTGCATATTTACGGTATAATAACACCCAGGTTTTAATATACCGTCCGTTCCGTTAACCAATTTTACTTGTAACTTTACATTGAAAACGTTACTTCCGGGTAAATGAAAAACGTGTTATTATCATTATTAATCATTATGTTGTTCTAAAACTAAGTATTCTGAAAATGACTGATGAAGCCGGTATACCAGAAGAATTGAAGGAAAAGCTAGCATCTTTTGACTCATCCCTATCCCAAGTGGAATCGATTTTACAACCGTTGTTGCAAGTTCCACAGAATGAAGTATTTGAGAAGGTATCTACCAGCACAGGGGTCTGGAATGAGGATACATGTATTTATCTTTGGGGAAAAAATCTCATCACTGGTAACTAAAAATCCGGGTTGAGATGATGATATTTTTTCAGAGTGATAAATATTCTGATTCCAGACCCCTGTGAAAAAAATGAGCTGGCACATCTTATAATAATTTGTGAAGGGGTATAAAATGTGTAGGCGGGCTGGCAAAATCTTACACCCAATTTTCAATGATCTATATTTCAATAAATATCGATTGGATTTTTATAATATTTTCACACAATATTGGGCATGATCTCAATTTTTAAAATATATTTTGATTTAAAAAAAATATTTGATATTTTTGAAGTTATTACAAAAAACATGGGCTACACTTTTTTCAATATGTCAAAATTCATCCGAGACAGGATAACAAAATTTTACAACCCAATTTTCAGTTATCTATATTTCCATAAATATGTATTGGATTTATATAGTATTTTGACATAATATCCGGCATGACCTATATTTTTAAAATATGTTTTTGATTTTAAAAAATAAATATTATTTTTGAAGTTATTAAAGAAAATACGGGCTACACTTTTTCCAATCGGTCAAAATTCATCCGAGGCAGGACGGTAAGCTTTGAACATTGATCGATATCTCTTCAATGATGCTTGCCTATTAAAATTTGCAACAAATACGCGGTGGATATATATCTTTGATACCACCAAATGGTACTTCCTATAATGCAGTGGTTTTCTTTTTATAACCGATTGTTTGTGACATTTGATTGTTCTATAAGTACGACGCCATAAGTTATTTTTCTGTAAATCCCTCCTGTGTAATGGTGAACCTGTCGTGACTTGATCAAAGATGGCCGTGTACTAACAATAAACTGTCACAAACAATCGTTTATAAAAAGAAAACCACTCCATTATATGGAATACCCTTTGTTGTTATTAAAGAGATATATCCACCGCGTATTTGTTGAAAAATTTAATAGGCAAGCATAATTATGTGGAGAGATATCGATCAATGTTCAAACCTCACTCGTCCTACCTCGCATGAATTTTGACCGATTGGAAAAAGTGTAGCCCGTATTTTCTTTAATAACTTCAAAAATTTCAAATATTTTTTAAATTAAAAAATATATTTAAACAATTTAGGTCATGCCCGATATTATGTAAAAATATTATAAAAATCCAAAAGATATTTATTGAAATATAGATCAATGAAAATTGGGTGGTAAAATTTTGTTATCCTGTCTCGGATGAATTTTTACTGATTGAAAAAAGTGTAGCCCATGTTTTTTGTAATAGCTTAAAAAATATCAAGTATTTTTTAAAACCAAAAATATATTTTAAAAATTGAGGTCATGCCCAATATTATGTGTAAATATTATAAGAATCCAATAGACATTTATTGAAATATAGATCATTGAAAATTTGGTGTAAGATTTTGCCAGCCCGCCTTCACATTTTATACCCCCTCATAATTTGTGAGACATCGTCTAGTTGATAATTACATACCACACCATTCTTGTTCTGTAAGATATTATCTTGCAATACACTCCCTACACCATATGGTGCTTTTCTTACAAAGATTTATCGATGAAGTCAGAGGTGTATTGATAAGTTGAGAACCATTTCAGAATATTGTGACCAGAGAAATGGAATCGATCACTATTTATGGTGTCAAGGAACTTGTTCTGTTATATTTGTTCAGAATTCAGCTTTGCCAGATAAGGATATCTTGATCTTCACTGACATTCTATAATATAATATATTTGGTCCAGTTTGTGCTAGGCAGCATTGCATTAATATTTAAGTACAGAGCATATGTTTAAACATTTACAATTTTTTGTTTCAGCTTTCTCCACTTGACAGAGCAAAAGTTGAATTAGTAGGAGGATATACAATAAATTCCTTGTTTTGGAGTAAGTAAATATATATCTATACTCTAATATTTTGTATAGTGCTGTAATATGTGGTAAAAATAGTATTGTAATATATTGCCAACATAATTTTGAATGTAGCATAAAAAGTTCTAACAATGAATGATTTCAGTTTAAGTAAAATATGCATAAATGCACTGCTATCAATCTTTAATTTTCAACAACTAGAAAAATCAAGCCTTAATGACTTTACAAGACAAAACAAAGCAATTCTTTAAAGAACATTAAAACAATGAACAAATAAAACAAGTGTTAACCATTTTTTCATTTGTATATAGCTTAGTAAAAAACTTTTAGGCAAATTTTTCGTACCACTGGAAACCCAATATATGCAATCAATATCACTGTACCACCAGCACAACAATTCATACCAATTTTATTGGTGTACCAGTATATTTGTTACAGCCTTAATTTTATTCAGTATTATGCAATGTCAAAGAAGTGCCAAATCCCTGTTATGCAGATCTAATGCTTTTGAAGAAGATATTGTCAGAAAACATTGTTCATCAAAAGCACCAGATTCTTAATATTTAAAAAATTCTTTAAAAAAAAGAACAAAGCTATGCTTTAACATTCAAAGTTTTGCCTTATCATGGTTTTGCAGATCTAATGCTTTTGAAGAAGATATTGTCAGATAAATATTGCACATTAAAATCATCTGATTCTTAAAATTTAAAAATTCTTTAAAAAAAAAAGAACGAAGCTATGCTTTAACATTCAAAGTTTTGCCTTAGGTGGATTTGGTAAAATATAGTTGGTCTTTCTCATTTCAACATCTTAAAAATATTTGAATTTCCACAGTTTTGGTTTAAGCATTACTGATGAGGAATGTGATTCTGAAATGGCTGTCTATTTCTGCAATATCTTTCACTAGGTTTAATAATAAACACATTTGTAGTAAGATATTGTCACTTTGCCAGAAAAAAAAAAAATAATGATAAAAAACATTATTGAGATACTATTCAAGCTGTGGATTAGGGTTTTCATTGCTTGATAAATAAACTTCAGAATCCTTTAAAAAGGTTCTGATGCGAGTCTATACTGTATCAAATTGGCATAAGACAGAAGTTGTCGGCTGCTTTTTACTTTTTTTGAAAAAAATGAATTAGGAGTAGTGTACTGGAGTTTTACATCCCAGTCAAGATTCTTTCACCTAAATGAGACAGTCAATTGACGGATCACTGACTACGCCCACAACATTCCAACAAATGCCCAGTATGCTTGAATAACACACACATAAAAAAGAAAACTCGACCTGAATTGTGCCATTTAATGACGTCACTGACACCAGTACATCATTATTTGCTGTGATGTTGCTTTGGTATCATAATGGTGGCCAGTGTCGGAACATAAAAGGCATGGCTGGTGATGCGTCAATTCTGGGATAGTGGAGGAATCCGAATAGCCAGGAGAAAACCTCTCAACTTTGTACATTGCTTATCACAGATTCATGATCCTGTACTGATCAGATTTAATGAAATTATAATAAAACCCTGTAGAAATCTTGGCAATGATTGTCAACTTCATACTAACCAGTAACCAAGATTATGATTGAAATGATTTTATATTTCCTTTGTAGTGTATTTAAATGTGTGTGGATTAAATCCTAAAGAACATAGTGTGAAACAAGAACTTGTAAGTATTGTGATACTTAAAAAATATAAAATCTATCTAAAAACCTACTACAGTGGAATGATCAACCCCATTAAAGTTCAACTTTTTGTTAAGTAGAGAAATGTTTGTAAATTGTATTCTACTGCACCCAGTATATCATACATACTATAAATCATTGAAATTTTTTTCCTCTGAATTGGTCAATTCTAACCCAATACAGCATGAAAAGTTCTTAAGTAACAGTAATCCAAAAGTTGTGTTTGGCATATCAGCCAAAATCCAAGGTAACTCCTGTTCCTATAAATAGCAGAAACACGAAAGACCATTGCAGATTTATTTTCCAACCACTTTGGTTCCATTCGCAACTACAAAAAGGAGGTGGAATGCCTTTCACAAGATTTGCATGTTATGTATCAAAAATGTAAATTACCTGCCAGTTGAGCATCACAGGCCCTATTGGGCCTCTTGTTTTTAGCTCAGACCTTATCAATAGGCTTCTTTCTTGTATGAATATCTATCTGTATACTTGATTATTGTAATGATAATTTTGATATCATCCCTTTATACATATTTGACCTACATTCATGACGTCATTATATGATGTCATTTATTCACTCGTGTTGCACTTGTGTTTGGGTGTACTGTTCAGATGTATTAACCACATGTTGTCAGTTTAGATTTAAATACACTATTGAACACACGTTCGTGTTATAGTTTATTTTACATGGTGTCAGAATATGGAAGGCATCCCTACCCCCACCATGGACTGGGAGAGCAGCAACCTCCCCGAGGCATGGAAGAAATTTCGACATCATGTCGACCTGATTTTTAATGGACCACTTGAAGACAAGGACGAAAAAGCTAAGTGCTCATATCTATTACTTTGGATTCGGGATAAAGGCCGAGATGTATTTAATACATGGACTGGCATTTCTGAAGAGGACTCTAAAAAACTCAAAACATATTATGACCGTTTTCAGGCATATGTACAACCAAAATTGAACCCGGTTTTTGCCAGGTATAAATTTAATCATGAAATTCAGGGGAGCAGTACATTCGACCAATTTGTCACTAAGTTGAAACTTCTTGCAGCAGATTGCTCATACAAGGATACAGACGATATGATAAGGGATCGTATAGTTTTTGGAATCACGTCAACGAAAATTCGTGAAAAACTTATAAACGAAGGCGAGAAATTGACACTCCAACGTGCAATACACATAGGACAAAATTATGAATATTCACAACAACAATTGTCAATGATGAACAACCAGGAGGTACATTTTGTGGAGTCAAAAACATTTAGTCACGGTTCAAGGAAACATGGCCGAAAATTTGGATCATATAGACAAACACAAGGACGCGACGGTAAACAACATGGACAAAATTACAGTGTGAATAATTGTGGGAACTGTGGACGTAAACATTCAAAACAGGAAGCATGCCCGGCGAAAGGGAAAACATGCAACAAGTGTCATAAACTAAATCATTTCGCAAATGTGTGCAGATCATCTGTCAATGAAATTACAACACATGCAGCCGAAGATGACAGCAGTGAGAATGACGAATTTTACGTTTGCACCGTTGATTCAAGTGATGATAAGCTCAGTGACAATCAAGCATTTGTAACTTTATCTATTGGTTCAAATGAGGACCCTGTCCAATTTAAACTTGATACAGGTTCACAGTGTAATGTAATTCCCTATAGTGTATATTGTAAGCTCAGTTGCCAGGCCCAATCCCTAGATAAATCTTCTAAACGTCTAACCGCGTACAACGGGGACGCGCTTAAAACGTTAGGTCAATTTCGTGTCCGAATTAAATATCAAGACCGTGAGCGGCACATCGAATTTTTTGTCGTCGATACAAAGTCCGCGCCTATTTTAGGTTTACAATCATGCCTTGATTTTAAACTCATAGAGCTTGTGTTCTCTTTAGACGATGATGCCACATTCTTCGATAAGAATCGCGTTTTGACGGAATTCGGCAACGTATTTCGAGGAGTTGGTCTCTTTGAAGGCGAGTATACGATACACCTCGACCCTAGTGCACAACCTGTAGTTCACGCACCGCGCCGAGTCCCGTTCGCGCTTCGCGACAGATTGAAAGGTGAGCTAGATCGCATGGAGAACGCGAATATCATCACAACAGTAAACACACCGACAGATTGGGTAAATTCGATCGTTGTTGTCGAGAAGTCGTCAGGCAACTTGCGCATATGCCTTGACCCGCGAGATCTTAATCAAGCCATTCAGAGGCCACATTACCCAATGCGAACACTGGACGACGTACTACCGTTGCTATCAGGAGCGCGCTATTTCACAAAACTAGATGCGCGTTCAGGGTACTGGACCATTAAACTTTCGGAGCAATCCTCATATTTAACCACCTTTAATACACCATACGGTCGTTACCGATTCCTGCGCTTGCCATTTGGATTAAAGTCTAGTCAGGACGAATTTCAGCGAATGATTGATCAGGCCTACAACGGTATAGACGGAGTAGTGGCGATCGTAGACGACTTGTTAGTATATGGTTCAACGCGCGAAGAACACGACCGGAACCTCCGCCGCGTTCTTGAACGTTCACGCGAAGTGGGCATCAAACTCAATGATGACAAACTGGTAGTAGGTACACCGGAAGTACAATATTTCGGACATGTACTGTCTGTCGATGGTTTAAAACCTGATCCCGCGAAGGTTGCTGCTATTCGTGACATGGAAGCACCTCGTAATCGTACTGAGCTCGAAACAGTAATGGGAATGATCAATTATTTATCCAAATTTGCACCAAACTTGTCAGAAATTACCAGCCCCTTACGCAAGCTATTGTCAGATAGCGTAGAATTCTCATGGGACCGACCCCAGATAGAAGCTTTTCAGAAAGTTAAGGATGTCCTCACCCAGTCCCCAGGTCCGGTCCTGTGCTATTATGACCCTACTGAGGAATTAGTTCTACAAGTTGATGCGTCCAAGTATGGGCTGGGGGCTGCTTTGTTCCAAAACAGTAAACCTGTCGCATTTGCATCCAAGTCACTTACAAGTTCAGAGGTCAACTATGCCCAAATAGAAAAAGAGATGCTTGCGATTCTGTTCGGGTGTAAGCGTTTTCATCAGTATGTTTACGGTCACAAGGTCAAAGTTGAGACTGATCACAAGCCCCTTGTACCTATTATGAAGAAGCCACTTGTCTCAGCACCTGCTCGCTTACAGCGCATACTCCTTCAGTTGCAAAAGTATGACTTAGAGCTTTTCCACAAATCAGGTAAATCTATACCTGTTGCAGATGCACTGTCAAGAAAGTTCTTAACGGACACTTATCCAGAATTGTCTAAAGATTTTGATGTGCAAGTTCATAGTATATTGCAGAACCTGCCAATAAGTGACGAGAAACTTAGCCAAGTTGCTCAAGCAACCGCATTGGACACACAATTTGTTTCATTGAAACAAGTTATTTTATCTGGGTGGCCCAACAGTCAACAAGACTGTCCTAGCCTGGTAAAGGAATTTTTTAACCACCGTGATGAATTGACAGTTGCAGATGGCCTCATCCTTAAGGGAAATAAGTTGTTAATTCCAAAAAGCCTTAGAAATGAGATGTTGTCTAGTATTCATGTTGGTCATATGGGCGTGGATAAGTGTACAAAGCGTGCACGAGATGTTATGTTTTGGCCCAAGATGTCCGAGGATATCAAGAACTTTATACTTAACTGTAATGTCTGCCTTGAAAGAAGGTACGAAAACCCAAAGGAACCACTACACCCCCATAACTTGCCAGACAGACCATGGCAAGTTGTTGGCTCTGACCTATTTCATTTTGATGGTAAAGACTACGTAGTAGTGGTAGATTACTATAGCCGCTTTTTCGAAGTAGAATGCCTGGCTAACACTAAGTCTAGTACAGTGGTGCACAAGTTGAAGAATATTTTCACAGCCCACGGCATACCAAACAAACTAATCTCAGATAATGGACCACAGTATGCCGCTGATGAGTTCAAAAGGTTTGCAAACCAATGGAACTTTGTTCATTCAACATCCAGTCCATTACATCCCCAGTCAAACGGTCTGGCTGAGAAAAGTGTTCAGACCATTAAACACATCTTGTCCAAGGCTAAAGCAGATAAGAAGGATCCTTATCTTGGGATTCTCGAGTACTTAAATACTTCCATCGAGGCAGACTTATCGCCTGCGCAGTTGCTTATGGGACGACGTCTTAGATCTATTCTTCCCGCGACCGATGAACAACTCAATCCGTCAAATGTTGACCACCGTATGTTTCGCACTCAACGAGCTATTAATCGCAATAACCAACCCAAGTATTACAACCTTATAGCTCGACACTTAGAACCACTCGCAGTCGGCGAAACTATTCGTCTTAAACGCGACAGTCTATGGAAGCCCGCTGTTGTCATTAAGCAACACGACGATAGGTCTTATGTCGTCAGAACACCCGAAGGACAGGTGTATAGGCGCAATAGACGACAGCTGCTCAAGTCGCGCGAACAAAATAATGTTCCCAACTTCGAGCCGGAGGCGATATTAAAGTCCGCTCAACCACAGCCGGTCACACAACCTGTTTTCGCCGATCATAATACAGATGAGGCGTGTTCGAGCCCGAAACCTCCACCCGAACCGGTCCCACAACCTACCACTGGCAACTACATCACTAGATCTGGTAGAGTGGTTAAGCCTAAAATTATACCATCAATGTAAAGTTCATTTATGTTTTATATCAGCATTCATTTGTTTTTATTTCAGATATGGACATTTTAAATTTTTGTAGACTGATAATTTTTTAAAAGAAGGGAGATGTAATGATATTTTGATATCATCCCTTTATACATATTTGACCTACATTCATGACGTCATTATATGATGTCATTTATTCACTCGTGTTGCACTTGTGTTTGGGTGTACTGTTCAGATGTATTAACCACATGTTGTCAGTTTAGATTTAAATACACTATTGAACACACGTTCGTGTTATAGTTTATTTTACAATTATCAAAGTAAGTTATGCAATTTCATAGAAGTCCATTTACACATAAAAATCTATTACAGTAATCTTGACTTTTTACATATGACCTATAAAATAAGAAAAGTAGTTCCTTTCAAGAACTTCTATCAATGTATAATGTTTAGGGAACTTTCATTAAAACAAGCTTAAGTTTTTGGTTGGAAATTAATGTATTAATAGTAAGACAGTTTACAGACAGTCCAAACACTACATGTATATGCCTCCCACAAAATATTTTGCAGTGACCTAAAAACAAATTGGATATAACATGTACCATGCGTAAAAACACAAACATGTAATATAGAATAGAATTAATACATGTACTGTTTGCAAAAAGAAAAAACTATATAAGGGCCACCTGCCCGTAAAGGTCACTTTTACTGGTTCCCGTTGGGAGTTCTTTTTACTCCTTTATAGACAGGTTTGACATTTAAATGTGTTACTTATTTGTTTGTCACAGGATCGGATAAGAAGCTACATGAACAGAGTTAAAGAATGCCAAGACAAAGCAAAAGCACCTAAACTAGACAAAGGAGCCAGTAAAAGATTTGTAAAAAGTGCTTTGTGGCAGGCTGCTAAATCTAAAAACCAGGAAAGTCCTGCAGCAAAAGGGGCACCTGCCACTGGGGATGGTAAGATACAGTGATACATGTGCACTTAATAACTTTGTCTTTAAATAAGGTATTTTGATTTGTAACATTTAAAACTTAAAAGAGTTGCTTTGAGTATGGTCAAGGTGCAGAAATTTTGCCTTTGCATTGCACTGATGGCATTAAACAGCAGGATTCTTTATCGTGCCATGCCTAACGTGACACAGGACCTGGTTTATTTTAAGTTCCCATCTGAAATATCCGCAACTTTCATTTCAGAATACTGAGTGTTTTGCAAAAGAACAGTCACTACCAACTTTCAGACCAGGTCAGTGTTCAAACCCATGACCTCCCACTTACAGAGCGAACACTGAGCTACCACAGTGGTAATATTTAAAAGAACTGTAATATTAACTCTGGAGAGAAGATAATTCAAACAAGAAATAACACCCTTAGATAAATATCTGACTTAGTTTTATTAGTATTCAACAGATATCCATTAATAGATTAGGTTGATGGATATACTTTACACACTTTTATTAGATAACACACATTCATTGGTGAAATATCAAATTTTTTAACCATGTTCAACATTTTGCACTAAAAGTTGTAAAACTTTTGTATAAGTTAAACTTGTGTTTATTGTTATAGCTAGTTATAATGTTTTTTATTCAAACCATTACAGTCATTTTAGCTGTAACTTGTTTGAAGAATCAAATAACATGATTGGCAAGTCGTCCTTTTTCTTATGTTAACTATCCAAAGTATAACATTACTGAAGGATTGATAAAGTTGTAGCATTCCATTGACAAAATACATGTACCTATGTCCTTCCTGTCATAGTCTGTCTTGCTGATAGAATTAAAACCTATCATACTTTGGATGGTATATTTGTATACAGCTATATTATTGTTAATGTTAGGGAATTCTTTCTTTCAATCAGGATGAGGATTTTTTTGTAGACCTGAAAGCCAGCTGTATTGTATGTTTGTGTGAAACAATTATTTCCATTGGAAATAGAATCATATCAGTTCAAGTTCATACTTTTCTGTAAAATCCTCTTATTTCTGGAATTTGCAATATAAATGTTTTACAAAACTGCTCACATACACATTTAGGGGAGTTGATCATGTGGTAAAACAGCGATCATGTTTAAAAAATTTTCTTATTATGTTACAAGTAATTTTCTTCTTTGTGTTGTAGATAATATCTCTCAGCCAAACACATCACAAGATGACAGAGAACAAGATGTGATACTAGGACACAAAAAGAGAAAAACAACAGAAGAACATCATCATAAAAAGAAGAAAAAGAAAAAAGACAAAAAATGATGTGACTTAACTTTGGTGCATTTCTGTTCTCATATTTCATAACTAGAAACAGTATACATGTACTTACTAGTACTTGTGATAACAAGAATGTCATTCTAACAACAGTAAAAACTGGAATCATCATCACCATGTGTTCAGTCAGATTTAGGCTTTATAATGGCATTTGGCGTATAAATTAAGGTTGACTTTTACATAGAAGAAAGATATTTTGGGACGTCAATATAAGTAAGATGGCAAAGTTATTCAGGTGTTTTATAATGAGGTTTTAGTCTACATATTTTATGCTGTTTATAGTGAAAATCTTCATAATTTCTATCACAATTTAATTATGTTGATCAAAATTCAAAAGTTTATGATATTTTTGTTATGGGTTTAGATATTTGTAAATATACGATTTCTTATACATGCATATCATTTAAGTGTCATAGGTTCAGACTCTTCATCTTAAATTGACTGATTCGCCATACGGAAGATGGTGCTTTCTTATGTGAAACATTTTGAAGTTAAAAGGAGCAGAAAATTACAGGAATTAAGATTAGCAGGGGCCCAGTAGCCCATGGCTCCTAAAATTCAGTTTGGGACCCTAAATTTTTCAAGATTTTGGCTCTTTATTTCTATTACAACTTCTTTTCTGAAGTAAGCTGGGCCCCAACACAAAAAAGTTAAGTTTCATCCCTGAAGTACATGTCTATTTAGCAGAATATAACAAGACTATTTTAATAATTTGAATTTTTAAGACAAGAATTTTGTTATTACTCAAATTTTTGAAGCATAACTACAAACAAGCACTGTGAAATGAAACTTGAAGATAAGCAAGCAACAGTATTTATGAATCAATTTAAACAAAAATTCTTGCATTGTCTAATGAAAATTTTTATTAAATAAATAATAACAATTATTTCCTTTGCAACTCTTTATTTTTGTATTCACTTGTACAAGAACTTACCAGTAGATAAAATGGCAACCATATTTATGTGTCCTTTGAAAAAGTGAGTAAAATTATCTTGATCAAACCTTACAGGATCACCATGACTGTATAGTATCCATCCAAAGATATTAAAGGAATATTCAACATATCCTTGGAATCAGTTCATTACTTAGTACTTAAATAAGGGGGAACAACCAGTGTGACAAAAATTGCTGCTCAAAAAGCAAAATAGAAATGTTTTGAACTATTTTAGCTGGAAAGCATTCAGCTTTAGCATAAGGATGTTTTCAACAATTTTGTGAATGTTTTGAGTCTGTTATGATAAGACCAGTTTTAATCATGTATGATAATTTATGGAGGGCAGTGTATATGGAAAAGTCACACTCTCATTAGGGACGAGTCGTTTTATATATTGACATTTCCAGTGTATATTGATTGACTGTGGTTTTATGTCCCAGTCAAGAATATATTACACTTATTTCAAGATGTCACCAGCTATAGGTGAAATTGCAGAAATTTGACCTTGCAATTTGTGTTCCTTAAGTTAACACAGGTTATCTGTTTTTATGGTCTTTTTCAAAATACCAAATGACATTTATTTCTTAATGCCAAGTGCTTAGCAAAAGAACAGTCACTACCAATTTTTAAGTCTTGTTCAGACACAAATGGGGTTTGATCATTGACCTCCCACATAAGAGGCGAGCACTCTACCAACAGAGCTACTGTACATGATTATAGTGGTGAAGAGTTGTGGGCGAGCACTCTACCAACAGAGCTGCTGTACATGATTATAGTGGTGAAGAGTTGTGGGTGAGCACTCTACCAACAGAGCTGCTGTACATGATTATAGTGGTGAAGAGTTGTGGGCGAGCACTCTACCAACAGAGCTACTGTACATGATTATAGTGGTGAAGAGTTGTGGGCGAGCACTCTACCAACAGAGCTACTGTACATGATTATAGTGGTGAAGAGTTGTGGGCGAGCACTCTACCAACAGAGCTACTGTACATGATTATAGTGGTGAAGAGTTGTGGGTGAGCACTCTACCAACAGAGCTACTGTACATGATTATAGTGGTGAAGAGTTGTGGGCGAGCACTCTACCAACAGAGCTACTGTACATGATTATAGTGGTGAAGAGTTGTGGGCGAGCACTCTACCAACAGAGCTACTGTACATGATTATAGTGGTGAAGAGTTGTGGGCGAGCACTCTACCAACAGAGCTGCTGTACATGATTATAGTGGTGAAGAGTTGTGGGTGAGCACTCTACCAACAGAGCTGCTGTACATGATTATAGTGGTGAAGAGTTGTGGTTATGGAATGTTATCATTCACCCAAATCATGATTTCATTCAAATTGATATTGTCAATTCTTCAGTGTTGGAGGAAACCAACCTTCAGCAAGCAAATTAAACTCAAATCAAGATTCCATTCATATTAAGAGGGTCAAATCTTGAATGGTGGAGGACACTAACCTTTGGCAGGCAAACAGACTTTAGGATCTGCCCATGAAACTTGTTTAACTTGTGTGGTTGAAAGGCAACATGATCTTTTAGCTGCTGTTTAAGACTACTCTGCCATTGTTAAGGATGGCTACATGTGTATAACAATTGTAGAATTTTGATATTCAATGGTTTTGCAGAGAAAAATTTACATGAACAAAGTCCTTTATATAATTCACTCATAGATAACATCACCACCTGGGTAAAATCCCACTCAGGACAGATCCTAGCACAAAAAAGTTTTTCAGTTTGTGGTTTTCCCCAGGCAATCTGGTTTTCATCCACTATCACAGAACTTACTGGCACGATATAAGTGACAGAATCTTGACTGCGACCTAATAGCCCAAGAGCTAGTGGGGTTTGAAATATGTGTCAATGGCCAAAAGCTTTGAAGGTTGTTTCTGATAGAAAAATGTCTGTAGTTTTCGAATTTGGGCGTCTTGTGAATGAACTCGTTTCCGATTTTTTTTCAGACGCGAGTTTTTACACTAGAATCGCATTTTTCAGCCGGTTTTTCGGTAATTTGATAATTCTGCATTATGGACGCGATATGGCCTTAAAATGTCTTATTACTGATGCGGTTATCAAGAATTATGATCATTGTTGACATTTAAGTTAAAAACTTCTTGATACATTTCAGATTTTTTTTTAAAATAACTATTTTAGGAAAAAAATAGACCAAAAATTTTGCGTTTTTAATATTTTGCCCTCTTTTATGTCTTATAAAAAAATAATAAAAGCATTTAAGTGAAATGTTTTACCATATTGTCACAGCCTAATGTGTTTTGCATTCAATAAAAGTAGCTGCATATCATTTGGTAGGAAATTGCGGCACCCACAGTGGAAAAACTTTCCCCTACCCCAAAAATTGCAAATTTCTCAAAAAATCGATCTTTACTACAAATTTTGCTATTAGTTGCCATACTGATTGTTATACCGTGTAAGCTTTAATACTTGGGTGACAACATTGAAGACCTCTAACTAAAAACTTCTTGTTAAGCATTCAATCTCAATTTTGTGGCCAATTTTAAACAACCGAGTTTTGCGTTTTTACTTAATCTTTATTCGTTAAAGTCTTGTAGCGCATTCAAAAAAAGCCTGATTATCAATATACTATTTTATTTAGAATCCCTGATGTGTGTGCTTTATTGTGCAAGTATAATGTGTAACAAAATCGTCACATTAACCCATTACCCACGATTTATTCTTCCCCTACCCCAATATGCTAACGATATGCGAATTCACGGGATATACTGTGTTAGTGCTCTTAGACAGGCTGGTTCAAAATAACTCGTATTCATTCAGAATTATAATTTCATTCATCATCAGTGTCTTCACTATCACTACTGTCGGATTCACGTACATCCTCATCTTCTCCCATGTCATCCTCTGTAAAAGTTGTACTGTCCATCTTCAGTCTTATATCTTTCGGAATCTGTTCACCTTCAAACCAGTGAATCGCATACTTGTTATTTTCTTTTTTCCATCCATTTTCTTGTGGAGTATTTAATGTAGGACAACTGCAATTGGCATGTTTCCAAAAATATGCAACATATTCTGTTCGGAGGATTTTCTGAACAAGAACACTTTTACAAGGAGGTAGTGAACTCGGATCGGCTCCTTTGAGCTTTTCTAATGGGTCAGTTTGATTTGTTGGAGCGTATTTCTCTCTGAAAATGGCAAATCGTGCCTCATTTACTGTTTTAATGTTTTTTTTGCCATACATTTCACAGACAAAAGATTCCATTACCTTCATATCTCTTTCATTAACTCTTTGATTTGTTCCAATATTTGAGAAAACGCTTCTGAAAGTTGCACTTTTTTCAACGATATTATAAGGCCTAATTTTACCTTTTCTAAGAAATGCTGCAGTATAATCACATCCAGTGAAAGCATGGATAGCTGGAAGAACTTGGCACATTTCGATCCCAATTTCATTGGACAGTTTTGTTAGATCAATAAATCGCCTAGTATTGGTGCCGTCAGTGCCTGAATCCATCCATATGTTTGCATGTATTTGGTGACAATGATACAATAAAATAACCATTACATCCGTGTCATTTGCTCTAACCACTACGTTAGGAGAATCGGACCTTGAGGCAATGTATTGCACATGTAAGGTGATCCTGGTATCTGCCTCCTCGTGGGTACAGGCAAGATTGGACACTTCACTGCACACTACTGTTGCATCATTTTCGCAATAGAATTGATGGCAGTGGTCCTCTGTTGCATAATATAATGTATGGCCTGCAAGAATGTCAGCATAGTTATCATTCTTCCATTCTTGTAGCAAAAACGATAGTAATGACCTCTTGAAATTAGCAGATTTCAAAGCTGAACGGAAATCATGAGGTCGCTTTTGTTTTGGGCCCATTACTACAATATCTGGTCCACTGCTCTCTCCTCGCATATCTCTTTCAATATCTTTGATGGATGGATGGACATATGTGTCACAAACAAAGTGTATTTCTTTTGCCAGTTTACATAATAGCTTGAGAATGGTTTTGGCTACACCTTCAAAAGTATCTGGTAGGTTTGACAGCAACTGTATAAGGAACATGGCATCAACGACATAAGCATCAATTTGATTTGCAGCTGGAGGATCAGAATGAGCCTTGCTCTCTAACATTTTCATAAGTATTGATTTGTCGGTTTTATTCATATTCCCGTCAATTTGTGCAAGAGCTGGCGGCACGGGAGTGAGAGGATATTCAAAAACTTTCTGCAAGTTTATATCTGTTGTCGTTGCCAAAAACAAAAGCCTACCAAATAGATCACGTGAACACTGTAGCTGTATGATTTTCTTTGCTTTCACCTCAACCCGAACCTTAAGTGCCAAAGATGCAAAAGTGCGCAATTTGTTTCTTGTAATAGGTTTTTCAAATCTAGAGGGATCTGCAAAACAGCCATTTCTAAAGTCGTGAAAAGATTGCTCGCCATATTTTACACAACTAAGTATCTCATTTTTCACATCATCTTTGACTCTGTTACCAGTTGATATGCACAGGAGATCCTCATTTCTTATCTCTGTATCAAACGGATTCTTAGTTGCTTTAATACAGTCGATCAAACTACTTACATCTTTATTATCTCTCTGAATTCGCGACGGCTTGAGCTCTTGATTCACATCCCCCTTTTTCCGGATTCCAGTTTTTGAGAGAAGAGCACCAACGATAGCACTGCGGACACTTCGTGTAATCATCCATCTTCGCCTGGCCGTATATGACTGGCTGAATGCAGAAATGCCAGTTAGACGAGATGCAGCATCAGCATTGATTGTCTGCTCAAGTGTCATGTCCACTGGAATTCTGGAAAATGATTTATTCGAGCGTCTTATAGACAAACCACCATTCTCAAGCATTGCTCTTGCTTGTGGATGACTTATATCAATGTTAAGTAAATTTAAGTGATAGCGTGTCATCCATCTTGCATAGTTTGGTCTATTAGCTGCAAAAATACTGGACACATTTTTCCTAAGCAGTAAGTAAATAAAGGTAGATCGTTAGTTCGACAAGATCTACTGAAAAGTAACAGAAGTTCAACTAATTCAATATACATAAACCAATACTGTGCTGTTGATCCATGGTTTCCAGTTCTTGTGTCATTGGAAAAGGCTTCATACATATCAAAAATAGATTTTAAATTTTCTTGCTCTAGACGTTTTGCATTTCTTCTGAAGAAGTATTTGTAATGAATTGTTCTAACTGCTCGTATAAAGATTCAGATATCTGACCATGCTCTTCCAGAAAAGACCGAAAATGGAGAATACGGAAAGAAAGAGATAATATAGTATGCATTCTCTGAATCTGTATAATGTTCCCTTTATGAACCATTTAGAGACCTTCTGCCAGAAACTTTGGTCTCGGTTAGCACATATGGTCCGCCAGAGCCCTCAATTAAGTGACCAAGAGCGCCAAAATATGCCAACATTATATGGAAAGGACCAAAACATATGAAAATATTGTCGTACTTTGGTGATTCTTCCGATTGTATCTGCATCGCTGGTTTAGCTATGGCAAGATCATAGTGGACAATTGCTGTGTTATCAGAACATTCCCGTGCCACAATCTGCGATCGACGTAATGTTTCCGACACCACATCTAATCGGGTCGGTGGCAAACTTATATTGTCCATATAGCCTATCACTTGCTCTGGTAGATGATCTACTGTGATTAGAGAATTCCATCCTGACCACATGGGTATATTAGAAAATAAATGGTGACAAATCACCCATGTTAAATCCCTTTTTCTGGTCTCATTTAAATTAGAGGGGTCCGAAATTGCTTTTACGGGATATTGAAATTTTGTTATTTTTGGACGCTTTCTGTAAGATTCTAAAATAGGGTCCTCAATATCTAAAGAGCGTTTACGTTTCAATGACTTTGTTTGTGTAGTGGATACTTGTGGAATTCCTAGAGAGTCCCCCATTGAATGTTGTTCGTCGGGAGTGTTCTGGTAACATATTCCAACTGTGTCGTGCAAAGTTCCGCTTCCAGACAAAGTCTCGGTGTTTTCATCATAATTATCCCAAGCCGTTCCGGTTGACAAGTTTGGAATTTTCAGTAATCCATCAGGAGTTAGCTGATTCCTGTCTGATATTGTCATTGCAAGTTCAGTTTCAAGTGTCTCCGCAACATGGTAACTTATTGAGTGCCCTAAATGATTTAGTACTTCAATAATTTTCCTACTACCAGTCATACTTTTAAAACCCAGTCCAAGACATAAATGTTTTGATGGCTTTATTTCGCCATTGGTTACAGCAAACAAAGCATCATCTGCTGCTGAACTGATGCATCTATTCATTCTTTCAGAAGGTTCTTTTGTTGAAGACCCTGTATATAGAGTTTTAAAAAACTGCATAAGTATGTCTGGGGGGTTAGCTTGGCCTTTCTGTATTTCATTTACAGTCAATGGGTTCTGTAATTGGGGACATGTCTTTGACATTTCTAATATTGTATTTCGCAACTGGTATGCAGCTTCAGTGACTTTGGAATTTAATAAAAACGTATTATGGAAACCTATAATCTGATCTGTATCTAGAAAGCTTGGATATAATATTTTGCCTTGTCGTTTACCTATTTTACTCATGCAAATATCATCTTTGAAGTGATTTAGAAGTTTTACTTCTAAAGTCTGGATGGTATATGAGGAGCAATCAAGACCAATGTCCATCAGCATTGTAGTGTAATATTCATACAAGGAGGCAATTGTTACAGCTTGACCTTGTGCTATAACGTTTTTATTTATGTATTCGGTCAACCATTTAAATGCTTTTTCGTGTCCTAGCCTAATGTTGCCATATTCTGTCTTAGCAGACCCGGGTATACACCTCTCAGAAAGATTTAAGTAATGTTTTCGGCAGCTATGGTGATATTTAACCTCTTTAGCAACAAAATCTATATCACAAACTCTGGCAATCATATCTGTATCACCCAGAACCATTGCAGCATTTTTTATTTTTTCTCCCGCTTCCAAACTTTCACAATTGCCTAACTGTTCCCTTTTCTTACCCTTCGTCAGGAGGCCACAAAACAAACATACGGGAAGAAAAATACCGGAGGAGGAAGTTTCGTCCGATAAATGTTCAGTGTGGGATCTTAAAGTGTAAGAAACTTCTTCTACTTCTACAGTGGAAAAAGACTCTAGTTCTTTTTTTGAGACAGCAGTGAAGTTCTTGTAACACATTCTGTGATAACCATTGGTTTTAGGATCAAAGTTTTGAGGAAGATCTTGACAAATTTGTTTATATTTGTGGGATTTTGTTTTCGAAAGACGATATTCAGCAACTTTTGCCACTTTACTCCATGTTGTTTCATCAAAAGGTTTAATTTCTATATCTTGGAAACGTTTATCGACATGAAGGCAACAAACAAGATTTGTTTCATCTGTGCTATCGCCCTGTAATATCTGTTTCCCCTTAGATGTATCCAGCCGTGTGCTGGCCATTTTGCAACACTTCTAATTGAAATGACAATGAGTTATCACAAACAAATCGCAAAATATTATTTACAGTGATTTTAATTCAGTCACGGAATCAAATAGAATTAACAAACAGATTACTTATCTGCGTCAAAACTTCATTGATTCTATTGTGAACACGGATTCTTTTTAAAAACAAATATTAAATAAAATCAACTTGTTCACACGAAATATAAACGGTAACAAAACAATAGAAAAAAGGGGTGAATAGTTTTTTCTTACTTATCATAAACAACAACCATATGAAAGTATCTATAATTGCAACCACGTGTGATTTGCAATGACAGAAAACGTAACACAAACGCTTTGCGCAGCGCCATCTGCCGAGTCATACAAAAGGGCGTGGCACTATCATTGCTTAATAATACAAAAAATCAAAGCATTGAATAAACAAGCTAACAGCGTAATTTACTATATGTTTCAAGTACAAATTTACGTTATAACACTCTACCGTGTTTAAAATCTCACTGCCTGAGAACGCACAAGTGTAAAATCAATATCTCGCGAACTCGCTTATTTATTGCATATGGGGTAGGGGGAAGAATAAATTGTGGTGAAAGGGTTTGTGTGACGATTGTGTTATACATTATACTTGCACAATAAAGCACAAACATCAGGGATTCTAAATAAAATAGTATATTGATAATCAGGCTTTTTTTGAATGCGCTACAAGACTTTAACGAATAAAGATTAAGTAAAAACGCAAAACTCGGTTGTTTAAAATTGGCCACAAAATTGAGATTGAATGCTTAACAAGAAGTTTTTAGTTAGAGGTCTTCAATGTTGTCACCCAAGTATTAAAGCTTACACGGTATAACAATCAGTATGGCAACTAATAGCAAAATTTGTAGTAAAGATCGATTTTTTGAGAAATTTGCAATTTTTGGGGTAGGGGAAAGTTTTTCCACTGTGGGTGCCGCAATTTCCTACCAAATGATATGCAGCTACTTTTATTGAATGCAAAACACATTAGGCTGTGACAATATGGTAAAACATTTCACTTAAATGCTTTTATTATTTTTTTATAAGACATAAAAGAGGGCAAAATATTAAAAACGCAAAATTTTTGGTCTATTTTTTTCCTAAAATAGTTATTTTAAAAAAAAATCTGAAATGTATCAAGAAGTTTTTAACTTAAATGTCAACAATGATCATAATTCTTGATAACCGCATCAGTAATAAGACATTTTAAGGCCATATCGCGTCCATAATGCAGAATTATCAAATTACCGAAAAACCGGCTGAAAAATGCGATTCTAGTGTAAAAACTCGCGTCTGAAAAAAAATCGGAAACGAGTTCATTCACAAGACGCCCAAATTCGAAAACTACAGACATTTTTCTATCAGAAACAACCTTCAAAGCTTTTGGCCATTGACACATATTTCAAACCCCACTAGCTCTTGGGCTATAAAACTCCATTTTACTCCACAACAAACTTTGTGAATTCTCTTTTAACAGTAACCAGTGGGGCTTAAAGGCATTTTTTGTGGATCAGTTAATAGCTCCTTTGGTAAGAGGCTTGTAAGTTTAGATCTTGGCATACTACAAGAAAATTGAAGAAAATGATTGAAAGAAATGAATGTTATGGATCTTTTACATAAGAGGGACCTAATTAACTGAGTACATGTAATCTAAAGCGTGACCATAAGTTCATAACAAAAACCTATTCCAAATTTCATTACATTCTATTCCAAACTACCGGTAGGACTAGTTAAAGTCTCAATGTCCCCTTCTTCTACCCCTGGTGTCAACACCATATTTATTAAGTTAGTGCAAGTATTAAGGAACTGATCGTAATGGGGACATAAAACCATATTGCACTGACCATCATTTTCAACTATGCATACCAAAAACAGTAAATAAGACTACAGTATATCAATTTTGTATCTTTTATTGATCTATAAACCAGGTAACACTGGTACAAAGTGTGTGTGTGTGTGTGTACATGTGTGTACATTGTGTGTGTGTGTGTGTGTGTGATTAAATAAATCAAATTGAAAACTAAAAATATAATTCATTACATGTGATCATTCTCCATGTACATGTAGTCATTTAAATACATGTACATTATCATATTCTATTCCAATGTTATAAAAATCTAATGATTTACTGGAGTAAATTGGATAATCTGACTGTACACCCTTTAACCACTGAACTGTCAAGAAATGGAGTTTATAGTGTTATAACTTGTATTGCCATATGATCAAACTAATTGATGCATGCTATCATGTTCTGATTAAGCCCACATCATAATTATTTTCCTTTGCACAGCATTGAAAGTTGTAGCACCCATTAACCCTATTTCCTAATAGTTTAATGATTATACATATATTAATTAATTAACATTTTTCATTGGTTTCTTTTTCAATGCTTAAAGAATTTTACAACACAGCTGCGTAAACACTGAAACAGCTATAAATGATGTCGCACATATATTCGACATGTGATCAATGGGATTTACAGCTCATGTAAACCAAATCACTCTCAAACAAGTTTTGTGAACAAGAGCATTGAAAATATAAATAAATACAATGTATATACAATTTTTAATTGAATCTATATTTTCAATTTTGTTATTTTGTGCCACCTGAATAAATAGAAACAGAATCAAAGCAACGCAGTCAAATCTGCCAATAAACGACACCAGCAGAGTGATCTGTAAAGACTGGTAAAACTCTATTCCTATTTCTCTTTATTCATGTTACCATATGGACCTGTATATAAGGGTCACTTGCCTTTTTACACTGGTTCCCTTAGGTGGTCTTTATAGACAGGCTTGGCTGTAATTGTGATCGGGGCAAATTACATTTATGTCATGTTTGACAGCAAGTTCCCATTATTTCTCATATCAAACAATGACTTGACCTTCATTATGGTTATTAATACCAGTATTTAACATAAAGTTAACTAACCTTGTCAAATAATTTACATTCTACAGTTAATGAATACAACGTACAGGTACTTAACATTTTAATAGTAGCAAACTTTACATAAAAATATGTTTATGAATTGTGATCTGTGCAATGTACATCTCCCTGGATGAGCTTGTTGAGCCTTGGAAAAAAACCATAAAGATTGTTGTTAATTGAAAAGTAAATGTAACAGTGTATTGGTTTACATTTACATGTATTATATATACACTGTAATGCAAGTCACTGACAAAAAGTCTATCACAGTTAATATACATATATAAAATGTATTATCAATAATAAAATGCATGTAATAAATTTCAAAAGCATGAAAAAAACATGAAACATAACATAATACATCTCTGTTAAATTTCAACAACAAATCAGAAATAAAATGTTTATAAAACAGGGTCCATCTCCGCATACATGTCTACATGTTCATCGCCTTCATTTGTTCAGTCAAATTTTGGCATTATAAAGAGGTTTTGCGATAAATTGGGGAGGCGAATAAAGAAAAACATAAACAAAATGGATTTTTGGGACTTCAAAATAGTGTGGCGATAAGTGAGGTGGCAAAGTGATTGAGGGGCATTATAACGAGGTTGTACTGTAGTTCCTAGTCATGCAGTCATTTAAATGAAGTTTATAGTACAACAATGCAATTAACCCTCTTGCTGCCACACGGACATATGCGTCCTCTACCGGCAGCCTGCCATACGGACACATATGTCCTTTCATAGGAATTGACAACTCTTAGATAAAAGACGAAGATAAACTTAAAATCTTTTTGTAAAATTATAAAAATGCAAAATGTTGACTATTGTGATTATAATCTACAAATAATTAATGATGTCATATGGCTACAAACGTGTCTGACATCATATTATATTGATGACGTCATTTAGTTTTGCATTGTGAATTTCAATTTGGCACTGCCAACGTTGCGCTGAAAATTAATTTGGCAGCAAGAAGGTTAAACCACAGACAGCACATACTGGTATATCTTAAATAATCTTTAATAAGCAGGTATAGGTCGTTCACAATCTGAGGGTATGCAGCGAGTCTATTTTTATTAGGGTAATTGTAATCAATAAAGTGTCAGTAGGCATGATTATACAAATATGGGGCAATATACTACTTACAACTTCATGGGTTACTTACACTTATCCGTGTTAATAAACACTCTGCCATCAGATTGTGGATGGACTATACTGTTATATAATATATGATAATGGTCATATTTGGTCCCAAAATTACAATGAAAATCAAATTCAATTTTAAATTGCAGTCAAGACCATTTCTGTCAAAATGTTACCGTACCTGTCATCTGATGGTGATGACACAATTTGATTTATCAGAGCTAAGTTAATTGGTATAACATTCAAATCAATCAAATCTGTCATCTTTATTGCATTCAAACACATGCAATTAAATTGATTATATTGTATATTGTTTCAAGATATGCTTTTGGCCATATTTAAATTACTGGTAAGTGAAATGACATTCATTTTGTGGACCAAATAGGACCATTATCATATACTCCTTTCCAAGAAAACAAACTTTTGGAGAAGGAGGGGGTATTCAACTTGAGTTTCCATCCGTTTCTTGTCTGTGCTAATTCTCCAAAACTATGAATCACTATTTCACCAAACTTGGTGAAAAGTGTCAACATAGATAGAAGATACGCATATCATTAACCTGAGTTGATTTGCTCATTTTCCTTGGAGTTATGGCCCTTTGAACAAATCACAAAAAAGAACCTTTTGAATTTGCTTGTCATCTCCAGTTTTCCCATCAAACTGAGAAAACTGAAAAATTACAATACCAATACCTGGAAAGTAGATCTACAGGATAACACTTACAACATGTACACGTATCAGCTGGCAAGAACAAAACATCACTTTGTTATACATGCACATATATTCAATTTTCTGGTATAATAATATAATCATAATGTAATGATTTACACCTTATTTTTACAATCATGAATCCATTCATCCAATTAAAACAAGATTAACTAATCTTAAATACTTGTTTTTGAAGAGAAAACACACTCATACATACATTATGATAAATACACTATGTTTGTTGTCTGTTAAAGAAGTGAACTACATGTAAACCTACAGCTTATCTATCAATAATAGATAGAACATATATGTATACAAATATTCAGATCTCTTGAACTCACAAAAATCAAATAAATACATTTATTGTATAATAACCCCAAAGTCCATACAATTGGTCCATGTAATAAAAACTATATACATGTAGCATATATGTAATATCACTCATGTAGCCATGGTTCAAGATGAAGTCATACGATTGTTGTAGCATATTATGACATCATATTTCAGATAATTTTTTTTTGCAAAATTGTATTGTTGATATTTCGCGAGGGGGTTATTTTCAATATTTTACTCATTCTAATGCTGATAACAAGGTCTTGTCTATATTTGTGAGAGGGATTTTTCTCAATTTTTACAATTTACGAAAATAGCGAAAATTTCCACCATACAAAATAACCATGTTTACAGTACCAGGGATTCATCAAGGGCCTATTTAGGGACAATTTAGGCCCAATCCCCAATGAAAAAATGTTGATTTTTTCCCAAATTTGGCTGTGAAAATTCCCAATTAGAAAATTGTGTTGTTTTTAAACGAAATTGAAAGTAAATTTTGTGAAACCTCCCAAATCAGCAAAATCAAGTAATTTTACAACAAAATCTGCAAAGGAAGATGAAGATACTACTTCTACATCAAAGGCTTACAAGGTCGTAAGTTAACCGACTTCTGACATGATGTCGAAGTTTTCTCAAAATGAGCAAAAAGTTGATAGTTTTTCCCAATTTTTAGTTTAGGGCCTTTTCCCAAAAGACCCTGATAAATCCCTGAGTACTCAGGACACAGGAAATATGTACATGTTTATTTGTCTTTAACTCACATGTATTACAGAAAGACTACAACTATCAATACCACATTAAAACAAAGAATGTTATGCTCGATCTATCAGTTAGGCCAGCAACTTCCGTCAAAATTATAAAGAACACACAACATACATAATCTTCTGTTTAAAAAAGCCCAATTTATCACAACTACAAGTATATTGAAAACATCTTGATCACAGATTAAACAAAGCAGATTCCTTGCAAACTAATAGTTGTTATAACAGAAATGGGATGCCATAATAAAAGTGTCCCCCAAACCAATCCCATCCTTATTGAGCCTCAAACATGTGCATAATCAAAATAAAAATAGCCGATGGAATATCTAATTTTCTGAAGTGTCATAATAATCTGCTAAATTGGTTTTTAAAAATGTAGTGAACAAAATATTGGTGAGAAAAATGGAGCAAGCACATACAGTACAGACCTGTTGAAAGTTTAACACTGAGCTTATGAAAAGGAGCCAAAGCTTGGTTCCTGAGTGTCTGAAATATGGATAAAGTACAGACCTGTTGAAAGTTTAAAACTGAGATTATGAAAAGGAGCCAAAGCTTGGTTCCTGAGTGTCTCAAATATGGATAAAGTACAGACCTGTTGAAAGTTTAAAACTGAGCTTATGAAAAGGAGCCACAGCTCGGTTAAAATGTGTCTGAAATATGGATAGCCAGTGGCTGAAGAGCTGCCAAGAGATAGATAAAAGCTGCCAAAAAACTGTCAAGATATAGAAAAGGAGGGGTGGCAATGAACTGTCCGTTCTGCACTTATTCGGTGTTAAACTTTTGACAAGCCTGTACTGTATGTGCTCTCACTTCATTTGGAGGACATAATTAACATTCTACTGATGTGGGGATTAACATGCCTTCACTGGTGCTGTTTATGACGACATTCAAATTGAGGGTTTCACAACTTGAAAATCTCTCAGATATAAAATATTTTGCAATATCCACCTTAAATGTAAATATTTTATGAAAGTCATTTACTGCTCTTACTGTAGATATAGATTTTACAATGTAAACATTTCAAGCAACACATTTGCACAATTAATAAATATAAACTAGAACTCTCTCTTGAGAACCAAATACCACCCCCTCAACATTTAATGTTTTCCCATGACCTTGACCTTTGCTATGACCTTGGTTCATGACCAAGGTCATGACACCTTTGGACCATGACAGATGGATGGACAGACAGACATGGTGATTTCTATACACTCCCCTCAAACTAGTTGTACAACATTATCAATCATCTAACAATGTTGCCAATATATAATGTCCCTTCAGATTAAGATCAAAATAATACTTATATTTGATGATATTTGTAATCAAAGTTATATCTGGATTGTTTCATCATCAGATGTCATACATTAACATTGCCCTTTACACAGAAGTTGGCAAGTAGTTTCCATTATGTCACTCTACATGTAAATAGCACTAATACAAATCTGTTCAGTTAAAATCTGGTGGCAATCTGGCTGCAGCTGATCGTTCTATCACAAATTTATATTCATACTACAAAAAAAGAGAGATTTAAATTGAGTTAACATAATAAGATATCCCAAGATAACTAAAATCTCTTGGAAAGAATCTAAAGGTACAGTCAAACCTTTTTATAAAGGTCACCCAAGGAAACCAGTAAAGGTGGCCTTTATATACAGGTTCAAATAATTTGATTAAAGAACAATTTGGATACAATTTGACTGGCCTTTATAAGCAGGTGGTCTTTATAAGCAGGTGGCCCTTATATAGAGGTGGCCTTTAAAGCAGGTTAAACTGTATCAAATTGTATGCAAAATGAACATGAGTTGTTCATCCCCATACAGTGCAATGAACCTTGATAACTTTGCTACTTTGCTTATCACAAGGTATTTTTAAGTCTTTTATATGTTTTTCTTTATAATCCCCATCTATTGGTAAATGCATTGATGATAACAAAATATTGCTGAGCAAGTTTTGGCAATAGATTGAGATTTTACTGTATTAAGTTGTGATAAAATAAATATAAATAAGTTTAACTAATATAGATTTCTATTGAAAGGATTCAAATGATTGGTCGGATCTGGTCCTTCAGATTTAGTTGATGCTAATGCAATACTTATGTTTGTTTTATGAGGACATGTAAATAAAGTCTCACTTCTCAGGGTTTAGCCTCACACCAGACTGAAAAATATATGAATATTGGGGCTAAAGCCTTGTACTAGAATATTTTTAGAACATACAAAGTCAAAAATATACATGTACCGTAGTAACAATAAAGAAAGCTGTTGCAATTCAATTGGTAAAACTTGTAAATCTATACAACTTAAATTCACATTTTTTATATATATAATATATATATATATATATTTAATCAGACTTACCTCCCTTTCAATATCCATTATAGTTTTATATCTTATCTGTGGTATAACAATCTAAAAATAAAATAAAACTTGACTGTATATAAAGCCATAACAGAGTTATGCTTAATTCATTATGATAGCAAAATTGGTGATCACGGAGATGGCCGTTATCATGTACCGGTATAGTATATACTGAAATACATGTATGAATTTTGTCCTCTGTGGATTTTTTGGTTTTGTTTGGCTTTTGTTGTTGTTTATTGAATTTTTATTATTATTATTTTTAAGACACATTGTGCTGTGATATAACAATCTGAAAATATAATAAAACTTGACTACATACAGCCATATACAATGTACATCAATGTACATGCATATACTGATGTATATGTGTTTTTTGTTGTTGTTGCTTGTTTGTTTTTAAGGCACATCTTGTCTGCATATATGTATATACATGTTTTCTAAAAAAAACTTTAAACCAAAAGCTTTAGCATTAGATGTTGATACTCACTCTGTGGTATAACAAAAGCTAAGAATACTTCAAGAATAGATGTGAGCTTATTTGCTCTCTGGACAGGGCAAGAAATCACAAATAAAATTGCTGAAAACTTCCACAAAACACTTTTAATTAATTTAGGACAGAAGGATGAACAATTTAAAGTATCATTAGTACTGTCAGAGTGGACATGTCCTACACCTGATTCATAATTCTAAAAGATTTAATATTCTTCAACTTACATCCATACTATTATTTAAATCAGCAAACTTGGGGTTTATCTGCCATGGCACACCTGCTAATGCTGAAAAAAAATATAAAAGAACTGGTTTATCATTTCTCATGTTTTTATTTTTTTATCAGTTGTAATTTCATCATTGACAATTTACTGCTCAATGTATAAAACACATTTAACAAGTCTTAGCTTGTATTGGCATGTCTTAACCTTTACACCGAGGTACTAGTGCCAGCCAACCCTTATGTAACCATGTCTGGTGGTGTATAGTATGCACATGTCTGCTTTGCACTAGCACACGCTTGAGAGAAATAGCCATTTTATCAAAAGAATAGAACTAGGACTTACGTGTTACAGTTCCTCTTCCTAGACTACTGAATGCACGCTCTAACGGATAATGATTAGAATTTTGTTGTCCAGATGGGGCTACTGGGTACGGTAATGCAGATGCTACTGATGTCCTAATTAAAATAAATATTATATTAATGTTAGAGAATTTTTTGTTTGAATTTTTACATGTGCATGCATTGTATATAAAAATATATAAACTTCTACAAATTTCAGAAGAGTTCCAAGTGGCGGATACTTCGAAGTCGTTTTGTAGAGTTCTATAACATTTTAGATAATTCCCCTTTATATCTTACTTTTTCTTACTTTGCTCAGTCTGTTTCAATCGCTTTTCAGTTGTAAGCATCCTCTGTAGCGGCTACAGGTGGCATACTTTTTCCAAACTCTATAGAGATGTCTTTAGCATGCACTGAGACACAGGATGTCTATTTTGATTCTCATCTGAAAGACTGGGCAGGAGATGATACTCATCTCAGAAAATTTCCAAGTCCCAAGTGAGGTTCAAACCCACAACCCTTGACTACATTTGCCAGTGACAGTACCACTGGGCCATGTCAGCCTTTATAGACACTAAGCACCAACAAGTATAAAATTATTAGAATCTATGTTTCATCTGTTATATCAACATGGTCAGGATTTATTTGTAATTCAAAATTAAGCTCAAATCTGCAAGCTGTATAGAAAAATTAAAAACAAGAAGCCCATGGGCCTTAATGCTCACCTGTGACCTTGACCTTTGAACCCATAACCCTCATTCATATATCAAAATGATCATTAGGCCAATACCTACAATATTCTAGCATACATGCCTATACAAAACATATATAGTTTTCAAGATAATTAACCAATTCAGTATTAATTTGCATCTGTGACCTTGACCTTTGAAGTCATGACCTTTATTCATATATCAAAATTATCATTAGACCAATACCTACATAATTCCAATATATATGCCTATATAAGGAGCTTATAGTTTTTGAGATAATCAACCATTTCAGTACTTGCTTGCATTTGACCTTTGAACCAATGACCTTCATTCATATATCAAAATGACTGTTAGGCCAATACCTACAATATTCTAATATTTACAGACAGTTTATATTTTTTTTGATAATTTACCATTTCAGTACTTGTTTGCATCTATGACCTTTGAACCCATGACCTTTATAAATACATGTATATCAAAATGACCATTGTGTCCTTACCTACAATATTCTAATATGTATGCCTATACAAAAAGTTTATAGTTTTGCAGATAATCAACTATAACGGTAATAGTTGTGCATCTTTGACCTTGACCTTTGAACCAATAACTTTGATCTATGTATCAAAATGATTGTCATGTCATTAACTACAATTAACTGAAAATCCCATGCCATTTTCACCTGAAATGTTTAAAAAATAGCATTTTTTTATCAAAGGTCAAAAACAGGGACATGACCTTGACCTTTGACATTGAAATCTTTTGGAAGAAAATAGCAAGACAAGATCAACAGTGAAAACTCCGTACAATTATCTTCAGCCGTTATTGAGTTATAACAATAAATGTCTCATTTTCAAAATTACATAATTTTACGCAAAAAACGCATAACCTATTTTTCGTTCAATTTCGATGAAAAACACAATTTTAATGTCCCCAGGTATCCTGAATCCAAATATTCAATCAAAATTTGCCTGCTCCTTTTGGTTTCAGAGAAAAAGATTTTTTTGTCTTTTTGCTATTTTTAGTAAAGGCGGCCATTTTGTTGGGAGTGGCCAAACCCCGAACACAATTTTGAAAGGCTGTAACCTAGGCATGATAATCACTAAGTTTCATCAAATTTGGCCCAGTAGTTTTGGAGGAGAAGATTAAAATGTCAAGTTTACACACGACGCACGGCGGACGGTGATAGATTGCAATAGCTCACCTGAGCCTTTGGCTCAAGTGAGCTAAAAATATATTTACCGTCCAATCTGCCCATAAAGACCATCCAATGGAACCAGTTAAAGTGGCTTTATGGACAGGTGACCCTTATATACAGGTTCAAATAAAAAGCCATTGTGAAAGAATTTTACTGACCTTTAATCAGGTGGTCCTTATATATAAATGACCTTTAAGGCAGGTTTAACTGTAGTTCAAGAACACACTATAATAGCTAGTAGCACAATTGTGTCTACAGTATGAAATCATTAGTTTTCTTTAGAAAATTAAGAAAACAATTCATACAGTACAACTAAGTCATAAGAAGTGAATGCACTTTGTAATGTTGCATGATATAATCTATTTCTTTCAATGGCTTACATGGCTTAATATTTACAATATTGTATCTCTCTTTGATGAAACATGCAGAAGCAATTGTATTGCAATTCCCATGAAAGACAATTGGGGTCATGATCCTTGATGCAGTGTTCTGCCCAGTCTTCAAAACCCATGGGCCACAGGGCCCATTGAGCCAAGAAAATTAGGGCCATTCTCAAATTTTATGGGCCATACCAACCAAGTTCTTATAAGTAACTATTACGTATCTGGTGTTGATGTTTTATCGTATTCTAACCACGTAAATTCAGTTAACCATCTTTTTTGAAAGGATCTGATTTCCTTTTTCTTCCCTTTATCGCTGGTATCTGCGACTGTCGCAGTTTTTTCGACGGCATCAGATGCAGTTGAAGTGACGTGGGTGGGGGATGCATTTTGCATTTGGAGGGAAGAAAGTACCTCGCTACTACACCCTGGTTGATCGGGGCTCACATCCTGTGTACAAGATGCGTATTTTCATTAGATTGGCTTGGGTTTTTTTTAACTTTTGAAGCCGGCGATTAAAAGAAATCTAATAAAGACTTCATTTTTCTTTTGCCGTTTGCCATTTTGGAAAGAGCGGTGGAGCAAAGCGTCACAGGATACGGATTGGCAAACACCAATCAAAACAGCGATCGGAACTCTCTAGAAAAGAGATTATGAAATGAGATCACTTAGACGCTTGGTTGGTATGGAAATATACGCTTTGTAAAACGAATGTAAACAAAAAGACGGACAAGTTTCGTCGACGCAAATTTATGAATTCAAATGTTCTAAATTTTATTAGATCGGCTTACTTTTTAGCGCGCCGAACGGCCCATTTGTGGGGATATTTATGCGCCATTTGCATTTATTTAGCGCCAATGGCGCAAGGGCGCGGCCTGGGCAGAACACTGTTGATGTGTATCAATTTTCCCACATTATGTCATGTCCCACACAGGGGGTTACATGGTTATCTGAAATACGCCGACTTCACATGGCTAAAAACCCTATCTCACATGAGCAGATATGGAAAAAATAGCACCAAGGTACAAAATAATTATTAAAAGAAAGAATTGTAAATATAAGAAGTGACATTTCTGCTCATAGTATTTCAAAGGGTTAGGAAGATAGTGTGGCGCTTGGCCCTTCATCAAATTTGGCACATGCCACACTACCTTGCATTACCCCTTGAAATACCATGATCAGAATGTCATTTCATAAATAAATCCTATACTCACATGTCTAATGGTTTATCAGCAGAATTAGGTGGTGCATATGAGGTCTGACCATGACCTTGTAGTGCCTGATTCTGAGTCATGTTTGACTTGAAAAATGACTTTTTATAACAAAGAGCCATATTATTTAATTCTCTGAATGTAAAAGTGAAATGATAAAATATAAATACATGTACATGTATATAAACATATCACATAAGTGTATGAAACAGGCTGGACCCCAGAAAATACAAAAGCAAACCAGACTCTCAAGTTACAGATTTCATTGCCTAGTTGACAATCTGAAGACCTCTGGCCACTGGGAGCCTCTGTAATTTTGAATGCTGTCTCTGACTCTCACATAATCATGATCCTTGGACAGAATGACTGAGAGCAATTTAACTATTCAACAAAGATATTTCCATTATCAAAGAAGATGAGAACTAACAGATCTTGTCCAATTCATTAATTTTATAAGTTAAACTACCGGGTACATATAAGATCTGGTACATGTTCATACATGAATTAATATCACCCGTGTTCACTCATGTAACATTGGAACTTACTTATTTGTGAAACCTTCCTGCGACCAAAATAAGGGATAACTTTTATGCAAGTTTTTAAACTTAGAAATAATCTGTCAATTTCATTATTGTTTTTGAATGGTAAAATTAGCATTTCTGGTGACATATTGTGTAAGCATATGTGGAATATACAAAGTTTTGACACATACCTTATAATGTCACATTTACTTGAAATCAAACAACTGATTTGTCTTGAAAATCAACAGGGATTTCTTCTTGGTTTATGTGCACCATTTATTTACAAGTATGCAGGTGTAAAGTTTCATTGATTCAATAATTTTTTTAACTCATTGGCCTGCATTTGATAATCCATCTTAAATGTTATTTATTTATTGTCTTGATTCAAGTTAAGCTAAATCAAGGTTGTAAGTATACATGTATAAATATTCTCTTGGTAGTATGTTCACAATTTTCATAGTTGCCATTAACCTCAAAAATCTACCATGATATTTCTCATCCATATCATCAGATATCATAACAGAACAGCCAGCAAAAAATTTAATGAAATACATTACTTTTTGTACCAAAACCAGTAAACTTTATACCAACTAATACTTTTATTTAATTCAGTACTTACCCGACTAGTGTATAACCATTTGGTGGCCGTTTTATACCTCTGGATAATAGAACCAGTTCTGATATAGCATCATTAGTTAAGGTGTGGTTCATGTAACGAACACATAACATCTTCTTTTTTACTGCCTTTTCTCCTACAATTACACAGTTTATTATGAGTTCATTTTTCTTATCATTTATAGTTTTTTTTAACATAAGGACTTAAATAAGCATTTTTATCAATTAACAATGGTAATTTTTTAATCAAAGTACTGGTATGACCTGAACTAAGTAAAATATTCTGGGCCGGGATGTAAAACCCACACGCCCATCCATCCATCAATTGATCTAATCAATCTGATCAAAGGTATTTACTTAAAGTTCAACAAATATTTATTTTTTGTTTCACTGACAATTATGGGTCTTAACACTTTTGTCACAAAAATCATAAAAACAAGGCACTATCAGAAATAACAAACAAAACACTAATAGCTACTTGCCTTTTGAGAAACAGATCCAGGCAGTATATTGCCCAGGACACAGAGATAATTGATGTATTACCGACCATCCTTTTTATGTTGTGATTCAGGTCGCCATCACGGTACCAAAGCACCGTCACGGCAACTAATGACATACCAGTGTCAGTGATGTCATTAAATGGCACAATTCAGACCGAGTTTTCATTCTTTTTGTGTGTAATTCAAGCCGGGCCTATGTCAGAACATTGTGGGCATGGCCGGCCATCCCTCAATTAAGGTTCGTTTCATTTTATCAAGACTATGTGGTATGATTGACTAGTTACGACAATGAATAAGGAGTAGACAACATGGGATTAACTCATAGTCAACATTTTTTTAAAGGAAATAAGAGACTTACTTGAATCCACAGTAAAATCTACACATGTAAAACCAGCTGGAAGAGGATCCCTCTCATTGATAACAACCACATCCACTAATACATCCCGTCCCTGAAATCAAATAAAGTACCAATACAACACATATATCAATATGCATGTGTATATAGTGTCTGCACAGTTGTAATTTTCTAAAATATTCAATTAATTTGGAAGATTGAATGATAGAATGTAAAGGGAAGGATGGAAGATATGGAATTATCCAGTGGAGGTTGGGTGCGGAGGATTCCCTGTACAATAAGTATGGAAAATGTTGTCAGCATTGGGATTTATGGAAAAGAGCAGGAAGGCATCAGTGCAGAGAATGTCATAGGCAGAATAAAGATCACCATGCTGGGTATGGCTAAGTGAGATAGCAGTAGCTAGAGATCCATCACCGACACATAGTGACTGGTCACCACTTTGGAACCCCCCCCCCTATCCAGAGTTTACAGGGCCAGAGGTCTAAACACGCTTGGAGGAATGGCCTCAGCTGAGGATGTCAGTGGTGAAGTAGCCTAAGACCACAGCTGTATGTAAGTAACTCATCCCTATTCCCAGCATGCTTATAATTATCATGTGAAAAGGTATTTATATAGTTAGCAGCAAAATAATCTTGAGAAGTTAAGTTTCAAAGATGCTCCAATTCATTAAAGGTTTTTTATAAGGTAGTCTGCTAGCTCCATTGATAGACCACTTCCCTATATTGTGGGAGGTCCTAGGTTTGAATCACATTCTGACCCTGCAGTATTCTTCTGCCTCTTGCAGCACTCTGGTCTGCAAAAGTGATGGTCTAGCATTACAGTTGTATCAAAGTTCATCTCTTGGAATTAATGTGTAGTACTGTGGGAAAATCTAAACTGGGAGGAAAGTAGTGATACGGATAGCTCAGTTTGTACAGCGCTAACCTATAGTTTGGAAGGTCTGGGCATTGCATTTTTCTCCTCATTACATTGTTTTCAAAGTAGATGAGAAAAACCAACTGAAAGAAACATTGATTTATTTCATTTTGTCTTACCGAAGATGGTGCAGTTTTTTCAAGACATAGATAACGTACAACTCTTCTACCAAACAGACCATCTCTCCATAAATCGGCCTCTTCTTTTCTATCATGTGTTCTATCAATCTTCAAAAAATATGTATATACATAAAATAAGGTAATTGATCCCTTTATTTACAAAGACTAAATCATCTTTTAGCTTTTTTTCAATTTGTGTTGTAGTTAATCTTGAAGTGTGTTAAAATTTAACTAGCCCTGTCCCAAATTTAAAGTTTCTTCTCAGAAAGTCTGGGACATTTGGGTGCTATATTATATAAATTTTCAAGAAATGTTTATTGATGCCAATTAAGGTTAATAATAAAGATTTCTTCAGATAAATGATAGATGCAAGTTCACAATTCACTTGCATTCGATTCTTCAAATAATACCAGTAGAAGGGGATGTTGAAGCCAATGAATTTACCTTGATGGAGGACCTGTGATGTCATGCTTTGTTCCTATTTAAACAGTCATATGGTTACACATTAAATCCACATAAACATATTGTTGTTCCTAGATTTCCACAAATTTTAAATCATTAGGAGCTAAATTTCCAAAATTTATAAAAATATATTTTACCTTTTTAAAAGTATTTTTATGCATTTTCTAAAATAGGTTACTTTCTGAAAGAATTATCAGAAATTAGAAATAGCGATTTTGGCTAACTGGAATGGAATCAAAGTCATTCTCAAAGAAACCGACATTTCCAAATTTTGTGAATAAAATTCTTTTGTTACTTATAGTTAGAAAGAATAACATTTTTAACATACCACAGTAAAACCTGCAGGACATCGAGTGACATCTGACACGACCACAACAGATACAATAGGCCAATCTTCAGATATCACAGACATTCTAAATAATGGTTTGTAATATCACTACAAAAGAGCTGAAAGTAAATTTATATTGATTAATAAAAATCTATACGACAAATTTTATTCCAAATGTATGTGCTGGTTTAGATTTAATACAAAAACATATTGTTAGCGGTGTCCAGATTATTTCTATGGATAAGCCTACTCTAGATTAGAGGTTGATGATGATAGATATTTTTGAGAATCATATATATTTTATTTTCATTTATCTTGTTTTTCCTTTATTCATCTTAATGATTCTAATCATTTGCATCCATGCTGTCTACAATAGCATATACATGTATATACACATGTACCAAAAAACAATGCTGCAGACCAGATAGCATCATTAATCATTTTGTACCATGGCCATTTTGCACCAAATTTTCCAATTTTTTACCAAAACCAGTCAAAATTTGTGACAATATCATGCTGTACTAAATATTCTGATAACCATTTTATACCATTTCACTAATTATAGCATCATTTGTGTATCAATCAAAAACAAAAATACTAATCCATGTCCAAATCACAATCTAGTTCTAAGCAAAGAAAAAACTTTGTAATTGACAAGTTACCGGTATGTTAAACATGCAAATTTCCTCCAGGAAAGTGAGGTCGGGTGCTCTGGAAGGGTAAGCACTGCTTGTTTAGCTAGCTACACCCGGAACATGGAACTATGGTACATCGAATACATGTGCATTTTTAGGGCAATCCTTGACACTGAGAATCAAACTTATAAACAATACTGTGATGACAGACATAAATTTTTTCGAGGGCCCTGATAAGCCTAGACTTGTAATATCTCTGGGTTAACAATTTATTTGTAAGCAGCTTGCTTTGTTGTATAAAGTTCCTGTAGAGGGAACAAGCTCTAACATAGCGTAGCAATTGGGAAACAAATACAGCATAAGTAGGAGAAGCAGGTACTAGTATATTGCAGCATAGAAAAGGAAAGTTGACAATAGAAAAATTGAAGTCATCAAATTTGTCATAAAGTTTCAAATAACATTCTTTATAAATATTCTGTACATTATTCAACTTTCCTTAATGTGGGATAGTCTTAAGATTTTTTTAAATCATTCATCGTAATTACACGAATAGTTAATCATTTGATTTGAAAATTAACTCATTAGGAAGTATTAATTTATTTGAACTTGAAGTAAAGTATGTTACCGGTAAGCTATGACCTCAAATGTAATAATTTTAAAACAATCATCAGTGATTTTGTTACAATTTTTGAAAACAACCTTCTGCCTTAAAGATTGGGAAAATTAAAGCTTTCAGATCTAGCAAACTGCTTTATGATATTCTGAAAATAACTTGTATATCCACTGTCAGGCACTGTATTGTAGTACTAGCTGATATTATGTGGGCAAGGACAACTACGGTAGATTTAATTTGCTGATGCATAAGGGGAAATTTAGTGGTCAAATTGGGAATTTTTAGTCATTTTTCAGTGGGGAAACTACCTTTATTCGTTAGTAATATTAGGCAAACACAAACACTGATCATTATCTTCCTTTCAGTGCCAATTATTTCAAATCTCAACCAATGTCTAAATGGACAGGTTTCCTATACTTAAACTGATAAAGTGTGTGTTGTCAGAGAGAGAGAGAGAGAGAGAGAGAGAGAGAGAGAGAGAGAGGGAGAGAGAGAGAAGAATTAAATGTTAGTATTACACTATATGGTATGTAACTGATAAAGTCTGTGTGTAACTTAAATGCTAGTTACAATGAAAAATGTCCTTCCTCTGTTCCCAGGAATCAAACCCAGGTCACCTGTTGGTAAAGCAAACATTCTACCATTTCGCCTAAAAGGTACCACATAGGTGAGACAGTAGTAACATCTCTGGGTCATTCTAAATGATGCGACACAAATGCCATTCGCTGCTCGTTGCGTTTGTGTTTATTGCTTGAAATTTTATACATATTATTATTGCATATGTATCTTCATTATGTGTGAATTTCATCATGTTTAATAAAATACTTTTTGTGTGTTTGATTAATAAAGTTTTGAAAAAATTCATAAGCAGATGCCATTCGCTTCTCGCTGCACCACACAAGTAGGTGTTTGACGTATTATTTTGAAATTTTGTATATATAATTATAAAACATGTATCTACACTATGTGTGAATTTCATTATGTTTAATAAAATACTATTTGTGTAATTGATCAATAAAGTTTTAAAAAAAAAATGTTGAAGGCCGTATGCAAATGTCATACAATTCTGTCTGCGGCACAAGTCTGTGCATCACAGTGTTTATCGTATGAAGTTGAAATTTTGAATATATAATTATTGAACATGTATCTACATTATGTATGAATATCATTATGTTTAATGAAATATTTTTTGTGTAATTAATCCATAAATTTTTGAGAGAAAAAAAAACCCAAGGTCGCTATGGAAGCCATCTTGAACCGATAGTTTAACCCGACCCAGTACCGAGTACCCAATGCTTTTCAACTTCCACAAAGAGGTATGGCGGGTTTGATAGGCGCTTTTTACATTGCCCCCTGCTTGAACAGATGTATGACGTAACGATGTATTTTTAAACACCTGAGGATTTCGCGTTCTATAATGAGACCAGGTCTATGAAAAACAAGTGCTTCGTTTTTGTAAACTTGTTTTTCCTTGAAGAGCCGAAGATATTGAACAAACCCTAACACCCATAATCTTCATTTTTAATCTTTATATAGTAAACAGAGAAACTAGAACAATAAAATATTAACTTACATCACGCTTCACTAAGAATTCACGGGTGATATATGTGTAGATTTATTGTATAAAAATATAACCTGGCTTGATTTGCTAGTAGAAGTGTGTTTAGAAAGGAGAAAATGTTCATTTTTTAAAAACTTATATTTGTAAAAAGGAAAAATTGAACAATAATATTTTATAAAGATCAAAATATAAAAAATAAAAAGGAAAGTAAATGAAAAAACAAGAGGCCCATGGGCCTTAATGCTCACCTGAGGAAGAGTACATATCTTATGCAGAGGTTCAATGGTCAATGACATTAATAAAAGAGAATATCAAAATTTTCAGTAGTAAGGGCCAATAATATGCAAGTATTTTTGCAAATTAATTATAATAATTGTTATATAAGTATGCTATATTATAACATATTTAAAGTCTAGCTACAATATATTATTTATAAACAGCTAAAACATCTGTATATTAAAATGTGCATTAGGCCAATACCTACAATATTCCAATATACATGCCTATACAAAGAGTTTATAGTTTTTAAGATAATTAACCATTTAAGTATTCGTTTGCATCTATGACCTTGACCTTTGAACCTATGAACTTCATTCATATATCAAAATGATTGTTGTGCAAATGCCTACAATATTCCAATATACATGCCTATACAAAAAGTTTATAGTTTTTGAGATAATTAACCATTTAAGTATTCGTTCGCATCTATGACCTTGACCTTTGAACCTATGACCTGCATTCATATATCAAAATAATCGTTAGGCCAATATCTACAAGATTCCTATATACATGCCTATACAAAAAGTTTATAGTTTTTGAGATAATTAACCATTTAAGTATTCGTTCAATTCTATGACCTTGACCTTTGAACCTATGACCTTCATTCATATATCAAAATGATCATTAGGCCAATACCTACAATATTCCTATATACATGCCTATACAAAATGTTTATAGTTTTTGAGATAATTAACAATTTAAGTATTTGTTTGTGTCTATGACCTTGACCTTTGAACCTATGACCTTCATTCATATATCAAAATGATCGTTAGGCCAATACCTACAATATTCTAATATACATGCCTATACAAAAAGTTTATAGTTTTTGAGATAATTAACCATTTCAGTACTTGTTTACATCTGCGACCTTGACCTTTGAACCCATGACCTTTATTCATATATCAAAATGACCATTGTGCCATTACCTACAATATTCTGATATACATGCCTATACAAAAAATTCATAGTTTTGCAGATAATTAACTATTTTGGTATTCTTGGACATCTGTGACCTTGACCTTTGAACCCATGACCCTGATCTATGTATCAAAATGATCGTCATGTCAATACCTACAAATAACTGAAAATCCTACGCCATTATCACAAGAAATGTTAAAAAAATAGCATTTTTTATCAAAGGTCAAAAACTGGGACATGACCTTGACCTTCGACCTTGACATCAATTGGAAGAAAATTGCAAGACAAGATCAACAGTGAAAACTCCATACAATTATCTTCAGCCGTTATGAAGTTATAACAATAAATGTCTCATTTTAAAAATTACGTAATTTTACACAAAAAACGCGTAACCTATTTTTCGTTGTGTGTGGAGTGGTCAGTTTTAATTTTGCCTATTTTTAAAAAATTGACCATTTTCTCCTAAGAGGACCAATTTTTTTAAACCTCGTTATGATTGCTTTTGAAAATATTTTCAGAAACAATAATGTAAAAGTTGGTCTTCCGAGGAGAACACTTTGAAAATAATTATCAAAGACGGGAAAACCCCCTCATTTTTCATTTTTTAGCATGATAGAGCACAAAGATGAGCTTATTAAGAAAAATACCAGTAAAATATACCTTTGTATGAGGCAAAATATGAAAGTCCAAATAAAATACTGCTGCTTTATAAATTAAGTGCAAGAATATTTAGACTTTTATTTTTCAAAAACCAAAACGGTCCATTTAGGACAAAATCACATCAAACCCGCCATACCTCTTTCAATTAAGAATCTATTTCACAAACTGTGAATAAATAACCAGAATAAACATATATTATTAAATAAATGATTATTAATCTATATAGATGGTATATAGATGGTTTAACCGTAAACAAAAGCCGTAAATTGCAGATAAATCCGCAGAAATCAGCATCTTGTATGTATATTATAGTAACCTATTGTGAATCCCGCCTCTCAGTAAAGAAACCTTAATTATGCATGCACAATTCTCATACAAGTTACACTTTAAAGGTTTTGTCTTGCAAGGTTAAATAGAATCAATAACTTTCATTGTTTTGTTAATTTTATTGAATAAAGTAATTTCCAAATTTCTTTCAGTCATGTTTAAAGTTGCTTATAGTGCCATTAGTGGTTCCCGATAATAAGAGGGATATTACCGGAGTATCAGTATCACCATTCGGAACCGTATTTTGTATTACTGGGTTGAATGTAGTTCCTCAAGCTGTTCCGATACTAACCTCGTGTGTCACGAACTGACAGAAGTATAAACAATGTTCACGATTACTGACATGTCATGTCATTTTGAATGAAAGTAAAGAGTTTAATTGAACTTATATACATTTTATTTTAGGTCTACAACAATAATACATGCTTTAACGGGTAACAGGTAAACAATTCATTATTTGTTACCCGGGTACAGTCATTACCCTAACCGTGAACAGGTACCCAGGTACTTGTCACAGCTCTAGTCCTAATTATTAAAGGTGTTAATGTCATCATCATCTCTCTCTCTCTCTCGTTGGCTAAAAGTTAGATATGTGTCCCCCAGTTTACACTAAAGTTTAAAAAATGTAATAACATTTATAAATCTATATATCATATTAAACCTGTACTTAGTACATACTTTTACCATTTACCGATAGCTATATCGCTACGTTTAGGTGGTCACAAATTTGTGTACCATTTTGGTAGCATTTGTGTACCATTTTTAAATATCGATTTCACCTGAAGTAATGCATATTTTTACTTTATATTTTATATAAACGTGCTTATATATGTATATTTTGCATATATTATAAGAATTTTTATTAACACGATACTTTTCATAAAGAAATTGAACGAAATCGAAGGGGTGTCTACTGACTTTAGTTGAGGAAATATATCGTAGTCCGGCCATTTTTTAGCATTTTCAAATGTCCATTTCTCTAAAAATACAAAATGTCATGCCTTTATTTAGTTTATATAAATGTGTAATTATATGTCCATTTTACACAGATTATAAGAGTTTTCATTTATATGGTGGTTTTTATAACGAAATTGAACAAAATCGTAGGGGTGGTTACCGACATCGGTGGAGAATATAAATCAAAGTCCGGCCATTTTATCATTTTCCAAAATGGCCGGACTACGATATATTTCCTTAACTGAAGTCAGTAAACATCCCTACGATTTTGTTAAATTTCTGTATTAAATTCCCCATATAAATGAAAACTTTTAAAATATATGTGAAATAGACATATGATAACACGTTTATATAAAATATAAAGGTATAAAATTTTGCATTTTAAGAGAAATGGGCATTTGAAAATCCTTAAAAATGCTACCAAAATGGCCAGACTACGATATATTTTCTCAATTGAAGTCAGTAAACACCCCCTACGATTTCGTTCAATTTCTTTATTAAAAGTATCGTCTTAATGGAAATTCTTATAATATATGTAAAATATACATATAATAGCACATTTATAGAAAATATAAAAATGTGACATTTTGTATTTCTAGAGAAATGACCATTAGAAAATGTTAAAAAATGCTACCAAAATGGCCGGACTATGATATATAGTCGGTAAACACCCCTATCATTTCGTTCGATTTCTATATTAAAACCGCCATAACAACAAATATTCTTATGATATGTTAAATAAACATATAATAACACGTTTATAGAAAATATAAGATCACAGTATTCGTTACTTCAGGTGAAATTGATGTTTAAAAATGGTACACAAATGCTACCAAAATGCTACACAAATCTGTGACTACCCTACATTTACATCCCTCACCTTTGGTCTTGATTGTTCATTGCACAACACCAGAATAGCCCAGGGGTGTTGGTTACCTTTTACCAATTTCTCTTTTGCAAATGATAAATTTGCTACTTGGTGTGATATTCATAATAATGATGACCCTTACAACTTGGTCTGATCACCATGATGCTAAATAAAAATACCCCCCCCCCTCCCCTTCCCAGTCAGCTGTCGAGTCAACTGCTTTGATAAATTATGTTACCAAACCTTAGAGATATAGAATATTTAGTGAAAAAGACTTGTGATTAATCCCAAAGTTACCTTCTTGACACCAAAAGATGTCAATCGGAATAAAATTACATGTGATGATGATGATGTTCCGTTCTTCTGTTTCTGTTATGAATTTAGGGATTTTCCCATCGTAATAATCTTTTTCAAACAGATGATTAACTTACTGATAACCTGGTCAAAATAGACGAAAACAACATACACACAATTATAAAGAAATAGTTATTTCAGGGGCAATAATCAGTCTTTGTAGAGCGTTTAAGTGACCGAGATATCAGAAACCGGAAGCATTCTTGGCGGCATTCTTTGAACTGTTTTGTACGCAAATTTGGTTGTTTATGTCTTAAAAACAGGTAAATAGGAAACAAATACAGAAAAAGTGTTACAGTAGTTTGATACAGATTTAATTGAAGTCTGTTGTTCTTGTCGTGAATTTTTTTGATCGATGATAAATTTAGTTTTTGAACGTTTAGACAACCTGGGATCACTTTCACTCTGTGCTAGTTGTTTACCAGATGAATTGCCAATAAACAGACCTTTATAGTTGTAAATCGTGGAAGAGTTCGAGATGAGTAATGGTTTTTAACATCCCGGTCAAGAATATTTCACTTATATCAAAACATCACCAGCTATAGGTGGAGAAATTGCACTGATGGCACTATACAAAGGTTTTTTATCGTCCCACGCCTACCGTGACAGTAGACCTAGTTTGTTTTAAGTTCCCACCTGAAAGAACCTTCATTTCGTAACGTTGAGTGCTTACGGCACTATCCACTTTCAAGTCCCAGGTCAGACTTGATCAGGATTCGAACCCACAGCCTCCCATTTGCCTATATTGTGGAAGATATATTTATATCACCACCTATAAGTGAAGATGCAGGAAATTATTCTTATAAATAGCAATGAGCTGAGTAAATCATATATAATTTTGTGTCTCACAGACACACACATCATAACAGGATATGGAATGTAACGACTGCAAAAATATTGTATAATGATTAGGCGGAATAACTCTTCCAGGTAAATTTCACAAACCTTGTTACCAAGAGCTATCGATAACTGACCACTGGGTAACTGACAACGTGACATGGTCATTATGAGATTAAAATGGACTGATGACGGTAAAAATGATTCTAAGAGATATTCCAAGCAAAACAGTATATTAATTTAAATGTTTACATGAAGAGGAAAATATACAAGTCGAGAGAAAGAAAAAGTAGATGGTTATTTAGAAGTAGAAGATATACTGTTTGTTAGGCAAAAAACAATGGGATATATATTAAACGTTTATCCTTTTAATTTACACAAAAACAGTAACTTGATCCAGTCATGAATCAAATTGCATAAAAATACTATATGTTTGCGCAATACAAATATAAGTAAAAATGCTAATACACATTTTAATAAGTGTGATTATTCATGATACACTGCACCCATCCATCCCAATGCTAATGTTTAACTATCTTATCAAATTCATTAAACAAATATTTAATTGGTAAATTCAATATAAATAGATAAATAAATAAATAAATAAATAAATAAATAAATAAAATTTTGAATATTTTGGCCCATTATTAGAAAAAAAGAATGTATTATTTATATCAATAGAATACATTTTTGCATCAGAAAATTTCTCATATTGCAATAAAAAACAAATAATATGTATAAAATCACTTTTACAAAGTTCACATAATCCAAGATGTCTTGGTTTTCTGGTATAATCTTCCCACGGCAAACTTCAATAGGTAGTTTCTGATTACTATAAATTCACAATAAATTAATATGCTAAAAGTGGGATCTCACATACCAGTTATTAAAATCCTGTTTATTAGTAGACCTTTATCACCTGTAATCAAAAGAACTTACCGTCCAATTTGCAAAAAATGATTGACACGTGTGTGTATAAATCATTAGATATGAAGTCTCTATGATACCCGGTAAATGTTATTTCTGTAATTTTGAAAGATATATTTGACCAAATTAATAAGATAAATCCAACAAATTAATAAGATTAATTTGGATGGATATACTACGGATGGACCAACTTACTGGCCTAATGAAATTAATTTTGAAATTTTAAAATTATTAAAATATATACTTTTTTCTTATTTGACTAAATTAATAATTTATAATTATTTTTATTGTCTTAAGAGATTATTTCACTTTCATTCTCCTCACTTTTCTCGTTATATTTATTTGAAAAAAAATCCAGAACATTTATAAAGCTGACTGTCAAATCTGTCTTTAATTTTTAATTTTTTAAAACTTTTAATAGTATATTCAAAGGTCGAGAAGTATATCACATTTTGTTTGGTTATTATTATTATTATTATTATTATTATAATTTTTTACCGTTTTTTACTTACGGGGAAGTCGGTGTAACTTGTACCGGAATATTAGTGGGGAAAATAAAACTTTTATATTTGGTGCGGTGTCGGCCATATTGGATATTTCTTCACTAGATATTCACAAATTCCCCTATTTTTAAATAAAATTGGAAGTAATTTGCCGTCAAAACCAACATTTGATTTTTATGTTTTTACCTTTATCAAAGTGTGCTCTAACACTTTAGATGTGGTCATTTTTGAAAAAAATCAAATTAGCGTGAAAAAACAGCCTATAACTAAAGGTCTTTCGCCACATTTTTCAAAAATTAAACAAGAATATTAAGAGATAGTGCAGAAATAACTGCTATATTTTTAACTTAAAATGGAAGTAATTTCCCGACGTCCTAAAATTTTACAAAAAATACTGAAATAACCGGAATTTAATGAGGAACTCAAATAGATGTGGTCATTTTTTGTATCGTTTTAACGAAACAAAAACTGTACACCTGTTCTATATTTCTATGTACCGATCGTAAGACACTGAGCTGTAGATCGTTACACAGGTGAAGTACGACAATGTACATAATAGTTGCCTATGTGGTCTTGTCCAGAAGACACATGGCTTTAAGTTTGCTTATGAGGTCTGACTTGTTTTTTGATATTTTTTCTTCAGTTGTAATAATATGAGTGGCAGAAAAAGTAAAAGAAGATCTAGTCTTGCTGCAGGAAGAATTAGATTAGAACATGGAGGAGCACTCGGAGGAGGTAATGTATAAATTACTTTTTGTAGGTGTTTAATTTTCTCTATTAATTCTAGTTAGATTTATGAAGGGCATAAAAGATTATGTCAATCTTAGTGCAAGTGTGACTGTCAGAGTTAAATGTTAAAGATATGTATTGGCAGATGTCAATCTTTTTTGATGGATTACACATAGATTTCCTTATCCTCTTTGTACCCACTATCACATAAGGTCCAGATTACATATAGATTTCTAAGTTAGTTATGCTGTTTTGATTTCTCATGGTTTTTAGCTCACCTGACCGAAGGTCATGTGAGCTTATGGCATAGCGCAGCGTGTGTGTGTGCGTGCATGCGTGTGTGCGTGCGTTGTTAACGTCTATTTTCGACATCCTCTGAAACTACAAGACAGATTTCAATGAAACTTGGTGAGAAGTATATATGGGCCGGTGCAATTCAGATTTGTTCGTGGCGTTGCCATGGCTACCATAACTAGGTCAAGGTGACCTGGGGGTGCAAAAATCTTAAAAAATCTTCTTCTCCGAAAGTATTGATTGGAGAAAAAATCTGATGTGATATTTGGCTTCTCTAGGGTCTTAAGCCTATAGTTTGTTCATTTTGTGAAATTCGGACAAAAAATAGGTAACGCGTTTTTGCGTTTAATTTTGAAAAAATCGTAAAATAGCTTCAAATTGTTATAACTTGACTATTTGACCAGATAATGACATGGGGTTTTCAGTTTTGACATCTTCTTGTTAGTATCTTCAAAATGAGGTCAAGGTCAATAGACCCCTTTCACATTCCAATGCGCACGCGCTAAATTTTGCCAAACGCGGTTATCTCCCCTAAAATCGGAACTCTTTTATCAGCTCAGGGGGCAAGTCTACTTTCGCTTTACATAGTAAACAGCATGGACGTTTGATGTTCACTGGTTTAAACATAAATGTGTCGCCGATTTGACCATCCATCGACGTAAAGCCAAAGCGAGAAGAACGATTATGTTCACCTGTAAAAGCGGTAGCCATTAAAACTTATATTACTCATTTAATTCCATTCCAGATAGTGTCGTCTGACACAGTGACAGGTTAGGATACCCCTTCCCCGATATTGGTTTAGTTGTGACGGGACAGTAACAGACTAACCACGACGGGGTGAGACTGTCTTTTCCTTTCCCTCGGTATCGACAAGTGGTCATTTGGTAGAACAGAAAGAAATTATTTGATCCATTGTTAAATAATGAATCACAGAACATAAGAAGGGCGGTGTTTATTCTAGAAGGCACATTGATAGAACATTAATGCAAAATATTAATATCATGATGTTTTAGACAAAAGTTTTGAAAAAATCTCAGATTCAACACTGAAGCTTTCAGTGAAGGAGTCCACTGTCTGAACAGTACTTGTTACAGGTGCCTTCAAAACTAAAACATCATTTAATAATTTTTATTTCATTATATCCATTGTTTTGATTTTATAACTTGTGTCTTAACATGTTATTATGTGGACCAATGTTAGCCTGTCAAAAGCTATACCATACATATCTGCTCCCACCAAACCAGTTTATTCTGGCCTAGCAGTATCCATGTAGCCTTATTCTAGCTGCTAAGATATATGTTTATCATACTCCACTGCCCAACCAAGATTTACTAAATCTTGCGCTAGCTATAGCCTGACAGTATCTATATAATATAATATTATACTGACATACCAAGAGAAAAAACACGCTTACCCTTCTTTGTTAAAATCTACTGAGTTTTACACTGGCCAGTCAAGATTAATGCACAATTGCACTGGCCAGCCATAGCTGTACTGTGTACATACTGACCCGTCAAAGCTATACTGTGTAGCTACTGACCCGTCAAAGCTGTACTGTATACATACTGGCTGGTCAAAGCTAAACTGTAAACATACTGACCTGTCAAGGCTATACTGTCTTAAAAACTGGCCTGTCAAAGCTATACTGTATACATACTGGCCCGTCAAAGTTATACTGTATACATACTAGCCCGTCAAAGCTAAACTGTAAACATACTGACCCGTCAAAGCTATACTGTATACATACTGGCCCGTCAAAGCTAAACTGTAAACATACTGACCCGTCAAGGCTGTACTGTATACATAATGGCTGGTCAAAGCTATACTGTAAACATACTGGCCCGTCAAAGCTATGCTGTATACATACTAGCCCGTCAAAGCTATACTGTATACATACTAGCCCGTCAAAGCTATACTGTATACATACTGGCCTGTCAAAGCTAAACAGTAAACATACTGGTCTGTCAAAGCTGTACTGTTTACTTACTGGCCAGTCAAAGCTATACTGCATCCAAGATGTATGCATGCTTGCACTGCCCTTACAAAGATTATTCCATACATGTACTGGCAGTCAGGCTCCATATATGCTTCTTAGTATTTATGTAAGCTTATATTGGCAAGTCAGTAATGTATCTATTTACCAGTGGATTGTAAATACCAACTCTTCATGGTTGAAACTTTATTTGTATAAAATTATTGTCAAAAGTTGTCAGATTTCAATTAAGGAAAATCTTATAAGTTGAGAAATGATTGTAAAACTGGAATCAAATATGTAAATCCAACACTATACTTTTAAAGAATCCCCACTTAAATTAAAATTAAATGACAATCATGTCCATTTAAATTCAGTTGGGATTTAGTAGTTTCAGTGATTTGACTGATTATAAATTTGTTGATTTTGGAAGCAATCTTCTTGATTTTCAGCTTGGTTCTTGCTATTTTGCTGTACATACACTTTGAACAGTTGAGCTGCATTGAAAAACATAAAACCAAATTTGCATTCAATTTTCTGCCAATGATAATGCCTCATTCAGAAATGGGTGACCAAGGAAGACTGATTGGTGTGGTGTATACTGTTATTTTATATTCAAACTGATTACCACTTTGTCTTTGTGTCATATAGGCTTATTCTTTATAATAGATTGGTTATCTCCATACAACTGGTAAGATGGTTTGGTTATCTCCATACAACTGGTAAGATGGTTTGGTTATCTCCATACAACTGGTAAGATGGCTTTATTCAGTCATAAATAATTAAAATACAATACTTGACAGAGAATGCAAATCTAGACTCCTCTTTGCACCAATATATTGTATATATGCAGGTGGATAAATTGAAAATAAAGAAGGCTGTTGCAGTTTTGGAAATTTCAGCTGATAGCTCAGCACTGTCCCAGTGTCTGTATAGGTTCATGTTCTAACCACTGTTGGCAGGTTGAAGGTGATCCTTTGATACATGACCAGGCAGTCATTTGGATTTAGCCCACTATTTTAATTTTATTAGCTCACCTGAGCTGAAAGCTCAGATGAGCTATTGCTATCCATCTTCGTCCGTCGTGCGTCGTGCGTCGTCCGTCGTCCGTCGTGCGTAAACTTTTTACATTTTAATCTTCTCCTCCAAAACCACTGGGCCAAATTTAATGAAACTTGGTAACCATCATGCCTGGGTGAAGCCCTCTCAGATTTGCACAAATGAAGGAGTTATGTCCCCTTGGGGCCCCATAAGGGGGGAAATAGTGAAAAACTTTAAAAATCTTCTCCTCTGAATCTACAAGACATATACCTTATTTATTTCATATATAACATCCTTAGGTCATCTAGTTTCAGATTTGCACAAATGGTAGCCATGGGGCTCAAAATGGGGAAATGGTAAGGTGCTGAGTGGGGAAATTGCTAAAAATTATGTATTTGTCAATATATCTTGAAAACTATTAACTTTTTGTATAGGCATGTATATTAGAATATTTTAGGTATTATCCTAACGATCATTTTGATATATGAATGAAGGTCATAGGTTCAAAGGTCAAGGTCACAGATGTGAATGAATACCTGAATGGTTATTTATCTTGAAAACTGTTAACTTTTTGGATATGCATGTATATTAGAATATTTTAGGTATTATCCTAACGATCATTTTGATATATGAATGAAGGTCATAGGTTCAAAGGTCAAGGTCACAGATGTGAATGAATACCTGAATGGTTATTTATCTTGAAAACTGTTAACTTTTTGGATATGCATGTATATTAGAATATTTTAGGTATTATCCTAACGATCATTTTGATATATGAATGAAGGTCATAGGTTCAAAGGTCAAGGTCACAGATGTGAATGAATACCTGAATGGTTATTTATCTTGAAAACTGTTAACTTTTTGGATATGCATGTATATTAGAATATTGTAGGTATTAGCCTAACAACCATTTTGATATATGAATGAAGGTTATGGGTTCAAAGGTCAAGGTCACAGATGTGAACAAGATCTGAAATGATTATTTATCTCAAAAACTATGAACTTTTTGTATAGGCATGTATATTAGACTATTTAGGTATTATCCTAATGATCATTTTGATATATGAATGAAGCTCATGGGTTTAAAGGTCAAGGTCACAGATGCGAATGAATACCTAAATGGTTAATTATCTTAAAAACTATTAACTTTTTGTATAGGCATGTATATTAGAATATTGTTAGTACGGGCACAGTGGTCATTTTGATAGATGAATGAAGAGCATGGGTTCAAATGTCAAGATCACAGATACAAACAAGTACTGAGATGATTATTTATCTCAAAAACTATAAACTTTTTGTATAGGGATGTATATTAGAATATTGGCCGAATTATCATTTTGATATTTGAATGAAGCTCATGGGTTCAAAGGTCACAGGTGAGCGTTAAGGCCCATGGGCCTCTTGTTTATTTTTCATTATTATTATTTTTTTTTTTTTGTGGAAAATGTGCTTATTTTAAATATTAATATGTATGGTCCATCAGGTTTTTTTTTTTTTGCAATATAATGAAACAAAGTACCCAGCCCTAACTCTGTGTACACATGGAGTTTTGGTGAACTGATGTAATACTCTGAAGAAATAAAAATTTTAACCTAAATGTTGCTGATTTGGAGTGGAAAAATAAGTTTTGTTTAAAACGAAGGAAGATTCCAAATATCAATTCAACTTTAAAATACAAAAATCTTATTTTTACTAGATCTACCTAAATCAGAAAAATATTTGCCTAAATCATTCATTATGCGGTATGACCTAACCAAAATTATTCCACTTACAAGATTTAGCGGTAGTGTTATGTGACAATCATGAATTATCATAAAGAACTTTAGTTCGGTTAACTTGTTCGTGTGTGTATAAAATACAGTCCTGTCGAAAATTTAACACTAAGTTACCGAATATTGGTCCCAAATCTGGCTAATTCCTGTGGTTTCTTACATATATCTGTATATCAGCTGTATATATCTCGACAATTTTGGGCAGCTACTATGCTTATCTCAACTGCTTTTTCTTTCTAGCGTCGAATCAACTTCGTTAGCTCAGTGTTAAACTTTGGACAGGTCTGTAACGTAGTTCTAATCGCGATTACTAGCTAGGCCTAGTCCCAACCCATCTTGTTTTCGCCAAAACACATGGGCGCCGCCATTATTGTTATTGTTATATGTTTTTGTGTGAATCATGTGGTCGAAAATAGTTCTTGAAAATACAGACCGATCTAATCTGAGCCGTTTTGCGAGGAAGGACATTTTTTTAATGTTTGCCTGGCAGCCCATTTTATGCCATTGTCTCACTCGCGCACTTGCCCCCTGGAACAAAATCCCGCGAGGTTTTGTAAATTCGCGCGAGACTTAGTCTAGAAATTTGGCTGTCGTCAGTAGATACAGGGCATGCGCATTTGAATGTGAAAGGGGTCTATTGTGAAGGTCGTGAAGGTTATTCATTATGATGTAAAGAAAAAAGTCATTGGGTTTAGTATTTATGTTTCCTATCAGCTAGCCATTATTGTGCGTCTTTTATACTTAGAGACAGACCTTAACTGAAATTGCTGCATTATCATTTGGTGTCTCATAAAATAACCACAATATATGTGTTTAAAAACAAAAATACTAACAAGGAAAAATACACGAAAAGTTGAAATCATTACATTTATTTCTGCATATAGAGAAAAAATCAGCAAATTTACAAATATCGCGATTAGACTAAGAACTAAGACACCCGTTATGGACCCCATGTTCTAAACCATTGATAATCACGCCTGAATCACGCCTGTGTCATAGACTTAAACAGTTTGTCCACTTTTAAATAATGTGATTCTAACGCTTTTTTACAAATAAAAAACACTTCAAAATTACATACTTCACTCATCTAAAATATTTCTTCTCCATGATTTTGTCAAAACTGATGCCAATAATAATTGTGATATATAAGTGATTTACATTGTAATTGTTGACCTTAGTTGAACCTTTTAATATATGCATATAGGGTAACTTAAGGAGCATATTACAGCTTGATTTTAGGGAAAAATGTAAAATTTTCTCTATGTAGAAGAATAACGGAAAAAGTAAAGATAACACTAAAAATATTTCTAGATGCGCTTTTTGTTTCCAAAACAGAATATGATTGTTAGGTTTCGAAAATTTAAAAGGTATAAAAATTATTTATGAAAACAACTGTCTCTAAACATTAAAGATGAACAATAGTTATCAGGTGAGCGTATCAGGCCCATGGGCCTCTTGTTAATTTTTACCAAAGCTTAAAATACAAGTTGAATTCATAAATATTACTATAGTAATGTGCTATATTGCATTTTGTGTGCACTTACAATGTAGTTGTTTATATTTTAGAACCAAACACAAAGTTAATTCTTAGACAAATTATACCATCAGAACTCCTTGCTTTGTTTTGTGCTTTTACTGATGAATATAAATCTTAGGACTCTCCTGAGAAATTGAAACCTGATACGAACGAAGAGCATAATATTGTTAGTATTATTGATCTCTGAAAAGTTGTAAATTGCATTTATGAAAAAAAAGTTAATTATATTTGAGTATTAAACTACATGTATTTTCATGAATTAAGGTCTTTGTTAATTTGTAAAACAAACTCTCACTCTCAGTAAATCCTACAGTTGTGTAATTTTAATTTCAGAAATATGTACAAATATAGATAATGAGAAACCACAAGAAGAAAGACTGGCATTACTTACTGCACAATGTCTACAGGTATGTACAGTCAAACCTGTCTTATCAAGGCCACTCAGAGGAATCAGTAAAATGGCTTTATAGGCAGATGACCATTATATACAGGTTCAAATAATATGAATACAGAACAATTGAGATAAAATTTTACTGGCCTTTATAAGCAGGTGGCCCTTATATAGAGGTGACCTTTAAGGCAGGTTGCACTGCCTTACACCCGTGTTTTTGTGTGTGTACACACATGTAAAACGTGAAACCACTTCCATCCCTACCCCTCTTCCATACAAACATCAAATTTAAATAAATTTGTAATTTAAATGTGTAGTAAATTGGTTAAGTATGCATTTTTATCTACAAACACAGTCATATAATCACTTAAATAAATTAAATTTAAGAAAATTAATTCATATTAATTATTTTTACTTTTTTACTTTAAGAAACATTACTGTAATGTCTGAAAATGAATATGAAATTTATAAGTAATAAAATTAAGTTACAGATGTTTATTGTTTATTTTTGTCTGACTTTTTTATAGTACACACTACAAAAACTGGAAGAAGAGATGACAGATATGGATAGTTTTCAGTGTCTTAAAAAAGAAAGTAAGTAATAATTGCTCAGTAGAAGATAGTTTTTAGATAATTTTAAACATAGTAAAAAATAACAAGTAAATATCTTTATTAGGAGTAAGAAATTAATAATTCAATCTACCAGTATGCAATATGCAAGTCCAGTTTAGGGATGTAGAATTTAAAGTCAAACATCTATGAACATGCCATGAAATTTTGCCATTGAAAGAAAAAATAACTCTGTTTCGAAAAAATGTCTCCAAAATTTTTAAATGAGGGAGAAGTCATTTCTCCAATATGAGCCCTGCTGCATTTTTGACAAAAACAAACCCCCCAAAAAACGAGGTCACACAAAAACATTATTTTTCATTAAACTGCTATACCTACATGTATAGTATGATGTTGTCCTTAAATTATTTTGAAGTTTGTTTATTGAAAGATTGACTTTTTTAATTGATCATCAAAGTATGAACTGTTAGAGCCAGTGTGGAAAATCAATTCTAAACCGCTTCCTAGTTTATATGATTTTTCTGTGACTACAGGTTCATATAGAGGGTGATAAATGACATATTGCTGACCACACCCACAATGTTCCAACAAAGACCTGGTATGCTTGAATTACACGCAAAAAGAATGAAAACTCAGCCTGAATTGTGCCGTTTAATGACATCACTGACACTAGTATGTCATTAGTTGCTGTGACGCTGCTTTGGTACCATGATGGCAGCCTTTGTCGGAACATTGTAGGCATGCCCGGCAATCTGCCAATTAGATTGTACATGTAAATGTAATAATGTTTTTTTCGCAGTTGAAGATGAAGTCTTGAGAACAATAACAGATATGAGAGATAATGGAGTGTTTAAGAAAGCTTGTACAAAAGAAAAGTATGTGTCTAATATTATAGAAATTTGTACTATAAAAAATACATTTTATGGATTCATTCATATTTGAGTGGAGGCTTCTGTGGTCACTTGGTATGAAGCCCCCCTTACAAATCAGACAGCCAGGTTCAATTCCTGCTCATGATCCTAGTGTGAGAAAAAAAGTGTCAGTTTCCTTGCCTGATACAAATGGTGGTAGTTCTCCAGGTACTCTGGTTTCCTCCACCATTCAATAACTGACCACCTCGATATAAATGAAAGTACATTGTACCTTGACTGGGTTGTTAATCACCATTATTACACTCCATTCTAGTCCACTCATATTTGTCTGGACTGGTGACTATAAATGTAACATGTACTTAGGTTAGAATCCAGTATTGTGGGTATTGTCGGATTGTGAAAGATCATATTCAAAGATTAAACTTAAAGTGAACTAGGCAAGACATCTAATTCTCCAGAATTCTTGTTTGTATTAATTGACAACTTTGAGTGATTTGTTAATGAAGATTGTTATGAGTAAACAATATTGTGTAAACTTAAACTGCAGTAGCTCACTTAACAGAATTGTAGATGAGTGTGTCTTATCTCCTACATGTACATGACAGTCAGTTACCTGTTAATTGTTTTTTATGAACATATATTAATGGTATTTATATTTAAGGTCTTCTGACAGTTATTAATTTTAAAGCAGATTTTGCTGTTCTCCTTTCAGTTCTTCTTTGAGCATCCTGACTGTTTTTTTCACTTTCTGTACCAATATTTTCTGTTGCTAATTGACAAAATGAATAGTAAATTGTATCTGAAATCTTGATGTGTAAAATTTTTGCTCATTTCAAAGTTCAAAATTACTTAATTAGCTATACATGTAGTGCAATTTTCTTAGGCATTATTGGGATATAATCTGAATATATTTTTCACAGAAAATTTGTATGGATTAGTTTGGACATGACCAGTTTGTTTGAATTTTAGGAAGTATTGCCAACTTCTTAAAACATTTAATAATTCACTGGAATAATTAAATATTTGTAATATGGTAGAGAAGCCATGTATGTATAACCCAACTTATCGTTTATTTATTTATTTATACATTTATTGACTGTTTATGTCAAACTAATCATCAAATATTTTTATTCAGCTGTTTACAAAATCCAATTAATATTGAAATGGATGAAGCAATCACACTTCTTGAAGAACAGACAAGACGGTAATAATAATATACAATATTATATTCTTCTCAGACTTGAGCAATAAGTGAGTAATTTCAAATAGTTTTGATTGTACAGTAACACTCGCTTTAGCAAACACATATATAAAGATAAACTGTCCAATACAATCATTGTTTTAATTCATTGATTGGTTCTTTGATTCATATTCCAACCAAAGAGAAACTCTATATGAAGACTTGTTCACATCCCTTTATTCATAATTCAACCAAAATGAGCTATATAAAGCAAATTGTCTATAAAGTCCATATTTCTTTGGTCCTGTGAGTGGTCTTTATACACAGGTTTTATTGTACATAAATGCTTGTATTTTGACACTTAAAGTTATTAGTCCTCCTATTGTAAATGGAATAAAAGTGTACTCATTCTCTTGACCAAGGGAATAGTAAATACAGAATTCAGTTTAATTAGAGGCTGGTTAAAACACAATTCTAGCCGATTCAAAAGATGCTTTTGTCTGAAACATTCTTATATTGTTTGTGTGGACAAATTTCAGTTTCTATTGTAATATGTGTACATAATGTTAATACAGTCCAACCTGTCTTAAAAGCCACATCTATATAAGGGTCACCTGCTTATAAAGGCCAGTAGAATTGTATTTTTTTAATATTAGGGTAATTGTAACAAAGAAAGCATGAACTGGCGTGATTTTACACATAAAGTGATATGCTAATTACACCTACAGGCTTTATTAAAACTTGTCCTTGTTTATAAACACTGCCTTCAGATCTTAGACGGACTTGACAATGATTTATAAATACTGTTGTTTATTATTTTATTTTGCAAATAGATTACAAGAAGAATCGGATAAATGGGATTCCTTAATCAGTACTATAGATGAGAAAATAGTCCAGGTAGAAAAGTAAGTATACCTTAATCAGTACAAGATATACCAGTCCTCGTCCCATGCCTTCTTTCTACAGTTTGAAACCTTGGCTTGATTTTATTTTGCAAATAGATTACAAGAAGAATCAGATAAATGGGATTTCTTAATCAGTACTATTGATGAGAAAATAGTCCAGGTAGAGAAGTAAGTATACCTTAATCAGTACTATCGATGAGAAAATAGTCCAGGTAGAGAAGTAAGTATACCTTAATCAGTACTGTTGATGAGAAAATATTCCAGGTAGAGAAGTAAGTATACCTTAATCAGTACTGTTGATGAGAAAATAGTTCAGGTAGAGAAGTAAGTATACCTCAATCAGTACTGTTGATGAGAAAATAGTCCAGGTAGAAAAGCAAGTATACCTTAATCAGTACAAGATATACCAGTCTTCGTCTACAGTTTGACACCTTGGCTTTGGCTGTTGCTTTGTTATCTTCTTGGGTGGCATCTCCTCTTGCATTCAACTATGTCAACTGAAGAGCATTGACATATAACCCCCTCGCACAACCATTCATGCCATGCAACACATAATGGCAAAGTGCCACATGTCCATTCACATTGGAGCACGTTCAATCATCCGATCATCTTATCACTTGCGTAATCCTATCGCATTATCATTATCACAACACTCTCATTACACAACAATCGCATATAGACACAAGATATATCGCAAGATTTAATGCATTTGCATTGCAAAATGGTCACTTTAGATTGTGTGATTTTCATACAAATCCATTTTAATAAGCGATTATTTTAACAACAGCTTACAATCCAAATCACAATTTATCGGTTACACAGATATTCTGTCACTTCTGCTTGTGTGCCAATTGTGAAAGTCCCTTTTAATTCTAGTGCAAACTTATACCTGTCTATGTCACTGCCATCATCCAAATTTAGCACCAAGTATTCTTTGGATATTGTTTCTAAAATATTGTATGATTTTATTAATTGGTGTGGCCTACTGCAAAAGGTATAACAGTAGATGTTTGTTTTTGTTTTTTTTTAATTATTAATTTGCAAAGACTTTAGTACAGATTGTGTAAAGAATCTAAATTAGAATTTTTTGTAATTTCAGAGAGACACAGTCAGAAGAAATTTCACATGAAACGTTACCAGTACATGTTAAATCCCTGGCTACTGAATACCTTTGTGATAACATTAACTACACAGAATTAATTAAAACTGTACAACAGAATGCTGTCAAGGCTAGTTTACTGGTAAGTCACTTACGAAAAATTTTGATTATAGAAATCAGGATGTTACATTTACATAAATCAAGTGTTTGAATTACATATTACACCAGTTTTAATTTTACAGCACTAGACTGCCATTTCAGAATACAATTCCTCATCAGTAGTGCTTGGACCCAAATTATGAAACCAAAATTGTTATCAAGATGTTGAAAAGGTGCCCAAAGGACCAAAATTAGCTAAGGAAATATGCATGAGGGAGTATACCTTAGTTTTTGAGAAATTTCAAATTTTAACTGGCAGCAAATTTAGACAATAGTATAAATCTGACGATAATTCATAATTTTTGGCTGTTGAGTTTGTGATATCCTGTGGGCTCCAACCACCAGCAGATATACTGGCTCAGAGATTTCAATTACATATACCAGTTTTAATTTTACAACACTAGATCTGGAAAATATAAGATCTCATCCCTGGAATTTCTACATCTCAACTACAAAGCAGGGGTAGATTATATTAGTCTCTTACACAGAGCTGTCTATCAAGTGTCTATTTTATTATATAGTCCGTCAGTGATATTATGGTGGAGTGTTTACAAACACGTATAAGTCTATCATACACATATAGGTATTAATACCATGTTAGGCTATACGTATGTTCATGCCCTCATACATGTATGTTAATTCATCAAAACCACCTTTATATATATCCCTATATACATTATATAGACTCTTCCATGTTTATAAACACTGCCAAAATATCGCTGACGGACTATACACGTATACATATATTTCTTTATTTTGTTTGTAGATTGATGAACATAGTAAAAATGTAAAGCTTATGAAACAAGGGTATACAGCAGCTGATCATTTGTTAAAACAACATACTAATGTACTAAGTAAGTTATTTTATTTAGAAAAAATTAAGACCATTGTTGTACCACAGTTGGTAGAGTGCTAGCTCACAAGTGGAAGGTCATGGGTTCGAATCCCAACTAGGTCTAACTCAAGATTTGAAAGTGGGAAGTGACTGTTCTTTCACAATTACTCAACTTTATGTGATAATACACTAGAGCACCTCAGTCAAGATATTTTCACCTTTATAGAGACGATCAGTTCAGGGATGGTAGAAAAACTGGAGTGCCCAGAGAACATTACTAACCTTTGACGAGTGAACTGATAAACTTTCTCATATTAGGATCTGTGTGAGAAAGTTGTTTTATAACAAATGATATACATGTAGAATGTATAGACAAACAACATTGACCTCTCTGCTTGACCTTTAATTTAAATATTTATCATGGACTAATACATTTATATATAGGGATCACACATGTTTATTTCGTCTACCTAATGAGAAAACTAATCATGTGCTTTACGTATATAATAAAATCAACTGTGAATCCTGACACTACCCATGTATTGGGTGGATCCCTCTATATGAATAATTTTAATGAAAGGTCAAATGTTGTTTGCCTATACTATTAACATAACAGTACTTATAGGTAATGTTCTGTATGATTATGTTGAGATGGGGTTAAACTTAGGTGCATTTGCTTTTCAATTCAGGGGTATGAAGTTTGATAAAATATTAGTACCTTGAAGGGGTTTGGTTTAAAAGGTTTCACTGAAATTTTAAATAATTCCAATGGTATTTAAGGGGCATCCTGTTTGATGACCATGTGGTCTAAAGCATTAGCTTACAATTGACAACACATCCTTCCACCTTCTATTTGAGAAAGATCTTAGTGTGGGAAAGTCAGTTTGCTGTATGAAGGTCAGTGGTTTTCTCTGGTGGTGTTCTTGTTTCCTTCACCATCTCAGAAATAACTGTCTTTATATAAGTGAAAGAATCTTACCGGGTGCATTAAACACAATGATGTTTAACAAATAATATTTTTGCATTCATTCAATGGTAAATATGGTCCACTGGGGCCTTAACAATTGGGCCTTTTGGCAAAAAAGGTATCAATGGCCCATGACATCCTTCTAGAATAAACACTGATCTTCTACTGGTTGGCTTGGTAACATAATCTACCTACTGTAAGTTTCTAGGTAAGTGTGAACTAATATGCTAAGGATTGTTAAAAGTGTGCAATAGTACAATGGGCACTTCAGTTACGGATCCAAAAAGGGGAGGGTTACAAGGGTTGGTATACTTGTCTGCAGCATCATGACTCAGTGAGCAAGCACCTTAAAGATGTACAGAGTGGTTGCTAGTACAAGACAGACCACAAAACACACTAACACATCTTGTGCATATGTAAACCTGTTCCAGATCAACACTATGGGATTAATAAACTTGCTTCCATCACAAATTGCTGATGCTACATTACAATAACAACACTATCATGGCAATACATGTTATTACTGTAGATTACTTTTTCCTCATGAGAGATTTACGTGCTATTTCGTGAGGACTTCTGGTCGTGGATTCATATATCACATGAATATTCCTAGAATCACAAAAATTCAATAAAGCCACATTTAAAACTTGACAGCAATTTACTTTGACCATGGATGTTATATATAACAAGACAAAACCTCTTAGGAAAGGGAGATAATTGCCTTTCAGTCATGGATTTTTATATTCACATGGATTGTGGTCATGAATGTACATATTTGTGAAATGGCGCTTAGGGGATCAGTAATGGAAATGTAATACTCGAGAATTCAAAGTAATCTACAGTATGTGCAATCAAAAGCTGTGTATTATACAATGTATGATACTTCATAAAATGTTTACATGATTAATGACAACTAAGACCGATTTATTAATTAAAGTAATCGGATGTCGTATCTTCATACAAATACCAGATACAGATATTATATAACTAACACATTGTCACAACAGATGTTATTTATTCTAGAATTTATATTGTTTTTAGCCTGTGGCCATATAATAAATAAAGAGAATACGTGGTTGTACAATATAATAATGAGTACATATACATTGTATTTTTCACAGACATGGGATATCACAGGAAAAACAGGCATTCAAATTTGTCAGATACAGTCAAACGTGCCTTAAACATGTTAAAGGCCACCTCTATATAAGGGCCACCTGCTTATAAAGGCCAGTAGAATTGTATCCCAATTGTTCTTTATTCATATTATTTGAACCTGCATATAAAGGCCATCTTTCATGAAGGCTACTTTTACTGTTTCCCTTGGGTGGCCTTTATAGACAGGTTTGACTGTATTTTATACAACTATAGTGGCTTAGTTGGTAGAATGCTCACTTTGAATTTGAAAGGTCTGGCTGCAAACCCCAGCAGGATCTCACCAAAACGTGAAAATAGGTAGTGAATACTAGTGGCTTTTCTTTCCCCAAGCACTTGTTACTAAGAAATGAAGGAATGAGTCACTGTAGGCATGGAATATTAAAGACCAATAGGTAGGCATGAGTCACTGTAGGCATGGAATATTAAAGAACACTTACTTTAACCAATAGGTAGGAATGAGTCAATGTAGGCATGGAATATTGAAGAACACTTACTTTAACCAATAGGTAGGAATGAGTCACTGTAGGCATGGAATATTAAAGAACACTTACTTTAACCAATAGGTAGGAATGAGTCACTGTAGGCATGGAATATTAAAGAACACTTACTTTAACCAATAGGTAGGAATGAGTCACTGTAGGCATGGAATATTAAAGAACACTTACTTTAACCAATAGGTAGGAATGAGTCACTGTAGGCATGAAATATTAAAGAACACTTACTTTAACCAATAGGTAGGAATGAGTCACTGTAGGCATGAAATATTAAAGAACACTTACTTTAACCAATAGGTAGGAATGAGTCACTGTAGGCATGAAATATTAAAGAACACTTACTTTAACCAATAGGTAGGAATGAGTCACTGTAGGCATGGAATATTAAAGAACACTTACTTTAACCAATAGGTAGGAATGAGTCACTGTAGGCATGGAATATTAAAGAACACTTACTTTAACCAATAGGTAGGAATGAGTCACTGTAGGCATGGAATATTAAAGAACACTTACTTTAACCAATAGGTAGGAATGAGTCACTGTAGGCATGAAATATTAAAGAACACTTACTTTAACCAATAGGTAGGAATGAGTCACTGTAGGCATGGAATATTAAAGAACACTTACTTTAACCAATAGGTAGGAATGAGTCACTGTAGGCATGGAATATTAAAGAACACTTACTTTAACCAATAGGTAGGAATGAGTCACTGTAGGCATGGAATATTAAAGAACACTTACTTTAACCAATAGGTAGGAATGAGTCACTGTAGGCATGGAATATTAAAGAACACTTACTTTAACCAATAGGTAGGAATGAGTCACTGTAGGCATGAAATATTAAAGAACACTTACTTTAACCAATAGGTAGGAATGAGTCACTGTAGGCATGGAAAATTAAAGAACACTTACTTTAACCAAAAGGTAGGAATGAGTCACTGTAGGCATGGAATATTAAAGAACACTTACTTTAACCAATAGGTAGGCATGAGTCACTGTAGGCATGAAATATTAAAGAACACTTACTTTAACCAATAGGTAGGAATGAGTCACTGTAGGCATGAAATATTAAAGAACACTTACTTTAACCAATAGGTAGGAATGAGTCACTGTAGGCATGAAATATTAAAGAACACTTACTTTAACCAATAGGTAGGAATGAGTCACTGTAGGCATGGAATATTAAAGAACACTTACTTTAACCAATAGGTAGGAATGAGTCACTGTAGGCATGGAATATTAAAGAACACTTACTTTAACCAATAGGTAGGAATGAGTCACTGTAGGCATGGAATATTAAAGAACACTTACTTTAACCAATAGGTAGGAATGAGTCACTGTAGGCATGGAATATTAAAGAACACTTACTTTAACCAATAGGTAGGAATGAGTCACTGTAGGCATGAAATATTAAAGAACACTTACTTTAACCAATAGGTAGGAATGAGTCACTGTAGGCATGGAAAATTAAAGACACTTTTAACCAATAGGTAGGAATGAGTCACTGTAGGCATGAAATATTAAAGAACACTTACTTTAACCAAAAGGTAGGAATGAGTCACTGTAGGCATGGAATATTAAAGAACACTTACTTTAACCAATAGGTAGGCATGAGTCACTGTAGGCATGAAATATTAAAGAACACTTACTTTAACCAATAGGTAGGAATGAGTCACTGTAGGCATGAAATATTAAAGAACACTTACTTTAACCAATAGGTAGGAATGAGTCACTGTAGGCATGAAATATTAAAGAACACTTACTTTAACCAATAGGTAGGCATGAGTCACTGTAGGCATGAAATATTAAAGAACACTTACTTTAACCAATAGGTAGGCATGAGTCACTGTAGGCATGAAATATTAAAGAACACTTACTTTAACCAATAGGTAGGAATGAGTCACTGTAGGCATGAAATATTAAAGAACACTTACTTTAACCAATAGGTAGGAATGAGTCACTGTAGGCATGAAATATTAAAGAACACTTACTTTAACCAATAGGTAGGCATGAGTCACTGTAGGCATGAAATATTAAAGAACTCTTACTTTAACCAATAGGTAGGAATGAGTCACTGTAGGCATGAAATATTAAAGAACACTTACTTTAACCAATAGGTAGGAATGAGTCACCGTAGGCATGGAATATTAAAGAACACTTACTTTAACCAATAGGTAGGCTATTCTGCAGAACAACATCACATCACTTAAAATGATAAACAATACAACCACCTACAATCAACCATAGTGAATCCCATAAAAGTAAGGTACTTTGGGGTTGAAGTCAAGCCAGCAACCATTGGGGAGAGGTTTATAAGAAAGGGTCTTTACTTAGTTAAACTAAACAGTCCAGATTACATATGTACATATTGTTTATATTATTTCTTTTAGGAAAAGAAGAACTAAGGGAACTGAACTCTTCATCGCCACGGAAACTTATCAGTAGTCTACTGTCCTTACCATCTATAAAATCTGAAGTTTGAGAGTTGTAGATTAAATGTTTGTAGATACAAATCATTTGTTTTGAGGACATGTAAAACAGAAATATGTGGTTGTGTTGGAATGTGTGTAAAACAGCATAGATGGATATTGTAATCAGTAACAACAGTGCATTGCTTATCATATACCATAGGAGCACTGGGTTTTGAATTTGAGGGTAATTGAAGTGGCTGATTTTTATGTGACAACAAGTGACATTGGTCAGAGTTTTATTTTTAATGCACAGGCTACCATCTTACCAATGTGTTGCAGTGACTAAAATAACATTGGTATCACACTTGATTTCTTTACATTGATAACAGTCAATTATATAAAATACTTTATTCAAAGGTGAACCACATGAAAACTACATCTAGGGTTGTTCTCTGACAACAAATACATGTACTTCCATACAGTTGAATTTTTGTAACTTTTGGCAATATTCATATATGTGCAGCTAAAAATATGTAAATCTTAAAATGTAATAATGTTGTCATAAAATGATGTTATGTGATAATTTACACATTTACAACCCAAACACTACCGTACAGAATTACACAATTACACTTGGAGGCCATACATGTGACCTGGAATTATTGCAGTTCCCCATATGAGCTGCTACTTATAACATCATGACTTTGTTTTTCGTCCACTTTATTTTAATGATTTATAAGTGCAACATGAATGTCACAAAAAACTATAAAAAAAAAAAGCGGATTAAGAGTACTACATCAGGGTTTCCTACCTTATATTTACTGGAAGGTGTTAAAAAATTAAGCATTTTGTCCCAAATAGAGAAAAAAATTCCTAATCCAGTTCAACTATTCTCCTGTTTCTATTTTTATGAATTGAATTATGTCTGTTTGCTTTTCAAAGTTTAGTATCATTTTCTGATGAGAGCCAGATTAAATGTGTTAATGAATTTGTTTAAGAAAAGCCCTGCACATGTAGGCCTACATCTTATATTAATGGCTGTTAGTGGTCAGTTTGGAAGTAAACTTTGTATGTATCGTATATATTTTACACATTAGTTTATATATGTAACAAAATGAATTTTATTTCATAAAAAATGTTTTAGACTCAATGTTGTATGTTTTCTGCAATTCAGTCACCAAAAATTTGTCTGTGGGAATATTTAAGACCAACACAAAGTAATTCCTAGATTTTCATCCAAATGTTTTGACAAGTTTTAGAAAATTTTGATGGGAGACAGAATTAATTTGTTAAAGGTTTATTTTTTTAAATACATCAATTATCCAATTACCAGTTTGTCATAGGACACAAATCAGTTTTAATTTGATTCTTCTACTAACAAGTAACAAGGTCTGTAAAACATAAAATCTGTAACAAAAAATCTGTGATCAGTTAAAAAAGCAGGACAGGAGAGGATGTAAATCTAAGAATTAGTTTATCATTGCCTAAACTAGAGATTTATTCTGGTTGTTATCTATGCCATTACGAAATGTTAACACAATCCTTGCAAATCTTTTTAATTAAGTCAAATGTGACTTCAAGAACTTCAAAGGCAGTCCATAGGAACATGCATTTATAGTTATCTTTATAACACACCACCATTTAGCCAGTTGCAATATCCAGAAATGTCTTGAAACAAGGTGTTAAAATGATGGCAATAATTCATGCTTTTATTCATGAAAAATCATTTGAATATGCCCAGAAAGCTGCATTATGTACATTGTACATCTATGTATTTTATCATCTATTTGTGATGATAGTTCATATCTGTTTGATTATTCTTTCCAGAATAAAGGTTGTGGGTTCGAACCCGGCCAGATCTGACCCAAGACTTGAAAGTGGGTAGTGACTGTTCTTTGGCTAAGCACTCGACATTACAAAATGAAAGTCACCGTTTGGATGGAAACTTAAAATAAATTAGGTCTTGTGTCATGGTAAGCTTGGCACGATAAAGAGCCATGATGTATAATGCCATCAGTGCAACTCACTGGCAGAATTTCTGCACCTTCGCCTATAGCTGACAATGTCTCAATATATGTGAAATATTCTAGAATGGGTCGTTAAACACTTTCCACTCAACAGAAAATGTACGCTACATGTGTAGTACTTTAGTGTCTCTAGAATTTTGAATAAATCTTGTGGTCAGTCAACTTTCCAAACATAACTTGGAAGACAGGTTTAAGTTAAGTTATTGACCCATCCTGTATTGTTTATGAATTCTAATCACCTTGGATTTGTCTGTCACATTAAATGATAGCACACTGTAAATGTTTACCACAATAGGACTTTGGCCATTGTGCATGTCGCCTGTTTCATACAGAAAAAAACAAGAATGTCATATAATTTAGTTGGGATCTCAACACTTTTCTTGATCCAAAACGGGAGGATCGAAAGCAGTGATCTGGCTATGTGTTTACCTTCTTTTGCATGCCAGACTTGACGTTGGGGTTTTATGGTCTTTTTGGGAAGAACCTAATTGACTTTCATTACAAAATGCTCTAAGAATAGTCACTACCTATTCTTAAGTCTCATCGGACTCGGCAAGAAATTGAACATGCGACGACTCTCAACATATGGAGCAAACATTCTTCTAATTAATCCACCTTAGCAGGTATTAACAGCATGGGTAACAGCGAAAACCCAGATTTAATTTTTTCCAGTTATGATGGCATTCAATAGACAAAAATTCTGTCTTTTCCATCCGCATTTTCGACAAGAGAAAATAAATGTATACCGGTATCTCGGAAGAGGTCATGTATTTCCCTTTGGAAAATGCCGGTATTTGCTCCTTAATTTTTCACATTTGTATGTTTTAGTTATATATGGTATTGGAGACCATATAACTGTATAATAACACCATATTGCACAAGCAAACTTGAGGACAATATTTCAATCAAAAACAAACATAATCCTTTCCAAACTACAACCCAGAAGCAAAGTAAAAACTTTGGAACTGAGAAGAACGATAGGAACATGGAACATTGGGACGTCAAATATATCCAGAGCAACCCTGGACACAGAGACATCAAACTTATCAATAATACTGTAATAGTTTGCTGTATAGGAACTAAAATGAAGAATGCAGTAGATACTAGTAATAAATAAGATTTATTTAGCCATCTCGATTTAACCTGGTTACTGGTGAAAAAAGACGACCAAAGTAATTTCCACTCAATCAACAGCATTTGGAGTTTCCTACATCACATTTATTTGTAGAGGATCGTAATTCCATCTTGTAAGTGTTAAACATTGGTATACTGGTAGTTTTGGCTATTTCCTAAGCGAGTTTTACTCATCTCTGTTCAACCCATTTCATCGTGTCAAATAAAGTTAGTTTGATAGCAATTAACATGATACACCGAACAGAACAAAAACAAATTACAGCCACGCAGATTATAAAGAGATAACCCATAAATTGGTCAATGATTAGTTGTAAGTAATTGAATTCAATTTGACATTTGATTTGATTGGCAACTTGGGGGGGGGGGGTCACAGATAGGAATGCTACAATAAAGTAAAACAAGACGAACACCAAATTATTTGGTATTTCATATCTGAAACGTTTTGGGATATCCAGAAGGTAGATGTAAATTCCAAAAGTACCCACACTTAAGCTATTTAAGCTATTTATAGTTTTTGTGTCACCCAGATGCCGCCCCAGTAATTTTGTACTTTGATATACTGGTACATGTAGTTTAATTAGATGATGAGTTCTCGATCAGTTGTGAATTTTAGCTAAACAGAAACGGACACAAGTTTAAAATGAAGTCATCACTACTGTTAATGGTGGTCTTCATATGTGTAACCAAACATGTCGCCGAAGCTAAAGGTAATTTTCCATTTTTGTTGAGAGAGATAAAAGGGGTAGTGGGTGGTTAGAGAGGTCACGAAGAAGAAAGATAAGTTTTGCAATTGGCGCCGGTTCGAATTCTGCATCTGTACGAGTCTGAGGACCGATTCTTTTTTTTTTAACTTACCATAGCTTGCAGTTGAAATGAACTGGTATGGGAAACGTAAAGGACTACAAAGACATGTAGTGTCTAGCTGTCTGTGGTCTTTAGCATTTATTGGTACATTGTCTTATGCTTCTAAATATTGCCAAGTACATTCATATATAAATGACCAACGCACATGGCTTACGCATTATAATAGTGTTCAAAATAAATAGCTCTGAACAGTACCAAACTTGATTACGGGGTTGACCCGTGAGATCCTTGAATAGTCAAAATGCAACACGAAATTGTTAAAGCAGATCATACAGACTTGGAAATCGAGATCACGACAAATTCTCGAACCAATCGGAGGGGTAGTATCACTTTACATAACATATACCTTATTGTTGTACCCGTTTTGTTGATATGTTATTGCCTTGTACGTAGTTTTTTAGTTGTAAACTATTAAACTATAATAATGTTTTATCCGAGTTATCAGCTTGTAACGACCTTCCCACCTATTTAAGTACCGGCATTACGAAAATGAAAGTCATGGTTCTTTCGGATGGGAAACTTAACGAGGTCCCTTGTCATGGTGGGCTTGCACGTTAAAGAACCCTGTTGTATAATGCCATCAGCACAACGCACAGACAAAATTTCTGCACCTTTGCCTATAACTGGCGACGTCTCAATATAAGTGAAATATTCTTGACTGGAACGTTAAACACCATTACTCAACTCAACTCAACCTTTTTCAGTAAACTTATATTAGAAGTTATGGTAAAGTTGGTATGGACTTGTTATTGTATGACGTTGCTAATCAAAATTTGTAATTATTTTCCTTTGTAATAAAGAACACAAGTATATAACAATACCAAAGACTGATGGTACGTACAGATTCCAGTACGGCCAATACCAAGCCTTACCAGGCAAACTCCTTGTAGATCTGTATCTGTATGATGAGATAGGATTCAACTATTATAACGGACATGGTCTGAAAGGTAAGTCAACTTAATAAAGGTACATTGTATATATACAAAATTACCCAAAGAAATGAAACCAAAGGGTAAAGTACTTTTGTAACAATTCCACTCGGTCAAAGTTTACCTTGCAGCAACAATACTAAACATATATGTCCCCTAAAGGTTTATCTTGTAGTGAAGGAGCTAAAACACTTACAAGTCCTTTCAAAGTTCACTTTACAGGAACTAAAACACCAATAAGTCCTTTCAAAGTTCACTTTACAGAAACTAAAACACCAATAAGCCCTTTCAAAGTTTACTTTACAGAAACCAAAACACCAATAAGCCCTTTCAAAATTGACTTTACAGAAACTAAAACACCAATACAGAAACTAAAACACCAATAAGTCCTTTCAAAGTTCACTTTACAGGAACTAAAACACCAATAAGTCCTTTCAAAGTTCACTTTACAGACATTAAAACACCAATAAGTTCTTTCAAAGTTTACAGGAACTAAAACACCAATAAGTCCTTTCAAAGTTTACAGACACTAAAACACCAATAAGTCCTTTCAAAGTTCACTTTACAGAAATTAAAACACCAATAAGTCCTTTCAAAGTTTACAGGCACTAAAACACCAATAAGTCCTTTCAAATTTCACTTTACAAACTAAAATACCAATAAGACCTTTCAAAGTTTACAGACACTAAAACACCAATAAGTCCTTTCAAATTTCACTTTACAGAAACTAAAATACCAATAAGTCCTTTCAAAGTTTACAGAAACTAAAACACCAATAAGTCCTTTCAAGGTTTACAGGAACTAAACCACCAATAAGTCCTTTCAAATTTCACTTTACAGGAACTAAAATACCAATAAGTCCTTTCAAAGTTTACAGAAACTAAAACACCAATAAGTCCTTTCAAGGTTTACAGGAACTAAAATACCAATAAGTCCTTTCAAAGGTCACCTTGCAGTAAGGGAAGTAAACTATACAACATCACTTTATTGTGGCAAGTGTGTAGTGAGGGAACAAAAACAACGACAAGTTCCTTCAAAGTTCACTTTACAGCGAAGGAACTAAAACGCCAAAAAGTCCCTTCAAAGCTCACCTTGCAGTAAGAGAAGTATGTGATACAACAACTTTATTTGTGTCAAATTTTTAAAAGCGTTTTGCATATACAATGTTAAGTACAATGGATACGCTGCTTCATGGAACTAAAACCTCTATAGATATGCCCTTTCAGAGTTCACCTAGCATTAACGAAACTTAAGCCGCCTATATGCTACATCAAAGTTCACCTTGCAGTAGCGATACTGAAACATAAAAACTTGTTTCCCTCAAAGTTCATCTTGCAGCAAGCAAACTAAAAACCTTATATGTTTCCTGAAAGTTCACCATTAAAAATATCACAGGACTACTCATGTATATCACGCATGACTTCTCATGTATTATTGTATAGAAATCGAAGTACGGTACAGACCTGCCGAAAGTTTAACAAAAAGTAAAACGAAAATGTACCGAAGCTAGGCTGTCGAGAGCCTGACATATGGATCGCTAATGTCAATAATATATAAATAGCTACTGTCGAGTTATATCGGAGAGTCAAGATGAGCTGTCAAGTGGCCATCAATTTGTTAGCTCGGTGTTAAACATTCGACAGGCCTGTACTGTATATCTAACCGATTATAGTTCTCATGTTCTTTTATAAAACTATAAAACATGTCGTATTTAAGATGATAATTGTTGTTGTTTAAATGTAGGTAATATGGTAACGTTACACAATAATGGAGGAAAGGTGATTGAGTTTCTTTTTACAGTGCCAGCGGTAAGTGTCATGACTCTAATACCTCTAATTTTGGCTATCTAGAGCTATAAATGAAGTGAAAATAAGACAAAACATGTTTTGCTTTTCTTAGCTCTTAGTATTACCGTCGGGAAGTTTCACGAAAGCACGAAAATGATATGCTTTTCTACAGCTTGGTCTGTAACCCAAGTAATGACAAAAAACGGTACCCGTGTTTTATATCTTAAAACACAGATCTGCTTATAAAGTGTTTAACATTGATAAGGTCATTTGCAGATACATGCTCGCATTGTATGTTCTTTTAATGTTTCAAAGACCGGCAACATGGTTATATCATAAGTGGACAAACTCCAACTTACCGTATTGGAACATAACAATACAACATAACAGTCAATGTTCAAATGTCCACATAAAGTGTAGTGTTTGAAAAGGTTAACCGCGTCAACTTCCTTGGAGAAGTGAGGCCAATCGCTCCGGAAGGGTAAGCACCTCCCCTTTAGCTAGTTCAGTACACCCGACACGCTCCGGAAGGGTAAACACCTCCCCTCTAGCTAGTTCAGTACATCCGACACGCTCCGGAAGGGTAAGCACCTCCCCTCTAGCTAGCTCAGTACACCCGACACGCTCCAGAAGGGTAAGCACCTCCCCTCTAGCTAGCTCAGTACACCCGACACGCTCCGGAAGGGTAAGCACCTCCCCTCTAGCTAGCTCAGTACACCCGACACGCTTCGGAAGGTAAGCACCTCCCCTCTAGCTAGCTCAGTACACCCGACCCGCTCCGGAAGGTAAGCACCTCCCCTCTAGCTAGCTCAGTACACCCGACACGCTCCAGAAGGGTAAGCACCCCCTCTAGCTAGCTCAGTACACCCGACACGCTCCGGAAGGGTAAGCACCTCCCCTCTAGCTAGCTCAGTACACCCGACACGCTCCGGAAGGGTAAGCACCTCCCCTCTAGCTAGCTCAGTACAACCGACACGCTCCGGAAGGGTAAGCACATCCCCTCTAGCTAGCTCAGTACACCCGACACGCTCTGGAAGGGTAAGCACCTCCCCTCTAGCTAGCTCAGTACAACCGACACTCGAGATCACGATTTATGCTGCTTTATTAAACAACTGTGAACCCCATTACGAGTATTTTTTACATTAACTAACTAGTTACTGCCTGCTTAAACTGAGAAAAGGTAAACTAAAAACGAGATGATATTTTGTAACCGTTCTATTGGATGGCTGAAACTGCGGTTACTCATGAAATAACAACAAATCCCATTATTTACATTACAGGAATTTGCTGCGGTGGAACAAAAGATATTAACATTAGAGGCAGTTCCTAATAACTAATTACACGGACAATTATGTTTATCCAGGACAGATTAATGTATTTTGATGCACATGGGTGGTTTAGTAAATTAATTTGGCATTAGCCCTACTGTCATGATCAGAATTGGAAATTAAAATAATTATCTAGTCTGGTCAATTTGTCATCATTATAGTAATGTAATTAATTTTAAGTAAACAGGAACATATATTATCTCCTCGTACAGTTTTCGATAAAGTTTAACAGAATTATAAGGTAATTATAGTATAATAAATTATTAGTAAACCTGTTTTAACTTAACAGTACTAGACGACCTTTCCGGAATAATATTCTTCATCAGTACTGCTTAGACCAGAATTGAAAGTCAAACCAAAATGTGCTTTGATCGATAAAGCATAGCTAAGTTTTTTTGAGGAATTAATTGTAATGAAATAATAAAAAATGTAAGGTCGATACCGATATATACCAAAACATTGTCTTCGTGATAAAGTACATGTATGTAGATAATTTTTGGTGACGTCTGTCAGCTTGAGTTTCGTCTTCAAATTTATCATGTACAAAAATAATATTTCAATACCCCATTGGTCTTGAAATAAAAGATACGGCCGATTCCTCATGTTCTGCTACATATTTAGACTTATACTTCAATAATGACGCCCACGAAAGGCTACATTTGAAACTTTATGACAAACAAGATGGCTTCAATTTTTCTAATGTCAACTTTCCTTTTTTATGCAGCAATATACCTGCTTCTCCTGCGTATAGTGTATTTGTTTTCCAATTTTGGTAGAGCTTGTTCCCACAACGGGGACTTTGTGCAACGAAACATGCTGCTTACAAATAAATTGTTGAACCAGGGATATTGCAAGCCTAGGCTTATCAAGACCCTCAAAAAGTTTTATGGTCGTCATCACAGTATTGTTGATAAGTTTGATGTCTCTGTGTCCAGGATTGCCCTGGATATATTTGACGTCTCATAGTTCCATGTTCCTTACAAAATTTTGATTAAATACGTGGCGGGTGTAAGTAGCTAAGCAGGAGGCTTACCTTTCCGGAGCACCCGGCCCCACTTCCCTGGTGGAAGTTTACGTGTCTAACCTAACTTGTCAGTTCCAAAGTTTTTACTTTGCTTCTTGATTGTGATTCGGACATGGATTAGTATGTTTGTTTTTAATTTTTGTTATTTCTACTTTTACATAGACACAAACTTACCACTTATCAAAACAAATCAGAAAAGTATCTGTGGTCGTTACCATCGCCAATCACTTTTGTTTTGTACTTTTAAATATTATTAAGCAGTTTACTCTCCGAAAATACACCATGATACTATCTATCCTAATAGACTGAGACCTTGTTACTGACTACGAAATGCACTTTTATGTACTGGAGATTCATAGTGAACTAGCTGAACATCTCTGTAGACGGCCATCTTCGATGATTAAAATTATTGATAATGGCAATGGTCCATCAGACAATTTTTCAGAACCCTCTTGAAGAATAGCGACGGACGCATTTAATCTAAAGGTTTCAATCAGAATCGTATTTTGATGAGTTGAAGCCATCAGCAAAAAGATGTCTAACAGCATAATGAAAAGAAAATATTCGAAAGCAAATTCCTAGCATTTTATTCTTGTTCAATTTACAGCCCTAGACGGCGTCAGTAGTGCTTGGACCAAAATTGTGAAACAAAATTTTTGTCAAGATGTTGAAAATATACCCAAAGGTCCAAAATATATTTTACCAAATTTAGCTGAGGAAATACTTTGCATGATTGAGTAGATCTTAGTTTTTTTGAGGAATTAAAATTTTCAATTTGAGAGATCATATGTGTATGTTTCAGAAACAACATGAGCACAGTTTACATGAGAACATCAAGGGCTTATATAAGAAAATGTTTATTCTTTGGTATTAATACAACTGACTTTTTGTTGATCTAATCAAACACTCACGACAGGTGCGTATGTTTCTATTTCTAATTTTTATCTTACAGTTAATTTCTGGACAGTTACCCTAGTAATTATCCAAAGTCTGGATTTGTATAGTCAGTGGTGGCAATATGTGTTTGTCCTCTTTCTGTCTTGTTTTTATTTGCAGCTTTTTAGTTGTCATTGTTTACTTGTGTTGTTACTTTTTGCTTTTTGATAAGGACTAAGTTCCAAATTCTTTTCTATCTTTAAATTTTCGTCACTGAATGTTGGTGCTCCTTGATGTCCTTAATATGGCATACAAACATGCTAATCCATGTCCTAACCACAATCCAGAAGCAAAGTAAAAACTTTGAAACTGACCATATAAGTTAAATACGTAAACTTCCACCAGGGAAGTGAGACCGGGTGCTCCGGAAGGGCCAGCACCTCCTGTTAAGCTAGCTAAACTCATCATGTGTGTAATCAAAGTTGAGTGAAGGGAACATGGATCTATGACATCTAAGTAAATACGTACCATCTACTTCGAGTTTGTTACAAACATCTAAATTCTTTAGTATATCTTTCGATGAAAAAGAACTTTGCCGGACTGAAGATATGTCCGTGATGATAGAAAATACCTTGGTTACCCAGAATAAGCCATAATGTCACGGGCGAATGGATAAAAATCCCTTTGTTTGACAGACACTGATTGTAATGGCATTGGTGTGGTGCAAGTACTTTACAGTATCTACCTATATATGTTTATGATTATTACTTAGCCTGTTTCAATGTTCCAGCACTAAACGGCTGTCTCGAAATAAAATTTCAGTATCAGTAATGCTAAACACGTATGTTTCTTGTTTGTAATTAAACAATGAACAAATAGTCAAACATCTAGTGACTATCTTGTCTATACAAAACATAGACAATTTCTTTTAATTATGCGTGCATTTGTCATATATACACAAACGATATTCTACGCTTCAAGCAATCTAATTAAGCAACATTTGAATGAGTTAGATGAATTCATGTGGAGAGTGAGGACTTATCAAAATATAAATTGAAAGATGGGCTCGTCAATTATCCCATTATCGCCATCAATCAGCTTATAAAGAAATGTGCTACTATTATAAAAGGCTGTATAATTACTTCTTACAAATTTTAGATGGTCTGTTACCTATCATTTTTTTGTAAAACTGGTTTGACAAATTTCTAGCGTGACAATTTTTCTTATTAGTACACTTAAAAAATGAGAATAAAATCCCTTTAATATTCAGGATGCGAGATGAGATCCCCTTCTTTGATAAAGAGAAAATGCATTTTATGTCATAAGAAGCAGTTTATTAAGAGTTTTTCAGTTGAAGAATCAATTAGACAAACATCTGTTATAAGATTAACAAAGCAGTAATAATTAGTCATCTTTTATCAGGTTTCATGTCCTCATGCATGCTTTTAGTGAAATATCAACAACAAAAACAAAAAACAATAAATCACCATATGCCGTTAAGTAAATCTCATTTAACTGGCGTTGGTTGAATAATTATGATATAATTTTTAACATGAAGTCATGTTCATATGTTATATTATTTGTTTAATTATTTGTTGATTGTTACCAAAAGTTCATCATGGCAAAAAAGACGGAGGAAGATGAGGGTAAGTGATTGCTGTTTTTTTTGACAAATTACAATTTACATACGCAAAAGAGATAAAAAATATTAATAGAGGAACTCGTATGACTTTTGACCAAGTGCGCGGTAGTTCAGTTGGTAGAGTGTTCGCTCCGTAAGTAGAAGGTTGTGGGTTCGGACTCCGACCGATTCTGAACCAAGACTTGAAAGCGGGTAGTGACTGTTCTTTCGCCAACTCTCGGCATTACGAAATGAAAGTCACGGTTACCTCGGATGGGAACTTAAAATAAACGAGGTCCCGTGTCACGGTGGGCTTGGTACAATAGAAAACTCTGCTGTATCATGCCATCAGCACAACACACAGACAAAATTGCTGCACCTTCGTCTATAGTTGGCGACGACTCGATATAAATGACCTATTTTTGACTTGGACGTTAAACCCCATTACTCATATCATATGACATTTTACTGAATAAAAAATATATACCTCTTATATTGAATTATCTATTATTAATTAACAACGTGTGTTATTGATACAATACGTAAAAATCTGTTTCGCAAATAAATGAAAAAACTGGGTCAATATAAGATAAACTGGACCAATATGAAAAATTGAGCCAATATAAAATAACTGGGCCAATATGGGCGCATGCAAATATTCTGACGTCGTTTCATTAAAAAACAAAATGGCTGGTCACTTAGCGCTTCTGAAAATCCAATAGGGGTAAGTGCAAATTAAAACTTTTTTGGAAAAGTAGCTTTTAAATAAAAGTATCTCAAAAATTATATAAAAAATACACATTTTCATTCGCACTTCATTTCTTGTAAGCGTTTCTTTGCTTTGACGACAACAACATAACGCAGCGAATGTCGGACACACATGTTTGTTCTATGGAAGGTATGCTTGAGGTTTTATCGCTATGAAATGATGGCAGAAATTGAAGATTCTGACTTAAAAAACATTCTCTTCGATATCGAGACCGAAGCCAATCAACACTTGCCAAAAATAGCAGAAATGTCGATGTAACAGTCGACGATACTGACAAATGTATTTAGAGTATGAAATGTTAATTAATAAAATTATCATTAATCAGGTTTTTTCATATAAACCCAGTTATTTGGCCAAGGTATGCCAATATGACATACCTTGGCCAAATAACTGGCCCAATATGAAAAAAAACCTGATTACTAATATTTTTTTGTGTTCATATTTTTATTCAACCTTCCATATATAATTACAATGTGCATAGACAACAATAACTACATGACACATAAACATTTCAATAATTAATTTACATCGTCTATAATATTTTTCAACAAATTCCATTTCTTTATAATATAATTAGTCTTTTTAGGGGTATACAAAAACAAAGAATATATTTATATTTTATAGTAATATTGCAAGAGTCGCAATGCACCTGTGTAGTTGGGCAGTACTTTTCTAAATCTTCGCAAATAAATATAATATTTAAAAACTAAAAAACACAGGTTGATACTATCTTTTTGAGCATGATCGATGACTCCAAATAAAAACAATTCTTTTTTCTTTTCAATTTCAACTCCACATTTTTGTTTGATATCATCTATTAATTTAAACCAAACTGATCTAACGTGCATACATTAGAAAAACAGGTGCATTACATACTCCTTTGTTTCAAAACAAAATGTACACAGTTCTGTATCAGACAATTTACATTTAAATAGTTTATCGTTTGTAAAAACAATATTATGGTTTATTTTGAATTGCAAGGATTGCAACTTCGTATCATCAGTGATTTTGAAAGGGGAGATGTAAATTTTTCCCCAGTTTTCTTCTTGCAGTTGGCAATGAAGCTTATCAATAAACATAGTTTGAACTCGTTCTGGGTATTCCTTAATAGTTTTCAAATATTTGATGTAAAAACTTTTAGTTATTTTTTTTTTACTTTTCAGAAGTTTTAAATTATCGCTAGATATCTCATTTAATTTTTTGAGGGATTTATGATACGTTTTTATTCTTTTGGAATTGAATGTATTAAACTATTATATAGTTCATTTACATTTGAATTATAAAATGTATTGCACTCCTTGCAATTCAAAAATGAACCATCATCTTTAACAAGATCATTTATAAAGAAAATATCTTTCCTTGCCATATCACTATTAAAAATCATCTTGTTTGCTATTTTAATATATTGCTTATTAATAATATAATATTATATTGAAAAAAAGTTGTTATTGTATTTCAATCATGCTCTGAAAAGTTTGTCCATCAATGATAGAATGATGTGACGTCAAAAAGAATTGGTAGTCATATATGGCGCCGTTTTGATGTTAACAAATGATGTTGTCATTGTAAGGTGCAAACAAACTGATTTTACAGCCTTTTAAAGAAAAGATATTATTCAATAAGAGAAAGAAATTAGGAAAATCTACATGGCAAACCAAAAACACTACTTTATGTAAATTTATGATAAATCACCCAAACAAAACGGGGCACGAAAAGACGAAGCACACATATATAAAAAAGTTTTCAATAAACATGTTTAGATAATCGACTTTTCGTTTCTCCTCTCAATTTTTATGTATATCGTATGCTTTTTTTCATTGAAATGAAACCCCTTACGCAGGTGGGCAAATGATGTTTCAGAGCTACCAAATGCTCAAAAACAAAGAATACAATAGCACTATTAAGAAAGAACTTTGAATTTGTTGACGAGAGATCAGAATACGAAAATGCAACTTTCCAACTGTACAACATTTCCTCGCATACAACTTTAACTACTGTAAACGTATTTATTTTCGTGGTATATTATTTCCGCTTATTTCGCTTATTTCACGGTCGTTTGTTTTGCGCGAAAATTAATATCAAGCAAAAATTATTTTATGCTTATTGTGATATATGTAGTTCACATTTCAAAAACGCGAAAATTTAACTACGCGGATATGTATCAATTTTCTATAACGCGAAAATAAATACACGCTTACAGTTCTTTGATATGCAGTGCTGCCGAATATATACTAAATAAAAATTGAATATTATATCTTCTGTAGTTCCATTTTGGACATCAACGAGGTTTGGTATGGGTGTTATTTTGTCATTTGGTTGTTTTAACGCCTACGCCATGCGGAATAATATTAACATTGCGATTGTTTGCATGGTGAATCAAACGGCAGTGAAATCCTACCAGAATGTTAATATCACTGTAAATAAGACAGCCTCTGAATGCAATCACGGTGCCACTGATACTACCACCATAAGACAGGTATGTTGGACAAAAAAACAACTATTGTTTTGCAGCTGTGCACATATATTAAATGTTCGTTAAATCTCATTAATTTTCTTTAAAAGCAGAGATGTACTATATACTAAAAGCTCTCATTTATTTTCATATATAATTTAACAGAAATAAATTAATTTATAACTCTTTCTTTAATTTTCTCTTGGCATTTCCTACATGTTTACAGCAATTAATTAATACTGTTATTGTTATTGTTACATAACACATGAGTTCGCTGACATGAAGACAAGAGGATTAAATTACATATTATATCAGTGGTAATTTATTATATACAGTAATACCTCGTTATAATGCCCCTCGATAACTTTGCCACCTCGTTTATCGCCACACTATTTTGAAGTCCCAATATCCATTTTGTTTATGTTTTTCTTTCTCCGCTTCCCCCGATTTTTCACCAAACCCCTTTATAACGCCAAAATTTGACTGAACAAATGGTGGCGATGAATCGAGGTTTTACTGTAAATATAATATATATGTATATCTTAGGATGGGGAGTTTGTCTGGAGTAAAGAAGTTCAGGGCCAGATCCTGAGTGCATTCTTTTGGCCATATGCACTGTCACAGATACCCAGTGGAATAATAGTTACAAAAATGGGTGCAAAAACCATTCTAGGTGTTTGCATGATACTGGCCAGTCTTGTTACAGTCCTTGTTCCAATACTATCTGGATACAGTTATATATATACTATGGTTTTACGTGGATTGCTTGGGGTATTCCAGGTAGTTTTGATTTATTTGGATTACTAGATACATGTAAATATTTTCTTTTCTATTTGCGCCAAGTTTCTCTTTATATGGATAGATAATTGCAAGCATCGCAATAATGAAGCTTTAACCTGTTGTATTTTAGTACATTCGCCGAAACATAGATATATCTTTTGTTTGTTCTATTCTTTGATAAACAATTCACTCTTCCACGGTTTCATTACCAACGACTCATATATTTATGTAAATTAATATTACTTATTATATTCGCTTCGAATGGAAGGGTATTATAAAACCTCCAGGAACGTAAATATATCCCAAATAACCTTGCGGTCCTTTACTATGCACAGTAGGCAGTATTGTTAGTGACAAATAATTTGTTTTCATTCATAATATAATAATACATTCGCAAATTGGACAATCATATTACTTATTGACATACCCGTTGATAAGACCGAAGCCTGACTAAACAAATGATGACAATGAAGTTTAACTGTACATAACTGATTATACGTAAATAATGCTTATAAAAGCAGAAAAACCTGTATTTCACAACAAAAAACGTTTCTGCTTCAAAAGAATGTGGCGATAAAGGAGGCATTATCGACAGTAATCATAAAAAGGTTTCACTGTAGCTGCTGCTTAAATACAAATCAAAATTGAAATACTTTGATGTTTCAGGCCTCTTATGCAGCATGTATTATGCACTTTATGGGTCACTGGGTCCACCCAACGGAAAGAGCCAGGATGATGTCTTTTATATTCGCAGGTATGGGTATTTTTATCTTTGTCTTCCCCATTGCGTAAACATTCTCGAATAAATTAATGTAGTCAAATAAATTCACCTATACATCACAAGTTGTTTGATTCAAAGCCTATATCTCCATGTGGTTTCCTTTTCAAATACATGTACTGTACTTACAAATGTAAATTACTGACATTAACTGCGTAAAAAGTGTACTTAAATATTTAGCAAAATCATCAATGAAAAGACATAAAATTAGGAATCAAAACTATATATACTATTTGTGCTATAGATATTTAGGAGATCCCTTCTTGTAGATAATGACTACATATTTAAATGATGTTGTAATTTTTGTTAAACCTATTCATCATTTATCATGTAGGTTTTTTTAATAAATGCATTTTCTATTCAACAGGTGAACGGATTGGTATTATATTAGCATATCTGGGAACGGGTTTTTTGTGTGAATATAAAGCTAGAGATGGATGGAAGTTATCATTTTACATTTTTGGTAACATTTTACATTGTTTGGCGTAGCCGTAGCTACACAAAAAGTGCTTACCTTTTTAGAGCGCTCGACCTCAATTCCCTTGTAGAACGTCACGTGCTAAACCTAATTTGCATGTTTTCAAAGTTTTTTCTTTGCTTTTAGATAACGGTCATTAAAATGTTTGGGGGTCTTGAATAGCCCAGATTTGCAATATCCCTGAGACAACAATTAATTTGTAAACAGTTTCCTTCATTGTATATAGTTTCCGTAGCAAAAACAAGCTCAATCATAGCATATCAATTGTGAAAACACCATCAGCAATGTGTGTGTCATATAACACTTCCAGTGTAGCTTTAAATGGGTGTCATTAACAAGGCATAAGTCCAGAAAGCAGAACTCGAAGACTCAGTGTAGTATACCGTAGGAAAATAAAGATATAAATCATATAGGATAAACACAAGTAGTATACACCTTATATTGCCAAAACGAAATTAATGGGATACTGAAGTCTAGCGGATTATGACCAAAATCGATAGTTATAAGTACAATATTAATAATAAAATTCAAAAAAATAAAAAATTATTCCATTAAGATATATATTTCGCTATTTAAGAACTGCCAAAAATCATCGCTGCAGCTCTTTTGTGTTGGAGGTGAAAAGAACACACTGTGACGTCATGTGTGAACAAACCTCGCCATGTAATAGTGTGTTAACAGTGTAGTGTGAAAGTTGTTAAAATTATTGTTTAAATATGGTTTTGTGTGCGACCGTTGGTTGTAAAAATAATTTTAAAAAAAAATTATAATAACTTAGAATTTGTCTCTATTTAGATCTATTTTAAATTGAATAATGACCAATATCGGCAAAAAAACACAGGGATCTATGCATCAACTGACCTAAAATAATATTTTTTTTATTATTTTTCACATTAAATCGATTAGATCTCAATTTATTAAGTAGAATTTACATCCCTTTCTCGAATACAGGTAATTGAGAGATTATCAGTAACCTACAGTACCTTTAGATCATGTTTATTAGACATTCCATCGCCGGTAATCAAGAGGTAGATCTACCTTACAAGATACAACATAGATCTGTTAATAAATTAAGTGATCTAAAGTCTTCACGATATCCCATATTAAATGTAAACTTGTGTCCTTAATTTGGAATTTTGGAAAGATGCGTTAAATTTCAAAACGTATAAATTGATGGATCGACTGACTGGCGGTATGAAATTAAAATGATTTAAATTAACGAAATATTCCTACTCGTATATTCAATTTTAAACATCAAAAACTCTAAAATATATATATATATATATATATATAATACCACCCCCCGCCCCGCTTCTCGTGTCATTGCCAAGTTCAGGACAATTTTGAATGCGGACGGCGAGGGTCCGCCGAGACCCGTCCTTTTAATTTTTTTTATAAATTTACTTTTAAATTAATTTTTACATCATTCCATCCCTATGATAACGTTTTCAATTAGACTTGACCACAAATTTCATAAAAATCGCTTAAAAACTAAAATAAAGTATAATATCCACGGTAAATGATAGTACATTTGTATGATTTACTATGCTATACAACGATTTGTTTTCACCGTATCATTTCATAATTTCTGCTACTTCGTCTGTTTCACATCTTGATATAAATGGAATGATGATGACTGCGATTTTGTCTCGCAAGTTATAACAACTTGATATAAATGAAATTATCAAAGACATGGATTATACATTCAAGCAATAATTATAGCTAGTGTCATCTTGATATAAATGAAATAATCTTGATGTGTATAATACAATCCAAGTAATGATTATTGGCATGACCGATGACATTTTGATATACTAGTAAGTGAAATTATTGTGAGATGTGAAGATGTTTGTAGTTATAACTTGAGTACAAATAATTAATACATGTATAAACTAAAGAGAATATATTGTCAAATTTTCAATAGCTCAGTTAAAACAGCTTATTTCCTTTCAATGGTACATATCATGAAAGAAATAGAGAAACAATTATAATTAAGATTTAAAATTTCTCATTTTGCTTGTTTCTGCACAATTTGTGATTACAAGTCTGGCTGTTATCCTTAAAACCCAACATAATTCCCATCTTCTGAAAGAAACACGTCTTTTATTTTCCAAACTATACACAGGATGGAATGGCTCTAGATCTGCTGTTTATTGTGTAACCAGTAGGTGACCTGACGACGTTGAAATTAAAAATTAAAAAGTGAAATTATATTCGTTGCTGTATTTTCCCCTTCCCTTTACATTTGGGGGATCATTCGACCCTGGGCATTGGCTGACCGACAAGTTGGTCCAAGGGGTGGAACCTGGTGGTTTCGATTCAAGGGAGATAAATAGGGAAAAAAGGATGGAAGGAATGTGGCGGACCAGGTAGCAAAATCGGTAGAGCGTCCCGCTAGTATAAGAAAGCTCCCGGGTTCGAGTCCCGGTTTAGCAGCTGCATTTACCCTTTCCTATTAGTACATTAAAAGTAACTATCCTCTCTTCCGATTTATAAATGTTCGTTATTATTTTTTCATACAATTATTATTAACATCATTTTCTGGAAGTCTGAAGTAATTATTGTGAAAAATAATGTTTTTGAAAATTCTCAAAAAATTATAAATATTTATAAATTATGAGACTATCAGCATCTTAAAACAAGGTGTGTATAAAATACACAACCACTGAAGCAGTAATAGGGTTGGTAAATATACAGGAAGTGTCAATATACATGTCTTGTTAGTTAATTAATAAATGGATTAGTATAACTAGTCTGTCAATTAAGGGCTTAATTACAGGTAACTCGTAAGTACAGGGAATATAATGCGACATTGGCGGAAGCAGTAGTTATGAAGTTTGTTTGTTTACACATGACGTCACAACCTGTTTTCGTACCTCCCGATTGAAGAGTTCCAAAATGGCCCAAGGTTAAGAATTTTGATTTTTTAAACTTATATATCTTTTTTATTTCGGCGAATAAAATTGTGAAATTTTTAATATTGTAATAATTTAGCATAAATTATCATATTTTGGTCAAATTGGCTAGACTTCAGTATCCCTTTAATTTCTCATTTGCTGTAAACGTATTTAATTTCGCGTTTTTTTCGCGATATAGGGAATTTATACATATCTGTGTAGTTAAATTTCGCGTTTTTTAGAAATAACAACTATAATACAATCAGCATAATATAAATGTCGCTCAGTATTTTTTTCGTGCAAAACAAACGACGCAAAATAAGCGCAAATTAGTACACTGCGACAATAAATACGTTTACAGTAATTTAATTGTTCTAAAGAATTCCTTCTGGTTTTATATGCATTTTGTACTTACTTTGTACCATGTATTTTAGGCACATTGAATTTTTGTTGGAGCATTATATGGTTAATATTCACCGATGATTCACCCGAAAAATCAAGACGAATCGCAAACAAAGAGAAAGAATACATAAAGAAAGGATTGGAAAATGGAGATGGATCCGATATGGTAATAACCTAGTTAGGGTTTAAATGTGTTAACTGATTATTCCACGTCAACAGAAATTCCACTTGTAACCGTAACAGAAAACATTTTATTATTACCTTAACAAGCCGTTTATCTGACGGATTGTTTAGGATCATAACTTGGGTTGACCAAATAGGTAGTAACACCAAATGTTTCCTAATTATAATCTGAAGTATTCACATAAAATCATTCAATTTATGTTGATTATGAACAATGTTCTAATCATATAAAATGTTGATATGTTGAGATGTTTTAAATTTGTGTTAATCTTTGTGCGTTACGATATAATATGGTTATAAAGGCGCTTTAATCCATTTTTATTTACTGATAAAATTTACTTTCATTTCAATTTACATTACATATAGTGTCGTCGCAACGTTATTTAAATAATATTCTTTCATGTTATAACAAACAATGCGATAAAAACACAATTTTATATATTTGTTGTTCTAGAAAAGCCTTGCGATCAATGGCTGTTCTAACTTGATATTGCTACAAAATTTGCCACATATCAAAATATTTCTTTTCCTAAAATATTTAGAGACACAGGTCGCATGATGTTACATTTTAGGCGATAAAAACTGTATGAACATCGCATGACATTTAAGATTTCTTGACAACATAAAAAATATTGTCTTGTTTAAGGCGGCAGCATGCCCTTAAATATAATACAATATGTTTTTAAGAAAACTTTTCTTATTATATTTTACGGAAATAAAGCTAACATTTTGTGGCTCATATAATATCTTACCATACTTTACCCTTTTTAAAGGAATAATGAAAAATAATCAACATTTACCCATGGTATATCGTCGAATAATACACGGGCCAGAGTTTACATGCGGAAGAGTATATCACGAGGTGGCTTTGCCATGTTAACGACGGCTGTCTCTCTTCATGTTTCATATGAAGGAAAACGCAGGTCATGTTGAAATTTATATTTTCATATTATTTAAAAGTTTCAGACGCATTCTATACCATGGAGAAAGATATTTACGTCAATTCCAGTATTAGCAGTCTTATTGTCCCTATTTACAAGTGGCTGGGCAAGTCATTTTATGACAGTATTTATTCCAACATATATCGACGACGTTTTCAACCTTAATCTAGAAGAAGTAAGATTTTGTTTGTGATTTTGTGTAAAGTAATCTTATTATTATAATAATCCATGTCCGAATCACAATCCAGAAGCTAAGTAAAAACTTTGGAACTGACAAGTTAGGTTAGACACGTGAACTTCCACCAGGGAAGTGAGGCGGGTGCTCCGGAAGGGTAAGCACCTACTGTTTAGCTAGCTACACCGGCCACGTTTGTAATCAAAATTGTGAGAAAGGAACAAAGGGCCTTGATAAGCATAGGCTTGCAATATCCCTGAGTCAACAATTTATTTGCAAGCAGACTACTTCGTTGTACAAAGTCCCCGTAGTGGGAACAAGCTCTACCATAGCGTATTAATTGGGAAACAAATATTTCTTTATATTATTATAAGGTATATTTTGTTCCTTTGAGTATCTTTGCAACATCTTGAAAAAACTTGGTTTTACAATTTTGGTCCAGGCACAACTGATTAGGAATTGTATTCCAAAACGACCATCTAGTGCTGTAAAATAAAACTGGTATAATATGTTATTATAGCATGACATTAGTTTGGATATTGGTTAATGCTTTGTAATATCCGGTTATTTTTTGCGATGTCATTGCTTTATTGTGTTGCTCACATTTATTTAATTCATATTTATGTTTAAGATAATCTGAACTGTCTTTTATTATCAAATTCGGTTATGAATAAAAGTTATGTAACTGTAAATTCGATATTTTTTCACTAAAATTAATGTCTGTCATCTGCTTGTTATCCACTGCCTTTCAAAGAATGAGGCGGTTATTAAATTCTAGTTTCCGTCCGCCCGAAATTCTTGTCTGCGCCAAAACTATGAAGCACTATTTCACGTTACTTGGTGCAAAGTATCAACATAGATAGGAGGTGCGCATATCATTAAGCCGACTACGTTTGATAATTTTCTTTTGAGTTATGGCCCTTTGAACATAAGTGCAAATCACAAAAAGAACCTAATTTAACTAAAGATGTAATATTTAAGCGGAACTAAATTAAATCATTTATTTAAGAATGGAATTATTACTGCTGTAACTGCAGTGCCGCAATGTTTCATGGGACTTCTGTGTGGATGGCTGGCAGATTTTATTCACAAAAGGTGGTTGAGTATAAAAAGCACAAGAAAACTTTTTACTATTATATGTGAGTATGACAATGGGACGATTATCAAAGAATAATCGATTCGATTTCAATGCAAATGGGTTTTCTAACACAAACTTATTTTTCATAATACATTATTTAACACTATGAATAAGAAATTTTAATTAGGAACGAACAGTATTATTCATAAATTTTTTTTTTTTGTTTCGTAAAAGGACAAAAAATTAATAAGTAATAATTCAATTCTTAAAATTAATTGTACTTACATTCTCATCCTAATACAACACAGGAGAACACAATTCTATGATGATAAATTTGGAATAGGTAAACTATATTAACAACGTTTCTCACCAGTGCTCACTAAAGATGTTGTAAATGACTTTGAAACAAATTTTTGGTTGAATTTTTATTTGTAATCTATAAAACAGTTTTCATAATGAGATTCGAGTTATTTAATTGTAAAGGTATGCAGATCCATTATTTACTTTGAAATGAAATTGTAAATGCATTATGTCTATCAGAGAATTAGTTTAAAAAATGCAAAAACAAAATGCACAGAAGGCACTGGTTATACAATGTATATGTATTATATGGTTATCGACTTTGGACGCGCACAGGATATAATGCATTTAGAAGTCGACCAGAGTAATTAAAGTACCTTGGATAGTTCCAAACAAAAACGATTTGTTTTTCTGCCAGTGGCCAGGAAGACAGATGGAGTAAAGAACTCGCATAAAGAATGCCTTTTTGAATGCCATTGCAACAAAAAATAAGCACTAGAGAGAACAATAAAACGTATTGCTTAGGATTTTATAATTTTAGATTTTAAACTCTTTGTTTCTTCAGCTTCTGCAATACCTGCGATGCTTTTGACTTCCTTGGGGTTTGTTGATTGTTCCTTGCCTACTGTTGCTGTTGCTATTATGGTATTGGGTATGTCAGTCAGACCATTTAAAGCTGCTGGCAATGAAATAATCATAGCAGATTTTGCACCACGATATGCAGGACTAATATACAGTTTAGCTAATACAGCCAGTGCAATAGCAGGATATATTATGACTATAATAACTTCAAATATAACGAAAAATGTAAGTATTGATTACCGAAGATAAAGATTTTAGATCCACATTGTATTACCAATTCTGTTTTATTCTCAACACTAAGACAGACGTTTCAAAATAATTTCTTATTAGTAGTGTTCAGACCAAAATTGTGAAAATAAAAACAAATATAAGATGTTGAAATGAGAAAATAGACGAAGCAAAATTTATTTTACCAAATTCACCTAGGACATTTACTTTGAAGAATAAAGCAAAGTTTAGCTTTAGGGGGATTTTAAAATTTACACAGATAATTATGATGAACAATATTTATCTGAGAATACAATGTATTGTCTCTTGGCCAAAACATAGTTTGGTCGCCATTATTATCAAAATATAACTTAAAGTGAACATTAAATTATCATAATTTACGAAAATATAAACTCATTTATCGTTGTTCATACAAAAGACCGCTTTTTCATTTTTGGAGAGCAGATATGGCGTGTACCCCTTAAGAGTAACCTGTTGGAAATTTACGCGTGACTATGAAATATATACATTGTAAAACAATGGAACATCGAGATTAAAGACATCTTGATATTGTTTTAAAACTTAAGACATCTCAATAGTAAAATGGAAAAATATAGTATTTGTGATACATCACTGAAAAAGTGATGAGCATTTACATATCCGAAATACCAGTTACTTGATTGCAGATTCTGATCTGAGAAAAATATATTTTAAAATTTTATTTCTTTTCAGTCCCTGAGGGAGGAGTGGAGGATAATTTTTTTCATAACAGCTGCCGTTGAAATATTTGGAGGAATATTTTTCGTTCTATTTGCTACATCAGATGTTCAATCTTGGGCTTCTACTTCAGGTTTAGGCCTCCCGGGACAAAGAGAGAATGTAGAGGTAGTAAAATGGCGTCAAAGACACAATGTAGGTTCTACTATACATGTTGGTAATGACGCTTAAAACAATCAATTTAACTACACCTAGTCCATCACTATTGCTGAATTATGTTTATAATATCGCTGCGTGTAAATGTTCAGTACAGTTCGTTATTATATCTTTTATTTTTTGTTTTCTGTTTTCATTCATTGTAACCTTGAATGTATTTTTTCTAAAACACATAATATTGTAAAACAATTTATCACTTTTGATGTATAAATGTTTTTTCTTATGCATTTAATGTAATTAATGTAATTTTTACAAACGTGTTAGTATTTACAATCATTGTCATTTTAACTATGGTAAGGGAAACAACTTTGACCTGTCCGTTTGACCTTTTATTTAAATATGTATCGGGGATCAAGTATATCTATGTATAGGGACCACAGGTGTTTTTATTGTATACATCATGAGTTATACTCACCTCTTAGAGTAAACCTGTGTACTGTGTATGTATTGGATCTTAACACAACCCATTTATTGGTTGGACCCTTCTATATGAATATTCCTAATGAAAGGTCAAACGGACAGGTCAATGTTGTTTACCTATAACTGCCAAAAAGTCTTTATAAATAAAAATAGACAGGTCAATCTTGAATAATTTAGTGTAGTTTTAGTAGTAAACTGTCGTGATGCAACGATGTATAATTCGTGGCACTCATTTATCAGGTATCAAGACAACTAGTACCCTGGTCGATTCGTACTCATACCAAGACAATTTGTAACCATTTTCTACATCAATTCATACCCAGCCGGAGACAACTCGTAAAAAGAAAACAAAACATATTTTTATCTCTTAATTAATTTTATTTCAAAAGATAAAAACAAAGCGTTGTTATAACGCGTTGTTATAATATCTCGGAGACTATTTACTGGCATTTCTCTTTTGAACTACACGTATAATTGATTAGATGGAGGTATAGGTCCCAGTAGAATTATTTTTTTTTGTCGATATGTCACCAGTCTACAGTGTATAGGTAAAGTAGCAATACCACTTAATATTCAGAGAATAAAAGAACGATCCTTAAAATGGCACGCTAAATTCATAAATAACTTAAAAAGTAACAAAACTTTTCAGAATTTAAAAATTGCCAGTTTTAAGGAAATTCTTGGCTAAGAAATGATCATGAAACACGTGCGATGACAATTACAAAAACGGACGTTTATTTTCTTAAACTGTTTCCTTAGGTACGAGTTGTCTTTGGTTACAAGAATTCTTTGTATTTATACGAGTTGTTCGGGGTACGAGTTGTCAATCAAACGTTTTTTTGTGACGTCGTGTGAAATCATTAATCAAATCACACATTCCCCGTGATTTTCAAAATAAAAGCTTAACACAGAATATTCTTTTACAATTCCATGAAACAATAAACATTTGCTGAAAAGGGTAAATACTTTAAAAATCATCTGCAGTACATGTTTGTTGCTAATATATGACTTCAAAGAGCTACTTCGAAATATATACAGTCAAACCTATCTATAAAGGGAACATAAATGACACAGTAAAAGTGACCTTTATAGGCAGGGGCCCCTTAGCTATTTTCTATAAACTTGTATTGTATCGTGTTCTCTATATGTTTTAAGGAACATATTTTTTTTATTCCATTTTAATATTCAATGAAATTATAGTGAAAACATTAACAGAAGTTGTGTTGGTAGATACCCATATACACTCAAATGCATAGAAAGATCGGTTTTAATGTTGTCGCCAAATTATTACAGACGTTCTGTCTCTTTACAATCCTTAATTTGTATACAATGGGAATGCTATCTATCCTTGCGAGGTTGAAATAAAAGGTATTCTTGATTCCCCAAGTTATGTTTTAAATTTAGACTTGTACCTCAATTATAACGCCCATATTCAAAACTGGACGACAAACGTGATGAATTCATTTTTTTCAATTGTAAACTTTTCTTTATAAACAGCAATAAACCTGCTTCTCCTGCTTATGGTGTATTTGTTTTCCAATTAATACGTTATGGTAAAGCTTATTATCACTATGAGAACTTAAAACAACGAAGCAAGCTGCTTACAAATAAATTGTTGACCCAGGGATATTGTGAGCAGAGGCGTATCAGGAATCTCGAAAAGTTTTATGGTGGTCATCAAAGTATTGTTGATGTTTCTATGTCCAGGACTGTCCTGGATTTATTTGCCGTCCCATAGTTCCATGTTACTTTCACTCAAATTTTATTATAGACGTGGTGAGTGTAGCTAGCTCAACAGGAGGCGCTTACCCTTTCAGAGCACCCGACCTCACTTCCCTGGTGGAATTACACGTGTGTAATTTGACTTGTCAGTTTTTAAGTTTTTACTTTGCTTATGGATTGTGATTCGGACATGGATTGGTATGTTTTTTTTATTTCTATAACATCAGCAAATTGTATATTATTCGCGACGAACCAAAACAAAAAAAACTTTTATTGTGAAATGTTTTTCGCTGTATTATTATTGTATTTATGATGCAATGTGGAATCTATACGGTAGTTTAGCTTTTAGAGTGCCCGCTCCACATCTAAGAAGCCGGAGATTGAACCCTGGTTATTTCTTACTAAAATAAGGAATTACTATTCTTCCACCAAGAACTCGGTATTTGTTTATTAAATAAGTGGTTCATCGGGAGGGAACCTTTAATCCGAAGCCACGTCACGGTAAGTGTGATATGCTATAATCTACTCCTGCACACTGCGCAAGTACAAATTTCTTGATCTATAGCTGGTGACTACCCGCTTTTAAGGAAGATAAACAATTCAAATCAATAATTAATCATACTACTTAAAGATAAGTAAAAGGTTGGAAATATAATGCCGTTTGACTTAAGACTAACATACCTGAGTCTTTATTATAGCATGTTGAATCAGGTATGATTAAGAATTAAAAAACACCTGATATTTCTAACATTCAACTTTAATGTTTAAAATGTTACACCTCACCCAATACTCTCTATATTACGCAATTTTACTACTTTCACAGACTGATCATCATGAGTGCATTGGTTACAGTGACTTATGGCCCAAGGCTGAACTTTTGAAGTAGAAAATATAACAAATACTATTCCTCCAAAGAGTTCAATTGCTGCTGTCACAAAGAAACTTATTCGCCATTCTTCCGTCAAAGACTGTAAAGATAACATGTACAATGCAGATGCATAATTATAAACATTAAAAACCCATACTAATCATGTCCATATCACAATCTCAAAGCAAAGCAAAAACTTTGAAATTGGCAAATTAGGTTAGAAACGCGAACTTCCATTGGGAAATGAGGCCGGGTGCACAGGAAGAGTTAGTACCTTCTGTTTTGCTAGCTACATCCGCCACATGTGTAAACTAAATTGAGAGTTAAATGAAACTAGGGTACGTCAATTATATGCAGGACAATCCTAAACATCTAGTGATCATACTTATTAACAATACTGTGATGACGACTACAAAATGTTTAGGGCATTGGTAAGCCTAGGCTTGCAATTTTCCTGGGTCAAATATTACTTTATTCAAGCTATGATTTCATGAAATTTTACGTTAATTAAAAGTCATTATTAACGTACTTTATAAACAGTAACAAACGCTCACCTGAGTAATTTGAGAGATCTTGTTTTATATTGCACTTTGAATTTTTGTAATTTAAACTCACTGTGTCAGGATCAAGTTTTTGTTTTCGTAAATTTCATCAGATAATGGCTAAACGTTTTTGTCATATTCAATATTCCTTAAATTGATTTGTTTGAGATTACATATGAGTTCATGAAGTCAAAGTGTGCTATCTTGCTTAGAATTACACGAGGTCAAAGGTCACTTACTGTTCTTAAAAATATATGTTGAAAATATATGTTTGGTATACCATGTATGAGAATGGATTGGTCAGATTTAAATCCAAATTTAAAATTAAAATGTATATGTTTTCCATATTTGTAGCAGTCAAAAGTGTTTCATATTTATTCATAGATGGATCGCATACCAATAGCAACAATTTTAAATTATTAATGAAATAAGGGCAATGTCACCGTTTTTAGAAACAAACACATATGCCCAAGCATCTAAATGTCGGATGTTTGTTAGATGTTTTTCACTACCAACAAAAGTCGCTAGGTCAGCATGCTCTTAACGTCAGTGATTTATTGCAAATGTGACCTATCGGTTGTCCAGTCGGAGAAAATTCTTCAATTTGTATACGAGTTCATTAGGTCACAAGTCAAAGTCATTTTTGCAACAGTAAAATTGATTACCTTTATTGTAAAATAAGGTCACAAGAAGATTGTCCAATTTAATAAAAAATAACTATAATTAGTTATAATTTACCATTGCGGTTGTTCTGAATAATTCTCTGATAAGACTGCAAATTTTTTTTATCTACGGTCAATTGTTAGCACCCGGCCTAACTTCCCTGGTGGAAGTTTACGTGTCTAACCTCACTTGTCAGCTCCAAAGTTTAAACTTTGCTTCTGGATTGTGATTCGGACATGGATTAGTATGTTTGTTTTGATTATAAATAAATGTTGTTGAAAACATGTTTGTTACTTGCATTTAACTATATAAACATTTTCAAAAAATCATATTTATGCCTGTATATTGATGAACGAAATTGTTGGCACAAGTCCAACTATAGCAACAAATTTTAGGACACCATTGTTAGAATGTGTTTCAAATATTTGCAATGTAAATGATATATTACTCACATTTTGTGTTATATATGAAGTTAAAATAGTTGCAAGATATCCGCCGATAGCACTAGCAGAGTTTGCTAAACTGAATATAAGTCCGGCATATACCGGTGCCAAATCTGTCATTGTAATTTCATTTCCAGCAGTTCTGAAACCTCTAACTGTTATACTCAGCGTCATAATAGCAACAGCGACCATAGGTAAAGAACAATCCACGTAGCCAAGACAGGCCAATAATAATGCAGGAACTACAGCAGCTGAAACAGAAGTATTAAAAATAACATACCAATCATGCCCACACCAAAATCCCTAATCAAATTAAAAACTTTGAAACTGGCATTAAGTAATGCCCGTGAACGTCCACCACAAAAGTGAGGCGGAGTGCTCCGGAATGGTAAACACCTTCTGTTTAGCTAGCTTCACCCGCCACTTGTTCAACTTGTGTAATCAAAGTTGAGAATCAAAGAAACATGGAACTATTGAACATGATTATGTCATGTCTAGATTAATTTTTGACTACAGAGACACCATTCTTATGTAAATAGATTTTTTACAGAATTTTCAAAGTTAAAAATAATGACGTTTGAAATCAATTTTAGAACCCAACAATCCACTTATACATCTACCCTATGTTTCAATTGATATATTTATGCAAACAATTATGGAACAATTGGGTATAATATAGTCTAGGACAAAATTGTTTAATCTTAAATTAAACTAGAGATTGCGTTTGAGCAGGGCTCAATCGCTTGTTAAGTCACCCCCAATGGTGGCAACCTTGTACATTAGAAAAGAATTGATAGTGTTAGTAGTAGTAGCAATGATATATGTATTTGAAAGAAGATAAAGTTGTAATAACTTCTGGAAATTGTTGTTATGTTTTTAGTACAAATGCTATATCATTATGATGTTTCAATATCCAGATTCATAACAAGACGTGTTAATGTTTTACTATCTTAGGTACTGCAACTTTCAGACAAAATTCACTGGGCAATGATAAATAGGTCCAATGACCTACTTTGTGTTAAAACACATAAAGCATCGGAGGTTGCAGTTGCATTTATATTATCAAAGAAAATTACTGGTCCATCAAACCTTTTTAGCAATGACCGTTTTGTGTTACAGTATGTAGAGCATATAAAGTCGTAGATATGAAGCAAATTTGATCAAAATCAGTAATCTAATCACATTCTATCAAAAGGTTTTTAAAAAATGCTTTTTATGAAATTTCATTCAATTACTCTTTATGGTGCAGCATGTAGAGCATCTAAAATTGTACTTATAATTTTCATCAAAATCGGTCAATTAGTTTCTGTTCTAGAGTGCAAAATCAGTAGAGAGTGACATCGTTATATCTTCTTTTTCATTTCTACCAATGATGTGACCCCAAAAGGCACAACTATGTGTCATAGGGAACAAATGTACAAAGTTTCCTTATATTCCACCAAAACCGTTTTTGAGCTATGCTCTTTACAAAAGTGTGGCGGAATATAATAATAATAATAATAATAATAATAATAATAATAATGATAATAATAACAAAGGGTAAATCAATGTCACCCCAACTTTTATTGAGATGACTTAACTAGGGACATGATACCAATGATTTCTACTTATTCATTTACATTCCCAGCACAGTAACGTAGACCGGCTTATTTATGCATTTCAAAGGCAAATGAGACAAACGGACAGGGTTAGGAAAAAGTATGACAGTTTTAAAAAACACTTTTATCGGACATCGGTAAACTTAAACATCAAATATAAACATGTCAATCCGCGTCCAAATAATAATCGAAGCAATGCATACACTTTGAAACTGGAAAGTTAAGTTCAACACGTGAACTTCCATCAGGTAAGTGAGGCTGGGTGCTCCGGAAGGGTAAGCATTTCTTGTCTATTAGCTACATCTGCCATTTATGTAATTTAAATTCAGAATGTTTTACCATAGATTTCAAGTTAAAAAAAACAGGAAATTGTTTTGAAGATATTTCACGAACAAGCAGATCATCAAATGATTTTTTGTCCTGGAATATAGTTGCAAATTTACCAAACTTACATATAGTGTTAAATAGTTTCCTTGTACTAGTAATACTCAGCCACTTCTTGTAAATAACATCTGCCAGCCATCCACACAATAGTCCAATAAGACATTGTGGTACTGAAGTCATCGCAGTAATGATTCCATTCTTAAAACAAAGGAATAAATGCAGTATCTATTAGAATTGATATATATCCATATAATGGACATCTATACAAAAAGGGTAGTTATTTGTTAATTTATGTGCTTAAAAATGGCATCATGACTTGATTATTGGCTGTGAGTAATAAGTAGGAGTATTTTGTGTCCATGGAAACAAAAACAGAATCAACCCTTAAAGTGAGAAATATAAACACACACTATATTTTTGTTTATAAATTATTCAAAGTAATTTATTTCATGATGGTATTTTTTTTATTTTGTTCGGATCATAAGATTGTTTTAATTGGGATTTAATTTTGCAACCGGTTTGTAGATATAAACAAAATGCACCATGGTAAAGTTATCAATACACTTACGTCCTCTATATTAAGGTAAAAAACGTCATCAATATATGTTGGGATGAATGTCGCCATGAACTGCATTGCCCAGTCGCTTGTAAATAGCGACACAACTGTTGCTAATACCGGAACAGACGTGAATATGGCTTTCCATGGAATAGAATTATTCTTGAACTGAAAAATAAAGTCAAATTTAATTTAGACAATATTTTAGCGAAGCATCTAAAATTGCATTGTCTTGTTAATTGGCAACGATTACTTGAAATCAAAGAATTTGCAGCTGAATTAACTCTAAACATAACCATATAGTAAATCTACAACGTGTCGGGTACTGTAAAGCACCCATAATGGATCCGTATTCAACATGTCATGCATTATGAAGCATAATTATTATCTTCAACGAACTAAGCACCATAAAACATTATGTATCAATCATCTTAAACCTCATATTCGGTCAAATGAGACGTTGAATTATATAATCAAAAACAAACATACTAATCCATGTCCGAATCACAATCCAGAAGCAAAGTAAAAAACTTTAGAACTGACAAGTAAGGTTAGACACGTGAACTTCCACCAGGGAAGTGAGGCCGGGTGCTCCGGAAGGGTCACAATCCAGAAGCAATGTAAAAAACTTTAGAACTGACAAGTTAGGTTAGACACGTGAACTTCCATCAGGGAAGTGAGGCCGGGTGCTCCGGAAGGGTAAGTACCTCTTGTTTAGCTAGCTACACCCACCACGTGTTTAATCAAAATTGTGTGAAAGAAACATGGAACTATGAGACGTCAAATGTATCCAGGGCAATCCTGGACACGGAGACATCAAACTTATCAACAATACTGTGATGACGACCATAACACTTTTTGAGGGCTTTGATAAGCCTAATCATTTTATAATTAGGCAAAAATTTTGTATTGCCAGAAATATTCTATTGTCTAAAATTGCAGATAGTTAAAATAAAAAATCCATCAAACAGTAGGGTATACTTCCTAATGCAAAGTTTCTCCTTCGCAAAATTTGGTAAAATATATGTTGGCCCTTTTTCACATTTTTTCAAAATCTTGAAAAAAAAAAAAACAAAAAAAAAACCAACTTGACTTCACAATATTGTTCCAAACACTACTGATAAATTGTATTCGAAAACGGCCGTCTAGTGCTGTAAAATTAAACTGGTATAATTCGTATTACGATATAAGACAAGTTACAAATGTTGTTGGATAATTGCATAACAGGTAATTAGAAAGGTTCCATATAATGTGGTTAACCTTTCATAAACCTTGAAAACCTACAAATCTATCAGAAAAAGTATTTAATTAGCATCACTGTCTTATCATTGTTTTACCATTTCTGTTTCCTCTCCATCGCCCAAGGCGTTTAGTATGTATTCTTTTTCGATGACCGACATTCTTTTAGATTTCTCTGGAGAATCACTAGTAAAGAGTAACCAAACAATACTCCATACAAAATTCAAAATTCCTTAAAAATACAGAAAATAACGTAAAACATATTTAACAAATTTCGATTATATTTAATAACATAATTATTTAGTATGTAGATTCAATCTATGGCTATAATGACCAATTTCAGTTTTCGTTATTATTTGTTCATTTATACAAAAGAATAGTTGCCTTGGACGCATAATTTGGTTATAGGTATCTGCGGTGTCTTAAGGATGTAGTGTTTTAATTTCTTGAAAATTCGTTAAAAATCGGTGACGCATTTAGTCTATTTTATTTTTTTAATAGCTTAAGTAAGTAAATATTAGGCTTTTTGGTATTTTTATAGGTAAAGATAAAATATAGAGTCCTTATTACTTCTGTACATATGAAAAATCATTTCAAAAAGATTTTGACATCGTTCCTACTCTAGTAACCATTGGATCTCCCTTTAAATCCTGTCTTGAACATTTAGTTTAATTTTGTATTTTATCTAGGATATAATTACATAAAAAGTTGTGCGATGTATTTAATATTAATCAAAAACAAACATACTAATCCATGTCCGATTCACAATCCAGAAGCAAAGTAAAAACTTTGGAACTGACAAGTTAGGTTAGACACGTGAACTTCCACCAGGGAAGTGAGGCCGGGTGCTCCGGCTTTGTTGAATTATAAAAATGGTTGCTTAAAACAAGTGGCATATTAATACATATACTCTTAAGTTCTCTAGTTTTTTCTTTCAAATTGCTAAAGATGAAATCCAAGGTATAACTTTGTAAAAATGAATACATGGTTTGGTCTCTGATAAAGTTTTTTTTTATTTATGACCTTAGGTTGAGAGCTGGGGTGATGGGTATGATAAACTCAAGTTCAAGTCCTTAAATTATTGTCATTGTTTGCATGGAGTTGTAACATGTCAAAAACCTGATCAGCTATTTGTAATGATTTTTTTACCAAATATATAAAAAGATAGCGCCCATCCACCCGTTGAACTGTTTTCACACATGTAACCTGTCCCAAGAAAAGCTGCAACAACACCAATTTGTTCTCCTGAAAAGCATAAAGTAGAAATTGATTGGTTCTTTATACAGTCATACTGGCGGAAACTCCAACAGTTTGCGGAATCACTTTCGATATATAATGTGCACTGGTTACGAACGGGGTGTTCCAAAATACCCTAACATTACGTCACAATAGTACCACGTTATTGAAGTCATGGATTTATATGTGTTTGCGTTCGTAATACAACATAGCGCAGGTTCTTCAGATTTTAATGACTGAACACCAATGCGTTTATAGCAGCATTATCATCAAAATCTTTTCCATTGTTAATAATTTCAAGATTTCATGAATTTTAATTTTGTTTTGACAATAACAAATGCAATTTCAAAATATGATATGTATTTTTCCTTATTGGTATTTTGGTTCTGGGAAGATAAAAAAAGAAATAGTTATACAGACATAACAATAGAAATAGTAATATAAATACCTGCCATCAGAATCGATGTAATCCTGCCCCTTTCTGTTGGATGAACCCAATGTCCCAAGTAGTACATACAACAAGGTGCATATGGGGCCTAATTATGACAAGATAAAATTAAGCAAACATACATCGAAGGGGGAGCAATAAAAACCAAGTCCTAAAATCAAACACCTGAAGTATGCACATGCAGTATACGATGGTTAAAAGTGAAATATTTAGTCTAGAATGTCAGCATCTGAAGGCCAACATCCTTTTATGCTACAATTTAGCATTTTGTATATAAGTAGATAAAACAGCAATACAGTAGATTAAACAGTACTACAGCAGACAAAATAATAAAACAATAGCGTGTTATGTAATTCTACGCCCCAGTCATTTCTTAAACTTATATCGGGGCAATGAGTTGCAAACAGTATAAGGAAGCCAAACGACAAACCTTCCCACATGTACTAGGATCTGACCGAGTGTTGTTGGAAGGTATGCGATGAAAAGCGTTGTGATCCGCATCGCGTGCTTTAGAAAATTCGGCTACTTACACCCTAAATTGTCGTATAAAACAAAAACATAAAATTACCTGAAATACCCCGAGTGCTGCACGAAGTATTATTGCGTATAAGTAGCTATATCTTGATAAAATTGGTAAAAGAATTGCCACAATGCTAGCTAGAATCATACATATACCAAACATATTCCTAGCTCCATATTTTGTGATAAAAATTCCACTTGGTATCTGTGCCAGTGCATACGGCCAGAAAAATGCTCCAAGAATTTGGCCCTGTACTTCTTTATCCCAAATATACTCCCCATCCTAGAAAATAATATAAAAATAAACATCCTATGTATAATAATATTTATCGTGTTAAAAGCAAAATTACCTTGAGCATACACCAAATGACGAATCACCGGCCACGCCCACTATGTTCCGACAAAGGGTCGACACGCTTGAATTACACGCAAAAAGAATAGAAACTCGGCCTGAATTGTGCGGTTTAATGACGTCACTGACACTAGAACGCATTAGTTGCCGTGACGCTGCTTGGTACCGTAATGGCGGCCAGTGTCAGAACATCGTGGGCGTGGTCAACGATACGTCAATTCTTATTATCATCTTTCATTTGCAAGTACTAAAGTGTTGGATAAGAATTAATGACCGGTCAAACCTGTGAAATTTAATATACCTTATATATTATTTTTTGAAATGTGTGATTTTGGATCATCAATCAAAATAATAATATACCGTTTATATATGTTCAAATTAATATCCTTAAAACAAAGTAAAAACTTTAAAAACTGACAAATTAAGTTTAACGCGTGAACTTCAAAATAGAATTGACCATGAGGCCGAATGTTCCAGAAAGGTATGCACTTCCTGTATTGCTAGCTACATCCGCCATGTGTGAAATCTAAATTGACATGGAACTATTGTATACGATGATATAGGACATTTTGTATGGGGGCCTTTAATTGAGGCCATTTTTCCAATACAATATACATGTATATGCCAGCAAACCTTGTTAAAAAGTGACGTGCTTTATTTTTACGAAACATATTGTATTTAACAAGGACAAATATTTATTTGAAATAGAAAATTTATCGAGTTTTCAACTTTATTTGTTTTTATTTTTAACTCATCCGGAAAATTGTTGTCTCGGGACTTTAACTCTGAACTAATACACGTATATGAATACATAAATAATGGCGTTTTCTGTTAAATTTATGATAATGTTGAAGTTTTCAAGGAAACAGTGAAATCAATATTGATTTTCATATTTTCGATAGATACACGTGTTAACCGTAATCAAAGCAATAAACGAATCATTTATTACATACAACACTGTATATATATATATATATATATATATATATATATATATATATCCTTAAGACGATTTTATAGGCAAACAACATTGGTCTGTCCGTTTGACTTTTCAATAAGATATTCATATAGGAGGATTCACTCAGTACATGTGTAGCGTTAGGATTCGCAGTTACATATACACATTGTCCATGATTAGTGTTCACATCATATAGACGAAATATACACGCGCGAACTTTATAAGTTAAATTAACCTGTCCATCATAAAATATTTAAATCAAAGGTCAAGTGGTCAGGTCAATGTTATTTGCCTATACCTGTAGATGCTGTTTGAATACACCTGTACATACGGAAATAAAAAATATATATCTTATATGTTAATGTTTTTCTGATCCATTACTTCTTGTTTTTATTATTATTATCAATCTAATTAGGCGAGAACATTAATATTTAAATCTTTGTTATAGTTTAATCACTTATTCAGTGAGCATGCAGATGTCGCCTTAAAAAGATCGCGGATTACTCGCCTCAAATTACATTAATACTTAGTATAGATCTGTTATTTCTATAACACTGTTGTAAAAAATCAAATATAATCCTGAATTCAAATGATGCGTATCACGTAAAATGTTTTATCGCCAATAACATCTTTTGAGACAAAAATCTTGGATTTGTTGGATGACCTTGAAGGTTTTGTAGGTTGAAAACATTAAATTAAAAACAGATGTGTCGCTTGAGCCAAACAGGTGTAGTTTCAGGAATTTTATTCTTGATCTTGATGCTTGAGATATTTTACCTGTTGTTCAATGGTACAATGGGCTAGTTCTTGACGTATACTGGTTAGACATAGAAACACCTGTATAAACCCGTATCCCGTGAATGCGTATTAGCCAATCAGAATCCAGTTCTGAATGACTTATATGAATGGCGCAGTCGAAATATTCCATATCAATATATCAGAGGGACAACAGCTACCTTTAAATCAATTGCTAAATAAACTCTCAAAAACAACAGTGTATATAAAAAATGGTACCTTTACAACAAGACTGCATACTAACAAGTATTTATTTAACAGCAAACTCATCGAAAAAGGTTTTTATATAGATTAAAAGCAAAAACTAGTAACAATAAAAAACCCTGAGAATATTTTAAGTCTGTTGAAGGTATATCAAGTAAAATATCTAAGTTTGTATCACATCACTTATTAAAAAAAATCCTCACTGAAAATGGGATCGGACTATATAATTGTATGTAAGTCAATAAACCTGCAATAAGAAAGAAGATATCCAACTAACTTTCTGCGTTAGGTAAATGCGTTTAACGCCGCAGTTAAAGTCAAAGTGATCGATAATTAACAGAGCGCTTTGAAGCACTCTGCCTCCGAGACTCATTGCAAGCTTGCTGAAGATGTGGTGTTGCAGTTGTTGCAAGATTTTGGACTGAATCCTCATTTATGACACCAACCAAAGACAAATTTAAAGCTATAAGGCAAACGCGATAACTTTTTCTATCCTTAACTTTCCATTTTTATGCAATGATTTACCTGCTCCTTATGCATACAGTGTATTTGCTTTGTTGTAAATACACTATACTGTGGTAGATCTTGTTCCAACTACGAGCACTTTATACAACAAAGTAAGCTGCTAACAGACAAATTGTAGAGACAAAGGCATTAAAAGTCTAGGCTTTTCATGTTTCTTAAAATCTTTTTCTGCGGTCATCACAGTATTGTTGGTAAGTATAATTTCTCATTTCCATAACTATCCTGGATATATTTGACATCCTATAGTTCTATCTATCCTGGGTATATTTGACATCATATAGTTCTATCTATCCTGGGTATATTTGACATTCTATAGTTCTATCTATCCTGGGTATATTTGACATTCTATAGTTCTATCTACCTTTCATTTTTAATTTTGATTTCACATGTGTACTAGGGTGCAGCTAGCTAGACAGGAGGTTCTTCGTACCTTATTGAAACACTGTGTCATTTCCCTGGTGGAAGTTCACGTGTTTTACTAATTTTGCCATTGCATTTTGGATTGTGATTTGAACATTGACTGGTGTTTTTGTGTTTGATTTAAATTTCACTATGACTATTTGATGAAAATTTTAATTGTAATAATTATTGTGTAACTGTATGTATTCATTTGTAAAAATATTTCTTCTATATGTATTCATTTTCTGTATTGTTTCTGTTATATAAATATTGGTGTATTACTTGTCAAAACAAACCTGTCTTTGAGTAGCTGTCTGATTCTTGATAACACCATTACATTCTGAACGTGATGTGTTCTGGTTCCAAGAGGTATAATCATTGTGGTAGGATTTCACTGCTGTTTGATTCACCATACACACAATTGCAATATTGATGTTATTCCTCAAGGCGTACACATTAAAACACCCAATAGACAATATTAAACACATTACAAACCTTTCTGATGTCCAAAATGGTACTGAGCATGAAAGTAAAACAACAAAGTTAAAAATGTTAATATTATGAGTTATTGTTTAACATACGGAGCCCGTAAGGTGACAAAGATAAAAACTTTCCAAATTATTTTTTTTACAAAATAAAAAATAACTATTGCGAATATACGAAATACGTGTATTATTTCGAAATTACGAAAAACAACTTTTTAATATACGTTTTCTTACGGGCTAGGTATTAATATGTCAGTGAAAGGTATGATTGAAATGAAGAACAGGTCTAACAACTAACACATGGTACTATTATAGGGTAGTATTTTAGTATTTGGCTTATTTGTTTTCCACTTTGAAGTTTAATAAATGTAGGTATTAGAATCAGCGACTGAAGCTCTGTAAATCTAGTCTATTAATAAACTTCAGCTAAAAACATTTAATATAATATATTTGCATTTCAAACGTCAACCAAAACGTCGTAGGTGATAATCACCGGAATCCATTTCATATAGATTAAGAACATTTCTAATGTCGAATGTTTTATATAGCAGTTGGTATTTTTAAATTTCAAATGTGTACAATGACAAGCCCTATTAAGCAACATAAAGTACATATCCCATGCTTAAGTACCAAAAGCTATTTATCTTTCCAATTTTTTAATTTGCCAAATATTAAGTTCAGTGAAAATTCCCATACGGCAATATTTAGTATATATCTAAAACTCTCCTACCGAAAACAATACAAATAATTGTAACAAACCCTCAACTTTCTCCATTTGTGTTTCCATCAAGCAGTAATGTAGACAAACTTACAGATATAAATCCTGTTTTATAGACGTAAATTGAAATATTGTAGGCGACAATAAAATATATCATTAATACCTTTCATAATGTTATTCACATTTTATATATAATTAAAAGGCCATATATAAGGTTTACATCAGTTTTACATGCTTTTATATATATATATATATATATATATATATATATATATATATATATATATATATATATATATATGAATAGTTGATAAATAGTCTTTCGAGGTTTTGGTGTGAAATATTCTGTTCTATATAAATGTACATCTAAAAAGGAAAAGCATTGAAATTAAACGAAATTCAACAAAAGGTTCTTTTTTTTTATTTTTACTGAACGATTTTCTGATTTTGTAATAATGGTAATAGCAATTTAAAAAGTAAAAAGTTTATTTCTGAAGTGAAATGAGTAAAACATCAATAATGAAAAAAAAAACAAAACAAAACAAAACAAGCAACTCATCGAAGTTGAAAAATGTAGATGCCATAGCAAGAAGTAACAAGAATATTGTTGTAGAATCCAACCCATGACAGCTTAAAGTTGGGAATCTAAAACCATTCTTTTCAGCGTAAATTTCACTTTCAATTATATTATTATATTAACTGTGTATCGTTTCAAAGGTAATATCAGTTATGTAGCATAGATTTCAGGGAAGCATTTTCTAAACTCAGAGTCATTAGTATTTAAAATAACATCAACGTATCGAGAGGTTCTGTAAGTTTTAAGTCCAATCAAGGAAAACTGCACTAACGAGTAGTAGATGAAGAAGGTAAAGGTTTTGAACTAGTGACACAACCACTTTGCACATATTGTCACATTTTACTTGTATACGATACTTCCTAATAGCAACATCACTGCGAATTATACTTACCCAAGTACCTTGAGTACATACCCCAAAAGCATGAAGCAAGATTCTTTGTTTATTTAAAAATAATAATGACATTGCCTATAGAAAGTGTTGCAAAATGAAAGTTCGAAACTTTTAACAGGGAGGAAGCTTCGCTTTGCCAGAACTTACTTTCTCGTTAAATGAAAATGTCTTCTTTGCTTTGTTTCTTCGTTGTTTCTTTCGAGAGTCTGTTGATATTCAAACTTGGTAATGATATTGTCCATAGGTACTGTTACAAAAAAATCGAACATTTGGGCAACTTGGAAACTTCCTCGCTCGAACCCTTTCTTCTTCGATTAAAAACGTCACTCATGATCGAAATGCGTGCATTTTTTAATTCACTGTCCATTTTAGAGTTTAAAATCAAGATATAGTGTAAGTCTATAGTTCTAAATGGGGATTCTGGTTATTTTGTCAAGTACCAAACAGGCCCCAACACAAATATACTTAAGATACCACAGACAAAATGTTATATTTTTGATATACAACGTATTTGTTTTGATTGGCAATATAATTTTTCAACAAACAATCGGCAAACCAGTTGGCGCAAATTGTGTACTATTGCTAGCTGATTTGTTAATCAGAATTAATGTAGAATCGTGTTAAATCTTGAGAAAAATGGGTCTAAATCATTGAACTTCGCATACAGATATATAGATTACATTCTGTCTCTTAGCAATCCCCAATTTGTAGACTTTGTGATCTAGATTTCAAAATAAGGAGTTTAAACGAATTCCTCGTGTATTGTTTTTGACTATTGACACATGACACATTCAGACACATTTAAGACTAGTAATTGGCGTATTTTGGTAAAATAATGTTTATTTTACGATTGTCGTCACCAAAAAACTACACCATTAGATATAATTTTGTTATTTGAGCACGTGTCCGTCCAAAGTCGAGTATTATTATCATAGTTCTCAGTAAGCCAGATGATCATCCAAGGATTGCTCTGCAATGGACACCAGCAGAAGGAAAAAGAAGAAGGGGCGGTCGAAGGAGACCTGGCGCAGGACTGTTGAAAGGGAAAGATCGGATCTTGGGCTTGGGACATAGAGTGAGGCCGCTAAAATAGCTGCCAACAGAGATTCTTGGAGGAGAAAGATATCTGGCCCAATTCTCCACAAGGAGAGATGGACATAAGTCAAGTCTCAGTAAGCGTATATTTTGTCCCGTTTTCTTATTTTATTCCGTTTTGTGTAAATAGTCGCCAGGACTATAACAAAACTAATTAAAAGTAAACGCTTTTCAGTGACACACTATTTTATTCTAGTACATTACTACTATATACGCCATCATAGCTTTTTAAAAGGAAAATAAATAGTAGATAACCTCAACCGTAAATTGTCGAATTTTTTAAAAAAAAACTCGTATTTTTTTTTTAACAAACTCTGACCCCTTTGCACTGCTCTATAACGTTGACTATCTTAAAATCTTTTCATTTTTTAAAATTAATTCGTTATACAAGGATGTAAGCTTTTTTCCCCAAACACGTGTATTTTTGCACAATTTTCTTTAAAAAATGCAACAAATATTTTATACACTCTTAAATTATCAATACCTACTTTATTTTTATTCATAAATCTTAACACTTGTATAGGTAATTTCATAATTATACCCCTCTTTCATGCTTTTCACTTGAATTTTCCTACTTATATTACCCTTAACAAATGGTAATGACTGGTATCTGTCAATATACAGAAGTTTTTGTCAAACGTTGGTTTATATCCTATATCCTTAATTTAAAGAAAATCCTCGATTCCATTATAGTTAAACCGAAACTTTCCCAGTTACAAAACGTCCTCTGTGTACATGCGTCAGGGTTGTATTGCGTATACACATGCTTTGCTATGGGAAAACACATATTATTGAAAGAACTAAAAAGAGAAGCAACTGCAATTCCTTGAGCTTGGGGGTAATGGGGATATCGCTTCAACTACAGCTTCTGTTTTAGAAGCATTAATGCCAGTCAAATTGGAACAAATGTATCCTTCATATTGTTGTTATTAGACAACTGACAATCGAAGTGGTATCCTTTACAGGTCGGTCAAAATTGGTATGTTTTACAGGTCATATGTCATTTGTGTACTTTATTTTGATCTGCCATATATTTTGTATGTATCAAGTTGTAGAAACTTACTTTGCGGAAAATCAATAACATGTTCTGAAGGTCAAATAATATCATCGTGAAATGGGGTCAAAGATCAACATTTGATGATTTTTTAAAGGGAAAAAAGTGCAATTTTGAACTTAAGAACTGCAAAGGGGTAATTTAAATGTACATGTGTAATATGTTGTATCAAAACAAACATACTAATCCATGTCCGAATCACAATTCAGAAACAAAGTAAAAACTTTAGAACTGACAAGTTAGGTGAGAGTCGAAAAGGTATATACATGTATAACATAGTAACAATATAATTAACAGTGATTGTGTTTTAATTTCTAGAATATTGTTTTTGCTCACAGGAATAATTTATATAACAACATCACCATGAACCAATTTTAAAATGTGTTGATCTTGCTCTTGAACACTTTATTGTCAAATATTAAATAATTAAAATTACAAGCTTTGCTTCAAATTTATTTTATGTCAGTTTATTTTAAGTTTTGTGTCCTGAAGAAAACAAATAACATTGACTATTCTCAGAGGATATACTTTGTACAGTCAAACCTGTCTAAAAGACCACCTTTGTAGAAGGACCATTTGAGTTTAAAGGCCAGTAAATTTTTATCACACTTGCTCTTTATTTAGGTTATTTGGAACTATATATAAGGACCACCTGCCCATAAAGACAACTTTTAATGGTTTCCCTGAATGGACTTTATAGACAGTTTTGAATGTAAAAACGGAAAGATTAAATTCCGATGCAATATAGTGTTTCAGGTGACTAGTTTCTCAGATGACATAGTATATCACGTGACCTGTTAGTTACTCTGATGTGATAGTATATCACGTGACCTGTTAGTTACTCAGATAAGATAGTTTAAAGGTCCAAGCCCAATCACATGGCATTTCATTAAATGATATAGACGATAAGTCAATGGCTATTCCAGATTGTTCTGGTGTGCTTTTAAAATGCACACTTCCATCATAACCTAGGAATTCCACTTTAGTTTTTGCAGTTGTTATTGGTGATCCAAGATATAAAAATCCATTGGTAGGCCAATCAAGTACGATCGCATACACACTTACTCCGTCTGTTCCATTCTTAGAAGTATACCTAAGTAAAAATAAATAAAATGATAGTACATAAGTTCTTTTCGTTCTCAATTTCGATTTTACACATGACGGGTGTAGTTTGCTAGCGGTGCTTATCCTTCTGGAGCACCAGACCTCATTCCAAGGTGGAAGTTCACGTGTTTGGTTAAATGTGTCAGTTTTCACTTTGCTTTTGAATTGACGATTGGACATGGACCAATTATTAGTTTGATGATTAGAACATATAAAACGCTAATGGCCTTGTATGAAGAGAAGTAGAGTGTAGTAATGATGTTTTGTGCTCAGTTGTATTCTTTCAGTTATATAGAGGCGGTCAATTGTGATATAATGGAGGAAACCAGAATACAGGAGGAAATCTACCCATCTTTAACAAGCAAATTAATAAAACTGATTATCTTTCTCGCACTAAGATAAACCCGAGTGGCGTTGTTACCTGGGCGCGAAAGGCGATGTGATCAGTAAACCAGCATCTAAGAACCATACCAAGATATACCCGAGTGGCGTTAAAACCCGGCGCGAAAGGCGATGCGATCAGTAAGCCAGCATCTTAAACCACTCGGCTACCGGAGCCGCCTAGTATAATTGGTTCACTAGTGTTTTATAAGTATCTTTAAAATACTTTGACATTGTTGTATCGCATCTAAGAACAATGCATGTATGTAGTTTTCCTCAATAACAATACTATCTATTATATATTTTATATATATTATATATTTATTAATTAAATCCAATATAGTTTTACTTATTAACTTTTTTATTCATTATTTATTTATTTCCTCTATATATGTAGAGATATAAGAATGTTAAGTAACATTATACAAACCTAGTAATTATAACATACAAACAGCAAAATAACACAATTACAAGATACAAAATACAGCATTTAAACTATATTGGAGATTATAATTATATACTACTAGTATACATGTATATGAATATACAAATGGTACTTAAGGGGCACATTTGATTATACGAGTAGCTAATAGACTGTGTGATTTGGGCAAGACAGCATGTTTTATTGCCATAACCACCCTGTACCATGTATCACTCTCATCTATCCTTATATAGCAACTTTATTTAACCCCTAAATTACACATTAGATATGTCTGTTTGAATATTCAAATTAAAGGTCAAATGGCCAGGTCAAACTTGATGCACTATAACATTATCTCTTTACTTACCATACATTATGAGTAACAGTATCATTGTTTTGTACTATATATTCCCTCTCCGTTGACCTTCAGCCAGGATCAAAAGGTCAAACGGCCAGGTCAAACTTGACGCACTATAACATTATCTCTTTACTTACCATACATTATGAGTAACAGTATCATTCTGATGAGACCAAGGTTTTGTACTATATATTCCCTCTCCGTTGACCTTCAGCCAGGATCCTAGTTGTCGTAACCTTTCCTCGTATATTGGTGGTATACGTCCGTCCCATGTTGGCGCTACATTCATTATTATGTTACCATTACAACTGTAACAAAAATGTATTGAATTACTTCTTATACCAGTTTTAACTTTTCAGCACTAGACGGCCGTTTCGGAATACAATTCCTCATCAGTAGTGCTTGGACCAAAATTATGAAACTAAAATTATTTTGAAGATGTTGAAAAGCTACCCAAAGGACCAAAATATATATTTTACCAAATTAAGCTAAGAAAATACTTTGCATGAGGGAGTATACCTTGAAGCAATATACACAAAGAACCATATTAAAACAATTCAGTATCAGCATCTAAATAGCATATTAACTTAAAAATAACAATTAATCACCCAAGTGCCTGGCAACAACCGTAATTGTTAATATACAGATATATACATGTACAATGCATTGATATATTAAAGGGATACTGAAGTCTAGCCAATTTGACCAAAATATGATAATTTATGGTAAATTATTATAATATTTGAAAATTTCAAAATTTTATTCGCCAAAATAAAAAAGATATTGAAGTTTAAAAAATCAAAATTCGTAACCTTGGGCCATTTTGGGACTCTTCAATCGGGAGGTACGAAAACAGGCTGTGACGTCATGTGTGAACAAACAAACTTCAGAACTACTGCTTATATATACGGAAGTGTTGCATTATATACCCTGTACTTACGAGTTACCTGTAATTAGGCCCTTAATTGACTGACTAGTTATATGTCGGAGTATACTTAATCCACTTATTAATTAACTCACATGTATATTGACGCTTCCTGTATATCAAGCAACCCTATTACTGCTTAGTGGTTGTGTATTTTATACTTTAATATGAATGAAACAAGAGTTGAAAATTTGACTCTCGAAAAACCTCCTGTAAGCGAACCCGGAGGTTTTAAGGGCCAAAGAACATTTCTAAGCAGTTCAAAGATGACTTAAGGACAACTTTAACTTACAATAAGAATACGCCACATACTAGCATTGATTAACCGTTATGGGGCTTAAAGATTGGATCTCATCCTGTGTATCAATCCAGACTCAACTAGCGACCTTTCAATTATTAAACATTAATAATAATTCGACTTTGTACCTGACCGTTTCAGCTATTGTTTGCAATAGTTCATCCATTGTCAGGAAATCTGCTAACTTTGCCTCTTTTCTACATCCCCAATGTGTTCTGTCTATTGTCATGGAATTCTCCCATTTACGTTTGACTAATTTCTCTATAAATAAAGTAAATTACATACTATTAAAGGTTTAACATTTAAATTTAGTAAATTAAACAACTTAACAAAAACTAGAGGAAAATGTTGCTTTATACATTTGTTAACATAGTCCAGTAGCAAGATGGCGGGACTTGGCTCTAGAAATGAATGGCTTCATTATTATTTCATGTTCAGAGGAGTCTAAAGTAAAAATTAAACTTGTTGACTTTGACAACTCTGCTTAGAAATTAGCAAAGAAATCAATCACATGAACGTTTCAATGGGACACTCCAAGCATACCAGCTTAGCTATGCGCGGAGCTTTTATTTCAATTGGGTACAGAATCATGCAAGTTTACCTTTCTCTGTAAAACGGCATTGTTTAAAAAATTTGAGACGTTATCATTTTCAATCACGCACCGATTGTGAGCAGCACAGACTTTTATTACAAGGAGATATAGAATCACACAATTTTAGTTTACCCCGTAAAATGGGATTATTTTGGGAACTCGAAATGCTAAAATTTTCAATCATGCACTGATGATATGCCGGATAGACTACTGGATGGTACTGATCACATGTTACCCTAGTGAAGTATGAATAACAAAAAATGAAGAATTTCAGAGTATCTTGACTTCTTATCTATCCTAGTTAAAGAGAATCAGTTTGTAAGCGATTGTAAGAGTGCAGAGTAATTAATCCAATTTTAAATAAGTGTTCTATATATGTACGTACTTGGATTGTAACGATCGTCACACGTAAGGACTCCACCATGTTTACAAAGTGTGTCACTTCCCCATCTGTCATTTGTTACAACAATGTCCTTAACAGGGCTGTCAAAAATAAATTATACAGATATGTTAACTAATTTTTAAAAACAAATTATATAAACTAATGCAATTAAATATTCACACACCTAAATAGATTTTGACACAAATTTTCTCATTTTATAAATAGTAGATATATTGCTATAATATGCGCCCCTATATGCTATACTTCCAACTTGTTAGAATATTGAAAGATTATGGTTGGCAACGACAGATAAATTTGTTGAACTATGATTGCTAACGTAATGGCAGACGTGCTGCCTTGTCCATCTACTGCATTGTACTGTATAGGTTTTGTAACGTGAAGTGATGTAGTTGTGATCATTTCTTGTGTCGTGAGTTACAGGTTATGTTAATGGTAGTTTCGAAACCTGGTAAAAGGCACTTGGTTACATATAAGAGAAAGTAGAAGCTACTTACAATGGGCGGAAATGACAGAGTGGTATTGTCACTGGCTTTCGAAGTCAATGGTTGTAGGTTCGAACCTCACTTAGGACTTGGAAATTTTCTGAGATTATTTTCATCTCCTGTCCATACTAGAGTTGTAAAAAGCTCATTACCAGAAAAGTCTTTTGGATGAGACTCGAAACAGAGGTTCCTTGTCTCGGTGCATGCTAAATACACCTCTGTAGAGTTCGAAAGATGACCGCTACAGAGGGCGCTTACAACTAGATGCGAGTGAAACATACCGAGCAAGAAGATAAGATATATATCCGAACTTATATGAAACAAACAGTGTGGCAATGACAATTCAATTTAGTGAGCGCCGATATATAATGATGACAATAGATATACCTTTCATTATATAACCAAGCCAGAAACTGTGTCGAGTTCCAGTACTGGCTTAAAGCTTCCCACTGGCCATCAGACCAAACATATTCCGGCTTATACTTGTTGACTATTTCATACAATTCTGGACCGGTCTTCTCCTGTAGAGTTATAATTAACGTATATTATTAATTAACAAGGTGTGTTATCAGTGATACAATATGTAAAAATCTGACTCGCTATTAAATTCACAAAACTCGGCCAATATGAAAAAACCCTTAGCCGTTACATGTATGAACGCATGCAAAGATTCTGAAGACATGTCATCAAATGCAAAATGGCTGACAACATATCGCTTTTGAAAATCCAGTAGGGGTAGGTACAAAAACTATTCCCTGATTACCAAATATATTTATTTGATGTGGAAAAATTGTTTTTGTACGCAAGAACACAGGATGGCAATCACTGAAACTTTTACACATTATGTATTAAATTACACTTTTTCACTTGCTCGCTGTGCTTGATGATGACTTGTATATGTTTCTCTGACGTCATTCTGACGTCAATATCTCTCCACCAGAAACATAGTAGCGAGAAGTATGCTTGCATTATTTTTTATTAATGTCTGAAATACTAGTATTAGTTAATAAAATCGCCATTTATCGGGTATTTTCATATTGTCTGAGTTATTTGGCCTCGGTGTGTAATATTGGCACCAAGGCATTCGGTCTTTGTCAGTGTAACCCATGAGGCAACGAATGGATAATTTTTGTCACTGTATAAATATAGCCATACTTCTGCATTATTATTAATATTTCTTTTTAATTCAATTTTTGCGATGGCTGAACTAAGTAAGGGGAATAACCTTTACGTATTTTAGGCGGCAAGATGTAAATGATTGAAACGACCATGGTTCTCTCCTGGATTTCAACTGTTGTTTAAAATGTAATAAATAAAGAAGAAATTAAAATAAAAAGTTTGTAGTTACCTTCACAAATTTCTGTGTTGTAAAATTATTGTGTTTATCTTGAAGATAGAGTGGATTGAAGAACTCAAACAAAGAATGGTACAATCCAAAATGGAGATTAGTCTTTTTCCGTATAGCAGACGCCAGCTCACCTGCAAGAAATGCAAATATGTTTCACAATTCTCACATGAAATTACAACAGTACAGGAAATTTCTATATATTTTTGTAAACGTTCATATTTAACATGCTGGTGTACTTATCAACAACATATGATCACGGAAGTAATGCATGTAGTGCAAGTAAAATATTAAAACAAGTAAATTCAGCGAATTAGGACACCCCGCCAACAGGTTCTATTTGTGATTAGCACTTATGTTCAAAGGGCCATAACTCCGAGGAAAATGAGCAAACCAACTCGGAGTAGCAACATGCAAATCTTCTATTAATGTTGATGCTTTGTACCAAGTTTCATGAAATAGTGCTACATAGTTTCGGAGAATTTGCGCAGACAAATATTTCGGACGGACGGAAGGGCAGACGAAGAGTCGACTTTAATATTCCCCTCTCTTCGAAAGACGGAGTATAATAAGAATATTAATGAAGTTTTCGATTTAAAAAGACGTGCATTTCGATTTGATACGTGTTTTCTATATTAAACAACTAGACTTCATAACATTTATGCCATTTATAAAACGTATACCTACCAGTTAGGTCCCTGTGTGGTCCGACATCCATCGAGTTCCAGTTCCAGGAATATTTAGACGGCCAGTTTGTGTACCCTTCATGATGCTTGCTGACAAGAACGACGTATCTATTGGTACAAAGGAATAAGAAAACGGCATTAACATTGTAGCGTAAAGATATCTAAAGTTTCTAAACAAGAAAAGTGACCACAGACACTCAATAAATGGAAGTTGGCGCTTTAAAATGGCGCAAACTTGTCAGTTAAATCATTTTAGAGAACCTTAGTGTTTTACACCCCAGCCAAGATCCTTTCTCTTATATCGAGACTGTCAGTTCTGGGCCGAGTTGCATAAAGCTTAATTAAATTAATTAAATCGTGCATATATTAGCGCACCATTAAATAATTTGTTAACTTTTGCAGGTGGTTCTAAATATTTATAACGCTATGCTTTAAAAAAGATAGAAGTACTTGTAATGAAACTAATACAATTTGTAATTATAATGTATGTGTGAGATATAAATAATACTGCAAATTAAATAAGAATATCCAACCATTATATTAGTCCAGCGATATAGTTTTTGTTGATTAAAAGTACTTCATCTAACCCGGCGAAAGTATCTTCTTGTCTGAATGAACCACTGTGGTAGCTCAGTTGGTAGAGTGCTCGCTACGTAAGTGGGGGTTGAGTGTTCGAACCCCGACAGAGTCTGCCCAAAGAAGTGACTATTCTTTCGCCAAGCACTAGGCAGTACGAAGCTCCGTGTCACGCTGGACTTGGCACGATAAAGAATGCTGCTGTATAATATACAGGCAAAATTTCTGCACATTCGCCTAAAGCTGGAGACGTCTTGATATAAATGAAATATTCTTGACTGTAACGTTAAACGCCATTAAACAACTCACGACATTATACACTCTCACCAATATGTAATTTTATTTACATTTTAAACAAGCTAATAATGTAATATGATAACTACCCAGTCTAATAGTAATTCAAGCTTGCGAGTTATTAAAAATAGTGTTTTGTTTGACTCTCCTAACAAAGGACAGATACACATATAAAGTTATCCCAAATTTGCACAAAACGTGCAGTCAAAATACCGATGATATATACGTTATTTACAAGCAACATAGATAAGGATAACGAAATCACACACTATAACTATATTATTATATAGTGAAATTAACTGAATACTTTTACATGTAAACAATCGTCATAAATAAAACGCTATATAAATGTATACCTTGCACCGGAAGCATTAAACATATCTGCCCATTCTTCGGCATTGTAGAACTCTGTGGTAAACTTTGGTGCAAAATCTGCATACGTAAATCCCGGTGGATAATTCTTCTTCATAAAATCAACAATATCTTTGTCTCCTTGTTGCCAGTACCACCAGAACCAAACAGCTTTATAACAGGGCACAGAGAAAACTCCCCAATGAATAAATATACCAATTTTAGCCTCGTCGAACCATTGTGGTATCGGCCGTGTGTCTAACGACTCCCATGTTGGTTCATAACGCCGTGCAACAACCCCGGACACACTCAGACAAACGCCGGTGATGGCTACAAGAAGTATCTTATCCATTGTACAGAACATCACATGATACACGCTAAAATGGCTGAATCAATAATTATACAGTGCGAGCTAAAATATACCTCCGATATTTACAGGTGAACAACTAGACCGTAAAGTCAAAACACTTATGATTTACCACGCGACTCCATTTGACACTATTTGTTAAATCACGGGAGGAAAATACTATCTAAACAACCAACTGAAATTAGGATATTATTTTAAAAATTAGTACAAAAATTAAGCCAGTCCAATCAAATGTGAATTGATTTAATTGATTTATCTGTATCCAGACTTAAATATGCAGTACTTATTTTTTACTCTCTCTCTCTCTCTCTCTCTCTCACACACACACACACACACACACACACACTTATTTACAAAATCGTTTCAACTTGAAATAAATTAAATTATTTTCATATATATATATATCTCTATATCGGTAAGCGCCTTCGGGCGTTTTTATATTTATGTATGGAATAACTTTGCTTTAGTAATCATTGGCTACATTTTATGTTTATCTGATCTTGTTTGTCTGTTTCCTTCTAACACTTTTATTGTTTTCTTGTTCTCGGATACACTGGTTATTGTCTATTATGCACCCTAAGTTATAAATGTTTTTCTTCTATTAAGAATATTAGCATTCTTTTAAAATGAATATGATTACATCCTACTAAAATCAAGGATATTTAAATTCATATATCCATAATTTTTGATATTCTAAGAACCTAAAGAAGACTTTGTTAAGTTTTCATTTTTTATGTCGGACCAACCTGTATGGTAGATCAGTTTTGGTCCGTCAGGTGTTTTCGATCTTTTTGATCACTTATGCAAATTCTTTCTGAGCGTTTTGACTAATGTCAATTAACATGACGTCACCAGTTGTAGTCTGAGTAAAAATAACCTGAAACTTCAAAGGGACACCTGATGTTATAGCAATATATAGGAAGCAACCTTATTATTGACAAGTTGTGCGATTGTAATAATGCCAGCATTGGACTCATATGCAATTCTGCAGCAAAATATCTACGAAAAGGAGACAGTGAATTTCTGTGCCCATGATGTGAATAAATACAGTTTGTAAGGTGTACATTTTAATTTACTCCTGTTGATTTACTATTGTCTGCTTTAATATTTGGAGTTGCAGTTGACTTATGTTGAGTATCATTGTTATAAAATTTTATTTTATAAAATAATCACATAAAAAGATTTTCTAATGCAGTAATTTTGAGTTTTAATCCTATTTTTCGTAGAATGACTGAAATATTTTTTTCCATTGGGTTGTATATTTCACTTGGATCAGTGTAAGCGTTCTAGTTACTTCTTTTTTAAACGTTTTTGTCATGTTTAAGAACCTTGCTTCAATGTGGAATGCATAAAGATTGATTGCAAATTGATAAATAAAACCTAGATGTCTATCTCCAATAAAAACAGGGATGTTTTGTTGTTTGGTTTAGATACTTATGAAAAAACATACAAAATCAAATCGTATAGAGCTGTTTTTCATGCTATCTGAAAATTATACTTTGTACAAATTAATAAAGATAACATTTATGAAGATGTGTATTGTAACCAGAGGCTCAGTGTGGCTGAGCCTGTATCGCTCACCTGACTAAAATGCTTTTAAAACAAATTTGTATTCCAGTGATGAAAAAATGCACTGTTTATATCAGACAGAATGGCTAAGGAAATCGCTGTAGAACGATATGTACCATTCACAGTTTTTTCAATCTGATTAAAATCACATCTCTCACTTGCTCCCCCATTTTTGATATAGGCGCGGAGTGGGAGATCTGAGGAAACACCGTTTAGGGGCATATGTGAATGACCCATTGTCGTAACATTTATTGTCAAATGAAATTTCAGCTTCCAAGATTTTGAAAGTGTTATGGCTTTATTGTAAATGAAACGCGCAATTTGAATTTGTCAATCTAAGTAAAGGACCTTCCATACATCATTCCCATAAAGTTTGGTTCAATTTGCTTCAGTAGCTTTAGAGGAGATAGCAAATATATGCTATTCCCATAGGGTTAAACTATGTTCTGTGCTGGCAGCCATCTTTTTTGGCGGATCAAAAAATGCCCACAATCTAAGTAAAGGACCTTTCATACATCATTCCTTTAAAGTTTGGTTCAAATTGCTTCAGTAGCTTCAGAGGAAATAGCAAATATATGCTTTTCCCATAGGGTCCAATGTTAAACTATGTTCTGTATTACGGCCATGTTTTAGGCGGATCTAAAAAGAGGTATGGCGGGTTTGATGTGATTTTGTCCTAAATGGACCGTTTTGGTTCTTGAAAAATAAAAGTCTAAATATTCTTGCACTTAATTAATAAAGCAGCAGTATTTTATGTGGACTTTAAGATTTTGCCTCATACAAAGGTATATTTTATTGGTATTTTTCTTAATAAGCTCATCTTTGTGCTCTATTATGCTAAAACATGAAAAATGAGGGGGTTTTCCAGTCTTTGATAGTTATTTTCAAAGTGTTCCCCTCGGAAGACCATTTTTTATGTTATTGTTTCTGAAAATATTTTCAAAATGCAATCATAACGAGTTATCAAAAAATTGGTCCTCCTTGGAGAAAATGGTCAATTTTTGAAAATTAGGGAAAATTAAAACTGATCACTGCACATATAACTGATGTTGCATTGTTACTTGCCTGGCACTTACTGCTGTTGTTAGCTCAGTCGGTAGCGAGGACGCTTTGCAATCTGTACGGCATGGGTTCAAATCCCACCCGGATATCTTTTAATTTATTCTTCTTCTTTTTTTTTATTTTATTTTTATCTTTATAAAATACTATTGTTAGATTTTTCTTTTACAAATATTAGTTTTTAAAAATGAGCATTATCTTCTTTAAAACACTACTAGCAGATCATGCCAGGTTACATTTTTATACAATAAATCTACGCATATCACTCGTGAATTCTTAGTGAAGCGTGATGTAAGTTAATACTTTATTGTCCAAGTGTTTCTGTTTATTGTATAAAGATGAAAAATGAAGATTATGGATGTTAAGGTTTGTTCAATATTTTCGGCTCTTTAAGGAAAAACAAGTTTACACAAACAAAGCGCTTGTTTTTCATATACCTGGTCTAATTATAGAACGCGAAATCCTCAGGTGTTTAAAAATACACCGTTACGTCATTCATCCATTCAAGCAGGGGGCAATGTGAAAAACGCCTATCAAACCCGCCATACCTCTTTCGGCAATCTAAGTAAAGAACCATCCATACATCATTCCTGTAAAGTTTGATTCAATTTGCTTTAGTAGCTTCAGAGGAAATAGCAAATATATGCTTTTCCCATAGGGTCCAATGTGAAACAATGTTCTCCACTGGCAGCCATGTTTTATGGCAGATCAGGAAAATTTTGGCAATATATGTAAAGGACCTTCTATACATCATTCCTGTAAAGTTTGGTTCAATTTGCTTCAGTCATTTCTGAGGACATAGTCAAAAATGCGTTTTTCCCATAGGGTCCAATGTTGAACTATCTTTTGCGCTGACAGCCATGTTTTTTTGCAGATTAGAAAAATTTTGGCAATTTATGTAAAGAACCTTCTATACATCATTCCTGTAAAGTTTGGTTCAATTTGCTTCACTAGCTTCAGAGGAGATAGCATATATATGCTTTTCCCATAGGGTCCAATGTGAAACTATGTTCTCCACTGGCAGCCATGTTTTTTGGCGGATCAGAAAAATTTTGGCAATATATGTAAAGGACCTTCTATACATCATTCCTGTAAAGTTTGGTTCAATTTGCTTCAGTCATTTCTGAGGACATAGTCAAAAATGCGTTTTTCCCATAGGGTCCAATGTTGAACTATCTTTTGCGCTGACAGCCATGTTTTTTTGCAGATTAGAAAAATTTTGGCAATATATGTAAAGGACCATCATACATCATTCCTGTGAAGTTTTGTTATATTTGCTTCAGTCATTTCTGAGGACATAGTCAAAAATGTGTTTTTCCCATAGAGTCCAATGTTAAACTATCTTTTGCGCTGGCAGCCATGTTTTATAGCCAATCAGGAAAATTTTGGCAATCTATGTAAAGAACCTTTCTACATCATTCCTGTAAAGTTTGGTTCAATTTGCTTCACAAGCTTCAGAGGAAATTGCATATATATATGCTTTTCCCATAGGGTCCAATGTTAAACTACCTGCTGCGCTGGCGGCCATGTTTTTTGGTGGATCAGAAAAATTTAGGCAATCTAAGTAAAGGACCTTCTATACATCATTTCTGTAAAGTTTGGTTAAATTCGCTTCAGTCATTTCTAAGGAGATAGCCAAAATGCGTTTTTCTCATAGGGTCCAATGTTAAACTATCTTTTGCGCTGGCAGCCATGTTTTCGGCCAATCAGAAAAATTTTGGCAATCTATGTAAAGGACCTCCAATACATCATTCCTCTAAAGTTTGGTTAAGTTTGCTTCAGTAGTTTAAGAGGAGATAGCCAAAATGTGTTTTTCCCTAAGGGTCCAATGTTAAACTATGTTCCCCGCTGGCAGCCATGTTTTTAGGCGGATCAGAAAAATTTCGGCAATCTTTGCAAAAGACCTTCCATACATCATTCCTGTAAAGTTTAATTGAATTCGCTTCAGTCGTTTCAGAGGAGATAGCCAAAATGTGCGTTTTCCCATAGGGCCCAATGTTAAACTTTGTTTGGCCCTGGTGGCCATTTTTTTTGGAGGATCAGAAAAATTTGGGCAATCTTAGTAAATGACCTTCCATACATTATTCCTGTAAAGTTTGGTTCAAATTGGCTCAGCGGTTTCAAAGAAGATAGTAAATATATGCTTTTCCCATAGGGTCCAATGTTAAACTATCTTCTGCGCTGGCGGCCATGTTTTTTGACGGATCAAATCTAAGTAAAAGACCTTCCTTACACCATTCCTGTAAAGTTTGGTTAAATTTGCTTCAGTCATTTCTGAGGAAATAGTCAAAAATGCATTTTTCCCATAGGGTCCAATGTTAAACTATCTTCTGCGCTGGCAGCCATGTTTTTTGGCGGATCAAAAAAATTTCGGCAATCTAAGTAAAGGACCTTCCATACATCATTCCTGTAAAGTTTGGTTAAAATTGGTTCAGGGGTTTTAGAGGAGATAGCCAAAATGTGAAAAGTTTACAGACGGACTGACTGACAGACTGACGGACGACGGACGCCGAGTGATGGCAAAAGCTCACACGGCCTTAAGGCCAGGTGAGCTAATAAAAAATCAATTCTCGGAGAGGCCATCAGGGAATGAATAGCATGTTCTTTATCATGTATCAAAATATAACTCAATAACAAACGTAAAATGTTCCAAAATAGAAAAAAACAATTCGCCGATATTTTGAAAAACAGGTAATTGAAACTTGTAATGCAGGGCATGCACAGAGATGTGTATTACGCGATCTGTTTTTAAAATAAAACAACAGTCCATGTGAATTTTTAAATCAAATATGCTTTATATTTCATTTCACCAAATGCAACAAAAAATTTTGCAGATCAAGATGGCCGCAATGTGGACGTGGAATTTTTCTTATATTCCAAAGCTACTATTTGGGCTGTTTGTGAGCATAGACTATGTTAATGCAGTGCTGATTCGAGTTGAAGAGACTGTTAGGGTGGTTGTTGCCTCCCAAGTGTGATATTTGATGCAGAAATTGTGAACAGGAGAACAAAGGAATACTGTATGTATGTATATATGCACGTATATAGTTAATACCCCAATATAAACACAGGTATTGAACATCACTCACGTCCACCACACGTATATACTGAATTATAACAAATGAACAATACCGTTATAAGTCACCGTTAGGTATGCAAAGTGACTTGATTTATTTTATAACATGGATTCCGGAGATCAAAATTTTGATGACCAATATATACCACCGTCTTTTCTCGGTGATAGATTACTGATAAATTTAGATTCTCCATCAAATAGCCACGGTGTTATAAATTCTAGTACATCACAAGATCATGTTTCATCATATACTACTGATTATTTCAAACATTTTGACGAAAAGCTTGTTGGCCTTACTAGGCATGAATACACTGATATACTGTACAACTAACTGACAATTCAGATGAAACCATTAGCTCATATAGAAGTGTGTTATTGAAGCGCGCTCGAACTATGGAAAACTGTCCATCAGGAAAAGCAATTGATCGACGTACTACTGCAAATAGTTTAAGTCAGAAGAAAAGCTCAAATGACTGTTATATAATACAACAATTTATAAACGGCTATCTAAGTAATGAAATAAGGACCGTGTTTTCTGCCTCAAAGGTCATGGGTTCTGAATCTCTTTGTTCTCAAGATACATCAGTTGTCGGAGACGGCACACCGATAAAATCAAGACAAAGTGGAAACAGAGATCAAGTGTGTTTTCTTATCTCCGAGGTGAGAGTATTAAAAGATTCGCTAGCTAGCTTGTCGGGTGATTATCATGGACATAAACAAGAACTTCATGATGAAGTAAAGAAACTTCAACAAGACAACGATAAAATAAAAGAAGTGAAAATCATATATAAGGTTATGTCTGATTGCAAAACGAAAATCGACAACGTTTTTCACTCCGAGTTACAAAACAACATACCAATGGAAAGTTTAGCAGACAGTTTACGTTTTCTTGTGCTAAGCTGTCTACAGTAGATAAAGCAAGACGTGACATTGCGAACAAACTTGATGAAGTCAGCACTAATTCTCGGGACAACGGGTATGGCATAGAGAGACTGGAGGATAAGTTCAAGAAAGTTCAAAATATTAACAAACCGGATCTACAGGAATTAAAAGGACGTCTCTCTTTTGTTGAGTCTGAACTTACAGTTCCGAAAAAGTGTGATTTGTCACCAGACATTAACTCGTTGAAATCAACATTAAATCAAGTTAGTTCTCGCGTAAACACTATTGAGGATACCTTTTGTGAAAAATTAAAAAACACACTGGAGATGTTTGCGAGTCAAGTATATGGAGATATCAACGAAATTCGAGAGTTGGCGTCTACGAAAGTATCACTTTATACAGTAGCGACAAAGGTGACCATCACGACGACGTTATGATACATAATGATCACAGGTTGGAAACAGGATCGTTTCGGAATGTTCACCACAATGAACATGTGTCGTTTGCATGAACAAAAAACCTGTTAATCGCAAAGTCATACAGATAGTCAAACAAATAATAAGATTACAACCAGACAACGGAACGAAATAAACAATAATGATGACCTGAAACCGGACAGGAATCACAAGGCAGATCTAAAGTGGATTGAGAAGAGTAAAGATACTCTTAATACAGCAGATTCGGTTGAAAAGTTTGAAGATGGAAGATGAGTCAATGGACGTCTCAAATCATAGACCAATGTTGTTAAAACTTGTATTACAAAACCCAATCATAACAGATAACAGTCACAACAAACTTGCAATCACAAGGTATAAGTGGACAGACACTAATATTCCGATGTACAAAGATACACTCGACAATCGTCTTAATGATGTAGATATTGAAGGTTTAGATAACTAATCTCTAGATTCGTTCTATCACGATATCATAACTCACATTATAGAAACTTCAAACACAACATTACAAGTCAAAAAGATGAGGAAGTACTTAAAACCTTATTGGAACGACGAGTTAATATCACTGCACAGAAATATGCGTCTAGCGAGGAGAATGTGGATACTGAAAGGTAGACCAAGAGGAGAAATATACCAGTCGTATGCCGTTTATAAGGATGCTAAACGAATATTCAGATGTTAAAAAAGACGGTTTGAGCATGAACATATAATGAGCGAGTTTGAAAACATTGACAAAGCAGCTGAAATCGACCAAGATCTTTTTTGGAAGTTAATAAACTCTAAGCGGAAAAGAAATAGACATAAAGAAGGTTGTGAAATTAAATTTAAGAATAAAGTTGTCGGAGACCCGGTTGATATTGTAGAAGGTTGGGGTGATTACTTCTGCAATCTTTACTCAACCAAAGATGTGTACACCGATGTTCAGGACGATTATATTGAAAGTTCCAATCGCGATATTCTGAAGGATAATACATCGAATGGTAATAATAATTATAATAATGACATTTTGAAGAATGATTTCAGCATGGAAGAGCTACTTAGTGTTTTTGTAAATTTACCCAATAATAAAGCTCCAGGAATTGACTTAGTGACGTATGAACATCTAAAATATTCAGGGCAGGGATTGAGGAAATGTCTCTTAAAGTTGTTCAACACTTTGCTAAAGTATGAAATTCTCCCCGACAATGCCAAAACGGGTTTAATTGTGACACTTTACAAAGGAGGTAATAAGATAAAAACGTCTCCTTATAGTTATCGTGCAATATCTCTACAACCAGCAATTGAAAAAGTGTTTGAAAAACTTATTTTGTCACGAATAGAACATTCCGGTCTAAATGAAAACATAAATCTTCTACAAAACCGTTTTCAAACGAACATGAATAGTACAATGGCTTCATTCATCTTGAAAGAGTATTTCGTATGCCAGTGAACGGGATAGTAAACTTTATGTCGCTTTTATGGATGCCGAGAAGGCATTCGATAGAGTGTGGCATACTGCGCTTTTCTGTAAGTTACACCAGTTTGGTCTGATTGGACGCGGATTGCGTATAATAGTCGAACTCTATAGAAATATGACTGGAATAGTATTACACCAAAGTTTCGCGTCGAAAGAATTCCAAATAAATTGTGGAACAAGGCAAGGCGGAATTTTGTCCCCTTGGCTTTACCTGGTATATATCAATGACTTGTTAAATGATTTATGTTCACACATTGATGGTTTTAGGATTTATGGACAAAGTTTCTGTTGCCCGACACAAGCTGATGACATTGTATTGCTGTCTTTGAGTAAAAATGGACTAGATAATTTATTGAAAGTCTGTCCTGAGTTTAGCAATAAATGGAAGTTCCGTTACAATGCATCTAAATGCAAAATCATAGTGTTCAATGAAAGTAAGGCAAATTATCTTCAACACTCACGATCTTGGTTACTTGGTGATCGACCGAATGATGAAGTTGAAAATTATACCCATGTTGGAATAACTGTAAATAAATTCAGGGGTTTCCGTCCAGATGTCGAAAATATAGTTTCAAAAATCAGAGGAACATTTTTCAGTTTGATGGAGATAGGGTGCATCGTGATTTCATGCATCCTCTCACAAGTTTAAAAATATACCAGTCTGTAGTTTTACCGTGTGCGCTATTTGGTGCCGAAATGTGGTCACCCGTGTTGACTTCTGATTTAAGACGAATCGAAACAATTCATCATTACTGTTTGAAACGCATTCAAGGTCTACATATGCTTACGTTATTCAGGGATGTGGACTTGAACCCAGCGTACTCAGCATAATACCCCGAAGAACCAAAATTATCATGACAATATTTATTTATTTCTATATAATAATCATGTTCTGTATATAGTAATTTCTATCTTTTATTGTTAACTCTTTCTCTTTCTATCCTTTCTCTCTAAAATCCCATGAGGAGGAAATAAAGAATATATATATATATATATTATATGCCCATTCATTTAAATTAGTTTTCTTATTGATTGATTTATTTAATCATTCTCTGATCAGCCATTATCACTGATTATTTATTGATTTTTTAATGATAGGTAAATTGACTTCTTGATATGGACTATTCTTGTCGTATAAACAAAAATCTTTAATGTTTATATAATACTATAATTAAAAGTGAGAGAAACAGGATGACCCCAATAATCATTGGCTACAATTTATGTTTATCTGATCTTGTTTGTCTGTTTCCTTCTAACACTTTTATTGTTTTCTTGTTCTCGGATACACTGGTTATTGTCTATTATGCACCCTAAGTTATAAATGTTTTTCTTCTATTAAGAAAATTAGCATTCTTTTAAAATGAATATGATTACACCCTACTAAAATGAAGGCTATTAAAATCCATATATCCATAATTTTTGATATTCTAAGAACCTAAAGAAGACTTTGTTAAGTTTTCATTTTTTATGCCGGACCAACCTCTATGGTAGATCACTATTGGTCCGTCAGGTGTTTTCGATCTTTTTGATAACTTATGCAAATTCTTTCTGAGCGTTTTGACTAATGTCAATTCACATGACGTCACTAGTTGTAGTCTGAGTAAAAATAATCTGAAACTCCAAAGGGACACCTGATGTTATAGCAATATATAGGAATCAACCTTATTATTGACAAGTTGTGCGATTGTAATAATGCCAGCATTGGACTCATATGCGATTCTGCAGCAAAATATCTACGAAAAGGAGACAGTGAATTTCTGTGCCCATGATGTGAATAAATACAGTTTAATAAGGTGTACATTTTAATTTACTCCTGTTGATTTACTATTGTCTGTTTTAATATTTGGAGTTGCAGTTGACTTATGTTGAGTAACATTGTTATAAAATTTTATTTTATAAAATAATCACATAAAAAGATTTTCTAATGCAGTAATTTTGGGTTGTATATTTCACTTGGATCAGTGTAAGCGTTCTAGTTACTTCTTCTTTAAACGTTTTTGTCATGTTTAAGAACCTTGCTTCGATGTGGAATGCATAAAGATTGATTGCAAATTGATAAATAAAAACTAGATGTCTATCTCCAATAAAAACAGGGATGTTCTGTTGTTTGGTTTAGATACTTATGAAAAAACATACAAAATCAAATCGTATAGAGCTGTTTTTCATGCAAGATCTGGAAATTATATTTTGTACAAATTAATCAAGATAACATTTATGAAGATGTGTATTGTAATAAAAAATCAATTCTCAATTTAGATGAAGAGGCCATCAAGTGATGAGTAGTATGTCCTAAAACATGTATCAAGATATAACTCATTAAAAAACGTAAAATGTTCCAAAATAGAAAAAACCAATTCGCCGATATTTTGAAAAACAGGTAATTGAAACTTGTAATGCAGGGCATGCACAGAGATGTGTATTACGCGATCTGTTTTTAAACTAAAACAACAGTCCATGTGAATTTTAAAATCAAATATGCTATATATTTCATTTCACCAAATGCAACAAAAAAATTGTTGCTGCGTGTTATCTTTTAACTACTTCATTAACTTTAACTCATACCTTATGATAAGTATGGTCAGTGTTCGTGTTCAGAGGTGTGATTTTGGTAATATTCAATGTCCCCAACCATCCCAGTTAATCTGCTACCATCGACCAAAGATCTGAACTGCGGCCAAAATACATATCCCCCCTTATGTCGCGCCATATGGACTTAGCAGGTAGGTCCTGTATTTGGAGCTTGCATCCATTTTCAAAACGTCTTCAAAGGGTTAAAAGTTAGTTGCAATATGTTTAGGGTAGAGGAAGGAATGCATTCAATAAGCTTTATGAGTTTTAATAATGATTTAGAATAAGTAAATTTATTTAATTGGTCTGAATTTTAGCGCTAATGGAGGCCTTTAGAGTCGGATGACTCGCAATAAAACCTGTACTATGGGTCACTCTATAATTATAAATACAACTTGTACATTATATCAGTGATTTAGGATCCCGTTGCTTTATATTTCCAGATAAGGTATGTATAAAAACCACTGGCCTATCTATAAACTCCGTATTTCTCATTTCGCATATACTTTGTAGTAAATACATATTTTCTGCATGCTTTGATACGACCAAAATGACATCATCCATGTCACCGACCGCAAGCGCCCAGTCGGAAAAGCCGTATCGGTTTCAGACCGGCAACTCGAAAACAAATGAATTAATCATTATAACGTTACAATGGATATCATATAGAAAAACCTTTGACGGCATCATCACTAGGCCTTAAAAAGGCTCGTCTAATCACGATGAAGAACATGTGATCTCGTGAGTGGAAGTATTTGGAGAATTGCATTTTTTCGTGTAATTGATGTCAAATTGATTTTTTATCATAGTGGGAAATGTCTGCGATACATTATTTGTTCTAAATGGTCAAATTTTAAGTATATGATAAACAGAATAAAAACGATTAAATCCATATCATATGCCACTTAAGACCTCGACCAATATCCAATATCAGACCTCGGTTTGATAAGGGTGATCTCGGTCAGATATGGCATATGATATTGATTTCATCATGTGTTATTCTATATATACAGGTTTTACTGTATTCTGGTTAAAATAATATAATATTAAGAGAGGGTAAAAGGGTAAAAACGGTAGATTTGCATTGATTTGAACGTCGTATATTAATGCTCTCGAACAAATATTGAATCACAAACCCCTGATTGTAAACAAAAATAAGAAAGCCCTTTGATTTTTATGGTTTTTATTTTTGCATGTTTATACATGTAATTAATTTAAGGTTAATTGTGATGAGTTTCCGATGTTAAAAATATTGTCATCTCGATCCAATGCCTATTCTAGTGAATATCCAGTGATTATAATGATGAAAAACAATCAAATGTCTGTTTCGAGAATTGTTCCAAACCAATGCTTACAGCGTTGATCTATGATTTAAGTAATATTCCGACCAGATAACCGCCATGAATATAATCCCATCAAAACAAGCTTTTGAATATTTTGGTAACTGATTCTTCCAGATATTTTACTACAACAAATTGTCTATGTTCGGAATTGTTTCTTCAAGATTGTTATAATTCCACAATAAGAATGTAGTACGTCTACCAAAATATCTGATGAACCGCAGGTGCCAATTCACATTTTACAGTCCAAACAAAATATTTTGTGCAACTCGGGTTTCATGCTAAATAATAAAGAAAAAGATTTTGGAAAAAATGTATCATGAACCAGAACCAGAGCTTATAGTTTGTAATCCATATACCTAAGTCAGGAAAGGCATGTCACAATGCAGCCTTCAGTGGTGGTAAATGTCAACTTTTCCGAAGCAATATGAAATAAAAATTGTAATAAATAGTATTACAAAATAGGAAATCAAACATTGTCTGGTAGTGTGACAAGTTTTGTATGAGATTCGGAAGCAATTTGTAACCTAAATGAATGTAATTATAACCAGGAACACGAACCGTTTATGAAACATATGCAAAACAAAATATTCAAAATTCAAACCTGTCTGTAAAAGACACCGATAGGAACGAATAACAGTTGCCTTGATGGGCAGGAGGTGGTCCTTATATATATATATATATAATATATATATATATATATATATATATATAGGTCAAATAACATGAAAAAGGAGTAATTGGGATAAAAATTCTAGCTTGTAAAAGCAGGTGTCCCTTATAAAGATTTGGCTTTTTACGACAGGTTTTTGAACACTGATTAAAAAACTTCCAATATTGGACGGACACTTGGTCAAATATCCAAGAATGTAGTTATACTACTTTTGAGTAACCTTTAAAGGTCCTTGTGTTTAGCATCCAGAGGGCCATTAAACATTAATGTAATCGGTATATTTATGATTGGTTAAGAATGAACCACATTTTATCGATAAATCAATCAACAATTCAACATTTGTATGTATACATCTTTTTATAACTTAAGAACAGAAGATATGGTGTCGATGAAAACATGTACTTAGTAACAGCCAATACAACCAATGAAACATTAATACAGGCACATCAATGTAAACCTACCTGAAATCCAAGAATATTGTTTTGAAGTGTAAATTTTTATCAATACAACAAAACTAACTGTAGCTTTCCTGTAATGGTCTGCAAGCAGTTACATAATTTTCTTTACATGTAGTTATTCACACGTTACTGCTATCATATCTACATCATATCTACATATAACGAACAATATAAAAAGTTAAAATCACTCTTGTAATAGATTTCACTTCACATAACGCCAATGGATTTGATGAGAAAGAAGTAGAAATTAAAAGTTTCATGATATTTATTATATTAAAAACCAAAGAATGAATAACATACATTTCATTTGAATAACACGTAACTTAAGGTTAAAACCAACAGATCTACTTAATTTACACAAGCACGTGGGAATATCAAGGGAAACAAAGAATATTGAACAACATAAAAGGCATTTAAACATCCGAATTGTTATTTAATTTAAATTCCAGTATGTATACAGGAGAAAAGAACGTTTTTAGATACTAAATAGAATTATTTTCCAGTTATTAATTTCCGTAAGTAGAATTGTATCATGTTTTATGATTCAGTTAGTTTAAAAACCATACACTACGCAAAACATTGCAGAATGAATTGGGTATTCTGACTATATAGATTATCAATGAAGACTTAACTTTACCATTAACACAGATCAACATTTTTAGAACATTTATGTACTCACCTTTTTTACAGAACAGAAATATGGTATGAAAAATTCAGAATGAATAGTGAACTTACCTTGTATTTGTCAATAATCAATAATAGATGCTACATTTCTTATACAAAAACATGACAACTTCAATCTTACACGACACAAAAGACACAACGAAACACATTAGAAAACAAGAAAAGATAAATGTGTCAAGCAATAAACATGTATGATATATATGAATTTTATCTATCTTCAAAAAACGTTGGTTATGATATATTTATTACATATATGGCAAGAGTTAGTACTCGTTTTAAACGTACATTGAAGACAATTGAAGTCAAAATTTTAATACATTTCAAAGGTTGTAAATTTAGCATGGCAGTGTGATATATGTCAAAAAGGTATGTTTTCATTCTGCATACTCTATACTCCTTCTTTCATGATCCCTCTTGCAAGACACAGCAACTCGGACTGATATAGATTACGGAATAAAAATACAAATTTAATAAAAAAAACCCTCTAAATATACACAAGCAAGATACATCACAGATAACACACTTGAAGCAACATGACACACACACACACACACATACACACACACACACATATATATATATATATATATATAATATATATATATATATATATATATATATATATATATAAGCAACATAAATAAAACTTTTTTCTGCAATCAACTGCATGGAATCTATTAAAACATTTAAATAATATAATATGAAGTCATTTACAGTGACTATTATAACTTTTCTACAACACAACAAAGGCTGTTACTGCCATCAAGATTTTTTTCACGACTGAAGCAATCTAATTAAAAATACCGGTAGGCTACAATATTTATCTCTGTGAAACTATGGATTTAAAAACTATACAATAACGAATTTAACGTTTTTCATTTTTTGATCATTATCATTTATGGATAAATATTTCAATATTGTAAAAATACGACTATAAGACAAGTATGCAAAACAATTGCTTATGTGTGTTTATTTGAATAAACTTTTGGTAAATGGGTTTCGCCAATGTACCACGTGATGCCCCCTAAGGTTTGTGCTTAACTATAATTTCTTTTTGATATGGAATCCCATCAGTTGACGTTTTCCCTTAGAAAATACATTATTACGGGTATATGTGACGTGAACATTTCCAAAAACATTCCGCACAAACATTAAGAGGTATTGATCACGTTCAACAGTGGCGAAATCCATTAAAGCTAGCTATTAGGTTTTACTACCGATAGTTCTCGTTCTGTCAAACATTTTTCAGAACCCTTTTTATATTATCTATAATACACACACAACGTTATACAGTAATTATTTATTACTTAGGTTGTTGATAGAGTTCTCGCTTCGTATGTAGGAAACCGATGTCAAGTATAACAGAAGGCATGCAATGAACGCACTGCAAAAATTAAAATTTAATTATAGCTTGTGACGTCTCCAAACAAGTGAAATCTTCTTGACTCGAACGTGGAACTCCATTCAATGTTATAAGAAGTACATTACACTTGATATACATACTTGTTGTTCCATCTTTTGTAGCAGACGCCACTGGTAGGGTTTGGGTTTTATATGTAATAATTCTCTTTCCGCTAACAACGTCTGCTAGTAATTCTTTAATACTAGTCTCAACATCTACATCTAGAGCGTCCTTTGTTATTACGTCATGGGTAACGATTAAACTTCCGCGACTAACAAAAAACACAGTAAATTGTCATACATATTATAATTATTATAAAAGTCAATTTATATGATAATTACATGTGTTATAAGGCTCATGAATTAGGTTATATTAAAGAAAATTGTCACAACATAAACGAATTAAAAAATAAAGACAATATGTATATTCATATGCAGAAAATTGAATTAAAATCACCATTTAAGATCCCTACAAGATTTTTTTTATTTCGCTTTAACATGACCAGACCATACAATTACATATTATACCCATTTTAATATGATCTTAAGAATCTAATACTTTTCTTCAGAAGTTCCGATTAAAAGTGACAAATCTTTTTGTTAGGTGTTTAACAAACTACAAATGAAATTTATAAAAAACAAAGACAAGGGTGCCTAAACTAGCTTAGCAGTTGTAATTTTAATTCAAATTTCCACACGAGTCCATTCTTTCAAGATGTGTCATTTTAACGAAGTTGTATCGTATTTATAAGGTTAAATTAAGTTTGAGAGAGAGTAGTTTTAAGAAACCAGTTAATGTTATTTAAAAATAGTTTGCATTAAAGTTGAAACATGGCATTGGGTATTGAAATAATTGTTGGTGGACAATATCTATACCTATGAATAAAAAATTAAAAAATGATTGTAATTGAAAACAATTATTTCAAATAGACTTACCGTATATACAATATAACAACATTACTATATATCGAACTGGGAAGTTCCTGTCGATAGAAGGCATCAAGCTAAAATATAAATAAAACTATAGAACGATCGTTGCTAAAATATCATATTTCAATTTTACAAAATAAGATGTGACACAACTTACGTCTTCCTTGTTTAGCACGGCAATGCTAACGAATATATTGCAATATTTGTACTTTTAAACGTTTTATAAGTGTGATTCAAGATTTTTTTCATTTTTATCTCACTAATAAATATGTAATCATTCATGTTTACATAAACCACATCTTGTAGAGTAATCAACGTAAAATTTATCTTTTAAATCTGTTGTGATATGGTCCCTGTATAGATGTGTGTATGATGTGACGTATGTTGTATGACGTATGTGTGACGTCAGTTATATACTGTAGATGACGTTAGTCAGTCTGTAGATGTTATGCAAGTAAACAGGACACGTAGTTGCACAGTTAACATGCCTTAGTTATTATTTATGATATATATTATCATAACATGGTGTCAGAAGTGAAACGTCTTTGAAAAAAAATTCTGCGAAGGATCTAGTGGAGTTGACAAGCGTGTCACTGGATTATCTTGAAGATGGCAAGGCTTAACCCACCAGAAAAATTTGACTTTTCAAAACCGGCGGAGTGGCCGGAATGGCGGCAACGTTTCGAACGTTACAGAACAGTCACAAAATTGGATAAGGAAGATGACAAATTACAGATAAGTGGTTTGAAATATTCAATGGGTCGTGAGGCAGAACACATACTGAAAAGTTTTGTATTCGCAGAGGAAGGTGATGAGGACAAATACATGAAGGTCATGCAAAAGTTTGACGAACATTTTATTCCTAAACGGAACATTATACACGAGAGAGCTCGATTCCACGAAAGGAAACAGTCACAAGGTGAGTCAATGGAAAGTTTTATAAGATCTTTGTACGAACTCTCAGAAAATTGCAATTTCGCGAATAAAGATGAAGTCATACGCGATCAACTTGTTATTGGTATAACTGATAAAGTTCTGTCTGAAAAACTTCAATTAATGCCTGAACTAACTCTTGAAAAAGCTCTAAATATGACTCGACAAACGGAACAAGTGAAAAGTCAAATGAAAGGTCAAATTCAACATGTGGATGCAGTGAAAACTTATGGCGGGAAACCGAAACCACGTGGTGGTAGTCGCCGAGGCAATTTTAGACAGGGGTCGTCTCAAGGTAGTCAAGTCTCAGGAAATCATGTGTCTCAAACTTTATGTACAAAATGTAATAAAAACCACGGCAAAGATAGATGCCCAGCTCAAGGCAAGCGCTGCAGAATTTGTAATAAGTTAAACCACTTTGCTGTTTGCTGCCGCTCGAATCCGCATTCAGTGAGGGAAGTACGTTGTGATAGTGCTACCGAAAGTGACCAGTTTTTCCTAGGATCTATTACAAACTGCGATGGAAAAGAAAACGCATGGACAATTGATCTTCAATTATGCTCGAAATGGATCAAATTTAAAATTGACACGGGTGCGGACATCACAGTTATCTCAGAATTAACTTACAAGTCGTTTCCGGTCAAACCAAAATTGTCACCGGTAACCACAGTTCTACAGAGTCCTGGAGGAACTATTGACTGTCTCGGGAAGTTTATTGCGTTCACGAACTATAAGAAGAAAGACTATCAGTTCACAGTTTTTGTGACCCGCGGTATTCACCAGAGTGATCTTCTTGCTAGATCGGTTGCCGATCATATGGGTCTTATTCAGCGTGTTGAGGAAATTAATACAGTTTTTGGGACTAGTGGTTTGTTGCAATGTGAGCCAGTTAGTATAACTTTAAGAGACAATGTAAAACCATATTGTGTTACTTCTCCACGTCGTATTGCATTTCCGTTAATGAGTAAGGTTGAGTGTGAGTTAGAGAGAATGAAGTATGAGGGTATCATAGAGGAGGTCAAGGAACCAACAGAGTGGTGTGCCCCTATTGTCCCCGTGGTCAAGAAAAATAATAAGATTAGAATATGTGTCGATTTGAAAAAGTTAAACGAAGCCGTAAAACGCGAGCACTACATGCTGCCGACGTTAGATGATATCGCGCCTAAGCTCGTTGGAGCTAAGTATTTTTCGAAGCTCGACGCGTCTAACGGGTTTTATCAGATTCCTCTAGAGCCTAGTAGCGCGAGACTTACTACGTTTATTACACCGTTTGGTAGATTCTGTTTCCGGCGCGTTCCATTTGGTATAACATCTGCACCAGAAATCTTTCAGCGCAAGATGTCCGAACGTCTTCGCGGTTTAGAAGGCGTGGAAGCTATTATCGACGACACATTGGTTTTCGGTAAGACAATTGAGGAACACGACGATCGCCTTAATAAGGTACTAGAACGGATATATAACTCGGGTTTGAAACTTAATAAAGAGAAATGCGAGTTTCGAAAGTCTGAACTTGAGTATTTTGGCCATACAGTGAGTACGGAAGGTCTCAAGCCGAACGCTAACCGCATACAGGCATTAACGGAATTAGCACCTCCGACAAATATTTCTGAGTTACGACGTGTTATCGGTATGATTAACTATTTAGGTAGATTTCTCCCTGACTTGTCAAGTGTCATGACACCTATGACAGATTTGCTCAAATCGGATATCGAATGGTTTTGGGGTCCAGCTCAAGATAAGGCGTTTCGCGACGTTAAGCGAATGTTGACAAATACACCTGTCCTCTCTTACTATGATATCAGTAAACCGACAGTTGTCAGTGCGGACGCGAGTAGTTATGGTCTTGGGGCTGCACTTTTCCAGTTACACGACGAGGAATTGAAACCTGTCGCGTTTTGTTCGAGGACATTGAACGAATCGGAAGTAAAGTACGCGCAGATTGAAAAGGAATGTCTGGCGTCAGTCTTTGCTTGTGAAAAATTCGAGAGGTATCTGATAGGTCTGGACAGTTTCCGACTCTTAACCGATCATAAGCCGTTAGTACCGTTGATTAACACACAAGATTTAGACCGTACACCATTGAAATGGCAACGTCTTCTAATGCGACTCCGCAGATTTAATTGTAAAGCCGAACATATCGCAGGTAAATACTTAGTTGTTCCGGATACTCTTTCACGAAGTCCGCTAGGTTGCGTAGATGCGGAATTGTCGGAACCAGTGGATGTGTACGTTCGTTCGGTTGAGCAAAATTGGCCTGCTAGCGACACCAAACTTGACGCCATTAAAAAAAAACTGCTGAGGATCAAAGTCTCGTTCAAGTAACTGCCATGATTAAATCTGGATGGCCAGATCGCCGACAATCTGTACCGAATAGTATTCGAGAATATTACGTGTTTCGTAATGATCTATCGTTGCGAATGGACTTATTTTGTATCAAGATCGAATACTAATACCAAGTTCGCTGCGTACCGAAACGTTGAACACGATACACGAAGGTCATTTTGGTCTAACCAAATGTCGAGAACGCGCAAAATCGTGCGTTTGGTGGCCCGGAATAAGCCAAGATATTAAGGCCACAGTTGAAGCGTGTAAATTTTGCCAAATTCATAAATCTTCGCAAAAACGCGAGCCTTTAAAATCTACACCGTTACCAGATAGACCGTGGCAGAAAATTTCAGCAGATCTTCTGGAATTCAATAAGCAACGATATTTAGTCGTAATGGATTACTTTTCAAGATATTTAGAAATAGCGCATTTGTCCAACATCACATGTTGTCAGGTTATTGCGAAGCTTAAAAATATTTTTGCTCGTTGGGGTGTTCCGGAAGAGCTAGTTTCAGACAACGGTACACAGTTTACCGCAAACGAATTCAAGCAATTCGCGAACGACTATAATTTCAGACAATCATTTAGTAGTCCCCACTATCCGCAGTCTAACGGTGAGGCGGAAAGCGCGGTTAAAATTGCTAAGAAAATTTTAGCACAGAATGACATATTTTTAGCGCTGATGACGTATCGATCGACTACAGTTGCGGCAACAGGATTTAGTCCATCTCAACTTATAATGGGAAGACAAATTCGTACCACACTACCAGTTTTGGCAAAGCGTTTAAAACCTAAATGGCCAAGTTTAAGCGGTGTCAGACAAAATGATGAATACGCAAAATCGCGATCGAGGTATTATCATGACCGACGTTATTCGGCAAAACCGTTACCAGAACTTGAAACGGGTGATCAAGTCCGTGTTAAATTAGACGACGAAAAACTTTGGAGAGAAACGGGAATAGTAACTAAAACTGATCACGACCGTCGTCAATATACCGTCGAAACGCCACACGGTTCGTTTGTTCGAAATCGGAAACATATTCAGGCAACTAGCAAATCGGGTTCAGATCAAAATATTACGCAAGAATCTCAAACTTTGTCCCAAGATCCTCAACCTCAGTGTGATGCTAGTTCGTATAGTGACTCGTCAGATAGTGTGAGTGATAAACCATGTTCGAATGTATGTAATGAATCTAATACATCGTCACCGATTGTAAAAACTAAAAGTGGTCGGATTATTAACAAACCAAAACGATTGGATTTATGAACACTTTATTTCTTTATGTTAGTGATTATTGACAGTTATATTCCAGTTTGTGTTTTGTAGACTTTCATACTACTTTCAGGACAGTTAGTCATTAGTTTAATTCAATTATTTTAATTATCTGTTAAAGCAACGTATGAGTTTTGCTTAGCTTGAAAGGGGAGATGTTGTGATATGGTCCCTGTATAGATGTGTGTATGAAGTGACGTATGTTGTATGACGTATGTGTGACGTCAGTTATATACTGTAGATGACGTTAGTCAGTCTGTAGATGTTATGCAAGTAAACAGGACACGTAGTTGCACAGTTAACATGCCTTAGTTATTATTTATGATATATTATCATATCCTTGATATATATCCACAAAATTGAAGATTAAACCCAGTGTCAATCCAAAGTCTACAATTCTAAAATCAACGATTTCAATACGCCATTGTGACGTGTTCTTAGAATGTTTTCTTTTGCAATGTATGACTTTTTCAATGTCAATCATCTCTTATTTAACTTACATAAATTGATTCAAATGCGACTGAATACAATTCGAACATATATTTTTCTGTTACAAATATTATGCATAAAACAAAAAAGTAATTTTACTGTGTAGAATTTTTGATTAGGTGATTAGTCTGAGCAAGCTTTGGCAAAATGTTCAACCATTTTGAATATTTTTGTGTTTCATCCCATACATTACAGACATGTATGTGAGAGTATACGAATTGATAAATAGTGTTAAGATTTGCTTACCATTAATTTAGGAGGGCGCGGTGGCCTAATGGATAAGACGTCAGTCTTCAAATCCAAGGTCTCTCACCGCTGTGAGTTCGAGTCCCGCTCGGACCACATGTGGGAAAGTGAATTTTCCTTGCCGTTGGCCTTTACTGATTCACCTGGTATCAGTATAATGGACTGGGGGAGTGGTACGTTTGTCTGCGGCGTACTGACTCTGTGAGCTAGCACGGTAAAGTCGCCCTGAGTGCGCGCTAGTACAAGGCAGACCATACAACACACTCGCACTTCACATGCATACACAAAATTGTTATAGATTAATCCATATAGATTATTTAAATAGTTCTCGTCGCGAATAGCTGAAAAATTGCTGATGCGACGTTTAGCAACCAACCAAGCTTACCATTAATTTAAATTCACTCGATAGTTTTCTATACAATTTGCTATTTTGATCTTCAACGTCTCCTGCAACCGTCACGGAAAATACCAATTCAACAGTGCTCTTCTTCTCTCCTTCACCTACGACATATGCATCAGCAAGATTGATATTATAATTATGATTTTCATTTTAGATTATAAGATATACAGAGTTCGAATTATAAATTGCAGGGAAGACAGAATACTTCAGGAAGACGCACTGTGCTCGTTAAATATGAGAAAGCGAAATGTAGAACCACCTATATACGGCTAGCTAAGCGTCTTACCTGACTTCTCAGTTCCAAAGTTTTTACTTTGCTTCTGGATTGTGATACGGACATGGATTAGTATGTTTGTTTTTTATTCATAACTATAGCACAGACTTTGAAATATTTGAACATTTTTACGATGGGAACATGTCTTCTTGCACACCAGATAGAAAAATCCATAAAAAAGAGAGATGCAAGCCTCGTTCTGGACCAAATATATTAGAACTCGGGTTGAGATTTCCCTATCTGGCACCACAAGTTGTGATAGATTCTATTAAAATAGAACGAGAAAATATATAGATACGAGGGGAGGTCAAAAAGTTTATAGAACGGGGTTTATATTGCCGCAACAAACTATACATTTTATTATTATTTTTCAATACAGTCCCCATTTACCCCAATGCACTTAGCCCATTTTTTTCAGACTGTCTATACCTTTGAGATAGAAGTCTTTGATTTGGTCCTGAAACTATGCCTCTGTGGCAGCCTTAAGTCCATCATCATCAGGAAATCTGATTCCCCGTAAATGGGATTTCAAATTTCTAAATAGGAAATAATCACAGGGTGCCAAATCGGGACTGTAGGGTGAGTGATTAAGTTGTTCAAACTTGCATTCACGAATCACTGCTTGTGCAATCCTTGACTTGTGTACAGGAGCATTGTCGTGAAGAAGCAATAATCATTGGCTCAACTTTCCCCTCCTTTTTAATTTAATAGCAGCTTTCAGCTGCTTCATTAGATCAGCATAGTAAGCCCCAGTGATAGAGATTCAAGGAGGTTTAAAATTGATTAACAGAACACCCTTAGAATCACAAAACACAGTGGCCATGACTTTGCAAGCTGATGGTTGGGTTTTGAATTTCTTTGGTGTGGGTGAGCCAGGGTGTTTCCATTGCATTGACTCTTTTTTGGTTTCTGGGTCCCAATGATGAACCCATGATTCATCACCAGTTACTAAATGTAAATGGAAGCTCTTCGGGTTATCATTATAAATGCCAAGAAGCTCCCGACTCGACTGGAGTTTTTGGAAGCGATCCTGCACATTAAGGTCTCTGGGGACCCATCTTGCGGATACTTTTGACATCCAAAGATGCTCGTGGATAACCGTGTATACACTTCCATGTGAAATGTCACATTCCCAAGCTATGCCATCAATCCAAATTCGACGATCATTCATGATAAGGGTCTCAACTGCGAGAGAACAAGCTTTCAATGTCGAACTTTTTTATATTTTAAACACAATACTTACCCAGCTGGTACTGTATGGCTAAAAATATATTTTATTAGTCAGAATGGGAAATTACAGAATTAAATGAATACAATAAAATAGACGAACGAAACATCTTCGAGTTAAAAAATATATAAAAACCTTTCATGTCGTGTACTGAAGTTTATTATTTACAACGTGACTTACAATACTTATTCAAGAAACATGACCGTGCCAAACGATATAGTATCCGTATCAGATAGATGTTAGGATATACCGAAATACGTACGTGGTGACAGACAACGTAATGTAGAACAAGACTGACGTACAAAGTTTACATAGTAGAGAAACAATACAGCAAGATGAAACAAAAACAGTTTGGGGCAACTTAATTAAAACTCTTAACTTAACGACACTAGAGTTAAATAGAATATAAAAGCTTTACTGATCACTGAACTCATTACAAAATTAGCATGCTAACATTGTAAAGGATCAAATGCAGTGTACAATTCGATCGTGCATATGACATATGAATAACGGATGCATACTCTTGAAATAGAAATGATTTTTATCAGATATAACGCTTATAAAAAGGGTTTAAAAACAAAAGACACAACAACACACAACGCACTAAACTCAAATTTAGATGAGTAGATATAGGTGAACTTAAAAAGTACGAAAATGTCCGTAAAAGGTGAAAATTAAATTAATAAAAAGGTTATGTACTAAAAAAAAATAAAAAGTCTATGTATGACTTACTTTGATTTTGACATGTGATTCCAGTCAATCCACTTTTACATTGACATGTTGAATTCTTTAAGTCACAATAACTATTGTTAACATTTGAACAATCAGAGTTGTTTTGGCATATGACTGTAATATCAAATATGAAAAGTAAAAAAGAAAGAAAAATTATTATAGATTAAACATTAAAGATAAATACAATGTATCTGTTAAAATAGAAAGATCCACCCAGAAAAAGCTAGTCGGTGATTAACAATAGAATCATGACTTTATTTAAAAATTATAATGTTAGACCTGTTTATTTCAAGATGCATGTTGACTATAATAGATAAGGTATTGGGTACCTATTGGAAGGGTAATAATACAATGAAATATTAGCTTATAACAACATAATCTAAGTACGATAATAGTCTTTAATCAAACACATGCCGTTTGATGTCGAAAACATTGTCATGACTTTGCTTCTTGATTGTGATTCGGACATGAATTAATATGTTTGTTTATGATCAAGATTATAAATACAATATTACAAACTTACTTTCATCTTCACATGCGATTCCAGTCCTCCCTAATATACATTTACAGCTTGATGTTACAATGTCACAATATGTTTGATTAACATATCGACAATCTTCGTTTGTTGTACAATTTTCTGAATATAATAAATGACAAAAACGTAACTAACATATTTGGTAATTCATTTGAATAACATTTAACATAACTAACATATTTAGTAATTCAGTTCAATAACATCCAATTATTTTTTTATGTCAAATGATGAAAATAAGTAGAGAATAGAGAATATATATAAAGACTACATATTATACCAGTTTTAATTTTACAGCACTAGACGGCTGTTTCGGAATACAATTCCTCATCAGTAGTGCTTGGACCAAAATTATGAAACCAAAATTATTTTGAAGATGTTAAAAAGCTACCCAAAGGGCCAAAATATATTTTACCAAATTAGGTTAAGGAAATACTATGCATGAGGGAGTAAACCTTAGTTTTTGAGAAATTTCAAATTTTAACTTGCAGGAAATTTAGACAATTATAGTATATTTCTGACAATAATACGAAATTATTGCCTACTGAGTTTGTGACAAACAGAACTTTATTACAACCAGTATTTGTTTTAATTCATTACATATTATACCAGTGTTAATTTTACAGCACTAGATGACTCTTTCCGAATACAATTACTAATTCCTCATCAGTAGTGCTTGAACTAAAAATTGTGAAACCAAAATGTTTTACAAGGGTTTGACAAAGCAGCTACATTCTGATGGTTCTTATTGCTGTCATTCTGATTATTCAAATGAAAAAAATCAAATAAATTTAATAAAGGGGAATAATATATTATGTTTCAAATTATTTATTGCTGTAAAGAACTCCACATTATAACAAGATGTACAAGTTTACGAGATAAACATAAAACGAGAAAAAATGGAAATCATGACTTTCAATGAGAACAAGGATAAAATGTTAACTGTTATACACTGTTTCTGAAGGAATGAAAACATTTAAATTCATAATTTGCATATCTCAAATTAATGATAGATAAACTAACTTCTTTCACACGAAACGCTTGTATTTAGCCACTCTCCATCTTTATTGCATAAAGCAATTGTAGAAACATTCGGTATAAACCCAATTCTGCAGATAAGCGAAACACTAGCGCCTTTACTTGAATATGTTACATTCCAATTTCCATTATTAAGCTTTGGTAGTTGATTACAAACTAAATAATAATTACGAGAAAAATGTAATGAAATAAAATACACAATAAAGTATATTTTAAGTTAGAAATATACAGCTGGCAAATATGCACTTGGCAAAGTATTACAACCAAGGGCTAGAATTACTCAAACACCCCCCATTCATGTTTAAATTACAATTCCAAAAGGAAAGTTTAACTTTAAAAACTGACAAATTAAGTACAAGACGTACATTGCAATCAGGAAAGTGAGGGTGCTCTAAAAGGAAAAGAGTTGTCTTACCACGGGTGTACATGGCCTATTATTTTTCGTTTTGGTTTTAACATTTCAACGATACAAGATACATATATATTGCGTTTAATTAGTTATTTGGCTAAAGTTCCATTGAGTTATCATTTATGATCACGACACTTGTTTTGCAACACTGATCTAGAAATGCGTACATGAACAGAAAAAAGTATGATGTCCGCTTTTAACAAACAATTATCCAACAGTCTGCCATATAACTAATATCTAAAATATGTCTGAATTCATATAATATATAGATATATATTTTTGTTGGGATAAACAACATAACATTCAAGATGTATTTTTTTACAATGCGGAGAGTATGTAAAGTTTCAAAGAATATTTTTCAATGTTTTGAAATTTGCTGGATCAGTGCTATTCCATGTTTGATATACAAACACAAATGTGTCCGATCTCAGTTAGTTAAGCCATAAACTACGTAAAACATTTCAAAATGAAGTACCTATATTGGTCATCACTGAAAATTTAACTGTATCACTAATCAAAATTAACTTTTTGAGAATCAAACAGAAGCATACCGGTCCATTTCAAAACCACAATCCGAATTCAAAAGGAAAATAAAACCTGTAAAAACTTGAAAGATAAAAACATGAATTCCATCAGTGAAGCTAGTGTTGTTACTTATCTCATGTTTAGCTAACTACATCCGCCACATGTCAAGGCAAAAATAAATTGAGAATGAACTGGTTATGCGAGTAAGGTACACTATACGTATCGCCAGATATTGAGACGACAGTCGAGGGCTTATGTAACGACTAAACACGTTATATTAAAACAATATGTCGTATTAAGTACGATTGATATTTAATTTGAAAATAAAAAAGTGATTTATTCGGACATAATTTTACATCATATTGAATAAGAAAAAAAACAAAACAAAAAAAAGAGAAAACCAGAGCAAATAAATCTACATTTGGCGTGCTTCTCTACAACAGTTTGTAGCGTATTAAGTTTTGGAGCGTTTTTGTATTGCCTGGAGTTTAATATACATAGGTGCTCATAGTGCCTGACTAAACGTCTTTAATTAAACGGGTTTAGTAAGCAAATTGGTTTAGATTATTACTTTATTAAACATTTTTTTAAAAACTTCCCTTTCATAAGTAGCAGTCAATAGCAAAAGCCTTATCTGGATATTTATTTCCAAAAAGCAGAAATTGAATTGCAATACAAATTAATGCAATTTTATTCTTAAATGAGTACAGCTACAGTTTCAGGGTACTTTAATTCCCATTATGGATATTATTAGTGTTTTTTCCTTCAATTACATATCTATCATACATCAATTAATATATGAAAGCGACATTTAATAAAATATTTACTTTTTATGCAATGACCATTTACGATCGTCCAGCTGCCATTTGAACTGCAAAAAGATGAGTTATCGCCTACAAGGTAATATCCACTCTCACATGTGAGCTGCGCTTCAGAACCAGCTATGTTCCCAAACGTGTTCCAAACTCCGTTTTCAAAAGAAGGAATATCTTCGCATACTGCAAAGAAAATATCAAATATTTTAATTTCATCTCAGGTCCTTCATCTCTTTATTTTAGGTATTAAATAATGTAATTAATTTTTCAAAACAAATAAGAAGGAGTAGCTAAACCCTATGTCAATACATATCCGGCTCTTGTATATTTTTTGCTTACAAATTAAAATATATGACTGCTATTTATATAGTCAAATCTGTCTATAAAGACCACCCTAGGGAATCAGTAAAAGTGGCTTTTATGGACAGGTGGCCTTTATATTAGGGTTCATAAAAGAACAATTTGGATACAATTATACTGGCCTTATAGACAGGTGGCCCTTATATAGAGGTGGTCTTTAAGGTTGGTTGGACTGTATGTGTACTTTTTAAAAATTGTATTTGCTCTTTATGGTGTTTCTATTTTTTGCTTTGTTGTATCATGATCTATGTTTGATGATATCACCAAGTATTACAAAATTTAACGTTCTACAAAAAGATATTAGAACAGAAATGTTGATTTTTAGACTTAAAAATGCTTATAAAAGTTCACACAGACAGGCGATATAATTATGAAGTAGAAGATTTTGAATATTCACAATAAAGCGTATTTTCCAAAAAAATGCAAATTTGTTCTGTTCTTTTCGACTTACATTATCTTTGTAAGGTAATATTACCAAGTAATGCAAATTTTAACGTTTTAAGATTTTCAAGAAAAAGATATTTGAATAGCAATATTGATTTTCAGAATTAAAAATCCTTATATCAATTACACACAAACTGGCGATATAATTACGAAATAGAAATTTTAAATATTCGCAATATTGCCCGTTTTCCAAAAATTAGCGTAGTAGTAACAATCATCAAGGTCATGGGTTCAAAGGTTTATGTCACAGATGCAAACGAATACAGAAATGGTTAATTATTTTGAAAACTATAAATTTGTTGTATAGGCATGTTTACTAGAATATTGTAGGCATTGGCCTAACGAACACTTTCAATATATGAATGCAGGTCATGGGTTCAAACAGATTTGCATATTTATGAGGAGCAGTCCTATATTGACTTGAAGGTCCGTTATTGCCGACTTTAAAACAAAAAATATTGGTGTCTTATAAATTAAAAAAAATCATATTCGCATATTTGAACCAATTTTTAAGAGAAAATAATCACTAGTGGTTATATTCTGACGAGACATAAACCAACTCATGAAACCTCTTCCTTCGGGACACTTCTCTTGGAAGACAATTTTTACTATAACTTCTACACCACATTTAAGCAATAATAAACAGTAAAAGGTCCGAATCTGGTGTTCCTAAAATAAATCTTGCATCTTTCGTTTTCTGAACATTTGATCCTTATCCCTATTGAATAACATCCACTAGAACAAGCAATTCTTTTGTATCCTATCAAAACCTACATTTTTCGCAACTACTATGGACCTTTGTCCAAGTACCATTGCTGTAACAATAAGATATGTTTAAAGTATGAACTCAAATTTATTCAATTGAATTTAATGCTATCATTTTATTTTCAATATACAGCCTATTTAATCTCTTTCCCACAAAGTGGTAGGCATTTGACTATTTGCTGCAATTATCATACTAATTTACATTTTTATTCCACTGTCTGCCCAAAGTCAGGACAGTTATAATCAGTGGTCAATATGTTTTTGTTTTTTCATATCTTGCATTGACTTGCTTGGCTCTCTTTTTCGTATTGCGCATTTTTCAGTAACAAATTTCTTTCATCTAGTAGAAAAGGATTTGTTAAGATACTGATTTTAACCTACATTTTTCGCATCTCCCATTATTGTTTGTCCAACTTCCATTTGAGTTGCAGTACGAAACATTATCGCCTATAGCCAAATACCCATCTTCACATGTCAGATGTGCTTCAGATCCGTCTATAATCCCGAATGCGTTCCAAACTCCATTCTCCACATCAGGAATCTCGTCACATACTACAATGACAATATACTTATTTATGTTTTCTAAGAATGAATGTAATATTTCTATTTTGTTTCATGTGTCATAAGTTCTAATCACAGGAAAATGGCTATATAAATTCGAGAAGTGAAATAAAACTAGCACTTAGATTGAGCAAAACTACTTTAACGTGAAACAGTTGTTTCTCAATTCAAAGAAAGACATGTGATCTGAATTATGCTGTTTAAAATTTAAATGTAATTATACCATGCATATACATTCACGGAAAATAATTTTAAAATAAGAAATTTGAGACCTTTTCTTCAGAACAACTCTTTAGCGGATACTTTTCAATATAACTCCTGCAACACATTCTATAAAATCAAACAATAAGAAATAGGAATTTGTTCGCATTTTTCGTTTTCTTAAATACTGATCATATCCGTATTGAATTACATCCGATACAAGCAATTTTCATATCTTATTTAAACTTAGTGAAAACCTACATTTTTCGCAACTTCCATTGATCTTTGTCCAACTACCATTGGTGTTACAATAAGATACGTTATCACCTACGGCCACATATCCATCTTCACATGTTAGTTGTGCTTCAGACCCGGCGATAATACCAGATGCGTTCCATAATCCATTCTTCACGTCGGGAACATTTTCGCACACTATGTATGAAACAAACTTTACTTTTACTATGTGCAGTAATTTATAATTTTAAATCCCGTTTCGTTTGTTTAACAAACATATTACTAACTGTTACTAAAAATTGTATCTTGCACTGTGAAAAGTATAAAATGCAAATTGACTAAATTGAATATAATGCTATCGTTTTATTTTCAATATACAGCCTATTTTATCCCTTTTTCATAAAGTGGTAGGCATTTGACTATTTGCTACTATTACCATACCAATTTTTTTTTTACATTTTTATTCCATTGTCCGTCCAAAGTCAGGACAGTTATAATGAGTGGTCAATATGTTTTTGTTTTTTCAGATCTTGCATTGACTTGCTTGGCTCTCTACTTTTTCATATTAAACATTTTTAGTTACAAATTTCTTTAGTCTAGTAGAAAAAAAATTGTTAAGATACTGATTTTCACCTACATTTTTCGCATCTCCCATTATTGTTTGTCCAACTTCCATTTGAGTTGCAGTACGAAACATTATCGCCTATAGCCAAATACCCATCTTCACATGTCAGATGTGCTTCAGATCCGTCTATAATCCCGAATGCGTTCCAAACTCCATTCTCCACATCAGGAACCTCGTCACATACTACAATGACAATATACTTATTTATGTTTTCTAAGAATGAATGTAATATTTCTATTTTGTTTCATGTGTCTTAAGTTCTAATCACAGGAAAATGGCTATATAAATTCGAGTGGTGAAATAAAACTAGCACTTAGATTGAGCAAAACTACTTTAACGTGAAACAGTTGTTTCTTAATTCAAAGAAAGACATGATCTGAATTATGCTGTTTAAAATTTAAGTGTAATTATACCATGCATATACATTCACGGAAAATAATTTTGAAATAAGAAATTTGAGACCTTTTCTTCAGAACAACTCTTTAGCGGATACTTTTCAATATTACTCCTGCAACACATTCTATAAAATCAAACAATAAGAAATAGGAATCTGTTCGCATTTTTCGTTTTCTTAAATACTGATCATATCCTTATTGAATTACATCCGATACAAGCAATTTTCATATCTTTTTTCAACTTAGTGAAAACCTACATTTTTCGCAACTTCCATTGATCTTTGTCCAACTACCATTGGTGTTACAATAAGATACGTTATCACCTATGGTCAGATATCCATCTTCACATGTTAGTTGTGCTTCAGACCCGGCGATAATACCAGATGCGTTCCATAATCCATTCTTCACGTCGGGAACATTTTCGCACACTATGTATGAAACAAACTTTACTTTTACTATGTGCAGTAATTCATAATTTTAAATCCCGTTTCGTTTGTATAACAAACATATTACTAACTGTTACTAAAAATTGTATCTTGCACTGTGAAAAGTATAAAATGCAAATTGACTAAATTGAATATAATGCTATCGTTTTATTTTCAACATACAGCCTATTTTATACCTTTTTCATAAAGTGGTAGGCATTTGACTATTTGCTACTATTACCATACCAATTTTTTTTTACATTTTTATTCCATTGTCCGTCCAAAGTCAGGACAGTTATAATGAGTGGTCAATATGTTTTTGTTTTTTTCAGATCTTGCATTGACTTGCTTGGCTCTCTACTTTTTCATATTAAACATTTTTAGTTACAAATTTCTTTAGTCTAGTAGAAAAAAAATTGTTAAGATACTGATTTTCACCTACATTTTTCGCATCTCCCATTATTGTTTGTCCAACTTCCATTTGAGTTGCAGTACGAAACATTATCGCCTATAGCCAAATACCCATCTTCACATGTCAGATGTGCTTCAGATCCGTCTATAATCCCGAATGCGTTCCAAACTCCATTCTCCACATCAGGAACCTCGTCACATACTACAATGACGAATACTTATTTATGTTTTCTAAGAATGAATGTAATATTTCTATTTTGTTTCATGTGTCTTAAGTTCTAATCACAGGAAAATGGCTATATAAATTCGAGAGGTGAAATAAAACTAGCACTTAGATTGAGCAAAACTACTTTAACGTGAAACAGTTGTTTCTTAATTCAAAGAAAGACATGTGATCTGAATTATGCTGTTTAAAATTTAAGTGTAATTATACCATGCATATACATTCACGGAAAATAATTTTGAAATAAGAAATTTGAGACCTTTTCTTCAGAACAACTCTTTAGCGGATACTTTTCATTATAACTCCTGCAACACATTCTATAAAATCAAACAATAAGAAATAGGAATTTGTTTGCATGTTTCGTTTTCTTAAATACTGATCATATCCTTATTGAATTACATCCGATACAAGCAATTTTCATATCTTTTTTCAACTTAGTGAAAACCTACATTTTTCGCAACTTCCATTGATCTTTGTCCAACTACCATTGGTGTTACAATAAGATACGTTATCACCTACGGCCAGATATCCATCTTCACATGTTAGTTGTGCTTCAGACCCGGCGATAATACCAGATGCGTTCCATAATCCATTCTTCACGTCGGGAACATTTTCGCACACTATGTATGAAACAAACTTTACTTTTACTATGTGCAGTAATTCATAATTTTAAATCCCGTTTCGTTTGTATAACAAACATATTACTAACTGTTACTAAAAATTGTATCTTGCACTGTGAAAAGTATAAAATGCAAATTGAATAAATTGAATATAATGCTATCGTTTTATTTTCAACATACAGCCTATTTTATACCTTTTTCATAAAGTGGTAGGCATTTGACTATTTGCTACTATTACCATACCAATTTTTTTTTACATTTTTATTCCATTGTCCGTCCAAAGTCAGGACAGTTATAATGAGTGGTCAATATGTTTTTGTTTTTTCAGATCTTGCATTGACTTGCTTGGCTCTCTACTTTTTCATATTAAACATTTTTAGTTACAAATTTCTTTAGTCTAGTAGAAAAAATTGTTAAGATACTGATTTTCACCTACATTTTTCGCATCTCATTATTGTTTGTCCAACTTCCATTTGAGTTGCAGTACGAAACATTATCGCCTATAGCCAAATACCCATCTTCACATGTCAGATGTGCTTCAGATCCGTCTATAATCCCGAATGCGTTCCAAACTCCATTCTCCACATCAGGAATCTCGTCACATACTACAATGACAATATACTTATTTATGTTTTCTAAGAATGAATGTAATATTTCTATTTTGTTTCATGTGTTTTAAGTTCTAATCACAGGAAAATGGCTATATAAATTCGAGAAGTGAAATAAAACTAGCACTTAGATTGAGCAAAACTACTTTAACGTGAAACAGTTGTTTCTCAATTCAAAGAAAGACATGTGATCTGAATTATGCTGTTTAAAATTTAAATGTAATTATACCATGCATATACATTCACGGAAAATAATTTTAAAATAAGAAATTTGAGACCTTTTCTTCAGAACAACTCTTTAGCGGATACTTTTCAATATAACTCCTGCAACACATTCTATAAAATCAAACAATAAGAACTAGGAATTTGTTCGCATTTTTCGTTTTCTTAAATACTGATCATATCCTTATTAAATTACATCCGATACAAGCAATTTTCATATCTTATTTAACTTAGTGAAAACCTACATTTTTCGCAACTTCCATTGATCTTTGTCCAACTACCATTGGTGTTACAATAAGATACGTTATCACCTACGGCACATATCCATCTTCACATGTTAGTTGTGCTTCAGACCCGGCGATAATACCAGATGCGTTCCATAATCCATTCTTCACGTCGGGAACATTTTCGCACACTATGTATGAAACAAACTTTACTTTTACTATGTGCAGTAATTCATAATTTTAAATCCCGTTTCGTTTGTTTAACAAACATATTACTAACTGTTACTAAAATTGTATCTTGCACTGTGAAAAGTATAAAATGCAAATTGACTAAATTGAATATAATGCTATCGTTTTATTTTCAATATACAGCCTATTTTATCCCTTTTTCATAAAGTGGTAGGCATTTGACTATTTGCTACTATTACCATACCAATTTTTTTTTTACATTTTTATTCCATTGTCCGTCCAAAATCAGGACAGTTATAATGAGTGGTCAATATGTATTTGTTTTTTTCAGATCTTGCATTGACTTGCTTGGCTCTCTACTTTTTCATATTAAACATTTTTAGTTACAAATTTCTTTATCTAGTAGAAAAAATTGTTAAGATACTGATTTTCACCTACATTTTTCGCATCTCCCATTATTGTTTGTCCAACTTCCATTTGAGTTGCAGTACGAAACATTATCGCCTATAGCCAAATACCCATCTTCACATGTCAGATGTGCTTCAGATCCGTCTATAATCCCGAATGCGTTCCAAACTCCATTCTCCACATCAGGAACCTCGTCACATACTACAATGACAATATACTTATTTATGTTTTCTAAGAATGAATGTAATATTTCTATTTTGTTTCATGTGTTTTAAGTTCTAATCACAGAAAAATGGCTATATAAATTCGAGAAGTGAAATAAAACTAGCACTTAGATTGAGCAAAACTACTTTAACGTGAAACAGTTGTTTCTTAATTCAAAGAAAGACATGTGATCTGAATTATGCTGTTTAAAATTTAAATGTAATTATACCATGCATATACATTCACGGAAAATAAGTTTGAAATAAGAAATTTGAGAGCTTTTCTTCAGAACAACTCTTTAGCGGATACTTTTCAATATTACTCCTGCAACACATTCTATAAAATCAAACAATAAGAAATAGGAATTTGTTCGCATTTTTCGTTTTCTTAAATACTGATCATATCCTTATTGAATTACATCCGCTAAAACAAGCAATTTTATATCTTATTTAATCTTAGTGAAAACCTACATTTTTCGCAACTTCCATTGATCTTTGTCCAACTACCATTGGTGTTACAATAAGATACGTTATCACCTACGGCCACATATCCATCTTCACATGTTAGTTGTGCTTCAGACCCGGCGATAATACCAGATGCGTTCCATAATCCATTCTTCACGTCGGGAACATTTTCGCACACTATGTATGAAACAAACTTTACTTTTACTATGTGCAGTAATTCATAATTTTAAATCCCGTTTCGTTTGTATAACAAACATATTACTAACTGCTTACTAAAAATTGTATCTTTGTGAAAAGTATAATGCAACAAAATTGAATTGAAATTGAATATAATGCTATCGTTTATTTTCAATATACAGCCTATTTTATCCCTTTTTCATAAAGTGGTAGGCATTTGACTATTTGCTACTATTACCATACCAATTTTTTTTTACATTTTTATTCCATTGTCCGTCCAAAGTCAGGACAGTTATAATGAGTGGTCAATATTTTTTGTTTTTTCAGATCTTTCATTGACTTGCTTGGCTCTCTACTTTTTCATATTAAACATTTTTAGTTACAAATTTCTTTAGTCTAGTAGAAAAAAAATTGTTAAGATACTGATTTTCACCTACATTTTTCGCATCTCCCATTATTGTTTGTCCAACTTCCATTGAGTTGCAGTACGAAACATTATCGCCTATAGCCAAATACCCATCTTCACATGTCAGATGTGCTTCAGATCCGTCTATAATCCCGAATGCGTTCCAAACTCCATTCTCCACATCAGGAACCTCGTCACATACTACAATGACAATATACTTATTTATGTTTTCTAAGAATGAATGTAATATTTCTATTTTGTTTCATGTGTCTTAAGTTCTAATCACAGGAAAATGGCTATATAAATTCGAGAGGTGAAATAAAACTAGCACTTAGATTGAGCAAAACACTTTAACGTGAAACAGTTGTTTCTTAATTCAAAGAAAGACATGTGATCTGAATTATGCTGTTTAAAATTTAAGTGTAATTATACCATGCATATACATTCACGGAAAATAATTTTGAAATAAGAAATTTGAGACTTTTCTTCAGAACAACTCTTTAGCGGATACTTTTCAATATTACTCCTGCAACACATTCTATAAAATCAAACAATAAGAAATAGGAATTTGTTCGCATTTTCGTTTTCTTAAATACTGATCATATCCTTATTGAATTACATCCGATACAAGCAATTTTATATCTTTTTAACTTAGTGAAAACCTACATTTTTCGCAACTTCCATTGATCTTTGTCCAACTACCATTGGTGTTACAATAAGATACGTTATCACCTACGGCCAGATATCCATCTTCACATGTTAGTTGTGCTTCAGACCCGGCGATAATACCAGATGCGTTCCATAATCCATTCTTCACGTCGGGAACATTTTCGCACACTATGTATGAAACAAACTTTACTTTTACTATGTGCAGTAATTCATAATTTTAAATCCCGTTTCGTTTGTATAACAAACATATTACTAACTGCTACTAAAAATTGTATCTTGCACTGTGAAAAGTATAAAATGCAAATTGAATAAATTGAATATAATGCTATCGTATTATTTTCAATATACAGCCTATTTTATCCCTTTTTCATAAAGTGGTAGGCATTTGACTATTTGCTACTATTACCATACCAATTTTATTTTTACATTTTTATTCCATTGTCCGTCCAAAGTCAGGACAGTTATAATGAGTGGTCAATATTTTTTTGTTTTTTTAGATCTTTCATTGACTTGCTTGGCTCTCTACTTTTTCATATGAAACATTTTTAGTTACAAATTTCTTTAGTCTAGTAGAAAAAAATTGTTAAGATACTGATTTTCACCTACATTTTTCGCATCTCCCATTATTGTTTGTCCAACTTCCATTTGAGTTGCAGTACGAAACATTATCGCCTATAGCCAAATACCCATCTTCACATGTCAGATGTGCTTCAGATCCGTCTATAATCCCGAATGCGTTCCAAACTCCATTCTCCACATCAGGAACCTCGTCACATACTACAATGACAATATACTTATTTATGTTTTCTAAGAATGAATGTAATATTTCTATTTTGTTTCATGTGTTAAGTTCTAATCACAGGAAATGGCTATATAAATTCGAGAGTGAAATAAAACTAGCACTTAGATTGAGCAAAACTACTTTAACGTGAAACCTTGATTCTTAATTCAAAAAGACATGTGATCTGAATTATGCTGTTTAAAATTTAAGTGTAATTATACCATGCATATACATTCACGGAAAATAATTTTGAAATAAGAAATTTGAGAGCTTTTCTCAGAACAACTCTTTAGCGGATAATTTTCAATATTACTCCTGCAACACATTCTATAAAATCAAACAATAAGAATAGGAATTTGTTCGCATGTTTCGTTTTCTTAAATACTGATCATATCCTTATTGAATTACATCCGATACAAGCAATTTTCATATCTTTTTTCAACTTAGTGAAAACCTACATTTTTCGCAACTTCCATTGATCTTTGTCCAACTACCATTGGTGTTACAATAAGATACGTTATCACCTACGGCCAGATATCCATCTTCACATGTTAGTTGTGCTTCAGACCGGCGATAATACCAGATGCGTTCCATAATCCATTCTTCACGTCGGGAACATTTTTCGCACACTATGTATGAAACAAACTTTACTTTTACTATGTGCAGTAATTCATAATTTTAAATCCCGTTTTGTTTGTATATAGGCCGGGGGCCAGTGGGGTCCACCATGCACCCCCCCAGGACAAATTTTCATGGGTGCCAAATTGTTCCCTAGGGTCTACAGAATGAGAAGATTTTTTGTTTCCATGAATTAACTCATTCCCACTATGTACAATATTACCGTTTCCATGGCAACCTTTATTTTTAAATAGTAGTGGGTAGAGACTTTAAATCAGCCATATCTTGCTCGTTTCGTAAGATAAATTGACAAACTTGGTACCAAAATGGAGCAGATGCATTGGCCTTTATTATACTGTATCAGTATGCTAATTAGCTCATTTGCATATTTATGCATATTCGTTAGAATGTTATTTTTTGGTCCAATTTTTTTACAAAATCCAATTACAATCATTTCTGAAGCCTGTTGCAATGACAAGTAGGTTTATATTGTAGACAAATATGCTTCAGTATCCTCACTGAGATAGGAATATGATGATTAAGCTAATTATATGCCTCTAAGTGATGAGAATTTGAGAAGATTTTCCATAATACTATTTATATGGCAACCCTTAAGTAAATGTGAGTATTTAAAGTAGTTCAGCTTTATCCCTGACAATTTTAAAGATACAATAACAAACATTGTACTAAACTAGAGAAGAGGTATTGGGTTTTATTTTGAGGTATAGGTATGTTGATTAGATCATTTGCATATTCATGAATATTCACGTAAAATGTTTAAAAAAAATCGACATTTACATGATTTTAACTCCAGAACCTATCTTCAAACATTTTTCTAACAAGTGCTTGTAGTATTTAGTAATTAATTTATATTGAGAAAAAAAGGAAGGAAAAGGGTATGAGGAAAAAGGGTATGGACACCGCATCTGCTTTAAAACAGTCAAATTTCTAGGATGTTGCAATAATCTTGATACCGAAACTTTAAAGCAGAGACAGTAAAGTTATTTTGAAAACACCATAATGGCTACAATCGTTTTTGCACATTTATTATTTTTATCAAAATATGAACAAAAAATGTGAAGAAATTTATACATTTTGATTAGTTTTGATTGTAAATCTCCGTATATGGAATTTTGTTAAAATTGTCCGCAAATACTTGTAATATGAACTTTCTGTCCTACATTATTATTACAGGTTTTTCTAATGCCCCTTGAGACAGCTTTCTCATCTCTCCCCTAATACTTATGAGATAACATTTCCTTATCCTCAGCCTTTTCTCACCCCCCCCCAGTCACCCGTGAGGCAACTCTTAAATCCCACTATCACTTATGAGACAACACTTCCTCCTCAGTCCTCAGTCACATTTACTTCTCCTAGTTACTGATGAGACAACTTTTTCTTTTACTGTCACTCATTGTCCCAATCATACATCTCTTCAATTTCCTCTTCGACTTCCTCATCCTCTTCACTACTTTCCTCTTCCAACGTATCCTGAAGCATGTCAACCATTGATGATGGAAGAATATCTCCTTGTATCCACAGTGGTTCAATCATTTCATTCACCCGTGTCCAGCCGTGATCTTCTGATGGGGTTGGGATATTCGGCTGTGCAATGTGGGCATTCTTCCAAATTGACACTTGGTAATTCACACGCCTGATGTGTTGAATCAAACAATTTCTGCAAGGAGGCAAGATTGCCATTTCGACATTGCGTAAGGCATCAATAGGCTTGTCGTCACACTTCTCCTTAATTCTAAACAGTCTTAACTCATTGACTGATCGGAACCGTGCCTTGCCATACATAGCACACGTGAACTCTTCCAACTCATCTATGAGACTTTGTGGAACATTCCAAGACATTCCTAGATTCTTCAATACAACTACATACCTTGGCATGTTCTCTAGTATCTTTAGCGGTTTGACATGCCCCTTTCCTTTAAATGCACTTGTGGAATCGCATCCACAGTATGCATGTAAACCGAGAAGTGCTGCACGATATTCCTCTGTGTAAGCGCGACCGAATTCTGTCATATTAATACAAGATAGTCCAGGTGAAAACGCCAGACAGCGACATATTCTTCATCCTCCACCACTATATCGGTCATCTTGAAGGTATTACTGTTTTGTTTGACACGGGTTCAGGGAACAACAGAAAACTCATCAATATGACAGAATTCGGTCGCGCTTACACAGAGGAATATCGTGCAGCGCTTCTCGGTTTACATGCATACTGTGGATGCGATTCCACAAGTGCATTTAAAGGAAAGGGGCATGTCAAACCGCTAAAGATACTAGAGAACATGCCAAGGTATGTAGTTGTATTGAAGAATCTAGGAATGTCTTGGAATGTTCCACAAAGTCTCATAGATGAGTTGGAAGAGTTCACGTGTGCTATGTATGGCAAGGCACGGTTCCGATCAGTCAATGAGTTAAGACTGTTTAGAATTAAGGAGAAGTGTGACGACAAGCCTATTGATGCCTTACGCAATGTCGAAATGGCAATCTTGCCTCCTTGCAGAAATTGTTTGATTCAACACATCAGGCGTGTGAATTACCAAGTGTCAATTTGGAAGAATGCCCACATTGCACAGCCGAATATCCCAACCCCATCAGAAGATCACGGCTGGACACGGGTGAATGAAATGATTGAACCACTGTGGATACAAGGAGATATTCTTCCATCATCAATGGTTGACATGCTTCAGGATACGTTGGAAGAGGAAAGTAGTGAAGAGGATGAGGAAGTCGAAGAGGAAATTGAAGAGATGTATGATTGGGACAATGAGTGACAGTAAAAGAAAAAGTTGTCTCATCAGTAACTAGGAGAAGTAAATGTGACTGAGGACTGAGGAGGAAGTGTTGTCTCATAAGTGATAGTGGGATTTAAGAGTTGCCTCACGGGTGACTGGGGGGGGGTGAGAAAAGGCTGAGGATAAAGAAATGTTATCTCATAAGTATTAGGGGAGAGATGAGAAAGCTGTCTCAAGGGGCATTAGAAAAACCTGTAATAATAATGTAGGACAGAAAGTTCATATTACAAGTATTTGCGGACAATTTTAACAAAATTCCATATACGGAGATTTACAATCAAAACTAATCAAAATGTATAAATTTCTTCACATTTTTTGTTCATATTTTGATAAAAAATAATAAATGTGCAAAAACGATTGTAGCCATTATGGTGTTTTCAAAATAACTTTACTGTCTCTGCTTTAAAGTTTCGGTATCAAGATTATTGCAACATCCTAAAAATTTGACTGTTTTAAAGCAGATGCGGTGTCCATACCCTTTTTCCTCATACCCTTTTCCTTCCTTTTTTTCTCAATATAAATTAATTACTAAATACTACAAGCACTTGTTAGAAAATGTTTGAAGATAGGTTTTTAGATGCATATGCAGTATTCGTTGTTGATTTGAGGTACATGTGGATTTCTGGAGTTAAATCATGTAAATGTCGATTTTTTTAAACATTTTACGTGAATATTCATGAATATGCAAATGATCTAATCAACATACCTATACCTCAAAATAAAACCCAATACCTCTTCTCTAGTTTAGTACAATGTTTGTTATTGTATCTTTAAAATTGTCAGGGATAAAGCTGAACTACTTTAAATACTCACATTTACTTAAGGGTTGCCATATAAATAGTATTATGGAAAATCTTCTCAAATTCTCATCACTTAGAGGCATATAATTAGCTTAATCATCATATTCCTATCTCAGTGAGGATACTGAAGCATATTTGTCTACAATATAAACCTACTTGTCATTGCAACAGGCTTCAGAAATGATTGTAATTGGATTTTGTAAAAAAAATTGGACCAAAAAATAACATTCTAGCGAATATGCATAAATATGCAAATGAGCTAATTAGCATACTGATACAGTATAATAAAGGCCAATGCATCTGCTCCATTTTGGTACCAAGTTTGTCAATTTATCTTACGAAACGAGCAAGATATGGCTGATTTAAAGTCTCTACCCACTACTATTTAAAAGAATAAAGGTTGCCATGGAAACGGTAATATTGTACATACTGGGAATGAGTTAATTCATGGAAACAAAAAATCTTCTCATTCTGTAGACCCTAGGGAACAATTTGGCACCCATGAAAATTTGTCCTTGGGGGGGTGCATGGTGGACCCCACTGGCCCCCGGCCTAATAACAAACATATTACTAACTGCTACTAAAAATTGTATCTTGCACTGTGAAAAGTATAAAATGCAAATTGAATAAATTGAATATAATGCTATCGTATTATTTTCAATATACAGCCTATTTTATCCCTTTTTCATAAAGTGGTAGGCATTTGACTATTTGCTACTATTACCATACCAATTTTATTTTTACATTTTTATTCCATTGTCCGTCCAAAGTCAGGACAGTTATAATGAGTGGTCAATATTTTTTTGTTTTTTTAGATCTTTCATTGACTTGCTTGGCTCTCTACTTTTTCATATGAAACATTTTTAGTTACAAATTTCTTTAGTCTAGTAGAAAAAAAATTGTTAAGATACTGATTTTCACCTACATTTTTCGCATCTCCCATTATTGTTTGTCCAACTTCCATTTGAGTTGCAGTACGAAACATTATCGCCTATAGCCAAATACCCATCTTCACATGTCAGATGTGCTTCAGATCCGTCTATAATCCGAATGCGTTCCAAACTCCATTCTCCACATCAGGAATCTCGTCACATACTTCAATGACAATATACTTATTATGTTTTCTAAGAATGAATGTAATATTTCTATTTTGTTTCATGTGTTTTAAGTTCTAATCACAGAAAAATGGCTATATAAATTCGAGAAGTGAAATAAAACTAGCACTTAGATTGAGCAAAACTACTTTAACGTGAAACAGTTGTTTCTTAATTCAAAGAAAGACATGTGATCTGAATTATGCTGTTTAAAATTTAAATGTAATTATACCATGCATATACATTCACGGAAATAAGTTTGAAATAAGAAATTTGAGAGCTTTTCTTCAGAAAAACTCTTTAGCGGATACTTTTCAATATTACTCCTGCAACACATTCTATAAAATCAAACAATAAGAAATAGGAATTTGTTCGCATTTTTCGTTTTCTTAAATACTGATCATATCCTTATTGAATTACATCCGCTAAAACAAGCAATTTTTATATCTTATTTAATCTTAGTGAAAACCTACATTTTTCGCAACTTCCATTGATCTTTGTCCAACTACCATTGGTGTTACAATAAGATACGTTATCACCTACGGCCAGATATCCATCTTCACATGTTAGTTGTGCTTCAGACCCGGCGATAATACCAGATGCGTTCCATAATCCATTCTTCACGTCGGGAACATTTTCGCACACTATGTATGAAACAAACTTTACTTTTACTATGTGCAGTAATTGATAATTTTAAATCCCGTTTCGTTTGTATAACAAACATATTACTAACTGCTACTAAAAATTGTATCTTGCACTGTGAAAAGTATAAAATGCAAATTGACTAAATTGAATATAATGCTATCGTTTTATTTTCAATATACAGCCTATTTTATCCCTTTTTCATAAAGTGGTAGGCATTTGACTATTTGCTACTATTACCATACCAATTTTTTTTTACATTTTTACATTTTTATTCCATTGTCCGTCCAAAGTCAGGACAGTTATAATGAGTGGTCAATATGTTTTTGTTTTTTCAGATCTTGCATTGACTTGCTTGGCTCTCTACTTTTTCATATTAAACATTTTTAGTTACAAATTTCTTTAGTCTAGTAGAAAAAAAATTGTTAAGATACTGATTTTCACCTACATTTTTCGCATCTCCCATTATTGTTTGTCCAACTTCCATTTGAGTTGCAGTACGAAACATTATCGCCTATAGCCAAATACCCATCTTCACATGTCAGATGTGCTTCAGATCCGTCTATAATCCCGAATGCGTTCCAAACTCCATTCTCCACATCAGGAACCTCGTCACATACTACAATGACAATATACTTATTTATGTTTTCTAAGAATGAATGTAATATTTCTATTTTGTTTCATGTGTCATAAGTTCTAATCACAGGAAAATGGCTATATAAATTCGAGTGGTGAAATAAAACTAGCACTTAGATTGAGCAAAACTACTTTAACGTGAAACAGTTGTTTCTTAATCCAAAGAAAGACATGTGATCTGAATTATGCTGTTTAAAATTTAAATGTAATTATACCATGCATATACATTCACGGAAAATAATTTTGAAATAAGAAATTTGAGACCTTTTCTTCAGAACAACTCTTTAGCGGATACTTTTCAATATTACTCCTGCAACACATTCTATAAAATCAAACAATAAGAAATAGGAATTTGTTCGCATTTTTCGTTTTCTTAAATACTGATCATATCCTTATTGAATTACATCCGCTAAAACAAGCAATTTTATATCTTATTTAATCTTAGTGAAAACCTACATTTTTCGCAACTTCCATTGATCTTTGTCCAACTACCATTGGTGTTACAATAAGATACGTTATCACCTACGGCCAGATATCCATCTTCACATGTTAGTTGTGCTTCAGACCCGGCGATAATACCAGATGCGTTCCATAATCCATTCTTCACGTCGGGAACATTTTCGCACACTATGCATGAAACAAACTTTACTTTTACTATGTGCAGTAATTCATAATTTTAAATCCCGTTTCGTTTGTATAACAAACATATTACTAACTGCTACTAAAAATTGTATCTTGCACTGTGAAAAGTATAAAATGCAAATTGAATAAATTGAATATAATGCTATCGTATTATTTTCAATATACAGCCTATTTTATCCCTTTTCATAAAGTGGTAGGCATTTGACTATTTGCTACTATTACCATACCAATTTTATTTTTACATTTTTATTCCATTGTCCGTCCAAAGTCAGGACAGTTATAATGAGTGGTCAATATTTTTTGTTTTTTTAGATCTTTCATTGACTTGCTTGGCTCTCTACTTTTTCATATGAAACATTTTAGTTACAAATTTCTTTAGTCTAGTAGAAAAAAAATTGTTAAGATACTGATTTTCACCTACATTTTTCGCATCTCCCATTATTGTTTGTCCAACTTCCATTTGAGTTGCAGTACGAAACATTATCGCCTATAGCCAAATACCCATCTTCACATGTCAGATGTGCTTCAGATCCGTCTATAATCCCGAATGCGTTCCAAACTCCATTCTCCACATCAGGAACCTCGTCACATACTACAATGACAATATACTTATTTATGTTTTCTAAGAATGAATGTAATATTTCTATTTGTTTCATGTGTCTTAAGTTCTAATCACAGGAAAATGGCTATATAAATTCGAGAGGTGAAATAAAACTAGCACTTAGATTGAGCAAAACTACTTTAACGTGAAACACTTGATTCTTAATTCAAAGAAAGACATGTGATCTGAATTATGCTGTTTAAAATTTAAGTGTAATTATACCATGCATATACATTCACGGAAAATAATTTTGAAATAAGAAATTTGAGAGCTTTTCTTCAGAACAACTCTTTAGCGGATAATTTTCAATATTACTCCTGCAACACATTCTATAAAATCAAACAATAAGAAATAGGATTTGTTCGCATGTTTCGTTTTCTTAAATACTGATCATATCCTTATTGAATTACATCCGATACAAGCAATTTTCATATCTTTTTTCAACTTAGTGAAAACCTACATTTTTCGCAACTTCCATTGATCTTTGTCCAACTACCATTGGTGTTACAATAAGATACGTTATCACCTACGGCCAGATATCCATCTTCACATGTTAGTTGTGCTTCAGACCCGGCGATAATACCAGATGCGTTCCATAATCCATTCTTCACGTCGGGAACATTTTCGCACACTATGTATGAAACAAACTTTACTTTTACTATGTGCAGTAATTCATAATTTTAAATCCGTTTTGTTTGTATAACAAACATATTACTAACTGCTACTAAAAATTGTATCTTGCACTGTGAAAAGTATAAAATGCAAATTGAATAAATTGAATATAATGCTATCGTATTATTTCAATATACAGCCTATTTTATCCCTTTTTCATAAAGTGGTAGGCATTTGACTATTTGCTACTATTACCATACCAATTTTATTTTTACATTTTATTCCATTGTCCGTCCAAAGTCAGGACAGTTATAATGAGTGGTCAATATTTTTTGTTTTTTAGATCTTTCATTGACTTGCTTGGCTCTCTACTTTTTCATATGAAACATTTTTAGTTACAAATTTCTTTAGTCTAGTAGAAAAAAAATTGTTAAGATACTGATTTTCACCTACATTTTCGCATCTCCCATTATTGTTTGTCCAACTTCCATTTGAGTTGCAGTACGAAACATTATCGCCTATAGCCAAATACCCATCTTCACATGTCAGATGTGCTTCAGATCCGTCTATAATCCCGAATGCGTTCCAAACTCCATTCTCCACATCAGGAACCTCGTCACATACTACAATGACAATATACTTATTATGTTTTCTAAGAATGAATGTAATATTTCTATTTTGTTTCATGTGTCTTAAGTTCTAATCACAGGAAAATGGCTATATAAATTCGAGAGGTGAAATAAAACTAGCACTTAGATTGAGCAAAACTACTTTAACGTGAAACACTTGATTCTTAATTCAAAGAAAGACATGTGATCTGAATTATGCTGTTTAAAATTTAAGTGTAATTATACCATGCATATACATTCACGGAAAATAATTTTGAAATAAGAAATTTGAGAGCTTTTTCTTCAGAACAACTCTTTAGCGGATAATTTTCAATATTACTCCTGCAACACATTCTATAAAATCAAACAATAAGAAATAGGAATTTGTTCGCATGTTTCGTTTTCTTAAATACTGATCATATCCTTATTGAATTACATCCGATACAAGCAATTTTCATATCTTTTTTCAACTTAGTGAAAACCTACATTTTTCGCAACTTCCATTGATCTTTGTCCAACTACCATTGGTGTTACAATAAGATACGTTATCACCTACGGCCAGATATCCATCTTCACATGTTAGTTGTGCTTCAGACCCGGCGATAATACCAGATGCGTTCCATAATCCATTCTTCACGTCGGGAACATTTTCGCACACTATGTATGAAAACAAACTTTACTTTTACTATGTGCAGTAATTCATAATTTTAAATCCCGTTTTGTTTGTATAACAAACATATTACTAACTGCTACTAAAAATTGTATCTTGCACTGTGAAAAGTATAAAATGCAAATTGAATAAATTGAATATAATGCTATCGTATATTTTCAATATACAGCCTATTTTATCCCTTTTTCATAAAGTGGTAGGCATTTGACTATTTGCTACTATTACCATACCAATTTTATTTTTACATTTTATTCCATTGTCCGTCCAAAGTCAGGACAGTTATAATGAGTGGTCAATATTTTTTGTTTTTTTAGATCTTTCATTGACTTGCTTGGCTCTCTACTTTTTCATATGAAACATTTTTAGTTACAAATTTCTTTAGTCTAGTAGAAAAAAAATTGTTAAGATACTGATTTTCACCTACATTTTCGCATCTCCCATTATGTTTGTCCAACTTCCATTTGAGTGCAGTACGAAACATTATCGCCTATAGCCAAATACCCATCTTCACATGTCAGATGTGCTTCAGATCCGTCTATAATCCCGAATGCGTTCCAAACTCCATTCTCCACATCAGGAACCTCGTCACATACTACAATGACAATATACTTATTTATGTTTTCTAAGAATGAATGTAATATTTCTATTTTGTTTCATGTGTCTTAAGTTCTAATCACAGGAAAATGGCTATATAAATTCGAGAGGTGAAATAAAACTAGCACTTAGATTGAGCAAAACTACTTTAACGTGAAACACTTGATTCTTAATTCAAAGAAAGACATGTGATCTGAATTATGCGTTTAAAATTTAAGTGTAATTATACCATGCATATACATTCACGGAAAATAATTTTGAAATAAGAAATTTGAGAGCTTTTCTTCAGAACAACTCTTTAGCGGATAATTTTCAATATTACTCCTGCAACACATTCTATAAAATCAAACAATAAGAAATAGGAATTTGTTCGCATGTTTCGTTTTCTTAAATACTGATCATATCCTTATTGAATTACATCCGATACAAGCAATTTTCATATCTTTTTTCAACTTAGTGAAAACCTACATTTTTCGCAACTTCCATTGATCTTTGTCCAACTACCATTGGTGTTACAATAAGATACGTTATCACCTACGGCCAGATATCCATCTTCACATGTTAGTTGTGCTTCAGACCCGGAGATAATACCAGATGCGTTCCATAATCCATTCTTCACGTCGGGAACATTTTCGCACACTATGTATGAAACAAACTTTACTTTTACTATGTGCAGTAATTCATAATTTTAAATCCCGTTTTGTTTGTATAACAAACATATTACTAACTGCTACTAAAAATTGTATCTTGCACTGTGAAAAGTATAAAATGCAAATTGAATAAATTGAATATAATGCTATCGTATTATTTTCAATATACAGCCTATTTTATCCTTTTTCATAAAGTGGTAGGCATTTGACTATTTGCTACTATTACCATACCAATTTCATTTTACATTTTATTCCATTGTCCGTCCAAAGTCAGGACAGTTATAATGAGTGGTCAATATTTTTTTGTTTTTTTAGATCTTTCATTGACTTGCTTGGCTCTCTACTTTTTCATATGAAACATTTTTAGTTACAAATTTCTTTAGTCTAGTAGAAAAAAATTGATAAGATACTGATTTTCACCTACGTTTTCGCATCTCCCATTATTGTTTGTCCAACTTCCATTTGAGTTGCAGTACGAAACATTATCGCCTATAGCCAAATACCCATCTTCACATGTCAGATGTGCTTCAGATCCGTCTATAATCCGAATGCGTTCCAAACTCCATTCTCCACATCAGGAACCTCGTCACATACTACAATGACAATATACTTATTTATGTTTTCTAAGAATGAATGTAATATTTCTATTTTGTTTCATGTGTCTTAAGTTCTAATCACAGGAACATGGCTATATAAATTCGAGAGGTGAAATAAAACTAGCACTTAGATTGAGCAAACTACTTTAACGTGAAACACTTGATTCTTAATTCAAGAAAGACATGTGATCTGAATTATGCTGTTTAAAATTTAAGTGTAATTATACCATGCATATACATTCACGGAAAATAATTTTGAAATAAGAAATTGAGAGCTTTCTTCAGAACAACTCTTTGCGGATAATTTTCAATATTACTCCTGCAACACATTCTATAAAATCAAACAATAAGAAATAGGAATTTGTTCGCATGTTTCGTTTTCTTAAATACTGATCATATCCTTATTGAATTACATCCGATACAAGCATTTTCATATCTTTTTTCAACTAGTGAAAACCTACATTTTTCGCAACTTCCATTGATCTTTGTCCAACTACCATTGGTGTTACAATAAGATACGTTATCACCTACGGCCAGATATCCATCTTCACATGTTAGTTGTGCTTCAGACCCGGCGATAATACCAGATGCGTTCCATAATCCATTCTTCACGTCGGGAACATTTTCGCACACTATGTATGAAACAAACTTTACTTTACTATGTGCAGTAATTCATAATTTTAAATCCTGTTTCGTTTGTATACAAACATATTACTAACTGTTACTAAAAATTGTATCTTGCACTGTGAAAAGTATAAATGCAAATTGAATAAATTGAATATAATGCTATCGTATATTTTCAAATATACAGCCTATTTTATCCATTTTCATAAAGTGGTAGGCATTTGACTATTTGCTACTATACCATACCAATTTATTTTTACATTTTATTCCATTGTCCGTCCAAAGTCAGGACAGTATAATGAGTGGTCAATATTTTTTTGTTTTTTTAGATCTTTCATTGATTGCTTGGCTCTCTACTTTTTCATGAAACATTTTTAGTTACAAATTCTTTAGTCTAGTAGAAAAAAAATTGTTAAGATACTGATTTTCACCTACATTTTTCGCATCTCATTATTGTTTGTCCAAACTTCCATTGAGTTGCAGTACGAAACATTATCGCCTATAGCCAATACCCCATCTTCACATGTCAGATGTGCTTCAGATCCGTCTATAATCCCGAATGCGTTCCAAACTCCATTCTCCACATCAGGAACCTCGTCACATACTACAAGGACAAATATACTTATTTGTTTCTAAGAATGAATGTAATTTCTATTTTGTTTCATGTGTCTTAAGTTCTAATCACAGGAAAATGGCTATATAAATTCGAGAGGTGAAATAAAACTAGCACTTAGATTGAGCAAAACTACCTTAACGTGAAACACTTGATTCTTTAATTCAAAGAAAGACATGTGATCTGAATTATGGTTTTAAAATTTAAGTGTAATTATACCATGCATATAATTCACGGAAAATAATTTTGAAATAAGAAATTTGAGAGCTTTTCTTCAGAACAACTCTTTAGCGGATAATTTTCAATATTACCCTGCAAAACATTCTATAAAATCAAACAATAAGAAATAGGAATTTGTTCGCATGTTTCGTTTTCTTAAATACTGATCATATCCTTATTGAATTACATCCGATACAAGCAATTTTCATATTTTTTCAACTTAGTGAAAACCTACATTTTTCGCAACTTCCATTGATCTTGTCCAAACTACCATTGGTGTACAATAAGATACGTATCACCTACGGCCAGATAATCCATCTTCACATGTTAGTTGTGCTTCAGACCCGGGAGATAATACCAGATGCGTTCCATAATCCATTCTTCACGTCGGGAACATTTTCCGCACACTATGTATGAAACCAAACTTTACTTTTACTATGGCAGTAATCATAATTTTAAAATCCGTTTTGTGTATAACAAACATATTACTAACTGCTACTAAAAATTGTATCTTGCACTGTGAAAAGTATAAAATGCAAATTGAATAAATTGAATATAATGCTATCGTATTATTTTCAATATACAGCTATTTTATCCCTTTTTCATAAAGTGGTAGGCATTTGACTATTTGCTACTATTACCATACAATTCATTTTACATTTTTATTCCATTGTCCGTCCAAAAGTCAGGACAGTATAATGAGTGGTCAATATTTTTTGTTTTTTTAGATCTTTCATTGACTTGCTTGGCTCTTACTTTTTCATATGAAACATTTTTAGTTACAAATTTCTTTAGTCTAGTAGAAAAAAATTGTTAAGATACTGATTTTCCTACATTTTCGCATCTCCCATTATTGTTTGTCCAACTTCCATTTGAGTTGCAGTACGAAACATTATCGCCTATAGCCAAAACCCATCTCACATGTCAGATGTGCTTCAGATCGTCTATAATCCCGAATGCGTTCCAAACTCCATTCTCCACATCAGGAACCTCGTCACATACTACAATGACAATATATTATTATGTTTTCTAAGAATGAATGTATATTTCTATTTGTTTCATGTGTCTTAAGTTCTAATCACAGGAAAATGGCTATATAAATTCGAGAGGTGAAAATAAAACTAGCACTTAGATTGAGCAAAACTACTTTAACGTGAAACACTTGATTCTTAATTCAAAGAAAGACATGTGATCTGAATTATGCTGTTTAAAATTTAAGTGTAATTATACCATGCATATACATTCACGGAAAATAATTTTGAAATAAGAAATTTGAGAGCTTTTCTCAGAACAACTCTTTGCGGATAATTTCAATATTACTCCTGCAAAACATTCTATAAAAATCAAACAATAAGAAATAGGGAATTTGTTCGCATGTTTCGTTTTCTTAATACTGATCATATCCTTATTGAATTACATCCGATACAAGCAATTTTCATACTTTTTTCAACTTAGTGAAAACATACATTTTTCGCAACTTCCATTGATCTTTGTCCAACTACCATTGGTGTTACAATAAGATACGTTAATCACCTACGGCCAGATATCCATCTTCACATGTTAGTTGTGCTTCAGACCCGGCGATAATACCAGATGCGTTCCATAATCCATCTTCACGTCGGGAACATTTTCGCACCACTATGTATGAAAAAAAACTTACTTTTACTATGTGCAGTAATTCATAATTTTAATCCTGTTTCGTTTGGTATAACAAACATATACTAACTGTTACTAAAAATTGTATCTTGCACTGTGAAAAGTATAAAATGCAAATTGAATAAAATTGAATATAATATGCTATCGTTTTATTTTCAACATACAGCCTATTTTATCCCTTTTCATAAAGTGGTAGGCATTTGACTATTTGTACTATTACCATACCAATTTTTTTTACATTTTTATTCCATTGTCCGTCCAAAGTCAGGACGTCATAATGAGTGTTCAATATGTTTTTTGTTTTTCTGATCTTCATTGACTTGCTAGGCTCTCTATTTTTCATATTAAACATTTTTTAGTTACAAATTTCTTAGTCTAGTAGAAAAAAAATTGTTAAGATACTGATTTTCACCTACTTTTTCGCATCTCCCATTATTGTTGTCCAACTTCCATTGAGTTGCAGTACGAAACATTATAGCCTATAGCCAAATACCCATCTTCACATGTCAGATGTGCTTCAGATCCGTCTATAATCCCGAATGCGTTCCAAATCCCATTCTCCACATCAGGAACCTCGTCACATACTCAATGACAATATACTTATTTATGTTTTCTAAAGAATGAATGTAATATTTCTATTTTGTTTCATGTGTCTTAAGTCTAATCACAGGAAAATGGCTATATAAAATTCGAGAGTGTGAAATAAAACTAGCACTAGATTGAGCAAAACTACTTTAACGTGAAACAGTTGTTTCTTAATCAAAGAAAGAACATGTGATCTGATTATGCTGTTTAAAATTTAAGTGTAATTATACCATGCATATACATTCACGGAAAATAATTTTGAAATAAGAAATTTGAGACTTTTCTTCAGAACAACTCTTTAGCGGATACTTTTCAATATTACTCCTGCAACACATTCTATAAAATCAAACAATAAGAAAATAGGAATTTGTTCGCATGTTTCGTTTTCTAAATACTGATCATATCCGTATGAACTTAATCCGAACAAGCAATTTCATATCTTTTTTAAACTTAGTGAAAACCTACATTTTTCGCAACTTCCATGATCTTTGTCCAACTACCATTGGTGTTACAATAGATACGTTATCACTACGGCCAGATATCCATATTCAACATGTTAGTTGTGCTTCAGACCGCGATAATACCAGATGCGTTCCATAATCCATCTTCACGTCGGAACATTTTCGCACACTATGTATGAAACAAACTTTACTTACTATGTGCAGTAATTCATAATTTTAAATCACCGTTTCGTTTGTATACAAACATATTATAACTGTTACTAAAATTGTATCTTGCACTGTGAAAAGTATAAAATGCAAATGAATAAATTGAATATAATGCTATCGTATTTTCAATATACAGCCTATTTTATCCCTTTTTCATAAAGTGGTAGGCATTTGACTATTTGCTATATTACCATACCAATTTTTTTTACATTTTATTCCATTGTCCGTCCAAAGTCAGGACAGTTATAATGAGTGGTCAATATGTTTTTGTTTTTTAGATCTTCATGACTTGCTTGGCTCTCTACTTTTTCATATAAACATTTTAGTTACAAATTTCTTTAGTCTAGTAGAAAAAAAAATTGTTAAGATACTGATTTTCACCTACATTTTCGATCTCCCATTATTGTTTGTCCAACTTCCATTTGAGTTGCAGTACGAAACATTATCGCCTATAGCCAAATACCCATCTCACATGTCAGATGTGCTTCAGATCCGTCTATAATCCCGAATGCGTTCAAACTCCATTCTCCACATCAGGAACCTCGTCACATACTACAATGACAATATACTTATTTATGTTTTCTAAGAATGAATGTAATATTTCTATTTTGTTTCATGTGTCTTAAGTTCTAATCACAGGAAAATGGCTATATAAATTCGAGAGGTGAAATAAAACTAGCACTTAGATTGAGCAAAACTACTTTAACGTGAAACACTTGATTCTTAATTCAAAGAAAGACATGTGATCTGAATTATGCTGTTTAAAATTTAAGTGTAATTATACCATGCATATACATTCACGGAAAATAATTTTGAAATAAGAAATTTGAGAGCTTTTCTTCAGAACAACTCTTTTGCGGATAATTTTCAATATTACTCCTGCAACACATTCTATAAAATCAAACAATAAGAAATAGGAATTTGTTCGCATGTTTCGTTTTCTTAAATACTGATCATATCCTTATTGAATTACATCCGATACAAGCAATTTTCATATCTTTTTTCAACTTAGTGAAAACCTACATTTTTCGCAACTTCCATTGATCTTTGTCCAACTACCATTGGTGTTACAATAAGATACGTTATCACCTACGGCCAGATATCCATCTTCACATGTTAGTTGTGCTTCAGACCCGGCGATAATACCAGATGCGTTCCATAATCCATTCTTCACGTCGGGAACATTTTCGCACACTATGTATGAAACAAACTTTACTTTTACTATGTGCAGTAGTTCATAATTTTAAATCCTGTTTCGTTTGTTTAACAAACATATTACTAACTGTTACTAAAAAGTGTATCTTGCACTGTGAAAAGTATAAAATGCAAATTGAATAAATTGAATATAATGCTATCGTTTTATTTTCAATATACAGCCTATTTTATCCCTTTTTCATAAAGTGGTAGGCATTTGACTATTTGCTACTATTACCATACCAATTGTTTTTTTTACATTTTTTTCCATTGTCCGTCCAAAGTCAGGACAGTTATAATGAGTGGTCAATATTTTTTTGTTTTTTTAGATCTTTCATTGACTTGCTTGGCTCTCTACTTTTTCATATGAAACATTTTTAGTTACAAATTTCTTTAGTCTAGTAGAAAAAAAATTGTTAAGATACTGATTTTCACCTACATTTTTCGCATCTCCCATTATTGTTTGTCCAACTTCCATTTGAGTTGCAGTACGAAACATTATCGCCTATAGCCAAATACCCATCTTCACATGTCAGATGTGCTTCAGATCCGTCTATAATCCCGAATGCGTTCCAAACTCCATTCTCCACATCAGGAACCTCGTCACATACTACAATGACAATATACTTATTTATGTTTTCTAAGAATGAATGTAATATTTCTATTTTGTTTCATGTGTCTTAAGTTCTAATCACAGGAAAATGGCTATATAAATTCGAGAGGTGAAATAAACTAGCACTTAGATTGAGCAAAACTACTTTAACGTGAAACAGTTTATTCTTAATTCAAAGAAAGACATGTGATCTGAATTATGCTGTTTAAAATTTAAGTGTAATTATACCATGCATGTACATTCACGGAAAATAATTTTGAAATAAGAAATTTGAGACCTTTTCTTCAGAACAACTCTTTAGCGGAACTTTTCAATATTACTCCTGCAACACATTCTATAAAATCAAACAATAAGAAATAGGAATTTGTTCGCATTTTTCGTTTTCTTAATACTGATCATATCCTTATTGAATTACATCCGATACAAGCAATTTTATCTTTTTTTAAACTTAGTGAAAACCTACATTTTTCGCAACTTCCATTGATCTTTGTCCAACTACCATTGGTGTTACAATAAGATACGTTATCACCTACGGCCAGATATTCATCTTCACATGTTAGTTGTGCTTCAGACCCGGCGATAATACCAGATGCGTTCCATAATCCATTCTTCACGTCGGGACATTTTCGCACACTATGTATGAAACAAACTTTACTTTTACTATGTGCAGTATTCATAATTTTAAATCCTGTTTCGTTTGTTTAACAAACATATTACTAACTGTTACTAAAAAGTGTATCTTGCACTGTGAAAAGTATAAAATGCAAATTGAATAAATTGAATATAATGCTATCGTTTTATTTTCAATATACAGCCTATTTTATCCCTTTTTCATAAAGTGGTAGGCATTCGACTATTTGCTACTATTACCATACCAATTGTTTTTTTTACATTTTTTTCCATTGTCCGTCCAAAGTCAGGACAGTTATAATGAGTGGTCAATATTTTTTTGTTTTTTCAGATCTTGCATTGACTTGCTTGGCTCTCTACTTTTTCATATTAAACATTTTTAGTTACAAATTTCTTTCGTCTAGTAGAAAAAAATTTGTTAAGATACTGATTTTCACCTACATTTTTCGCATCTCCCATTATTGTTTGTCCAACTTCCATTTGAGTTGCAGTACGAAACATTATCGCCTATAGCCAAATACCCATCTTCACATGTCAGATGTGCTTCAGATCCGTCTATAATCCCGAATGCGTTCCAAACTCCATTCTCCACATCAGGAATCTCGTCACATACTACAATGACAATATACTTATTTATGTTTTCTAAGAATGAATGTAATATTTCTATTTTGTTTCATGTGTCATAAGTTCTAATCACAGGAAAATGGCTATATAAATTCGAGAGGTGAAATAAAACTAGCACTTAGATTGAGCAAAACTACTTTAACGTTCAACAGTTGTTTCTCAATTCAAAGAAAGACATGTGATCTGAATTATGCTGTTTAAAATTTAAATGTAATTATACCATGCATATACATTTACGGAAAATAATTTTAAAATAAGAAATTTGAGACCTTTTCTTCAGAACAACTCTTTAGCGGATACTTTTCAATATTACTTCTGCAACACATTCTATAAAACTAAACAATAAGAAATAGGAATTTGCTCGCATTTTTCGTTTTCTTAAATACTGATCATATCCTTATTGAATTACATCCGCTAAAACAAGCAATTTTCATATTCTATTTAAACTTAATGAAAATCTACATTTTTCGCAACTTCCATTGATCTTTGTCCAACTACCATTGGTGTTACAATAAGATACGTTATCGCCTACGGCCAGATATCCATCTTCACATGTTAGTTGTGCTTCAGACCCGGCGATAATACCAGATGCGTTCCATAATCCATTCTTCACATCGGGAACATTTTCGCACACTAAGTATGAAACAAACTTTACCTTTACTATGTGAAGTAATTCATAATTTTAAATCCTGTTTCGTTTGTTTAACAAACATATTACTGTTACTAAAAATTGTATCTTGCTCTGTGAAAAGTATAAAATGCAAATTGACTAAATTGAATATAATGCTATCATTTTATTATCAATATACAGCCTATTTTATCTTTTTCTCACAAAGTGGTAGGCATTTGACTATTTGCTTCTACTATCATACCAATTTACATTTTTATTCCACTGTCCGTACAAAGTCAGGAGAGTTATAATCAGTGGTCAATATGTTTTTGTTTTTACAGATCTTGCATTGACTTGCTTTGCTCTCTACTTTTTCATATTAAACATTTTTAGTTACAAATTTCTTTCATCTAGTAGAAAGGATTTGTTAAGATACTGATTGTAACCTACATTTTTCGCATCTCACATTATTGTTTGTCCAACTTCCATTTGAGTTGCAGTACGAAACATTATCGCCTATAGCCAAATACCCATCTTCACATGTCAGATGTGCTTCAGATCCGTCTATAATCCCGAATGCGTTCCAAACTCCATTCTCCACATCAGGAACCTCGTCACATACTACAATGACAATATACTTGTTTATGTTTTCTAAGAATGAATGTAATATTTCTATTTTGTTTCATGTGTCATAAGTTCTAATCACAGGAAAATGGCTATATAAATTCGAGAAGTGAAATAAAACTAGCACTTAGATTGAGCAAAACTACTTTAACGTGAAACAGTTGTTTCTTAATTCAAAGAAAGACATGTGATCTGAATTATGCTGTTTAAAATTTAAATGTAATTATACCATGCATATACATTCACGGAAAATAATTTTGAAATAAGAAATTTGAGAGCTTTTCTTCAGAACAACTCTTTAGCGGATACTTTTCAATATTACTCCTGCAACACATTCTATAAAATCAAACAATAAGAAATAGGAATTTGCTCGCATTTTTCGTTTTCTTAAATACTGATCCTATCCTTATTGAATTACATCCGCTAAAACAAGCAATTTTCATATTCTATTTAAACTTAATGAAAATCTACATTTTTCGCAACTTCCATTGATCTTTGTCCAACTACCATTGGTGTTACAATAAGATACGTTATCGCCTACGGCCAGATATCCATCTTCACATGTTAGTTGTGCTTCAGACCCGGCGATAATACCAGATGCGTTCCATAATCCATTCTTCACATCGGGAACATTTTCGCACACTAAGTATGAAACAAACATTTACTTTTACTATGTGCAGTAATTCATAATTTTAAATCCCGTTTCGTTTGATTAACAAACATATTACTGTTACTAAAAATTGTATCTTGCTCTGTGAAAAGTATAAAATGCAAATTGAATAAATTGAATATAATGCTATCATTTTATTATCAATATACAGCCTATTTTATCTTTTTCTCACAAAGTGGTAGGCATTTGACTATTTGCTACTATTATCATACCAATTTACATTTTCATTCCACTGTCCGTACAAAGTCAGGAGAGTTATAATCAGTGGTCAATATGTTTTTGTTTTTACAGATCTTGCATTGACTTGCTTGGCTCTCTACTTTTTCATATTAAACATTTTTTAGTTACAAATTTTTTTCATCTAGTAGAAAGGATTTGTTAAGATACTGATTTTAACCTACATTTTTCGCATCTCACATTATTGTTTGTCCAACTTCCATTTGAGTTGCAGTACGAAACATTATCGCCTATAGCCAAATACCCATCTTCACATGTCAGATGTGCTTCAGATCCGTCTATAATCCCGAATGCGTTCCAAACTCCATTCTCCACATCAGGAACCTCGTCACATACTACAATGACAATATACTTATTTATGTTTTCTAAGAATGAATGTAATATTTCTATTTTGTTTCATGTGTCTTAAGTTCTAATCACAGGAAAATGGCTATATAAATTCGAGAGGTGAAATAAAACTAGCACTTAGATTGAGCAAAACTACTTTAACGTGAAACAGTTGATTCTTAATTCAAAGAAAGACATGTGATCTGAATTATGCTGTTTAAAATTTAAGTGTTATTATACCATGCATATACATTCACGGAAAATAATTTCGAAATAAGAAATTTGAGACCTTTTCTTCAGAACAACTCTTTAGCGGATACTTTTCAATATTACTCCTGCAACACATTCTATAAAATCAAACAATAAGAAATAGGAATTTGTTCGCATTTTTCGTTTTCTTAAATACTGATCATATCTTTATTGAATTTCATCCGATACAAGCTATTTTCATATCTTTTTTAAACTTAGTGAAAACCTACATTTTTCGCAACTTCCATTGATCTTTGTCCAACTACCATTGGTGTTACAATAAGATACGTTATCACCTACGGCCAGATATCCATCTTCACATGTTAGTTGTGCTTCAGACCCGGCGATAATACCAGATGCGTTCCATAATCCATTCTTCACGTCGGGAACATTTTCGCACACTATGTATGAAACAAACTTTACTTTTACTATGTGCAGTAATTCATAATTTTAAATCCCGTTTCGTTTGTATAACAAACATATTACTAACTGTTACTAAAAATTGTATCTTGCACTGTGAAAAGTATAAAATGCAAATTGAATAAATTGAATATAATGCTATCGTTTTATTTTCAACATACAGCCTATTTTATCCCTTTTTCATAAAGTGGTAGGCATTTGACTATTTGCTACTATTACCATACCAATTTTTTTTTACATTTTTATTCCATTGTCCGTCCAAAGTCAGGACAGTCATAATGAGTGTTCAATATGTTTTTGTTTTTTTCTGATCTTGCATTGACTTGCTTGGCTCTCTACTTTTTCATATTAAACATTTTTAGTTACAAATTTCTTTAGTCTAGTAGAAAAAAAATTGTTAAGATACTGATTTTCACCTACATTTTTCGCATCTCCCATTATTGTTTGTCCAACTTCCATTTGAGTTGCAGTACGAAACATTATCGCCTATAGCCAAATACCCATCTTCACATGTCAGATGTGCTTCAGATCCGTCTATAATCCCGAATGCGTTCCAAACTCCATTCTCCACATCAGGAACCTCGTCACATACTACAATGACAATATACTTATTTATGTTTTCTAAGAATGAATGTAATATTTCTATTTTGTTTCATGTGTCTTAAGTTCTAATCACAGGAAAATGGCTATATAAATTCGAGAGGTGAAATAAAACTAGCACTTAGATTGAGCAAAACTACTTTAACGTGAAACAGTTTATTCTTAATTCAAAGAAAGATATGTGATCTGAATTATGCTGTTTAAAATTTAAGTGTAATTATACCATGCATGTACATTCACGGAAAATAATTTTGAAATAAGAAATTTGAGACCTTTTCTTCAGAACAACTCTTTAGCGGATACTTTTCAATATTACTCCTGCAACACATTCTATAAAATCAAACAATAAGAAATAGGAATTTGTTCGCATTTTTCGTTTTCTTTAATACTGATCATATCCTTATTGAATTACATCCGATACAAGCAATTTTCATATCTTTTTTAAACTTAGTGAAAACCTACATTTTTCGCAACTTCCATTGATCTTTGTCCAACTACCATTGGTGTTACAATAAGATACGTTATCACCTACGGCCAGATATTCATCTTCACATGTTAGTTGTGCTTCAGACCCGGCGATAATACCAGATGCGTTCCATAATCCATTCTTCACGTCGGGGACATTTTCGCACACTAAGTATGAAACAAACATTTACTTTTACTATGTGCAGTAATTCATAATTTAAAAACTCGTTTCGTTTGTTTAACAAACATATTACTAACTGTTACTAAAAATTGTGTCTTGCTCTGTTAAAGTATAAAATGCAAATTGACTCAATTGAATATAATGTTTTCGTTTTATTTTCAATATACAGCCTATTTTATTCCTTTTTCATAAAGTGGTAGGCATTTGACTATTTGCTATTATTACCATACCATTTTTTTTTTTACATTTTAATTCCATTGTCCGTCCAAAGTCAGGACAGTTATAATGAGTGGTCAATATGTTTTTGTTTTCTCAGATCTTGCATTGACTTGCTTTGCTCTCTACTTTTTCATATTAAATATTTTTTAGTTACAAATTTCTTTCATCTAGTAGAAAGGATTTGTTAAGATACTGATTTTCACCTACATTTTTCGCATCTCACATTATTGTTTGTCCAACTTCCATTTGAGTTGCAGTACGAAACATTATCGCCTATAGCCAAATACCCATCTTCACATGTCAGATGTGCTTCAGATCCGTCTATAATCCCGAATGCGTTCCAAACTCCATTCTCCACATCAGGAACCTCGTCACATACTACAATGACAATATACTTATTTATGTTTTCTAAGAATGAATGTAATATTTCTATTTGTTTCATGTGTCTTAAGTTCTAATCACAGGAAAATGGCTATATAAATTCGAGAGGTGAAATAAAACTAGCACTTAGATTGAGCAAAACTACTTTAACGTGAAACAGTTTATTCTTAATTCAAAGAAAGATATGTGATCTGAATTATGCTGTTTAAAATTTAAGTGTAATTATACCATGCATGTACATTCACGGAAAATAATTTTGAAATAAGAAATTTGAGACCTTTTCTTCAGAACAACTCTTTAGCGGATACTTTTCAATTACTCCTGCAACACATTCTATAAAATCAAACAATAAGAAATAGGAATTTGTTCGCATTTTTCGTTTTCTTTAATACTGATCATATCCTTATTGAATTACATCCGATACAAGCAATTTTCTTATCTTTTTTAAACTTAGTGAAAACCTACATTTTTCGCAACTTCCATTGATCTTTGTCCAACTACCATTGGTGTTACAATAAGATACGTTATCACCTACGGCCAGATATTCATCTTCACATGTTAGTTGTGCTTCAGACCCGGCGATAATACCAGATGCGTTCCATAATCCATTCTTCACGTCGGGGACATTTTCGCACACTAAGTATGAAACAAACATTTACTTTTACTATGTGCAGTAATTCATAATTTAAAAACTCGTTTCGTTTGTTTAACAAACATATTACTAACTGTTACTAAAAATTGTGTCTTGCTCTGTTAAAAGTATAAAATGCAAATTGACTCAATTGAATATAATGTTTTCGTTTTATTTTCAATATACAGCCTATTTTATTCCTTTTTCATAAAGTGGTAGGCATTTGACTATTTGCTATTATTACCATACCATTTTTTTTTTTTACATTTTTAATTCCATTGTCCGTCCAAAGTCAGGACAGTTATAATGAGTGGTCAATATGTTTTTGTTTTCTCAGATCTTGCATTGACTTGCTTTGCTCTCTACTTTTTCATATTAAATATTTTTTAGTTACAAATTTCTTTCATCTAGTAGAAAGGATTTGTTAAGATACTGATTTTCACCTACATTTTTCGCATCTCACATTATTGTTTGTCCAACTTCCATTTGAGTTGCAGTACGAAACATTATCGCCTATAGCCAAATACCCATCTTCACATGTCAGATGTGCTTCAGATCCGTCTATAATCCCGAATGCGTTCCAAACTCCATTCTCCACATCAGGAACCTCGTCACATACTACAATGACAATATACTTATTTATGTTTTCTAAGAATGAATGTAATATTTCTATTTTGTTTCATGGGTTTTAAGTTCTAATCACAGGAAAATGGCTATATAAATTCGAGAAGTGGATAAAAATAGCACTTAGATTGAGCAAAACTACTTTAACGTTCAACAGTTGTTTCTTAATTCAAAGAAAGACATGTGATCTGAATTATGCTGTTTAAAATTTAAATGTAAGTATACCATGCATATACATTCACGGAAAATAATTTTAAAATAAGAAATTTGAGACCTTTTCTTCAGAACAACTCTTTTCCGGATACTTTTTGAATATTACTCCTGTAACACATTCTATAAAATCAAACAATAAGAAGTAGGAATTTGTTCGCATTTTTCGTTTTCTTAAATACTGATCCTATCCTTATTGAATTACATCCGCTAAAACAAGCAATTTTCATATCTTATTTAATCTTAGTGAAAACCTACATTTTTCGCAACTTCCATTAATCTTTGTCCAACTACCATTGGTGTTACAATAAGATACGTTATCACCTACGGCCAGATATCCATCTTCACATGTTAGTTGTGCTTCAGACCCGGCGATAATACCAGATGCGTTCCATAATCCATTCTTCACGTCGGGAACATTTTCGCACACTATGTATGAAACAAACTTTACTTTTACTATGTGCAGTAATTCATAATTTTAAATCCCGTTTCGTTTGTATAACAAACATATTACTAACTGTTACTAAAAATTGTATCTTGCACTGTGAAAAGTATAAAATGCAAATTGACTAAATTGAATATAATGCTATCATTTTATTATCAATATACAGCCTATTTTATCTTTTTCTCACAAAGTGGTAGGCATTTGACTATTTGCTTCTATTATCATACCAATTTACATTTTTATTCCACTGTCCGTACAAAGTCAGGAGAGTTATAATCAGTGGTCAATATGTTTTTGTTTTTACAGATCTTGCATTGACTTGCTTGGCTCTCTACTTTTTCATATTAAACATTTTTTAGTTACAAATTTCTTTCATCTAGTAGAAAGGATTTGTTAAGATACTGATTTTAACCTACATTTTACGCATCTCACATTATTGTTTGTCCAACTTCCATTTGAGTTGCAGTACGAAACATTATCGCCTATAGCCAAATACCCATCTTCACATGTCAGATGTGCTTCAGATCCGTCTATAATCCCGAATGCGTTCCAAACTCCGTTCTCCACATCAGGAATCTCGTCACATACTACAATGACAATATACTTATTTATGTTTTCTAAGAATGAATGTAATACTTCTATTTTGTTTCATGTGTTTTAAGTTCTAATCACAGGAAAATGGCTATATAAATTCGAGAAGTGAAATAAAACTAGCACTTAGATTGAGCAAAACTACTTTAACGTTAAACAGTTGTTTCTCAATTCAAAGTAAGACATGTGATCCGAATTATGCTGTTTAAAATTTAAATGTAATTATACCATGCATATACATTCACGGAAAATAATTTCGAAATAAGAAATTTGAGACCTTTTCTTAAGAACAACTCTTTAGCAGATACTTTTCAGTATTACTCCTGCAATACATTCTATAAAATCTAACAATAAGAAATTGTAATTTGCTCGCATTTTTCGTTTTTCTTAGATACTGATCCTTTCCTTATTGAATTACATTCGCTAAAACAAGCAATATTCATATCCTATTTAAACTTAGTGAAAATCTACATTTTTCGCAACGTCCATTCATCTTTGTCCAACTGCCATTGGTGTTACAATAAGATACGTTATCGCCTACGGTCAGATATCCATCTTCACATGTTAGTTGTGCTTCAGAACCGGCAATACTACCAGATGCGTTCCATAATCCATTCTTCACATCGGGAACATTTTCGCACACTATGTATTAAACAAAGATTTACTTTTACTGTGTGCAGTAATTCATAACTTTAAATAAGATTCCAAAAGAAACGCATTACTAATTTTAACAAATAATCATCTCTTCCATTTCTGGCCATGTCTCGAGACAGGGTTTTCTGCCATGTGAGATAAAGAAAATCTCTAACAATATCAAAATCGGGATGAGAAAGATTCCAGTCGAGTGGTCAGATATTTTCATTTCTAAAATAAAAAAAAAATGGAATTTCCTTATCTCGGTCTGAAACGAGACATTAATTATTTTTGTCGTATATGGATTCTAGTTGTAGCATGAAGGCATTGAAATTTCCCTCTACATAGCAAATATTTTGCCAGCGGATGAATACATTTATGACGTAATGCTGTAACGTCATCAATAACGTGTTGCTCAAAGCAGAAATGTAGATCTACGCGATAATAAATAGCAACAAAATATATTTTCTTTTGATACACTCATTGGTCAAAATTAAAAATGTTATAACAAGTACTAATAATAAAATAGAATTAAAAATTATAGAAATATTAGGGAAAAAGTTCTAATATGTTATGATATCCCTCGTATCAGCAATCACGTCACTCACTAATCTTGAAAAAGTAGTCCCCGTTGAAATGATACATACACGTGCGATATAGATATAGAAACATATCGTACCACCTATGTTGTTAGATTTATCTGTCACATATGCGAGAAACGAAAGAAGTATATAAAAAGAAAATGTATTTTGTTGTTATTTATCATCGCGTATGTTCACATTTTTGAGCTACACGTTATTGGTGACGTTACAGATTTACGAATACACGTATTCATCCCCTTGCAAAATCTTTGCTTTGTAGTAGCAAATTTCAATGATTTTAGGCTACAACAGTAGATTCTATATGCGAGAAAAATAATCAATAATAAATCTCGTGGTCAGATAATTTTATTTAAAACTAGGTGGAGCCTCGTTTGACCACTCGACTGGAATTTCCTTTTCTCGATATAGATTCATTTTTTCTAACATGACCACGTGATCTTTAGTGTTCACAGTTTACAAAGTATGTATAAACTAAAATTACTCTTATCGTTGATCATGTTTATTTTCAAGTAGAACGTTGATATATTTTGAAAGTTAGATATTTTAAATATGGCGTCGATGTCTAAGTAAATCGTATTTGAAGCTAAATATTGGCATTAAAATGGGAGAAATAAAAAGCAAACATACTAATCCATGTCCGAATCACAATCCAGAAGCAAAGTAAAAACTTTGGAACTGACACGTTAGGTTAGACACGCGAACTTCCACCAGGGAAGTGAGGCCGGGTGCTCCGGAAGGGCAAGCAAAAGAATCTATTATGAATCTATCCATGAAAGATAGCAAAATCTCTCCCGATGGGTTGAACATTTCTGGTTAGACTGAAATGATAAACCCCTCGGGTGAGATTTTCCAATCGTACATGGGTAATCATAGTGGATTCTTATAATCTGGCTTCCTGAAAACAAGTAAAATTCAATATAGAATTTCATGATTTCGTTTTCAAAACACAACATATTTTATCCATTAAGTAATATTTTATTTCCTGATACTATAACAAAGCCATTTTACATTTTATTCCATTGTTCGTCCAAAGGCGGGACACTTATAACCAGTGGTCAAAATGTATTTGTAATTTCTATTATTGTCTTATTGGTTAATTTTCGCCAAGTACATATTTCTCTAATTTGTTAGATATTGTTAAAACTTACATTTTTCGCATCTCCCATCATTGTTTGTCCATCTCCAATTTGAGTTGCAGTATGAAACGTTATTGCCTATGGCCAGATATCCATTTTCACACACGAGTTGTGCTTGAGATCCTATGTTATATCCCGTTGCTCTCCATATTCCATTCTGCACATCGGAAACATTTCCGCAAACTATGTATAAAATATCAAATAAACATTTACTGTTACTGTGTGTAGTAATATCTTCGGCTATTTTCTTTTTAAGGGAATCCGACAAAATTTCAATTGGACTCGTATCAGAAGAATTTTCAGGCAAGTCAAGGATAGAAATGTTCATTGTTTTTAGAAACCACTTAGACGATTTAGTTGTATAAGCAGGAGCAATACTTTATGAAAGATGAATTGTGTTTTTGGGGAAAACGAAACATTCACACTGATTTTTTAAAGTGTTTATTAATTTTTGGTAGCCTAGACTATTTAAGGTTTCAGTAACCTTCTTTTGTACACTTACGCCATTATATGACATAAACATGAACTTTAGCAAGATTTTTAACTGTGAATTGCGTACAAGAACTTGGGAAGACGTCTATTCCTGAATCGTTTTCTGTTGTTGTTAGGGTTAGGGTTAGTAAGTATCCAAAGAAAGTTTGAAATAGTCAATAGAGCTTTTGCAGTCTAAAAAGCACTGGTGTCAAATCAAGAAATCACAATGTCAAAATTTGCAATCGAATAAACCACTTCTATATGAAATATAGATTGAAAGCGAAATACTTACAAATGAGAATAGGAGGCTGTAATTTTACCAAAATATAGCGATCAAAACCTTGATCATCCGTGGTTTGATTGGATTTGTTCGTCTAGTGTTTTACATCGGTTTTTAGTGTAATATTGAAGGCTTGCTCAAGTCAGAATTATTCAACAGAGCAATATCTTAAAAAACGCTGGTGTCAGCATAAGAAACCAGAATGTCAACATTTGCATACTTCCCCATCGTGTTAGAGCTGTTATTCAAGCAAGAAGTGCTTCTACACAGTGTTTCAAGTTGTTTTGGATGTTGCCAAGTCAATAGTATTCCATCGGTTATCAAGGAGTGTTTTGCACGCTCAGGCTGACGAATGTAGGAGATCATCAATTAACACATCTGATACTAGTAATATTAAACTACTGTACCTTTCTCAGTAATATCGAAGACAAATTTTCCTGCGGTGTTGACATTAGAACGACTGGGCAGGTACAATACATCAGGTGTCATAGATTCACTTATAACGCGATGTGTAACATTGTCTCCAGCATTAAATCCTACCTGCATGCAAAAATAAAAAATGGAATTATATAACAGTGTTCTTTTCGACAAAATGAAATTCATTTCAAAAGGAATAAATTCCCTGGTGTAAATGAAAGCATTAGTAATTTTATTCCAAATTAAAGGATTAAACAGGCTTGTGTGAAGAATTCAACTGAAAACTGTCCTCGTGATTTATTCCCTTCAAGTTTTTGTTCGAGTACTACTGATGAGGAAGTTAATTCCGAAAAGGCTGCCTAGTACTGCAAAATTAAAATGGGTTTAAGCACTGGGCTGGTATTTGCCAGTGAACTAAGCATCCTGTGGATATTGTCAATCCAGGAGTCAATACATTGCATTGTCAGATAAACATTGTTCATCAAAACTATCTGCTACTAAAATTTTGAAACGCCTCGAAAAACTAAACAACACTTTATTGTTCAAATTGTTGCCTTAGGTAGATTTGATAAAATACATTTTGTTCCTTTATTTTCCTGAAAGTATTTAGATTTCCAGGTTTTGTCCGAACACAACTGATGAGTAATTTCAGTTTGAAACGGTAGTCTAGTGCTGCAAAATTACAACAAGTTTAGTGATAATTTTCATTTTTTACGCTTACAATCACTGATTACAATTTTATGTAAATATCTGTAAATACATGTACATGTATGATGTTCACTGAAGTTGTTTAGTAAAGATCGAACACATATTTTCGAAGCAAATGTAAATAGAATGAATCTCGAAATATTACAATTTCTATGTATTTGATTTCTCGGACGTGGTTATTCAATCTTGTGTTATCACTGGTCACACAATTTATCAAAAACAAACATACTAATCAATGTCCGAATCACATTCCGGAAGCAAAGTAAAAACTTTGGAATTGACAAGTCCGGTTAGACACGTGAACTTCCATCAGGGAAGTGAGGTCGGGTGTTTCGGAAGGGTAAGCACCTCCTGTTAAGTTAGCTACACCCGCCATGTGTGTAATCAAAATTGTGTGAAAAGGAACATGGAAGTATGGGGTCCAGGGCAATTTTGGACACAGAGACATCAAACTTATCAACAATACTGTGATGACGGCCGTAAACTTTTTGATGGCCTTGATTAGCATAGGCTTGCAATATCCCTGAGTCAACAATTTATCTGCAAGCAGCCTGTACAAAGTCCCCGTAGTGGGAACAAGCTCTCCCATAGCGTATAAATTTGGAAACAAATACACCATATGCAGATATATTGCTGCATAGAAAAGGAAAGTTGACAATATAAAATTGAAGTCATCAAGTATGTCATAAACTTTCAAATGTAGCCTTTTGTGGACGTTATAATTCAGGTATAAGTCTAAATATGAAGCAGAACTTGAGGCTTTTATTTCAAGCTCACTAGTATAGATGGCATTCACGTAGTTTTTACTTTGCTTCTGGATTGTGATTCGGACATGGATTAGTATGTTTGTTTTTGATTAGAATCAAGATGTTCAATTAATTCTTAAAAATATTCATGCTCAAACCAAACTTCCAAAGCAAAGCAAAAATCTTTTAAGCTGGCAAATTAGGTTAACCTATGAACTTTCGCCAGGGAATTGAGGCCGGGTGCTCCGGAAAAGCGAAATGGTAAGTATATCCTGTTTAGCTAGCTACATCCGCCACACCACATGCGTAATCAAAATTGGGATTTAAAGAAACTATGGGACGTCGAATATATCGAGGGTAATTTTGGATACAGAGACGTCATACTTATCAACAATATTTTGATGACGGCAATTAAAATTATTGCCCCGAATAGGTCTTGATATTTCGTAATCACTGTAGCATCATGACTATTACAGTACTAGTAAATAATCATGGAACTATTACACTAAATAACTGCGTCAGCATTAGAGAATACATCTGAAATACTATTACAGCAAATCACCCTGTGCACTCTTACAGTAAATAACTATGACACTTATTTTGGCCTTTTTCTAATGTCTGCAATTTTAAGGCTTAAATTTTGTATTTGAAATAGTACATATTACTATAATATGCTTGGCTGATTTGAACATGAAAGTAAGAAAGCAATGAAATTGAAACAATTTGATTTATAGTCTGGTGGGAAAAAAATGAAATTTTACAATAGGGGGACATGAGTGTTCAAAGCTGGCAACATAGCTGTCTTATATCATCATAGGTTAGGGGTCAAGAATCAACCTGTTGCCAAGCTGATCGACCCTTGGTTTAGTAGATAAAAGGTCAAAGGTCAGATAGTGGTTTTTTCCCCAAAAATTAATCTTTATTAGTTTATAGCTGTCCAAATATATACTTTCTGAGATTTAAATAAATCAAATAAATCTGTTCTCATGCAATCATAGCATTTCGTGTATTTTAACATTGACTTGGAAGTTAATTGAGACTGTTTAGGGTAAAATTTAAATATTTTAATGTTATTTTTCAAAATTCTGACACAAGCTTCAAGATAGAAAAATAAAAGTATACATTCAACATCAAAGCATGAATCAAAATGCTAAAATATAATTCTTTTGCAAATACATGACTGTGATTAAAACAAATATATTGTTTAAACCCAGCTAATAATTTGAAATTTATTAAAAGTTTAAAATCAAAGTACTGCAAGTACTGTAATCGGCAAGGCATAGTCATAATCTCTGAAATCTATCAGTCACATCTAAAGATTTCTTTTCATTTATCAATATCACTATCTGTGGCATTATCATTCAAAGGGTTTAACCAATCAACGGTTCAACGGTCCCATTGCAAGTGCATGCAGCCACCCACTTTAAATTGTATGCCCTACATGTACATCTTGTAGTGCAACATGATTTATATTTACATTTCAGCAATGCATGACATGATTTTGGTAAAGGTTATTTTCTCATTAAATACCCCTACTGTAGCTCGATTGGTATAGCGCTCACTCCCCGTATGTGGTGAGGCCTGGGTTCGAGCCCTAGTTGGGTCTGACCAAGACTTGAAATAAGGTAGTGACTGTTCTTGTGCTAAACACTCGGTATTTAGTAACGAAAGTCACGAAATCCTTTGAGAGAGATATTAAAATCCGATGCCCCGTGCCAAGGCGGGTGTAACATGTTAAGGAACTTTTCCTGCACATTTCCCTAAGTTCACTGCAAAGGTCAAAATTTCTGCCACTGGTGACGTCTTGATATGACTGAAATACGTAAAAGCCCGTAAAACCCCAAGCAATCAATCCAATTTATAATTTTCTCATTAAAACTGTTTTTAAGTCACATTCAGACTCGCACTAACTTAACTGTCCGAGAATAATCGTGAACATCAGGAAAATACTTAAGTCCAAAAAGTTAAGTTTTGTTCATGATCCTTTGACCTGTAATTGTCTTAGGAAAGTTAAAGTTCAAAGTAAGATTTAAGCAAAAAAAAATAATAAGTTTAATTTGTGAAAAAACCTCAGATTTAAGTATAAAAACTAGTATTGTTCGTGGTCTTGTTGCCAGATGACAAGACAAAATTAGTAACGAATAGTTTATGGTGGATCACAAAACAAGGACGTTTTGAAACATAAACACAAAAGCGACATTGGGAATGGATAGGTCACACCATCAAGACACCTGCCAACAACATCACAAGACTTTGAAATGGAACAAACAAGAATAAAATACACATTGAGACAAGTTACTGAAATTGAAACAGAGGGGGTAAAATTGTGCAGAACAGAGCCAGTTTGAGGGATTTTGTCGATGGACTAACATCCACTGGGAGTGAAAGGCATACAGTATGCAAGTTAGTGAGACTAGCACCATCCGTGTGATGGGAGATCTGGAACAAATACCAGGTATAACTAAATGCAGCCCGGCAAACAGCAGTTATATAGTGTGCACGTTGAATATGTAGGTCGGTTGCATATGATGTTGGAAACAAATTTTCAATTGTACTTTTCCCCTGAGAGGAACAGTTTACATCGTAGATAAGAAATCCTCGCTAGGTACATTCAATGAAGGGATCTGCACTCACAAGTTCAGAAAAAAATTCCTCTTGCAAGAGTGGGAAGAAGATCTGTGTTTTCCCTGGAAACACGGAATACTGTATTTAGAATGTCCAGAAAGTTAATTGACAGCCTTGCAGTCTGTAATTGCATGGAATACTGGGAGCTTATTCCTCTCCAGAGGTGATAATTTTATGCTATGAACAGGGACGAACTTTAGATGTCCCCGTCTGGAATCATACTTCCTCATTTAAAAGCAACAGAAGAATAAGGTCATCAATATCACGACAGACAACAACTGTTCTTTTATAGCCTTGCATGTAAGCATCAACACCATGGGGAACAATTCTAGTATCGGCTTCCTTGTGTAAAGCTTTAAAAACGGTTACACTCCTTCCTCTTTATGAATTGGACCTCCTGATACCCTCAGCTAAGCTAAGACGTGTCTTGGATTACTACGAGATCCTATTTGTTTTCTTGGTGACTTATAAAATCTTACCAATTTGATGGCAGAGGGACATTTTAGTTATCAATAATTCTTCTAACAGAACGGGGACCTGATCCTCTTTTATCTCTAGATGGTTTCACCTTTTATGGATTAGTTGTCATATCTATCATAATGACATCAATTTTCATACATTTATCTTTCGCGTGGATAAACAGTTTGTGCGTTTCCTAATTCGCCGAATGTATTGATGTCTTTACGTGTTCCCAGTACTACAACTAAAGTTTGACCATTAATTATGTTGGTAGTAATGTCTCCATGCAAACTTCTTCCTCAGGGATATTTTGAAGATCCGACTCGTCGGCTGCAGATAACAAGGGTCCTGATGTATCAGGTATAGAAAGCGACACTGGGAATAGTTCGTGTTTCAACAGTTCACTAATACTTCCACCAGAAAAAGAGAACACATTGATAGTATTATACAGATACAGTCATTATAGCTAATCAAATCTTTCAGTACCACCAGTACTTTGATTTTTTTTTTTTAAAGTGGATACTTATATAAATACGGGCAATATGATTCAGTAAAATTATTTTAACAGAAGTCTAAAGTTTTGTTAAACAATTTCAAATGCACAAATGTGTTTATACTAGTATTTATTTGCCACAATTAATCATATTTGTAAAGGTCAAATTGTGCACACGTCTAATCTTATTTTTTTATGGGAAACTTTGAAAATAAGTGACTGAATTAGTTGGATATGACTTTCTTTTAATTTGAAGATACCACTTACATATTTAGAAGACAAAATGTATGAAGAAAAACTTCTGTAAGCCACCTTGAATTTGTGTATAGGTCAATATGGGCATTTTCACTTGAACTTTGCACCCATTGACCTTTAGGTGTCCCCACAATGGCCCCTGGGTGAAATCTTGCTTGGTAACAAGCCGATTCTACCAAAGTAAAGTTCAAAGAAGGTTATGACATAACTTGCCACCTTTGAACACGTTGTCCTCCCTACATCGAAAAATAAGCGTTTTTTTCAAAATCCTCTACCAGACTATTAGAATAACAATAACTGTTTCAGCAAATGGTTTTCAATCATATGTTATACTAAATGTAAATACCGCTGCTGGTGTTCCACTGAGCCCGGTGTCAGAGTTGCCTTTGCCAAACCATTGTATTTTACTATAATGGTACATCACGAAGGATATAGTTCCGTTTGTTATAAGGACAACTTGAAATGTATTTCTCTGAAATGTGACAAATACATAATGTTAGTACATGTATACAGTATACAACAAAAACCATGGATTTCATTGTATTTTAATAAAAACATGTTGGTATATGTTACGTGTAAAGACAAGTGCTATCAATCAGAATTCTTCTCTGCTTTTTTGATGAACTAAAACATGTTTTGTAGATATTTTGTTTTATGCAGTTTGCAAATAGCAATTAATTGATACGAAAATTCTTCTTTAAAAACTAGCAATGTCTTTTATTCGAAAGTCTGTCTTTCCTTGTTTCAGTTTGATGCAGAAATAATACATTATTCAATTCAAGATTCATAATTTGGTAAACGTCACACATATTGCTATTTCAAAGTGCAATGCAACAGTAAAACCTACTTATAATGCCCCTCGATAACACAGTATTTTGAATTTCTGTTTTGTTTTTCTTTATACACCAAACTCCTCTTTAAAGCCAAAGTATGGTTGAACAATCGTTTTACTAGATAAAATAATCTATACCCCGATATCAGATATGCCAATGTTAATTAGTTACAGTTATATCTGCGATTCTTACTTTATTTTTGCCTACAGTACTTGCACCATAGAAGGCTACATCTTCCCAGGTGGCAATGAAAACCATAGTGGCTTGAAAACTGGACATGCCCGTCAAGTGAGTTCTTATTTCCGTTGTTGCCATTTGAAGTGTACTAACATCTGTTGTTTTTCTATACCATATGTATCCACCATTACGAATGTCTATGTCTACCCAGAACACAGCAATTAATGCATATGTAGCAAAAGGAAACCTGACTGGAGTATATACTGTGTAAGGTATATTGAATGACAGTATACCGTTTGTGTTAACCTGTGTAATAAATATTGGAATAATCAAAACCAATCCATGTCAAAACTACCATCCCAAAGCAATGTAAAATCTTTGAAAACTGACGACGAAGGGAAGTGAGGCCGAATGCTCCGAAAGGGTGAGCACGTTCTGATTAGCTAAATACATAATTGTGTAATCAAAATTGAGAATGACAAGAACTGGAACTGGAGGTTTGCTATATACCTGCGTCGACAGTTTGTTTGTAAATAGCTTGCTTCTTTGAATAAAGTTTCCATAATGAGAACAAGCTCTATCATAACGTATTATCTGTGAAACCAATAACTCATAAGCAGGAGAAGCAGGTATACTGCTACATGGAAAAGGAAAGTTGACATTAGAAAAAAAGTAATCACGTTTGTCATACAGCTTCAAATAAATGCTTTTCAAAAAGTGTTGTTATTGAACAGGGGCCATATGTCCAATAGTACCTAACAGTGGATTTGTAAAACAATTGTCTTCATCGCCTTAACTTTGCAAGTGAAAAGTATTATAAATGGAAACGTGAAAATGACTGTTGGCGTCGTAAACTTTACTAAATATGTCCGTAAAACACAGAATCGTTTAAAACACGTGTTGTATAGAACCAACCAATGCCTGTACGAATTAATGGTAAGTGTGGACTAGATATACAGCACTGATTAAATGATTCAGACAGAGGAAAAAATCTGCAATTGAAAATCAGTTACTTAGCAACAGAACACTACCAAGATCACGGAACTAGTTAATAATAAAGCAACCAAAAATGACAAAAACGGGAAAGAAAACACAAACGCATTTTGGGATTACTGATCGTTAATTGTATTACCAGTGGTTATAATAAGACAGTAAATCAACTGCTTTATATTATTTCAAATAATAGAGATACATATAACTGCACGTTCATCAAAAACAAACATACTAATCCATGTCAAAATCACATTCCAGAAGCAAAGTAAAAACTGACAATTTAAGTTAAACACGTAAACATCTACCAGGAAAGTGAGACCGCGTGCTCTGGAAGGGTAAGCACCTCCTGTTCAGATAGCTACACCCACCAAGTGTGTAATCAAAATTGATCGAAAGGAATATGGAACTATGGGACGTCATATATATCCAGGGCAATCCTGGACACAGAGACATCAAACTTATCAACAATACTGTATCAATGCCATGTCATAAATAATGTTATAAAATAAAATTAATGAAAAATGCTATACGTGGACAAGAAATAACAAAATAAATACATAATGTTCATTTGACAGTATCCAAGCTTGTATCACCAACAAAATACGATATTTTTAATTAAGGAATAACTGTGATATTATTTTTTTCATTGGTGTATATAAGAAAAAACGATTTGCACACTGGATAATGCGCGTAGCGCATTATTTAAAAGTGTGCAAATCGTTTTTTCTTTTATTATAATTATATTTAGACATTCTTTAATTATTCAAGAAATTAAAAAAAAAAACCAAAAATCTGAAACATTTAAATCAAGTTTAATAATATCTACATCGATAGTCATCATGAGGCGGATGAATATAACCTGATTGTTTTTTATAATCGTGATCTCATTCATAGTGATGTGTATTGCAGATGTAAACAATGAAGAAGTTCCGGTTAAATCCGCCAAAACGGGGCAAGTGGGCGGAGCTAATCTAAACTTTTTATTGAGGTATAAAGAAAACAATTGGTCACGTGGTCTCCATTGTTTTGTATTGTGTTCTGTTGTATAAACAAATTTTAATTAAATTATTGAATAGTATAATGTTTATTCTACTTATATTTTACAAGCCTGACTTTTTGTTTTTCATTGCGGCACAGGAACCCGAGTATTAACAAAATTTAAAAAAAACCAAGCCAGTCCATGTTCAAACATAATCATATTTTCAATGTGTAATGCTTCAAAGACCCTTATCTCATTTCTACGGGATTGATCTCACAATATACACAATGGTGACAGCCAGGATTTGGATTGGAAGTCTTAGGAGCAAAACCAAGATAGTTGGTTAAAAATATCAAGATGCGTCTCTGTTGGTGAAAAATACTCTTTATGGCTAATCTGGAAATATTACGAGAGAGAGAGAGAGAGAGAGAGAGAGAGAGAGAGAGAGAGAGAGAATTTATTTACATATAATTTCGTATATGACGTTCCATAAAATGGGAAAGAAGTTGACAATGTGATCAAGTTGGAACTGCCGTCGTCGGTGTTCGTTAGATTTATGTTAGCTATATTTGTGTCGCCTGCTGATGCTCCAAAATTATAAAACTGGTTGATGTCAAGAGCTTTCAGAATATTTACAGCAATGCACAAATACAGAATAAGGCTCCACCAAATACCCATACTTGTAGGATATATAAGTGACGTCATCGCTTCATAATCCTTTATGTTTGTGACGTGTTTCTTCTGATATCTACAATGATCTAATAATAAACGACATGTATCGCATACTGCTGTATTTCCATAAATTCAGTGCACATGGAAACTGCAAGAATAAAGTCGTATTTTCCAACAAACTCAAAAAAAATTACCAATTAATAATACTTATTTCACCGGACTGAGAAACAATAATCCGCAATAAAGAACCAACAGTCCGACACGGTATACATACAGTACACACCTGTCGAAAGTTTAACAAAAGAAAAATGCTAACGAATTAGTTCATATCCGCCCAGTGTTAGCTATATCTCGACAGCGATTTCACAGCTGGCATCCATTTCGGCAGCTTTTTTGCGACTAACTATCCATATCTCAGACAATTGACAGCCGAACTTCGACTCCTTTTCGTTATCCCAGTGTTAAACTTTTGACAGGTCTGTACTGTACAACGGCAAACAAAATTGACCTGTCCGTCAGCTTGACCTTTAATTTAAATATCAATGATGGACGGGTACATTTGATGTGTAAGCAATACAAGAAGCACTAATATGGGACGTAGAACCAATGGTCGAGGGTATATAAAGCAGTAAGGAAAATATTAACCAAAAGTTAGGTCTAAAGGTGCAAGTTAATGCATTGTGTAAGTATGAGCTGCGAATTCTCACACTACCCGTGCACCGAGTGAATCCTCCAATAAGGATATTCCTGATGATAGGTCAAGTGGACAGGTCAATGTCGTTTGACTATACAATGTATGCTGTCCGTATTATTTTCTGTTTAAAATCTAAAAAATACGCATTACATAATTTTATTTATCAAATCTACAAAGGATTATATAACAATGTTTTAATGAATTTAAATGCAACAACTTTTTATAACAATACCTCAGTTGTTGTTTTTTTTTTTTTTTTTTTTTTTTTAGAAATTATATCTAACATCTGTATAAAGTCTGGTTTCTTTCAGATTTGTCAGTTCCAATCGAGGCCTCAACCCAAGATTCCGGACCGTCATTACACTTAGGAATATAAAGCTTTAGTCATCTCAGTTTGTTGATATTTTTGTAGATTCTATGTTATTTTTTATTACTTATTAGTACCGTTTATAAAATATACTAGCATAAGTTTGTTATTATTGTCAAAACCCTAATCTGTCAAAAACATTTAAATCTCTTGTCTTCAGTACTGGGTTATATGTTGAACGTGACGAAATAATGATTTGTGATATGTCACACCAATAACTTAAACACATTTCAATCGCCATATCGAACCATCTCAGACTCTGTGTGCCAGATTTGTCTAATATTTACACTTACCAGTTACTTGTGAGCCGCCATCATCGCCTCTACCAGGAAGATAATTTCAGAAACCTAATTTAGTCCTGCATGAATTACTACATTATATCTATGCCTTACATAATAATATAAGGATGTTTTATTGTTAAAGTATCAAAATGGAGCGACAACATGATAGTCAGATAAAAGAACAACATTCTCAGTTTTCAGTAAACTTGCACGACATTGGGGAATATATTCTAAAAACTTAACTTTAAATTTTATCATACCTGTGTGGTTTTTTTTTTTTTAAACAACAAAAATTATTGTAGTAAGTTTTAATTCATTATATTAATAAAAACATTACACAACTGTAATAGTATAACTACTACCGTCATCAGTGATACCAGAAATCTATACAAACGAGTTTTATTGAATTTGACGGTGTTGTGCGAACCTCTCAAATGACGCAGCCTGGAAAAAATTATCACATGGGAAAATGGCGAATTAATGGGTTCATTTACGTTTATCCAACATTTGAAAAATCACTATTCACACTTATCCAACATTGGGTTTACGCACCATTGATTTAAGATATTATTTAATTACCTGTAGTGTGATCAGCTAGTTTCCCCTACCAGAATAAAAGTTCCTTTAATTAAAAAGTATGAAATAACATGTCATATTTTTACTGAAAGTTTAAAATTTTAACTTAAATTGAATAAATATCTAACATTTTAGAAATTCCAGTTTTATTTTCTACCGTAATGAATTTGAATAAAGTTATATTTAAAGAATAATAATATTTATTCGTAATTGAGAATTAAAAATGACTATAAATAAGAAATAAATATGTCACTTTTTTACCCTACCTAATTAAATTTTGATAACATAGTATTTTGACAAATAAATATGGTTTTCTCTCAAATTTATTCATTAATTTATTCTTTCATATACGGTATTTTCCATCACAAGAGGATTGGAGGTTTGGTTGATTGAGAAATTGATTATATTACTTAATCACTTAAATGTCATGTGTAAAAATCTTAGTGGTTTCAAAAAATGATAATAATAATAATAATAATAATAATAATAATTTATTTTATTTAAGTGTCACATATAAAAATTCAAAATTCACATACACATAAAAAAACCTTGTAAAATTTTTATATCCGGCCACATGTGGCCTATGAGACACTACATATCGTATCTATAATTAAAATACATGTAAAAAAATACAACAAAAATTTACTCATAAAACTTAAAACATTTGATCATATAAATTAAAAACATTTGATCATAAACATTAAAACATTTTGATCATAAAATTTAGTTGGACATGGGTAAAAGTAAAACTGCAGTTAACCGTTTAAAAACATCATAAAAAGGCATTAAAAGATCTACGTCTGTTGGTCATATTAAATAAAAAGATGCCTAGTTTTTATTGGACCTCAGCAACGTTACAGGACATAATAAAATTTAACTTATCCGAAGGGCTAAAATCATTAAAACTGGAATTTATATTATTACATAAGTTAAAAAGTGAAAACCTTAAATCGCTATAAGAATGACAATTAATTAAAACATGTTGTTCGTTTTCAACTTCTAAAATATCACAATATTTACAAATTCTGTTTTGTAACGGTGTAGGCGGTTTAGTGTATCTACCTGTTTCTACCGCAATAGGGAGAGAACCACTTCTAAACTGGCAAATTAATCGCCTGTGATATCGCGGAATCTGGTTACATGTAATATATGTTTCTAATGAAATGTTATTTTTGTATTGTCTATATGTTCTAAGTTTGTTACCATTTAAGCACTTGTGGTCATTAAATAATTGACAGTGCCATTCATTGTTATCTATAATATTAACATTTTGTACAATATTTTTAACTACCTCTTTAGTTGAAATATTAATGTCCCACACAATATCGTGTGCCTGTATAGTGTCTATAAAACCTGAATCTTTATGGAACCAACCCTTAAAGAACAAATAGCTTATAAATAATCATATTACAGTCATGGATACGAACAAGTTTACTGAATTGTCTTATACACTCTATCTTTTGTTTAGAGAAACAAGATAACCAGTTCATATCACCTCTAACTGAAATGTTTGATGTGTATTTACCAACACCAAGGAACATTTTACAGGCCTTGTTCTGCACAGAATTAATACAGCTAAATTGTTTTGTTCCCCAAATCCCAGCACAATAAAACAAAATTGGCTCGACCATGCTTTTATAAAGTTTTGTGAACACATTATAGGAAAAGTCACCATAACATTTTAACTTCGAGAACACCATTCCAAGTGCACGATTAGCTGATTTTGATAGTTCTTTAGCAGTTTTTTGCGGTTTATTCATGATTGTCCCTTTTTTGAAAATCCAGGTAAGAATTTTGTTAAAAAAAGAGGGACAATCATGAATTCGACCTTAAGGGAACAATAGGACTTAAGTTAAGCTTGGGGTATAGTTTATTCCAGAAAAGAAGGTAAAAAAAGAATTAAATTTTTAAAAACCATTCATAAATTAAACAAAATTACAAATACATGTATCTAAATAAATAATTAAATAATATTAATATAAACCCAAATAAAAACATTTTAAATAAATAAATAAAACATTTTGAAAAATCAAATAAAACATACACATATAAATAAATAAATAAATAAATAAATAAATAAATAAATAAAATGAAAATCAAAATACATGTAAAAAAACGGTACATTGCATTTTTAAAGAAAACTACTGTGAATTTTGAGACAATATTCTAACAGACAAATTTTTCAATGTTTCTTCTTGAAATTTTAAATATAGTTTCTACCAACATGGAACTTCAACATATATTACAGGTTTTAAAGAATATTTTACATTTTTGGGGTAAAAAGAAGCTTAAAAAACAGTTTTTAGAGAAAACCTGTGAATTTTAAAAGAATAATCTAATAGACACATTTTTCAATGTTTTTCTTAAAATTTTTAATAAAGCTTCTACAAAGATAACTTTATTCTATATATATTATCAGTTTTTTTGAAAATATTTTACATTTTGTTTTGAAATTTTAGAGGAATAAGTACAACTTTAAAAAAATAAATAATAAAATCTCCTTTAAACCTCTATGAAATTGGCATACATGTTATGTGATGAGTTTGCAATAATGCAATATCTGCTTATCATTTAATTCAATCTTAGGATAAGCTTGAAATTTCTGATAAAAAAATGCAGATGTTTTTTCCACTTATTTAAATTTTTACTGTATCTAAGTTGTAAATGTAGTTGGAATTTAACATTTATATGGAGTGGAAAGGCTATATGTAAGTTTTTGTTGAATTAATGCAAAATTTGAAAAAAGTATTTTCTTCAAAAAATGTTTACTAGGCGATAAATCTAACTCCATGGAATTCCTGTTATTCTTCATGTTCTTATTGGTTGAATAAATGCAAAATTTGAAATCAGTATTTTTTTCTCAAAAAAGTTTACATCTAATTTTTTGGAATTCTTGTTAATCTTATTTTATTTGTTTTTAGTAAATAAATCAATAACATTTAAGAATGATAAATAAAATGATACTTGCACAGATTAAAATTTCAAATTAAAAATTAAAATAAATGTAATTTAATTTTTATTTCATTTGTTTCAAGTAAAAAAGTAACATAAGTTAAAACTTATTCCATTAAGTCCACTAGGTAAAATTCTTACAGGTAAAGTTGGAACAGACTATAATTGTTTGTTTGAACAGCACATCAAACCCAGAAAGGGACAATAATGAATATCTGTTTTTAAGGAAAGGGACAATCATGAACAGACCGTTTTTTGCATGTCTAAGTGTTCATCAAGCCATAGGCCTAGGTAACGGTACGTATCCGAAAAGTCAATAATAGACTCACCACATCTGAAAACATGTTTTGAACGTTCATGGGAGGGTATACGGTAATGCACTACTTTAGTCTTTGTTGGATTTATAAACAGTTTCCATTTTTCACACCAATTATTTAGCACTGTTAATAGTTTATCCATTGACTGTTCATCAGGTGCGATGAGCGCAATGTCATCTGCGTATAAAAGTATTGAAATGTTTGTTCCATCAACACTAAGTCCACACTGTAATTGATTTATATCGGAGACTAAATCGTCAATAAAAAGAGAAAATAATGTTGGCGACAACAAACATCCTTGTTTCACGCCTGAATTAACGTCAAACCAATCTGTTAAGATATTATTCACTTTAACAGAACTTTTAACACCATGGTATAACCCTTGTAATGCAGATAAAAATTTACCAGAAATACCCAATTTTTCTAGTTTATACCACAAAAAGGGCCTGTAAACAGAATCAAAGGCCTTTTTCATATCTACATAACACACAAATGTATCTTTTCTTGCTATTTTTCTATCATTAATAAGATTAAAGAGCGAAAAAATATGATCTGAGCAACCCCTACCCTTTCTGAAACCGTTTTGGTTATCAGATAAAATACTATTCACATCAATATATTCATTAATTCTCTTATTTAACACATGACAATAGACTTTACTAGGTACGGAAATTAGTGAAATTCCTCTATATTTTAGAGGATCACGTTTATCACTATAATCACGTTTAAAAATAGGATTAATAACACTTGATTTCCATTGATCGGGGACAATTCCACTATCAAAACACGCAGAGCATATTTTATGCAGCATTTTTACACAATCATCATTTTTTAACACTTCTGCTGGAATTTTATCTATGCCACACGATTTATTCAATTTCAACGCATTTACGGCACTATAAACTTCGTCAACTGTGATTGGTGCATTTAACAGCTCGGAATTTGAAATATCAAAATTATTTCCATTTTCAACGAAGCTACTACTAACATCGTGAACATTATACAACTTATGAAATTCATTTCTCCACTTATTCAAAACACTTTTCGTATCTGATTTCACAACACCTTCATCGACTACTTCCCAAGGAATATCAACACAACGATCGTTCACAATACCTATCTTTCCAATTTTTTCCCAAAAATTCACGGAATCGTTTCCTTCACAAAGGTCGTTTAACTCCTGTTGTAGCTTTTGCTGGTATTGACGCTTGAATTTCCTATTTAGTTTATCAAATTTTTTCCTTTCGCGACAGAATACTTCCTTTAATTTCTTTCTATGCGCATTTTTACACTTTAGCCATTTGGTTTCACATTCGCGAGAAATATCCCACTGTGTTTGTAGTTCCTTGTTCCAGTATGGTTTGTAGAACGATTTCTTCGATGTTTTAAACCGATTTTGAGGGTATTTTATTTCCTTTGACGTTAGTGTCGAATCCATTTGTTCCACTATAAGATATTCGAATTCATTGTATGCACTTTGATGTTATATGATATTACTGCTAAAAATGTGACAACTGTTTGATGCTTTAACTAAATGGAAAAAATATATACTCATTAAAGGTTATTTTCTTGGAATATCTTTTTTCCAAAATGTAGCATATTTTGGATTTTTTTCCAATAAGGTTCTAATCTGGGAATGTTTTTTTCCAAAATGGAGAATATTTTATATATTTTCCAATTCGATTTTTTTTTTGTTCTGAAATGGAGCGTATTTTGGATATTTTTCCAAATAAAAGTTATTTTGGATTCCTATTATATATTTGATATCTTTCCAAAGTAAGTAAGTTAGATTTTTAAAAAAAAATCTCAAAAACAATAAAAAAAAATTTAAATAAATGAATAAATTGAAAATTCAAAATAAAGCTTTAGTTTTCATTTTACTAGGCACCCGGTTTCACAATCTTTCCATTACTAAGATTTTCCTAAACTTATATTTAGCAAATTTTAACCATTTTTGGCAATCTTTGGAACTTAGAATAAACATTTTTGACAAAGCTTTATGTGATCTTCAAAATCACAAATTAAACTAGGGTATTTTAAAATTTACCAAAATCATAAACTTATCAATTTTGCCAGATTTAATTAAGGAAAAACTTAGTAAAAGAATTATTGTGAAACTAGAGCCAGGTATATTTACTTTTTAAATTTTCTTTATTTCTCACAATTGTCAAATAACAATACAGAGAACATGTTAACATAATTATAAATAAACATGTTGCATGCGCGTGTTACATACATATACATTATACATAATATAAATGCTAACCTGGAGGATTGACTCTCTCAAAAATGACACATATAAATTTGCATAGGTTATTTAACAATGACAATTTTTTTGTAGAAAATAATGAATTGTATTTTAACACATTTGGATTTTTTCTATAAAACAGAGGTAAATATTTCTTTCTTTCTTCAGCAAAATTTTTACAAATCATTATGTAATGAAATTCATCCCCAAGTTCTTCAAGACACAAATTACATATTCTTTCTGATTTTGGAATATTGGACCATCTACCTGTTTCAATGGGTAATCTGTGATTACTGGTCCTAAATTTACTCAATAAAATTTTGTTTTTTGTAGAAATTGTAGATAACAAATAATATTGAATATCAAAATTATTAATAAACAATCTATAAGATATACCTTTAGAAGAATTATTAATATCACTATTCCATTTTTGTAAAAATTGATCAAATAATCTTTGTTTAACACATTTCACTAACCATGTTTTACTATAAAAAGTCTGAGATAACCATATATTGCATAAACCACATTCTTCAAAAATAGATTTTAAATTACATAACCATTTTGAATTTATACCTTGAGAATAATATGAATATAAAAGTCCATAAACAAGAAAAGCATATTTAGTTTCTTTGCCCGTTATAATATTTGTCCAAAAATTCACAATTCTTGCTTTGATATTTATAATAAGGGGGTATCTTGCCAATTCACCATACACTATAAAATTTGGAGTTGATTTTTTAAGATGTAGAATAATTTTACAAAATTTCAAATGTACTTTTTCTAACACATCACAATTTTCAAATCCCCATACCTCACATCCATATAATAAAATAGGCATAACTGTTTTATCAAACAAATCAAGTTGGCAGTCAATTGATAAATTAAACAAACGTGCTTTCTTAATAACACAGTACATTGCTTGAGTAGCCCTTTCTGCTAAATACTTCTTTGTATAAATAAAAGAACCAGACTTACTGAAAAATATACCCAAATATTTAAAATCTTTAACAACTTCTAAAACTGAACCATTTATTGTAAAATTCAAATTCTGTGGAAGTCTACCTTTTGAAAAAATAACAATTTTTGTTTTAGGAACATTTACAGTCAACTTCCACAATTTACAATAATTTGAAAAACAGTCCAACTGACATTGTAGATCTTCTTTAGCTTCAGCCATTAGAACAGTGTCATCAGCGTAAAGTAATAAAAACAATCTAAGATAAACATCAAATATACTTTCTAATTCATCAGTAACAGTTGTAAGACCATTGATGTTATTTTCAATAAAAAATTCTTCCAAGTCATTTAAATAAATAGCAAATAAAAAGGAGATAAATTCTCCCCTTGTCTAACACCAGTGTTACATACAAAAAAATCTGAATAACCACCATTTAATTTAATTCTAGACTTAGTAGTATTATACATATTGACAATATATCTCAAACATTTACCAGTAATATTATATTTAAACAACTTTTGCCATAAACCATTTCTCCATACTTTATCAAAGGCTGATTGAAAATCAATAAATGCACAAAATAACTTCTTGCGTTTCATAAAAAGTATATCAATTAAATTATAAAGTACAAATATATTATCAAGAGTAGAATATGTATGTCTAAAACCAGACTGATTTTCACTCAATATAGAAAACTCATCAGCAAATGTATTTAATCTTTTACATAATATAGAGGTAAATAGTTTACTGATACAACTAAGTAAAGTAATTGGTCTATAATTTTTGACATCATTTTTGCTACCTTTATTTTTATAAATAGGAATAATATTGCCAATTGTCCAAGCATCAGGTACAATACCTGTATCAAAAATCAAATTAAACAATTTGTTATAAATAGGTAACATAAAATCAATTGAATATATTATATACTCATTTAAAACATTGTCAATACCTGGAGATTTATTATTTTTCAATGATTTTACACATGACAAAATTTCCTCATTTGTAATAACATCATTTAATTTACCCGTATTAATGTCATTATGTACATATACATTATCATCTGTTACAACAGTTTCTTTACTATCAACATTAATATCTTTAAAATAATGATAAAATTCTTGAATATTAACACCACCAAATTTAGACTTATTAGATTTATTCAACAATTTCCAATACACTTTTGGATTTGAAGATCTCAGTTTCTTAAGTTTTCTTTGTAATAATATTCTATGATTTCTATAACTTTTATCTAACACTTTTTATAATATTTTTCTTCATTACACATTTCCTGTTTAAAAATACTAGATCTATATTTTTATACAACCTCTGTGACTTTCTATATTTTTTCCTGGCTTTATAACAATCATGATTAAACCACTCTTTACGATTACTAACATTTGAATCACAATCTGAATTTTTGGGTAAAAAAGTACTAAATGTCTTTTTAGCTGCATCAATAATAACATCAGCTACATTCGTAAACTGTTCATTGATAAAATTAGCATCTACGTTATTACAATTTCTATTTAAAATATCAATAGTATTAGCAATTTTAACAAAATCAAAACTTTTACAAAAATCATTTGACTTTTCAATATCCCATGGCTTAATAATAGGATCTGATACAAAATCAGTAACATTATCATGTCTAACATAATTATTAAAAATAAGTTCACATACCAATGGGCAATGAATATCAGAAAAAAGTTTACTGAATTCCAAAATATGAAAATTTTGTACAATTTTAAGAAAATCTATAGAACCAATAAAATAATCAACAACACTTGATCTATTAGTAGTAAAATCATCATTAAATTTATCTTCACCAACACGTCCATTAAATATAACCAAATTATTATATTTACAAAAATTTAATAGCTATATAGGTAATTCCCGTAACTATTCTTTTTAGTATCCTTGTTTACTCTTTCTAAAGACAGATTTAGCAAGTTAAGCTGGTCTACCATAAAAATTTCATTAATTTCACCAAAAATATCAATTTCAATATCTGACAATTCCACATCTTGTATAAAATCATAATGATTAGACACTCTACTGTTAAAATCACCAGTTAAACATACATGTTTATATTTACTTGATAAATCAATGTATTCAGATTCAATTTCACTGAATGCATCAGGTGAACTATAGTCTGAGCCTTCCGGTGGTATATACACAATCCCATATAATAAGTCATTTTCAAAATTAAATAAACAACCCTTCAAGATAAACCAATACACATAATCGCAATTAGTTTCTATTGGAGTAATATAGTCTGCTAGATAATCTTTAAAACCCAAGATTATACCACCTGAACGGGTGGTTGATAATTTTCTCCTGTTCTTGGATTTAAACTCGTGACCATCAAGTTCGATAGTGTCACAATTGTCAGTTTTTGTTTCAGTAAAACACAAAATATCATACTGAGTTATTAAGTTTTCAAATTCAGGATAATTTAAGCGTCTAAGAATTCCACACACATTTAATGAAAGTAATTTACACTTACTGTTTTTAGGTAGATCTGTTCTTCCACTGAGAGAGTCACTATTATTTACATTGTCACTTAATTGTCCATTCTCGCTTGTTCCTCCGTGGTTGTCCTATCTTCGTGCGTTAGAGACTTTAGAGTTACTTCCCTTCGCCTTTCCAAAATCCTGTGATCCGTAACGGGGTGTAAATTCGTCTGCATCAGCTGATAATCCTCTCTGACTTGGGCTCCTGTATTCCCGCGTTTTTTCCTCCGGGTTGAATAATTTTCCATCTATATACAGTTTGTCGTAGATTAGGCTAGCTTTGTTACAACGCATTTGGTAACAAAAACGCATTTGGTAACAAAAATTTAAACAACTTCTAAAAATAAAATACACGGCATCTGAGTGTCAGTCGGAGTTGTAGATATGAAAAATAGTAGATATCTGATGAGATATCACCAAAAACAAAGAGATATCCAACTTTTCCCGAAAACGCATTTGGTAACAAAAGTATGTTCAACGTGAAACGCATTTGGTAACAAAAATTTAAACAACTTCTAGAAATAAAATACACAGTATCTGAGTGTCAGTCGGAGTTGTAGATATGAAAAATAGTAGATATCTGATGAGATATCACCAAAATTTAACAGATATCCAACTTTTCCCGAAAACGCATTTGGTAACAAAAGTATGTTCGACCTGAAACGCATTTGGTAACAAAAATTTAAACAACTTCTAGAAATACAATACACGGCATCTGAGTGTCATTCGGAGTTGTAGATATGAAAAATAGTAGATATCTGATGAGATATCACCAAAAACAAAGAGATATCCAACTTTTCCCGAAAACGCATTTGGTAACAAAAGTATGTTCAACGTGAAACGCATTTGGTAACAAAAATTTAAACAACTTCTAGAAATAAAATACACAGTATCTGAGTGTCAGTCGGAGTTGTAGATATGAAAAATAGTAGATATCTGATGAGATATCACCAAAATTTAACAGATATCCAACTTTTCCCGAAAACGCATTTGGTAACAAAAGTATGTTCGACCTGAAACGCATTTGGTAACAAAAATTTAAACAACTTCTAGAAATACAATACACGGCATCTGAGTGTCATTCGGAGTTGTAGATATGAAAAATAGTAGATATCTGATGAGATATCACCAAAATTTAACAGATATCCAACTTTTCCCGAAAACGCATTTGGTAACAAAAGTATGTTCGACCTGAAACGCATTTGGTAACAAAAATTTAAACAACTTCTAGAAATAAAATACACAGTATCTGAGTGTCAGTCGGAGTTGTAGATATGAAAAATAGTAGATATCTGATGAGATATCACCAAAATTTAACAGATATCCAACTTTTCCCGAAAACGCATTTGGTAACAAAAGTATGTTCGACCTGAAACGCATTTGGTAACAAAAATTTAAACAACTTCTAGAAATACAATACACGGCATCTGAGTGTCATTCGGAGTTGTAGATATGAAAAATAGTAGATATCTGATGAGATATCACCAAAATTTAACAGATATCCAACTTTTCCCGAAAACGCATTTGGTAACAAAAGTATGTTCGACCTGAAACGCATTTGGTAACAAAAATTTAAACAACTTCTAGAAATACAATACACGGCATCTGAGTGTCATTCGGAGTTGTAGATATGAAAAATAGTAGATATCTGATGAGATATCACCAAAATTTAACAGATATCCAACTTTTCCCGAAAACGCATTTGGTAACAAAAGTATCTTCAACCTGAAACGCATTTGGTAACAAAAATTTAAACAACTTCTAGAAATAAAATACACGGCATCTAAGTGTCAGTCGGAGTGGTAGATATGAAAAATAGTAGATATCTGATGAGATATCACCAAAAACAAAGAGATATCCAACTTTTCCCGAAAACGCATTTGGTAACAAAAGTATGTTCGACCTGAAACGCATTTGGTAACAAAAATTTAAACAACTTCTAGAAATAAAATACACAGTATCTGAGTGTCAGTCGGAGTTGTAGATATGAAAATTAGTAGATATCTGATGAGATATCACCAAAATTTAACAGATATCCAACTTTTCCCGAAAACGCATTTGGTAACAAAAGTATGTTCAACGTGAAACGCATTTGGTAACAAAAATTTAAACAACTTCTAGAAATAAAATACATTGTACAATATAATTATCTTCTATAAATGGAATACACTGCCCAGGAATACCAGCAGGAGGTGTTGATGTTATATTAGAGTGTTTCCTGTAAGACATTGGTAACAAAAATGTTGGATGGCAATTAGTTTCTGTTAATTTTGTACTTAAAATTGATAACCATGTTTGGATAAAGCAAAATGCAACCGTAGATCAATTTCTGGACCCTGAGACAAACAAGACTAAAATTCAGCTATTTAGAAGCCATTTGGATGTATATGTAACACACACAACATTCTTTCTTAATTCTTTTAATGTACAATAAGATATGACTGAGCTTTGGTTGTCGAAACGTATTTGATGTTTTCTGTTTCGGTCGCTTTTTCTAATATCAAGGATTGCGTTGTACAGTTTTTGTACCTTGTGTTTTGACATTGTGTTTAGACAAACTCAGAAACTGGTTAATGTAATCTGGATTTCGGTTTATTTCATTAATATAAATTAAAATTTCCTTAAAGATTCAGATTAGCTATTATTTAGATCTCAACTGGTTCAACCTAATTTCAAACTCACCAAAGAAAAAGACTACTTATCCTAACTTTTTCACAGAGCATTTATCTTCTCCCTCATTTTGATTTTTTCTTTGCTTCAGTTATTTCTTTTTATTTACTAAATTAATTTCTTTCTATTTGTTAGTAAACATTTTTTGAAATTCTTATTATATCCACAGCTCAATCGACCTTTATCATTCTTGTTCGCTATTCCACTTTTTTGATTCAACTAAACTATTTACGGTCTATATCTAGCTAAAAAAAGATGAAAAAGTAATAATTTCCTACTGTGTTTACCTAAATTTTGAAAGCACTCCTTATATCCGCACTTCTCCTTTGCATGTACCTCTCCACATTTCTAATATGTTACTTTTTGCTCTTGCAATCAATGTCTTTTCAATGTCCCTAGCTATGTTTAGTAGCGTTTTACCTGCTATTCGGGCTCATCTAGCAAACGAAGTTTTCTGGAGAGCCAAACGTATCTATGAAGGAAGATCTAGGAAAATGCAACCTTAGCAGTCACTAATATTGTTTTCATTATATTTGCTGTAAATACCCCTGATGGTTGTTTTAAGACATGAAGCCATTATCTAATGGATATTTTATATAATAAAGCTGCTATACTAAAATTTGTATTTGTTGGTAATGTTTCCCTGTCTCCCCAGGATCTACCAAATCTGGCTAAAAAGAAATCATCGACATTCGACTTATGTAAAAAATATAAATGGCAATATATATATATAATAATAAAAAGGTTCTGAAACAGTGTTTGGACTCTACTGCAATATTTGTTGTATCATTCTATGTATACATGTCAAAAGGTTTGTGAATTCTTTAATTTTATGAAAAGAAAAATGTTTCCAAGATCTGGTTAATAGATTTAGGTCATGGCACGGTTTGCTTATTACACTGGTCATAGGTTATTATTTCATATAAAATGAAATCAATTTTTTTGTTTCATATAAAATGAAACAAGAATTTGAATGTTTATTCGACCGATCTGCCCCAAAATGTTACGTATTGGCTTTATTTTTAATCATTGTAGCTTGTTTTTCTATTGTCACAGGCCACTTGTTTTACGCAAGGTACAAAATTTCAACCAAAACCTCCAAATAATACTTCTAAAACATAATTGGAAAAGGTGAAAGATATAACAAACAATGATGTTTTGTTTAGAGCACACATTAAAAAGTTTTGCCAAAAAGTTTTTTATTTTTTCATTTTGGGGTACGGGAAACATTTTTTCTTTTAATTAAACAATAAGGTACCATATAACACTGTTTTCCACAAAACTATCAGGGCCTTTTAAAATGATTTAACAGATTGATAACAAATTTACAAGAATCGGAAGACATACTAAAAAAATTGTTTCTGATTGAAAAAATTAGGACGAGTTGACACGTTAATAATTGGTTTTCAATACCTAGAGACATTTTCCCACATGATGGCGTTTGAAAATGGCCAATTTATTGAGAATGGGTGACAATACTATTAATCGACTATTGTCTCAATCTTTCGTTGCTTACGTAGATGATACATCTCTTATTTGAATTTGATTTTTACACACTGTCTTTTGTTAATACAACGTTTGATCTAAGTGCTGAAGAAAAAGGCGTAGTCTCCTGTCGCTGGTGTATGCGTTATAATGGGGCTGCGAGAGCTAGAGCCAGAAACGTACGACACTCTCCTGAAAATTGTTAAAGGCGAATTTAAAAAACCAGTGAATTTGCGAACTCGACTGGAAAACAATGCTCGCGTCTTATATTGGCGGAGAAAAGAAGGTCTTTATATTGAAAAACACAATGGCATTGACATTTTAATGTATGAAGGTAGACAGGTCCTTACAAAGAAAGAGTTTCAAAAAAATGTCAGCAAACATGTCATTAAAAGTAAAGGTGGAAATGCCCGAGCATTGAGCCATACCATGAAACAACACTATACGGGCTGCAGTGAAAGGAAAGTAATGGGTCTTTTAAAAAAAAATAAACAGCATGGATACATTCATGCAAAATTCAATAACAAGGCCCCACTAAGACCGATCAGTGCGTCAAGGGTATTTCAAAGGGTCCAGATTGACCTTCTTAGCATGAGAGACCAATCTGTGATATATGAAAACAAGACCTTTAATTATATTTTGACAGCTGTGGATGTCTTCTCTAGATTCATATTTGTTAGAGCTCTGACTAATAAAACTGCCAAAAATGTGGCAATCGCTCTTAAGCAAATTTTTGGAGAACATGGTTACCCGGAAATTATTCAATGTGACAATGGACCGGAATTTTTCGGTGACGTACAGAAATTCCTTTGTAAAAAAAACGTAAAAATGATAAGGGGTCGGCCATACCACCCTGAGTCTCAAGGGAAAGTAGAAAGACAGAACAGAATAATTCGAGATAAAATCCGTTTCGATTCTTTGAGAAGTAGTAATTGTGGTTCGAATTGGGTGGAACATCTCCCTGCTGTAGCAGAAGCCATAAATAATCAACCAAAGGAAGTACTTGGATATCAAACACCGTTTCAGTGCTATTTTGGGAGGGGTCAAAATATCTCTGCTGATGTTATTCGTAAAAAAGCTAAAGTAGCATCGGAAAGATGTCAAAGGCGTACTGTTTTGGCCCAAAACAGAAAGAACGGTTGTTCCATTTACAAAAGAGGGGACAGGGTTCTTCTGAAACACCCATTCGGACGTAGCCGTGTTCCGTATAAACGGTGTGTCCTAAAAGCGAAAATTTTGAAAAGGGTTCGTAATTTTGACAAATATTTCGTAGTATTCAAAGATAGAAACAACAAAGAGACAAAAAAGTGGGTGAGAGTTGAAAATATAACGAGCAGAACAAACAAGGAAGAGCTCGATAGAAGGGCTCGAGCCAAAGAAATATTTGAAAAACTTGAGCAAAAGAGGATTCACAGGTGCAAATACTATATACCTCTAGAATCTTCTGAGAAGGAAAACATTGGCGAAGACACGCGTAAACAAATGGAAATATATTGTGAAGACCATTGCGAAGAGACAGAGGTCAACATAGGTAACCAAAACAACAGGACGAGGTACTTTTGTGGCAATAATAGAGTGCTTATTAGTGAAGATCCGATAGGAGACGGTAGCTGCCAATTTGGAGCAATTGCCCCACAAATTCGAAAACTTGGCATACATAAAACACCTCAAAATTTGCGAGCTATTGCTGTACAACACCTTGAATCAAACAGCGACCATTACAGTAACTTTTTGCATGAAGACAGGAACTTCGAATCCTATATTGCAGAAATGCGTAGACCGTATGCATATGGGGACAATCTGACTCTTCAGGCTCTGGCCAGGGAGTTTAATTGTCAATTTTTAGTTTTGAACTCCCTTGGTGGCACGTATCACCGAATAGTCTCAAATATGAGTACTTTTAACAGCTCACTGCCTCTTCTAACACTTGGTTATTATCCAGAGGATAGGGGAGATCATTATGTTTCTGTGGAAGTGGAAACGACGTATCTTAAGAGTATAATTAGCCAGATCGTATCCCTGGAAAGTGGTATTCAACCAAATGTGGGCCATGCAACCCAACCAGATGTTGTCAGTACCGCAAATATACATCCAATTGATGCAACCGATACACCTCTAGTTAATGCTGATAATATGACTGGTGCATTTTCAACTGAAGATTCTAGTATAAATGATATGCTCCCACCTGATGTTACTAACATTAACGCCGCTGATGCGCTACCACAGGATGATATCAATGCAGCTGATCTATCAAAGGAATATTTCAATGCTGCTGATGCGCTTTTACAGGATGATTCCATTGCGGTTGATGAGTTATTACACGGTGATGATGACAATGCGGCTGATGAACTTCAAACTGATGTTGTCGATTTGCCTAATGCGCTTGCACCTGATGTTACTAGCACAGCTGGCGCACTTTCAAATGAATATTCCAATGCTGCTGATGCGCTTTTACAGGATGATTCCATTGCGGTTGATGAGTTATTACACGGTGATGATGACAATGCGGCTGATGAACTTCAAACTGATGTTGTCGATTTGCCTAATGCGCTTGCACCTGATGTTACTAGCACAGATGGTGCACTTTCAAAGGACGATGCCAGTATGGTTAGTACGCTTCCTTGTGACGATGCTAACGTAGCTGATGATGGGCTTTCACATGGTTTTGACACTGCAGATAATGCGCTTATATCCGAAATTCAAGCGAATGAGCATGATGCCAGTGTGAACCGTGCGCTTAGACCTGATGTTGCCAATATGACTGATACGCTTGTGCACGATGCCGTAGTGTCGCATCTTGGTTCAAATGTTGTTACTCTGCCGTATCTGCCTGATATGATTTTGGAGAATATTGTTCGTGTTAGTATTGAAATGTTCCCACTCACGCGGTATCGATTACAGTACGTCTGTCGACGTTTTCGCGAGATCGTTCTCTCAATTGGGTATCCAACCATTCATTTAAGCCCAAATATCATGCCTATTGTTCCTTGGGTTGTAAGTGTACGTCGCTTGCGCCGGATGTTTGGGTCACATAGTGGAGTATTGTTTGAAGTAAAACAAGTTTTGTCCGGGTCAGAACGTCGATGGGATTTCGCATGGTTGAGATTACGTGAAACAGAAAATAACTGGTTCGAAATCCGAAATATTGGTTGGCGCCATTAACATGTTCTCATGAATATTTTTTTATTTTTCAAACATTGTGCTCCAATGATTTAATTCATATTTGTTTTACTAGTATAAGTTTACATTACAAGGTCGTAAATTCAACTAGGTTTTTTTTGCTTCTCATTGTTTATTAGATTTTTGTTATTTGTCGATAATTTGTACCATCTTTTTGTGTATTGTGAATGTTCTATGCAACATTAAAGCGATTAAGTGTCATTTGCTCTCAAAAATTATAATTGTCCAGTATTTTTATAGCTTCTTATTTAATTTGATTTTAGTTTGTAGATTATATCAGGAAGGTGCATGTGATAGTTTAAATCAAAACTATTTTGATTGACGGCAAACTTATTTTGATATATATGTCTGTAAATAAATAATCAAAAAATAAGTAAAGGTATAAATTGATATATAAATAAGAAATGACATACGAAAATGAATAATAATCAAAATAACTATGGTCATTGTGTGTGTGTGTGTTTTGTTTTTTAACATTCTTTCAAGACATGACTATTACGTGTACATAATGTACAAATTATAATTTTATAAGATTATTTTTGTTGTAACCGGTTAGATAACATAATCATAACGTGTATACATTATCTTGAACTAGTAAGGGCTAAAACATCTTTTCTCATCACAATATTGATATTATTATAAACACCATTCCAATTCTTAACCAAACCCATAACATTTTTTTAATTTTATTTGCAATGTTAAGAAAGTTTGTCACACGAACCCGTGTATTAATTATGGGGATGTTTCTCATTTTTCATCAATCCCAAAGTGGTTAGCCACAAGAGTCAAATCGTTAGAGTAAATGCACTTCCAAACTGCTAAATGATTATGTTTGAACACTTTGCCTCTTGTTGTTTCTGCAGTATGAGTTGCGGTTAGTGTCTGGTGCATCAAATTGTGCAATAAACCACCACTCACTGCTTACTGAAACTTTAAGTTCTTGCTAAAATAGAAAGTAGGCAATATTTTGTTGTACTACAATGAAATGATACCATCACCATAGTTACATATAGTAATTATATATTTTCTATATCAGTTATACTAACTAATGTTACTGAAGAATGATAACCTTAAGACTTTTTTTAAACAAGCATTCTGAGAGTATTGCAAAACAATACATAGTCCCCTACCGGTCGCATATTTCACTAATCCCAAAGTTTTAGGTAAAATGTACCTTATTATATGGTACAAAGATTTATAGTTATAAATTATACGTGCTGTTTAAGATGAAAGCAAAACTCGATCATAGTAAAATCAAAAACCAGCAATGGAGTTCTCAAAAAATCATTATCTGCAAGCAAGTAGAAAAAAGTGCTAAAAACTGAAATTTCATTAAATTTTCAAAGTTCAAAGGGCCATAACTCCCATAAAAACTAGTGGAATGAAACGAAAAATAAACTTGATCTCTAACTCATCATGGTTGACCTGCATACCAAAAAACAAATCATTAACTGCAAGCGTGTAGAAAAAAAGAGCAGAAAACTGAAATTTCAGTGAATTTTCAAAGATCAAAGGGCCATAACTCCGGTTAAAATCAGCAGATGGATACGGAACGTAAACTTGATCTGTAACTCATCATGGTAGACTCATATACCAAAAATCAGTTCATTAAATAAAAGTATTTAGAAAAAAGTGCGGAAAACTGAAATTTCAGTGAATTTTCAAAGTTCAAAGGGCCATAACTCATGTAAAAATTTGCGGACCAGAATAAAACGCTAACTTGATCTGCAACTCATCATGGTAGACTCACATACAAAAAATCAGTTCATTATCTACAAAAAAGTGTGGAAAACTGAGGTGTGAGAGACGGACGGACGGACAGACAGATAGACAGAGCGCAAACCTAAAGTCCCCTTCGGCTTTCGCCGGTAGGGGACTAAAATTAAGCAAAAAATGAGAAAATAATTTTGTTATTGGTAAATAATTTTACTCTTGTAAGCTGCCGAAAGTACTTAAGCATTAAGTTGTACACGCTTTTACTCTTTTTGGGGGTAATTACATACACAAGAAAAGTTCATACAAATAATACTGTGATATACAAGTTACAGTCATTCCAATGTTTCCATACCACTAATGATTTGTTCAAAATTACAACCGGCTATGTGCCTGTTATTATGTCTATAGATAAATTTAGAAAATTTATATAACCCCCTAACAAAAGTGATTACAACACTAGTAACGGCCTGCTCATCTGGTAGGTGGTAGGTGGGTGTATCGTGTATATTTTGTATATACATGTATGTTATTAAAAACAAAAACAAAAACAAAAAACAAAAAAAACCTGCCAGACAGTTTTCAAGCTTAACGTGTTTGGCTGGCTTCGCCCTAACAGGAAACTGGTTAAATTGTTTAATTCCAGTCTGCATTAGGTATGATTGAACAAAAGTTTTAACGGACAATGATTAAACATTTTATTAAGCTTTATCTGAATAAAAGCTTAAAAATGACAGTGATGTCAATAGCCCGTCAACCAGGACCGTACTTAAACAAAATTGGCATCACTTTTTCTTAAACTTGATCTGCAAAATATCACTGCGACCTTTTTTGTAGTCTTACAGAAAAAAGCATTTTCTGGAATCATTTTCTAAAGCTGTTAGTTAGCTTTTCCAATAATATTGGGAAAATACAATGTATATGGCAACTAATTCCAGCTCGTAAATAACTGCCCACTCGATATACATAGAAAAAGAACTGGACACAGAACAGCATTAAAAGAAACCAACAAGAGGCCCATGGGCCTTAACGCTCACCTGATGCAGAGTACATATCTTATGCAGAGGTTCAATGGTCAATGACATTAATAAAAGAGAATATCAAAATTTTCAGCAGTAAGGGCAAATAATATGCAAGTATTTTTGCAAATTAATTTTAATAATTATTATATAAGTATGCTATATATAACATATCTAAAGTCTAGCTACAATATATTATTTATAAACAGCTAAAACATCTATATATTAAAATACGCATCAGGCCAATACCTACAATATTCTAAGATAAGATACATGCCTATACAAAATGTTTATAATTTTTGAGATAATTAACCATTTAAGTATTTGTTCGTGTCTATGACCTTGAACTTTGAGCCTATGACCTTTATTCATATATCAAAATGATGGTTGTGCAAATGCCCACAATATTCTAATATACATGCCGTTACAAAAAGTTTATAGTTTTAAGATAATTGGTCATTTAAATATTCGTTTGCATCTATGACCTTGACCTTTTAACCTATGACCTTTATTCATATATCAAAATGATTGTTAGGCCAATACCTACAATATTCCAATATACATGCCTATGCAAAATGTTTATAGATAAGAAATATTGACCAATACATTAATTTTAGTGATTTTCCACTTAAGTACATTGCCATTTCCCCATTTTGGTCCTTACAGCTACGATTTGTGCAAATCTGAAACTAGATGCTCTAAGTATGTTTCACATGAAATATCTATGCTATATCTCTTGTAAGTTCAGAGGAGATGATTTTTAAAGATTTTCACAATTTCCCCCTTTATAGGGCCCCAAGGGGACATAATCCTTTTATTTGTGCAAATCTGAAAGACCTTTACCTAGGCATCATAATCACTAAGTTTCATCAAATTTGGCTTGGTAGTTATAGAGAAGATGATTAAAATGTACAAAGTTAACAGACGACGGACGGTGAACCATTGCAATAGCTCATCTGAGCTTTCAGCTCAGGTGAGCTAAAAATGTAGATTATGTTAAAAAGGTTTCCAAACTTCCGATTCAGAGAATGTTTTGGCAGTACAACAGGGAAATAACACAAAAGCGCGTTCTTTTGCAACATACAAATGAAATGTATAAATGACTTCAATAAGTTTTCGTTAATCATTTAATCGGAATAACATCTTTGACACCCAATTTTGACTTCTCTTCTGAAACAACTGAACATATATTCTGAAGTGTATATAGGCTGGTGTAGTTCAGATTTATTCGTGGCGTTGCTACGGTTACCATAACTAAGACAAGGTGTTTCAAGAAGCAAAAACATTTTCTCTCCGTAACCGATAATGGAAAAATATGATGTTGCATTAACCTCTGAAGGTTTTACCCTTTAGAAATATTCGGTAGAAAAATGGGTGCCACATCTTTGTGTGAATTTCGTAAAATGGCTTCTAATTATGACAGTTTACATCAGGTTTCAATTTTTACTTTCTTTTGAAATGACCTTCAAAATGGGTCGAAGTAAGATGTCAATAGCTGAAAATTGCTATATCTTAAAACTGGGTCGAGGTAATGGCTTTGCTTGGTATGTGTGCTTTTGTTTCTATTTTAGCTTATAATTGGGAACATTTCAAAGAATCAAAAACAAACATACTCATCCATGTCCAAATCACAATCCAGAAGCAAAGTAAAAACTTTGGAACTGACAAATCAGGTTAGACACGTGAACTTCCACCAGGGAAGTGAGGTCGGGTGCTTCGGAAGGTTAAGCACCTCCTGTTTAGCTAGCTACACCCGCCACTTGTAATCAAAATTGTGTGTGAACATGGAACTATGAGACGTCAAAAATATCCAGGGCAATCCTGATCACAGAGACATCAAACTTATCAACAATATAAGACTTTTTGAGAGCCTTCATACGCCTAGGATTGCAAGAAGATATACCTAAGATCAAAGGTCAATGTCATGACCTACTTTGCCATTTAAGCCTTTAATTGCTCTGTCTTGTCTATATGTAAACATTTTGACATCATTTCTTTTATTTTAATTTTGATGTTTCCTATAATGGAGTCAGGATTAAAGGTTAAAGTCAGGAAAAGTTCAATATCTCTTTGTTTTTGGTGATATCTCATCGGATATCTACTATTTGTCATATCTACAACTCCGACTGACACTCAGATGCCGTGTATTTTATTTCTAGAAGTTGTTTAAATTTTTGTTACCAAATGCGTTTCAGGTTGAACATACTTTTGTTACCAAATGCGTTTTCGGGAAAAGTTGGATATCTGTTTTTTGGTGATATCTCATCAGATATCTACTATTTTTCATATCTACACTCCGACTGACACTCAGATGCCGTGTATTTTATTTCTAGAAGTTGTTTAAATTTTTGTTACCAAATGCGTTTCAGGTTGAACATACTTTTGTTACCAAATGCGTTTTCGGGAAAAGTTGGATATCTGTTAAATTTTAATGATATCTCATCAGATATCTACTATTTGTCATATCTACAACTCCGACTGACACTCAGATACTGTGTATTTTATTTCTAGAAGTTGTTTAAATTTTTGTTACCAAATGCGTTTCAGGTCAACATACTTTTGTTACCAAATGCGTTTTCGGGAAAAGTTGGATATCTCTTTGTTTTTGGTGATATCTCATCAGATTCTACTATTTTTCATATCTACCACTCCGACTGACACTTAGATGCCGTGTATTTTATTTCTAGAAGTTGTTTAAATTTTTGTTACCAAATGCGTTTCAGGTTGAACATACTTTTGTTACCAAATGCGTTTTCGGGAAAAGTAGGATATCTGTTAAATTTTGGTGATATCTCATCAGATATCTACTATTTGTCATATCTACAACTCCGACTGACACTCAGATACTGTGTATTTTATTTCTAGAAGTTGTTTAAATTTTTGTTACCAAATGCGTTTCAGGTCGAACATACTTTTGTTACCAAATGCGTTTTCGGGAAAAGTTGGATATCTGTTTTTTTGATATCTCATCAGATTTCTACTATTTTTCATATCTACACTCCGACTGACACTTAGATGCCGTGTATTTTATTTCTAGAAGTTGTTTAAATTTTTGTTACCAAATGCGTTTCAGGTCAACATACTTTTGTTACCAAATGCGTTTTCGGGAAAAGTTGGATATCTTTTTTTTGGTGATATCTCATCAGATATCTACTATTTTTCATATCTACAACTCCGAATGACACTCAGATGCCGTGTATTTATTTCTAGAAGTTGTTTAAATTTTTGTTACCAAATGCGTTTCAGGTCGAACATACTTTTGTTACCAAATGCGTTTTCGGGAAAAGTTGGATATCTGTTAAATTTTGGTGATATCTCATCAGATATCTACTATTTTTCATATCTACAACTCCGACTGACACTCAGATGCCGTGTATTTTATTTCTAGAAGTTGTTTAAATTTTTGTTACCAAATGCGTTTCAGGTTGAACATACTTTTGTTACCAAATGCGTTTTCGGGAAAAGTTGGATATCTTTGTTTTTGGTGATATCTCATCAGATATCTACTATTTTCATATCTACAACTCCGACTGACACTCAGATGCCGTGTATTTTATTTCTAGAAGTTGTTTAAATTTTTGTTACCAAATGCGTTTCAGGTTGAACATACTTTTGTTACCAAATGCGTTTTCGGGAAAAGTTGGATATCTGTTAAATTTTTGATATCTCATCAGATATCTACTATTTGTCATATCTACAACTCCGACTGACACTCAGATACTGTGTATTTTATTTCTAGAAGTTGTTTAAATTTTTGTTACCAAATGCGTTTCAGGTCAAACATACTTTTGTTACCAAATGCGTTTTCGGGAAAAGTTGGATATCTCTTTGTTTTTGGTGATATCTCATCAGATTTACTATTTTTCATATCTACCACTCCGACTGACACTTAGATGCCGTGTATTTTATTTCTAGAAGTTGTTTAAATTTTTGTTACCAAATGCGTTTCAGGTTGAACATACTTTTGTTACCAAATGCGTTTTCGGGAAAAGTTGGATATCTTTTTTTTTGGTGATATCTCATCAGATATCTACTATTTTTCATATCTACAACTCCGACTGACACTCAGATGCCGTGTATTTTATTTCTAGAAGTTGTTTAAATTTTTGTTACCAAATGCGTTTCAGTTCGAACATACTTTTGTTACCAAATGCGTTTTCGGGAAAAGTTGGATATCTGTTAAATTTTGGTGATATCTCATCAGATATCTACTATTTGTCATATCTACAACTCCGACTGACACTCAGATACTGTGTATTTTATTTCTAGAAGTTGTTTAAATTTTTGTTACCAAATGCGTTTCAGGTCGAACATACTTTTGTTACCAAATGCGTTTTCGGGAAAAGTTGGATATCTGTTTTTGGTGATATCTCATCAGATATCTACTATTTTTCATATCTACAACTCCGACTGACACTCAGATGCCATGTGTATTTATTTCTAGAAGTTGTTTAAATTTTTGTTACCAAATGCGTTTTTGTTACCAAATGCGTTGTAACATAGCTTTGTTACAACGCATTTGGTAACAAAAACGCATTTGGTAACAAAAATTTAAACAACTTCTAGAAATATAATACATGGCATCTGAGTGTCATTCGGAGTTGTAAATATGAAAAATAGTAGATATCTGATGAGATATCACCAAAAACAAAGAGATATCCAACTTTTCCCGAAAACGCATTTGGTAACAAAAGTATGATCGACCTGAAACGCATTTGGTAACAAAAATTTAAACAACTTCTAGAAATAAAATACACAGTATCTGAGTGTCAGTCGGAGTTGTAGATATGACAAATAGTAGATATCTGATGAAATATCACCAAAATTTAACAGATATCCAACTTTTCCCGAAAACGCATTTGGTAACAAAAGTATGTTCAACCTGAAACGCATTTGGTAACAAAAATTTAAACAACTTCTAGAAATAAAATACACGGCATCTGAGTGTCAGTCGGAGTTGTAGATATGACAAATAGTAGATATCTGATGAGATATTACCAAAATTTAACAGATATCCAACTTTTCCCGAAAACGCATTTGGTAACAAAAGTATGATCGACCTGAAACGCATTTGGTAACAAAAATTTAAACAACTTCTAGAAATAAAATACACAGTATCTGAGTGTCAGTCGGAGTTGTAGATATGACAAATAGTAGATATCTGATGAAATATCACCAAAATTTAACAGATATCCAACTTTTCCCGAAAACGCATTTGGTAACAAAAGTATGTTCAACCTGAAACGCATTTGGTAACAAAAATTTAAACAACTTCTAGAAATAAAATACACGGCATCTGAGTGTCAGTCGGAGTTGTAGATATGACAAATAGTAGATATCTGATGAAATATCACCAAAATTTAACAGATATCCAACTTTTCCCGAAAACGCATTTGGTAACAAAAGTATGTTCGACCTGAAACGCATTTGGTAACAAAATTTAAACAACTTCTAGAAATAAAATACACAGTATCTGAGTGTCAGTCGGAGTTGTAGATATGACAAATAGTAGATATCTGATGAAATATCACCAAAATTTAACAGATATCCAACTTTTCCCGAAAACGCATTTGGTAACAAAAGTATGTTCGACCTGAAACGCATTGGTAACAAAAATTTAAACAACTTCTAGAAATACAATACACGGCACTGAGTGTCATTCGGAGTTGTAGATATGAAAAATAGTAGATATCTGATGAGATATCACCAAAATTTAACAGATATCCAACTTTTCCCGAAAACGCATTTGGTAACAAAAGTATCTTCAACCTGAAACGCATTTGGTAACAAAAAATTAAACAACTTCTAGAAATAAAATACACGGCATCTAAGTGTCAGTCGGAGTGGTAGATATGAAAAATAGTAGAAATCTGATGAGATATCACCAAAAACAAAGAGATATCCAACTTTTCCCGAAAACGCATTTGGTAACAAAAGTATGTTTGACCTGAAACGCATTTGGTAACAAAAATTTAAACAACTTCTAGAAATAAAATACACAGTATCTGAGTGTCAGTCGGAGTTGTAGATATGACAAATAGTAGATATCTGATGAGATATCATTAAAATTTAACAGATATCCTACTTTTCCCGAAAACGCATTTGGTAACAAAAGTATGTTCAACCTGAAACGCATTTGGTAACAAAAATTTAAACAACTTCTAGAAATAAAATACACGGCATCTAAGTGTCAGTCGGAGTGGTAGATATGAAAAATAGTAGATATCTGATGAGATATCACCAAAAACAAAGAGATATCCAACTTTTCCCGAAAACGCATTTGGTAACAAAAGTATGTTCAACCTGAAACGCATTGGTAACAAAAATTTAAACAACTTCTAGAAATAAAATACACAGTATCTGAGTGTCAGTCGGAGTTGTAGATATGACAAATAGTAGATATCTGATGAAATATCACCAAAATTTAACAGATATCCAACTTTTCCCGAAAACGCATTTGGTAACAAAAGTATGTTCAACCTGAAACGCATTTGGTAACAAAAATTTAAACAACTTCTAGAAATAAAATACACGGCATCTGAGTGTCAGTCGGAGTTGTAGATATGACAAATAGTAGATATCTGATGAGATATCACCAAAATTTAACAGATATCCAACTTTTCCCGAAAACGCATTTGGTAACAAAAGTATGATCGACCTGAAACGCATTTGGTAACAAAAATTTAAACAACTTCTAGAAATAAAATACACAGTATCTGAGTGTCAGTCGGAGTTGTAGATATGACAAATAGTAGATATCTGATGAAATATCACCAAAATTTAACAGATATCCAACTTTTCCCGAAAACGCATTTGGTAACAAAAGTATGTTCGACCTGAAACGCATTTGGTAACAAAAATTTAAACAACTTCTAGAAATACAATACACGGCATCTGAGTGTCATTCGGAGTTGTAGATATGAAAAATAGTAGATATCTGATGAGATATCACCAAAATTTAACAGATATCCAACTTTTCCCGAAAACGCATTTGGTAACAAAAGTATCTTCAACCTGAAACGCATTTGGTAACAAAAATTTAAACAACTTCTAGAAATAAAATACACGGCATCTAAGTGTCAGTCGGAGTGGTAGATATGAAAAATAGTAGAAATCTGATGAGATATCACCAAAAACAAAGAGATATCCAACTTTTCCCGAAAACGCATTTGGTAACAAAAGTATGTTTGACCTGAAACGCATTTGGTAACAAAAATTTAAACAACTTCTAGAAATAAAATACACAGTATCTGAGTGTCAGTCGGAGTTGTAGATATGACAAATAGTAGATATCTGATGAGATATCATTAAAATTTAACAGATATCCTACTTTTCCCGAAAACGCATTTGGTAACAAAAGTATGTTCAACCTGAAACGCATTTGGTAACAAAAATTTAAACAACTTCTAGAAATAAAATACACGGCATCTAAGTGTCAGTCGGAGTGGTAGATATGAAAAATAGTAGATATCTGATGAGATATCACCAAAAACAAAGAGATATCCAACTTTTCCCGAAAACGCATTTGGTAACAAAAGTATGTTCAACCTGAAACGCATTTGGTAACAAAAATTTAAACAACTTCTAGAAATAAAATACACAGTATCTGAGTGTCAGTCGGAGTTGTAGATATGAAAATAGTAGATATCTGATGAAATATCACCAAAATTTAACAGATATCCAACTTTTCCCGAAAACGCATTTGGTAACAAAAGTATGTTCAACCTGAAACGCATTTGGTAACAAAAATTTAAACAACTTCTAGAAATAAAATACACGGCATCTGAGTGTCAGTCGGAGTTGTAGATATGACAAATAGTAGATATCTGATGAGATATCACCAAAATTTAACAGATATCCAACTTTTCCCGAAAACGCATTTGGTAACAAAAGTATGATCGACCTGAAACGCATTGGTAACAAAAATTTAAACAACTTCTAGAAATAAAATACACAGTATCTGAGTGTCAGTCGGAGTTGTAGATATGACAAATAGTAGATATCTGATGAAATATCACCAAAATTTAACAGATATCCAACTTTTCCCGAAAACGCATTTGGTAACAAAAGTATGTTCGACCTGAAACGCATTGGTAACAAAAATTTAAACAACTTCTAGAAATACAATACACGGCATCTGAGTGTCATTCGGAGTTGTAGATATGAAAAATAGTAGATATCTGATGAGATATCACCAAAATTTAACAGATATCCAACTTTTCCCGAAAACGCATTTGGTAACAAAAGTATCTTCAACCTGAAACGCATTTGGTAACAAAAATTTAAACAACTTCTAGAAATAAAATACACGGCATCTAAGTGTCAGTCGGAGTGGTAGATATGAAAAATAGTAGAAATCTGATGAGATATCACCAAAAACAAAGAGATATCCAACTTTTCCCGAAAACGCATTTGGTAACAAAAGTATGTTTGACCTGAAACGCATTTGGTAACAAAAATTTAAACAACTTCTAGAAATAAAATACACAGTATCTGAGTGTCAGTCGGAGTTGTAGATATGACAAATAGTAGATATCTGATGAGATATCATTAAAATTTAACAGATATCCTACTTTTCCCGAAAACGCATTTGGTAACAAAAGTATGTTCAACCTGAAACGCATTTGGTAACAAAAAATTAAACAACTTCTAGAAATAAAATACACGGCATCTAAGTGTCAGTCGGAGTGGTAGATATGAAAAATAGTAGAAATCTGATGAGATATCACCAAAAACAAAGAGATATCCAACTTTTCCCGAAAACGCATTTGGTAACAAAAGTATGTTTGACCTGAAACGCATTTGGTAACAAAAATTTAAACAACTTCTAGAAATAAAATACACAGTATCTGAGTGTCAGTCGGAGTTGTAGATATGACAAATAGTAGATATCTGATGAGATATCATTAAAATTTAACAGATATCCTACTTTTCCCGAAAACGCATTTGGTAACAAAAGTATGTTCAACCTGAAACGCATTTGGTAACAAAAATTTAAACAACTTCTAGAAATAAAATACACGGCATCTAAGTGTCAGTCGGAGTGGTAGATATGAAAAATAGTAGATATCTGATGAGATATCACCAAAAACAAAGAGATATCCAACTTTTCCCGAAAACGCATTTGGTAACAAAAGTATGTTCAACCTGAAACGCATTTGGTAACAAAAATTTAAACAACTTCTAGAAATAAAATACACGGCATCTGAGTGTCAGTCGGAGTTGTAGATATGACAAATAGTAGATATCCTATGAGATATCACCAAAAACAAAGAGATATTGAACTTTTCCTGACTTTAACCTTTAATCCTGACTCCATTATAGGAAACATCAAAATTAAAATAAAAGAAATGATGTCAAAATGTTTACATATAGACAAGACAGAGCAATTAAAGGCTTAAATGGCAAAGTAGGTCATGACATTGACCTTTGATCTTAGGTATATCTTCTTGCAATCCTAGGCGTATGAAGGCTCTCAAAAAGTCTTATATTGTTGATAAGTTTGATGTCTTGTGATCAGGAATGCCCTGGATATTTTTGACGTCTCATAGTTCCATGTTCACACACAATTTTGATTACAAGTGGCGGGTGTAGCTAGCTAAACAGGAGGTGCTTAACCTTCCGAAGCACCCGACCTCACTTCCCTGGTGGAAGTTCACGTGTCTAACCTGATTTGTCAGTTCCAAAGTTTTACTTTGCTTCTGGATTGTGATTTGGACATGGATGAGTATGTTTGTTTTTGATTCTTTGAAATGTTCCCAATTATAAGCTAAAATAGAAACAAAAGCACACATACCAAGCAAAGCCATTACCTCGACCCAGTTTTAAGATATGGCAATTTTCAGCTATTGACATCTTACTTCGACCCATTTGAAGGTCATTTCAAAAGAAAGTAAAAATTGAAACCTGATGTAAACTGTCATAATTAGAAGCCATTTTACGAAATTCACACAAAGATGTGGCACCCATTTTTCTACCGAATATTTCTAAAGGGTAAAACCTTCAGAGGTTAATGCAACATCATATTTTTCCATTATCGGTTACGGAGAGAAAATGTTTTTGCTTCTTGAAACACCTTGTCTTAGTTATGGTAACCGTAGCAACGCCACGAATAAATCTGAACTACACCAGCCTATATACACTTCAGAATATATGTTCAGTTGTTTCAGAAGAGAAGTCAAAATTGGGTGTCAAAGATGTTATTCCGATTAAATGATTAACGAAAACTTATTGAAGTCATTTATACATTTCATTTGTATGTTGCAAAAGAACGCGCTTTTGTGTTATTTCCCTGTTGTACTGCCAAAACATTCTCTGAATCGGAAGTTTGGAAACCTTTTTAACATAATCTACATTTTTAGCTCACCTGAGCTGAAAGCTCAGATGAGCTATTGCAATGGTTCACCGTCCGTCGTCTGTTAACTTTGTACATTTTAATCATCTTCTCTTATAACTACCAAGCCAAATTTGATGAAACTTAGTGATTATGATGCCTAGGTAAAGGTCTTTCAGATTTGCACAAATAAAAGGATTATGTCCCCTTGGGGCCCTATAAAGGGGGAAATTGTGAAAATCTTTAAAAATCATCTCCTCTGAACTTACAAGAGATATAGCATAGATATTTCATGTGAAACATACTTAGAGCATCTAGTTTCAGATTTGCACAAATCGTAGCTGTAAGGACCAAAATGGGGAAATGGCAATGTACTTAAGTGGAAAATCACTAAAATTAATGTATTGGTCAAATTTCTTATCTATAAACATTTTGCATAGGCATGTATATTGGAATATTGTAGGTATTGGCCTAACAATCATTTTGATATATGAATAAAGGTCATAGGTTAAAAGGTCAAGGTCATAGATGCAAACGAATATTTAAATGACCAATTATCTTAAAACTATAAACTTTTTGTAACGGCATGTATATTAGAATATTGTGGGCATTTGCACAACCATCATTTTGATATATGAATAAAGGTCATAGGCTCAAAGTTCAAGGTCATAGACACGAACAAATACTTAAATGGTTAATTATCTCAAAAATTATAAACATTTTGTATAGGCATGTATATCTTAGAATATTGTAGGTATTGGCCTGATGCGTATTTTAATATATAGATGTTTTAGCTGTTTATAAATAATATATTGTAGCTAGACTTTAGATATGTTATATATAGCATACTTATATAATAATTATTAAAATTAATTTGCAAAAAATACTTGCATATTATTTGCCCTTACTGCTGAAAATTTTGATATTCTCTTTTATTAATGTCATTGACCATTGAACCTCTGCATAAGATATGTACTCTGCATCAGGTGAGCGTTAAGGCCCATGGGCCTCTTGTTGGTTTCTTTAATGCTGTTCTGTGTCCAGTTCTTTTTCTATGTATATCGAGTGGGCAGTTATTTACGAGCTGGAATTAGTTGCCATATACATTGTATTTTCCCAATATTATTGGAAAAGCTAACTAACAGCTTTAGAAAATGATTCCAGAAAATGCTTTTTTCTGTAAGACTACAAAAAAGGTCGCAGTGATATTTTGCAGATCAAGTTTAAGAAAAAGTGATGCCAATTTTGTTTAAGTACGGTCCTGGTTGACGGGCTATTGACATCACTGTCATTTTTAAGCTTTTATTCAGATAAAGCTTAATAAAATGTTTAATCATTGTCCGTTAAAACTTTTGTTCAATCATACCTAATGCAGACTGGAATTAAACAATTTAACCAGTTTCCTGTTAGGGCGAAGCCAGCCAAACACGTTAAGCTTGAAAACTGTCTGGCAGGTTTTTTTTTTTTGTTTTTGTTTTTTTTTTTAATAACATACATGTATATACAAAATATACACGATACACCCACCTACCACCTACCAGATGAGCAGGACGTTACTAGTGTTGTAATCACTTTTGTTAGGGGGTTATATAAATTTTCTAAATTTATCTATAGACATAATAACAGGCACATAGCCGGTTGTAATTTTGAACAAATCATTAGTGGTATGGAAACATTGGAATGACTGTAACTTGTATATCACAGTATTATTTGTATGAACTTTTCTTGTGTATGTAATTACCCCCAAAAAGAGTAAAAGCGTGTACAACTTAATGCTTAAGTACTTTCGGCAGCTTACAAGAGTAAAATTATTTACCAATAACAAAATTATTTTCTCATTTTTTGCTTAATTTTAGTCCCCTACCGGCGAAAGCCGAAGGGGACTTTAGGTTTGCGCTCTGTCTATCTGTCTGTCCGTCCGTCCGTCTCTCACACCTCAGTTTTCCACACTTTTTTTGTAGATAATGAACTGATTTTTTGTATGTGAGTCTACCATGATGAGTTGCAGATCAAGTTAGCGTTTTATTCTGGTCCGCAAATTTTTACATGAGTTATGGCCCTTTGAACTTTGAAAATTCACTGAAATTTCAGTTTTCCGCACTTTTTTCTAAATACTTTTATTTAATGAACTGATTTTTGGTATATGAGTCTACCATGATGAGTTACAGATCAAGTTTACGTTCCGTATCCATCTGCTGATTTTAACCGGAGTTATGGCCCTTTGATCTTTGAAAATTCACTGAAATTTCAGTTTTCTGCTCTTTTTTTCTACACGCTTGCAGTTAATGATTTGTTTTTTGGTATGCAGGTCAACCATGATGAGTTAGAGATCAAGTTTATTTTTCGTTTCATTCCACTAGTTTTTATGGGAGTTATGGCCCTTTGAACTTTGAAAATTTAATGAAATTTCAGTTTTTAGCACTTTTTTCTACTTGCTTGCAGATAATGATTTTTTGAGAACTCCATTGCTGGTTTTTGATTTTACTATGATCGAGTTTTGCTTTCATCTTAAACAGCACGTATAATTTATAACTATAAATCTTTGTACCATATAATAAGGTACATTTTACCTAAAACTTTGGGATTAGTGAAATATGCGACCGGTAGGGGACTATGTATTGTTTTGCAATACTCTCAGAATGCTTGTTTAAAAAAAGTCTTAAGGTTATCATTCTTCAGTAACATTAGTTAGTATAACTGATATAGAAAATATATAATTACTATATGTAACTATGGTGATGGTATCATTTCATTGTAGTACAACAAAATATTGCCTACTTTCTATTTTAGCAAGAACTTAAAGTTTCAGTAAGCAGTGAGTGGTGGTTTATTGCACAATTTGATGCACCAGACACTAACCGCAACTCATACTGCAGAAACAACAAGAGGCAAAGTGTTCAAACATAATCATTTAGCAGTTTGGAAGTGCATTTACTCTAACGATTTGACTCTTGTGGCTAACCACTTTGGGATTGATGAAAAATGAGAAACATCCCCATAATTAATACACGGGTTCGTGTGACAAACTTTCTTAACATTGCAAATAAAATTAAAAAAATGTTATGGGTTTGGTTAAGAATTGGAATGGTGTTTATAATAATATCAATATTGTGATGAGAAAAGATGTTTTAGCCCTTACTAGTTCAAGATAATGTATACACGTTATGATTATGTTATCTAACCGGTTACAACAAAAATAATCTTATAAAATTATAATTTGTACATTATGTACACGTAATAGTCATGTCTTGAAAGAATGTTAAAAAACAAAACACACACACACACAATGACCATAGTTATTTTGATTATTATTCATTTTCGTATGTCATTTCTTATTTATATATCAATTTATACCTTTACTTATTTTTTGATTATTTATTTACAGACATATATATCAAAATAAGTTTGCCGTCAATCAAAATAGTTTTGATTTAAACTATCACATGCACCTTCCTGATATAATCTACAAACTAAAATCAAATTAAATAAGAAGCTATAAAAATACTGGACAATTATAATTTTTGAGAGCAAATGACACTTAATCGCTTTAATGTTGCATAGAACATTCACAATACACAAAAAGATGGTACAAATTATCGACAAATAACAAAAATCTAATAAACAATGAGAAGCAAAAAAAACCTAGTTGAATTTACGACCTTGTAATGTAAACTTATACTAGTAAAACAAATATGAATTAAATCATTGGAGCACAATGTTTGAAAAATAAAAAAATATTCATGAGAACATGTTAATGGCGCCAACCAATATTTCGGATTTCGAACCAGTTATTTTCTGTTTCACGTAATCTCAACCATGCGAAATCCCATCGACGTTCTGACCCGGACAAAACTTGTTTTACTTCAAACAATACTCCACTATGTGACCCAAACATCCGGCGCAAGCGACGTACACTTACAACCCAAGGAACAATAGGCATGATATTTGGGCTTAAATGAATGGTTGGATACCCAATTGAGAGAACGATCTCGCGAAAACGTCGACAGACGTACTGTAATCGATACCGCGTGAGTGGGAACATTTCAATACTAACACGAACAATATTCTCCAAAATCATATCAGGCAGATACGGCAGAGTAACAACATTTGAACCAAGATGCGACACTACGGCATCGTGCACAAGCGTATCAGTCATATTGGCAACATCAGGTCTAAGCGCACGGTTCACACTGGCATCATGCTCATTCGCTTGAATTTCGGATATAAGCGCATTATCTGCAGTGTCAAAACCATGTGAAAGCCCATCATCAGCTACGTTAGCATCGTCACAAGGAAGCGTACTAACCATACTGGCATCGTCCTTTGAAAGTGCACCATCTGTGCTAGTAACATCAGGTGCAAGCGCATTAGGCAAATCGACAACATCAGTTTGAAGTTCATCAGCCGCATTGTCATCATCACCGTGTAATAACTCATCAACCGCAATGGAATCATCCTGTAAAAGCGCATCAGCAGCATTGGAATATTCATTTGAAAGTGCGCCAGCTGTGCTAGTAACATCAGGTGCAAGCGCATTAGGCAAATCGACAACATCAGTTTGAAGTTCATCAGCCGCATTGTCATCATCACCGTGTAATAACTCATCAACCGCAATGGAATCATCCTGTAAAAGCGCATCAGCAGCATTGAAATATTCCTTTGATAGATCAGCTGCATTGATATCATCCTGTGGTAGCGCATCAGCGGCGTTAATGTTAGTAACATCAGGTGGGAGCATATCATTTATACTAGAATCTTCAGTTGAAAATGCACCAGTCATATTATCAGCATTAACTAGAGGTGTATCGGTTGCATCAATTGGATGTATATTTGCGGTACTGACAACATCTGGTTGGGTTGCATGGCCCACATTTGGTTGAATACCACTTTCCAGGGATACGATCTGGCTAATTATACTCTTAAGATACGTCGTTTCCACTTCCACAGAAACATAATGATCTCCCCTATCCTCTGGATAATAACCAAGTGTTAGAAGAGGCAGTGAGCTGTTAAAAGTACTCATATTTGAGACTATTCGGTGATACGTGCCACCAAGGGAGTTCAAAACTAAAAATTGACAATTAAACTCCCTGGCCAGAGCCTGAAGAGTCAGATTGTCCCCATATGCATACGGTCTACGCATTTCTGCAATATAGGATTCGAAGTTCCTGTCTTCATGCAAAAAGTTACTGTAATGGTCGCTGTTTGATTCAAGGTGTTGTACAGCAATAGCTCGCAAATTTTGAGGTGTTTTATGTATGCCAAGTTTTCGAATTTGTGGGGCAATTGCTCCAAATTGGCAGCTACCGTCTCCTATCGGATCTTCACTAATAAGCACTCTATTATTGCCACAAAAGTACCTCGTCCTGTTGTTTTGGTTACCTATGTTGACCTCTGTCTCTTCGCAATGGTCTTCACAATATATTTCCATTTGTTTACGCGTGTCTTCGCCAATGTTTTCCTTCTCAGAAGATTCTAGAGGTATATAGTATTTGCACCTGTGAATCCTCTTTTGCTCAAGTTTTTCAAATATTTCTTTGGCTCGAGCCCTTCTATCGAGCTCTTCCTTGTTTGTTCTGCTCGTTATATTTTCAACTCTCACCCACTTTTTTGTCTCTTTGTTGTTTCTATCTTTGAATACTACGAAATATTTGTCAAAATTACGAACCCTTTTCAAAATTTTCGCTTTTAGGACACACCGTTTATACGGAACACGGCTACGTCCGAATGGGTGTTTCAGAAGAACCCTGTCCCCTCTTTTGTAAATGGAACAACCGTTCTTTCTGTTTTGGGCCAAAACAGTACGCCTTTGACATCTTTCCGATGCTACTTTAGCTTTTTTACGAATAACATCAGCAGAGATATTTTGACCCCTCCCAAAATAGCACTGAAACGGTGTTTGATATCCAAGTACTTCCTTTGGTTGATTATTTATGGCTTCTGCTACAGCAGGGAGATGTTCCACCCAATTCGAACCACAATTACTACTTCTCAAAGAATCGAAACGGATTTTATCTCGAATTATTCTGTTCTGTCTTTCTACTTTCCCTTGAGACTCAGGGTGGTATGGCCGACCCCTTATCATTTTTACGTTTTTTTTACAAAGGAATTTCTGTACGTCACCGAAAAATTCCGGTCCATTGTCACATTGAATAATTTCCGGGTAACCATGTTCTCCAAAAATTTGCTTAAGAGCGATTGCCACATTTTTGGCAGTTTTATTAGTCAGAGCTCTAACAAATATGAATCTAGAGAAGACATCCACAGCTGTCAAAATATAATTAAAGGTCTTGTTTTCATATATCACAGATTGGTCTCTCATGCTAAGAAGGTCAATCTGGACCCTTTGAAATACCCTTGACGCACTGATCGGTCTTAGTGGGGCCTTGTTATTGAATTTTGCATGAATGTATCCATGCTGTTTATTTTTTTTTAAAAGACCCATTACTTTCCTTTCACTGCAGCCCGTATAGTGTTGTTTCATGGTATGGCTCAATGCTCGGGCATTTCCACCTTTACTTTTAATGACATGTTTGCTGACATTTTTTTGAAACTCTTTCTTTGTAAGGACCTGTCTACCTTCATACATTAAAATGTCAATGCCATTGTGTTTTTCAATATAAAGACCTTCTTTTCTCCGCCAATATAAGACGCGAGCATTGTTTTCCAGTCGAGTTCGCAAATTCACTGGTTTTTTAAATTCGCCTTTAACAATTTTCAGGAGAGTGTCGTACGTTTCTGGCTCTAGCTCTCGCAGCCCCATTATAACGCATACACCAGCGACAGGAGACTACGCCTTTTTCTTCAGCACTTAGATCAAACGTTGTATTAACAAAAGACAGTGTGTAAAAATCAAATTCAAATAAGAGATGTATCATCTACGTAAGCAACGAAAGATTGAGACAATAGTCGATTAATAGTATTGTCACCCATTCTCAATAAATTGGCCATTTTCAAACGCCATCATGTGGGAAAATGTCTCTAGGTATTGAAAACCAATTATTAACGTGTCAACTCGTCCTAATTTTTTCAATCAGAAACAATTTTTTTAGTATGTCTTCCGATTCTTGTAAATTTGTTATCAATCTGTTAAATCATTTTAAAAGGCCCTGATAGTTTTGTGGAAAACAGTGTTATATGGTACCTTATTGTTTAATTAAAAGAAAAAATGTTTCCCGTACCCCAAAATGAAAAAATAAAAAACTTTTTGGCAAAACTTTTTAATGTGTGCTCTAAACAAAACATCATTGTTTGTTATATCTTTCACCTTTTCCAATTATGTTTTAGAAGTATTATTTGGAGGTTTTGGTTGAAATTTTGTACCTTGCGTAAAACAAGTGGCCTGTGACAATAGAAAAACAAGCTACAATGATTAAAAATAAAGCCAATACGTAACATTTTGGGGCAGATCGGTCGAATAAACATTCAAATTCTTGTTTCATTTTATATGAAACAAAAAAATTGATTTCATTTTATATGAAATAATAACCTATGACCAGTGTAATAAGCAAACCGTGCCATGACCTAAATCTATTAACCAGATCTTGGAAACATTTTTCTTTTCATAAAATTAAAGAATTCACAAACCTTTTGACATGTATACATAGAATGATACAACAAATATTGCAGTAGAGTCCAAACACTGTTTCAGAACCTTTTTATTATTATATATATATATTGCCATTTATATTTTCTACATAAGTCGAATGTCGATGATTTCTTTTTAGCCAGATTTGGTAGGTCCTGGGGAGACAGGGAAACATTACCATCAAATACAAATTTTAGTATAGCAGCTTTATTATATAAAATATCCATTAGATAATGGCTTCATCATCAGGGGTATTTACAGCAAATATAATGAAAACAATATTAGTGACTGCTAAGGTTGCATTTTCCTAGATCTTCCTTCATAGATACGTTTGGCTCTCCAGAAAACTTCGTTTGCTAGATGAGCCCGAATAGCAGGTAAAACGCTACTAAACATAGCTAGGGACATTGAAAAGACATTGATTGCAAGAGCAAAAAGTAACATATTAGAAATGTGGAGAGGTACATGCAAAGGAGAAGTGCGGATATAAGGAGTGCTTTCAAAATTTAGGTAAACACAGTAGGAAATTATTACTTTTTCATCTTTTTTTAGCTAGATATAGACCGTAAATAGTTTAGTTGAATCAAAAAAGTGGAATAGCGAACAAGAATGATAAAGGTCGATTGAGCTGTGGATATAATAAGAATTTCAAAAAATGTTTACTAACAAATAGAAAGAAATTAATTTAGTAAATAAAAAGAAATAACTGAAGCAAAGAAAAAATCAAAATGAGGGAGAAGATAATGCTCTGTGAAAAAGTTAGGATAAGTAGTCTTTTTCTTTGGTGAGTTTGAAATTAGGTTGAACCAGTTGAGATCTAAATAATAGCTAATCTGAATCTTTAAGGAAATTTTAATTTATATTAATGAAATAAACCGAAATCCAGATTACATTAACCAGTTTCTGAGTTTGTCTAAACACAATGTCAAAACACAAGGTACAAAAACTGTACAACGGCAATCCTTGATATTAGAAAAAGCGACCGAAACAGAAAACATCAAATTCGTTTCGACAACCAAAGCTCAGTCATATCTTATTGTACATTAAAAGAATTAAGAAGAATGTTGTGTGTGTTACATATACATCCAAATGGCTTCTAAATAGCTGAATTTTAGTCTTGTTTGTCTCAGGGTCCAGAAATTGATCTACGGTTGCATTTTGCTTTATCCAAACATGGTTATCAATTTTAAGTACAAAATTAACAGAAACTAATTGCCATCCAACATTTTTGTTACCAATGTCTTACAGGAAACACTCTAATATAACATCAACACCTCCTGCTGGTATTCCTGGGCAGTGTATTCCATTTATAGAAGATAATTATATTGTACAATGTATTTTATTTCTAGAAGTTGTTTAAATTTTTGTTACCAATGCGTTTCACGTTGAACATACTTTTGTTACCAAATGCGTTTTCGGGAAAAGTTGGATATCTGTTAAATTTTGGTGATATCTCATCAGATATCTACTAATTTTCATATCTACAACTCCGACTGACACTCAGATACTGTGTTTTATTTCTAGAAGTTGTTTAAATTTTTGTTACCAAATGCGTTTCAGGTCGAACATACTTTTGTTACAAAATGCGTTTTCGGGAAAAGTTGGATATCTCTTTGTTTTTGGTGATATCTCATCAGATATCTACTATTTTTCATATCTACCACTCCGACTGACACTTAGATGCCGTGTATTTTATTTCTAGAAGTTGTTTAAATTTTTGTTACCAAATGCGTTTCAGGTTGAACATACTTTTGTTACCAAATGCGTTTTCGGGAAAAGTAGGATATCTGTTAAATTTTAATGATATCTCATCAGATATCTACTATTTGTCATATCTACAACTCCGACTGACACTCAGATACTGTGTATTTTATTTCTAGAAGTTGTTTAAATTTTTGTTACCAAATGCGTTTCAGGTCGAACATACTTTTGTTACCAAATGCGTTTTCGGGAAAAGTAGGATATCTGTAAATTTTAATGATATCTCATCAGATATCTACTATTTGTCATATCTACAACTCCGACTGACACTCAGATACTGTGTATTTTATTTCTAGAAGTTGTTTAAATTTTTGTTACCAAATGCGTTTCAGGTGAACATACTTTTGTTACCAAATGCGTTTTCGGAAAAGTTGGATATCTCTTTGTTTTTGGTGATATCTCATCAGATATCTACTATTTTTCATATCTACACTCCGATGACACTAGATGCCGTGTATTTATTTCTAGAAGTTGTTTAAATTTTTGTTACCAAATGCGTTTCAGGTGAACATACTTTTGTTACCAAATGCGTTTTCGGGAAAAGTTGGATATCTGTTAAATTTTGGTGATATCTCATCAGATATCTACTATTTTTCATATCTACAACTCCGACTGACACTCAGATGCCGTGTATTTTATTTCTAGAAGTTGTTTAAATTTTTGTTACCAAATGCGTTTCAGGTTGAACATACTTTTGTTACCAAATGCGTTTTCGGGAAAAGTTGGATATCTGTTAAATTTTAATGATATCTCATCAGATATCTACTATTTGTCATATCTACAACTCCGACTGACACTCAGATACTGTGTATTTTATTTCTAGAAGTTGTTTAAATTTTTGTTACCAAATGCGTTTCAGGTCGAACATACTTTTGTTACCAAATGCGTTTTCGGGAAAAGTTGGATATCTCTTTGTTTTTGGTGATATCTCATCAGATATCTACTATTTTTCATATCTACCACTCCGACTGACACTTAGATGCCGTGTATTTTATTTCTAGAAGTTGTTTAAATTTTTGTTACCAAATGCGTTTCAGGTTGAACATACTTTTGTTACCAAATGCGTTTTCGGGAAAAGTTGGATATCTGTTAAATTTTGGTGATATCTCATCAGATATCTACTATTTTTCATATCTACAACTCCGAATGACACTCAGATGCCGTGTATTGTATTTCTAGAAGTTGTTTAAATTTTTGTTACCAAATGCGTTTCAGGTCGAACATACTTTTGTTACCAAATGCGTTTTCGGGAAAAGTTGGATATCTGTTAAATTTTGGTGATATCTCATCAGATATCTACTATTTTTCATATCTACACTCCGACTGACACTAGATGCCGTGTATTTTATTTCTAGAAGTTGTTTAAATTTTTGTTACCAAATGCGTTTCAGGTTGAACATACTTTTGTTACCAAATGCGTTTTCGGGAAAAGTTGGATATCTGTTAAATTTTGGTGATATCTCATCAGATATCTACTATTTTTCATATCTACAACTCCGACTGACACTCAGATACTGTGTATTTTATTTCTAGAAGTTGTTTAAATTTTTGTTACCAAATGCGTTTCACGTAGAACATACTTTTGTTACCAAATGCGTTTTCGGGAAAAGTTGGATATCTGTTAAATTTTGGTGATATCTCATCAGATATCTACTATTTTTCATATCTACAACTCTGACTGACACTCAGATGCCGTGTATTTTATTTTTAGAAGTTGTTTAAATTTTTGTTACCAAATGCGTTTTTGTTACCAAATGCGTTGTAACATAGCTTTCCGTCCACTCCTGCGTGCTGATTTCAAATGCGGATATAGTTCTTTCCGTCTATCATTTATTTCCTTCGGATATTGTTCATTGACGCCAAAGTTTCTATTTTCCGACCGTTTCAGTACAATGGGTGCCTGTTTTCTCACTAGTTCTCTATCCTTGAATTTCGAAAATTTAGCAATAATAGGTCTCGACTTTCCGCGTAATTTCTTTCCCATTCTGTGTACACGCTCGAAACTGATACTTTCTGTATTTATTTCCAAATTAGTTTTAATGAAGTTAGATAAAACTTGTTCCGTATCTTCCGTATCTTCCGAATCATCCTCATGTATACCAGTGAATATCAGATTATCCCTCATTGTTCGAGACTGAAGTTCGATATGTCTTTCTCTTTTAAAAAGGTAAAGGTATGAATTTCCATGTTCACAGTACCCAAGCCTACCTATTGTTTCCATTTTCCTTTGATGTCATTTATCAAACATAAAATTTACCATACCCCATATCAAAATATCAAATGTTGAATAAATGTGAAGACACCATCTTAGTAGTTGCAAATCTGGTTTGCATAGGAAAGCATTTTAAAGGTCACCGGTCACCAAAAACCGAATTTTTTTTAGTACTATTTTCCGAAAGATTACATCATAAAAAGTCGATTTAGCAACAAATAACATTTTTTAATCATTTCTGTCCTTTTCTACAGCGTAAATTAAAGTCCTGAAACTGTTGAAAAACTGTGTTATCTCCCTTTGGTAGTAAAAGGGCACAAAACCGGAAGTGACGCAGAAGGTGTTATCCCAGTTATTTAGTAAATGAAGCTTGTATAGTGAACTGCATTTATTACCCAGATTTATCGGAAATAACTTCTAGTGTTTTTATATATTTATTTATTTTTTAGCATTGGGTATTTCAGTTTCCTTCAGCAGAAAAAATAAATAAAAAATAAACATAATAATAAGAAATAAATCAAAAAAAAACTATATTTGTGTTTGCTCTAAGTATGATATACTATTTACTAATATTTTTAAAAACATAATTTAACATTTCTTTTGAAATTTATTTATTTATTTATTTATTTATTTATTTATTTATTTATTTATTTATTTATTTATTTATTTTTTCTATTTATCACAACAAATAATAAAAAGAACACAAATTTCCGTTTTTATTTAAAATATTGTTCATATTAATTTTCATTAATATTTAAAATCATTTTAATTATCTTTACTTATCTCTGATTAATTAATTAAATAATTAACTAATTAATTAATTATGTTATTTATTTATTTATTTATTTATTTATTTATTTATTTATTTTTATTTATTTATATCTATTTATCACAACAAATAATAAAAGACACAAATTTCCGTTTTTATTTAAAATATTGATCACATTAATTTTATTAATATTTAAATCATTTTAATTATCTTTACATGCCTCTGATTAATTAATTAATTAATTACGTTATTTATATTTATTTATTTATTTTTATCTATTTATCATAAGGAATAATAATTTTGATTCATATTTGTTTTAAAAATTGTCCCATTTTTAATTCCTTTTTAGATTAAAATCAAAGATTTATTATTATTATTATTATTATTATTATTATTATTACTATTATTATTATTATTATTTACCCATGTAATGAATAAAAAAAACACGTTTTCGGGTAGAACTGGGTCCAAGACCTGTAGTTTTTTTGTACAATGAAAATATCAAAATAAAGGTTTAAAAAATAATTTGTTATTGTCTCTCAAATAAAATATTTCACCCCAGTATTACATAAATATGAAAACTATTTCAATTCAATAGCTTCCTATTCCTTATTTGCAGTAAGTTTAATAATAATAAAAATATAATAATAATAATAATAATAATAATAATAATATAATAATCATTATTGTTTCCATGGTAAAATAAAAAAATAATTCATATAATAACTTTATTACGCTTAATTTTAATGGGATGAAAAAAACGTCATCAAAATGTGATACCAGTGGGATTATGCTCGACTAACTAAGGACTCAAAACTCAGTGAAACTTTCTTTCTTTTATTCACAATAAATTTATATCGTTCAAAGTGTGATTTACACCTCTCACATACCAGTAATTAAGAGATTATCAATATGCTACAGTACACTGGGAAACATCCTGTTTAGAAGTAGACATCTACCACCTGTAATCAACAGAGTTTACCTTACAATATGCAACATTAATTGACACGTGTGATTATCTTTATGATATACCCGGTAAATGTTATTTGTCATTTTTGATGGATTCTGAAAATTGAATAAATTAAAGTCAAATTAGATTGGTTAATTTGAACAAGACATATACGACTTTGTTTGAATTTGTGAGCTGATTCAATTACAGAATTAAATTAATTTTGAAAATTAAAATTGTTTAAAATCTATTTATTAGACTGAATTCATTCATAATAATTAGAATTGTCTTAAATGATTATACCACTCATATTTTCCTGACTTATCTCGTAATATTTAATCTGAATACATTCAAAACAACTAGAAATCTGCATGAAGGACTTGTGTAAATCTGGTTTTAATTTGTTCTGAAATTTGTGGAAAAAACATGTTCATCTATTATCTCCAAACTTCACAAAATATATCATTTTGACTTGAAATCAAACTTTAAAAACCCTTCAAAACGCCATACAAACCCACATGTAATATATGGATACATATATAGGTAATGTGTCTTTCCTCAGCAGCTTAACACCATGTACGTCATCAATTAGGTCGCCGGAAAGTTACGAGCGGTGTCGGAAACTACCGAGTATTAGCAGTTCGTTCAGGTAAGGTTTTAGTATATTACAGGTAAATGTAAGGTGTGGGAAACCGTCAGACACATCAATATTGACTATTCTACCCATTGGAATGCAAAATACAAAATTGATAAATTTGGTGACCGGTGACCTTTAATTGGTGTCTTCACATTTATCCATTTATCATTTATGTGCTTTCCTATGCAAACCAGATTTGCAACTACTAAGATGCCTAACATAGATCCGGAGTTGTTGAAATACTAACTTTATGCATAAACTAGTATATAATATATATATATATATATATATATTATATATATATATTATATATATATATATATATATATATTACACTCGCACTTAAAATAACCGCTTTACTTTCTTTTGAAAGAAATCTCATTGTCTTCAAGTTGAGTGTAATTTTGTTACAGAGAAAGCGTGATGATTGTATTTGGATCAGTTCTATTTCCATCAATAGACCAACTACTCTAAATGTATTTTCCATTTAACTGTCACAATTATGTGTTACGTAAATTTTGTTTATTCTTTAAGACAATACTTGGTCATAAAACCAAAATATTCCATATATCATTGATTCATAAGATAAAATACATGTTATACTGGTCACAGTTTCACAATCATTATTTATTAAGATTTTTTTAAACTTAAATCTGGTATATTATTTTGTCATAAATGTTTATGCCGGGTTAAAACACTTAATTAGACCCTACGGTCCTTGATTTGGGGTTATATATACAAACAATATTCCATGATGCATTAATGTTTTTACCACTGCCGAATGGTGTCGTTTGATATGCAAGCACATGCTGACTTTGAATTTTCCCGCGTTATTCTACAGACCATGAATACCCGAGAAGTTCCGAGTACGAGCACCTGTTCCGATACATGTGTTTGTTTACTAAACACCGAACTATGACAGTGTTGACAAAGGTTATAAAACACCGGCCAAAATGTGGATAACTTAAACAAAATCAAGTAGGAACTGATGGCGACATAAAACCAGAGACAACACACAACACTATAAAATGGAGAACGAGAAAGTGGAAAAAGTGTTGGCGGGTTGCCTAGACAACCTTCCGGATATGGAGTTAACGAGCATTTTGCTCTTTTTCAGTTCAACTTTTACAGGTTTAATCATTATATTATTATTCTCTTTTTGGTGATTAAAATAAAAACCATGTTTCGTGTTAATTGCATGACATGTTTTTGCATTTAGCTGATGTTCTTCCAGTGACCATTTGTTCACAGGGGCCTTTAAAATTTAAAGAAAATAATAATATCCATAGTACTTTTTATATATATATATTGTGGTATTTTTTTAAATTATAATTAGTCTGGTCCCTATGCATTTGTGCATTGATTAATTATTAGTATAAGTGCCCTCAGCCGTCCCTTATTCTGTTATTTCCCTTTTTGGGATTCCGACCATGCAGGGTTTAATAACGACATAATGCTCTTCTCATTAAATGAAAGTTAAAAACAATTACATTTTTAAATGTAATATGCATCACAAATCAAAATTACAAAATTTGAATACAAAAGCATGCAAATTTATTTTCAATTGAAAATGCAACTTAAAGCAGACCCAGTTTTCTTTTACCTGCTTTTTAACGTGTACATACCAGAACTTTTACTTGCACCTGGGCACAGTTGCTAGAAGCTTGATTAGCTTAATAAGTGATAAGCAGAAAAGTAAAACATGAATAAAGATCAAAATATCCTTATGGAATCAATATTTTTATTACAATGTGCTTTAGTTTTATGGAATTTATATTCATTTTTGGCATTTCAACATTTAAGTTCTCAATATATCTGAAATTTTACAAAATTAATCAAACTAATCGGGCTTCGAACAACTTACCCCTGATTCATTTGTTGATTCCCCTGACACATGGAGTTTATAGTGCGAATGTGCTTGGATTTGAGGTAGGCACTCACAGAAGAAGCAGAAATAGAAGAAGGTTCCAACAATAAAACAGCCTATAGAAATCATTAGCTATATAGTGCATATAGGCTTATTCTGTCTGGGGCAATTCAACTGTTTCCAACTATAGTCAAAAGTTGGCACATTTTGTTTGGCAAATGATAATTAGTTGCCAGGACAGTACCCTGGTATGCAGAATTGGGGTATGGGGGGGGGGGGTGTCAAAGCTATCGATCCAGAAGCACAAGGATTAAGGAATGTTGTTTTACTATTTATTTATTTATTATGCATTATTGTTTAGTATTTAATTTATAATATCATCAATTCATTTTGTGATATTAAATTTATTTTATTGATATCGTTTATATATCATTTTTCAATTACATAAAATTAAAATGATTTATATCATAAACTTTTTTTATGATAATAATGATCATAAATTTATTTTATAAAAAAAAACCTATTGGATATTAAATGTTTGGGCCAACCAACCTGTAAAGTATGATTTTGAAGCTGATGTTGTTTTTAAAACCGAAAGTTCAACAGGGCAGATAGTAACTGAAGACTTGAAGACCAGAATATAATGGTGTAGTAGTGCCAGTGTTCTGAATACCAATAGGTATCAGTAGTTAAAACAGTTCCCCATAAGGAATGATCTCAGTTTGTGTGTTTTGGTCAAAAATAAGAAGTTATAAAAATTGACTTCATGAAGAGTTTAATTCATTTTGGTGTCAGTAGTTTAGTGCAAAAGTATTAGCTTAGTATAATTAATGCCCCATGAATAATAATAAAATAATTGGAGTAATATTCAGTGTTTTCCATAAGAGGCGGCAACAGGCAGATTTGACTGCCTAAAATTTCAAATTGGCCGGTTAGAATTCATAAAATTGCCTTCAGAAGACCTGATAATCGTTTTCCAATTAGGCGGCCCCTTGACCCCTGGCCTGTTGGATTAGTCTATCTACCTCCTGCTACAAATTTTAGGGAAATCACTGCATATTAATTGGAATGGTTCAATTTTAAAGTCATGATCCCCATTTGTCTGTCACCTGTTAACTATAAGATGAAGAATATGAAACATGACAAAACTACAGAAACAGATTTTATTAGCAGAGATCTTTTTTTAAAAACATAACAGCAGAAAACATGAATGCAGAGTTATGCATCTCTAAGATTTTTTAGTTTTTGTGTAAATGGTTATGCATACAAATAAAACAGTCCCTGATACTCATGACAGGGGCATCTCCAAAGTTTGTTTTATATAAATATATATGTGTGTCTTTGTATGATGTTTCTTATTAATATTTTATAACTGTAAACATATTTAACTTCGCGTGTATTTATTTTCGCGGTATAGGAAATTTTAACATATCTGTGTAGTTTAATTTTCACGTTTTTGAAATGTGAACTATATTACAATAAGCATAGTATAATTTTCGCTTGGTACTAATTTTCGCACAAAACAAACGAGAGCAAAATAAGCGAAAATTAGTAACACCGCGAAAATAAATACCTTTACGGTATGTATTGGATACTATCTTCTGTATCATTTATGGGAAATGTATTTGCCGCAAGCCCCCGCTCACACCCCACGTGGGGAAGTGAATTTCCATTGTCTTTGGCCTTTACTGGTTCACCTGGTATCAGTATAATGTGATTGGGGGAGTGGTGCACTTTTCTGTTTCATACTGACTCTGTTAAAGTTACCCTGAGTGTGTGCTGATACAAGGCAGATCATGCAACACACTCACACTTCACATGCATACACAAACTTGTTCATGATAGATTAATCCATAGAGATTAATAAAATAATTCATGTCACAAATAGCTGAAAATTGCTGATGCACCCCCATCTGACAAACTGAAAACTTGAAATGATGATTAAGTTAGTCACACAGATATGTAGTATTATCAGTTTTCTTATGTCTATGTACTTTTTAATGTTAGTTTATTTTTTTTTAGACATGTCAGTTGAACGAAATTATTTAGTACAGAATGCTGTTCCTAACATAAGAATGTACTGTTTACAGAGAGGTCTGGACTTCCAGGTATATATATCTATATACAATAAAACCTTGATTCATCGCCACCATTTATTCAGTCAAATTATGGCATTATAAAGGGGTTTGGCGATAAATTGGGGGACGCGGATAAAGAAAAACATAAACAAAATGTACTTTGGGACTTCAAAATAGTGTGGCGATAAGGGAGGTGGCAAAGTTATCTAGGGGTATTATAACGAGGTTTTACGATAGCATTAATCTTTACCATATAAAACATAATTTGTTTTTTAAATGGTGTTTTATGCCCCAGCCAAGATTTTCGCATATATTGAGGCTGTTGGTTCAGGAATAGTGGAAGAAACCAGAGTATCCTGTCAAAAACCACAGACCTTAAAAAAACAAACTGACAACTTTTCTCTGACTAGGAATTCTTTCCCCAGTTGGATTCGATCTTAGACATTGAGATACATAATCTTAAAAGGGCTTTATAATAAATCTGTCAGCAGCCCTTTGTTCCCCAGGGAATCAAGAGGAATAAGTAAGATATATCTGTCAGCAGCCCTTTGTTCCCCAGGGAATTAAGAGAAATAAGTAAGATATATCTGTCAGCAGCCCTTTGTTCCCCAGGGAATTAAGAGAAATAAGTAAGATATATCTGTCAGCAGCCCTTTGTTCCCCAGGGAATTAAGAGAAATAAGTAAGATATATCTGTCAGCAGCCCTTTGTTCCCCAGGGAATCAAGAGGAATAAGTAAGATATATCTGTCAGCAGCCCTTTGTTCCCCAGGGAATCAAGAGAAATAAGTAAGATATATCTGTCAGCAGCCTTTTGTTCCCCTGGGAATTAAGAGAAATAAGTAAGATATATCTGTCAGCAGGCCTTTGTTCCCCAGGGAATCAAGAGAAATAAGTAAGATATATCTGTCAGCAGCCCTTTGTTCCCCAGGGAATTAAGAGAAATAAGTAAGATATATCTGTCAGCGGCCCTTTGTTACCAGGGAATCAAGAGGAATAAGTAAGATATATCTGTCAGCAGCCCTTTGTTACCAGGGAATCAAGAGAAATAAGTAAGATATATCTGTCAGCAGCCCTTTGTTCCCCAGGGCATTAAGAGAAATAAGTAAGATATATCTGTCAGCAGCCCTTTGTTCCCCAGGGAATCAAGAGAAATAAGTAAGATATATCTGTCAGCGGCCCTTTGTTCCCCAGGGAATTAAGAGAAATAAGTAAGATATATCTGTCAGCAGCCCTTTGTTCCCCAGGGAATCAAGAGAAATAAGTAAGATATATCTGTCAGCGGCCCTTTGTTACCAGGGAATCAAGAGGAATAAGTATGATATATATGTCAGCGGCCCTTTGTTCCCCAGGGAATCAAGAGGAATAAGTAAGATATATCTGTCAGCAGCCCTTTGTTCCCCAGGGAATCAAGAGGAATAAGTAAGATATATCTGTCAGCGGCCCTTTGTTCCCCAGGGAATTAAGAGGAATAAGTAAGATATATCTGTCAGCGGCCCTTTGTTCCCCAGGGAATCAAGAGGAATAAGTAAGATATATATGTCAGCAGCCCTTTGTTCCCCAGGGAATCAAGAGAAATAAGTAAGATATATCTGTCAGCAGCCCTTTGTTCCCCAGGGAATTAAGAGAAATAAGTAAGATATATCTGTCAGCAGCCCTTTGTTCCCCAGGGAATCAAGAGAAATAAGTAAGATATATCTGTCAGCGGCCCTTTGTTACCAGGGAATCAAGAGGAATAAGTATGATATATATGTCAGCGGCCCTTTGTTCCCCAGGGAATCAAGAGGAATAAGTAAGATATATATGTCAGCAGCCCTTTGTTCCCCAGGGAATCAAGAGAAATAAGTAAGATATATCTGTCAGCAGCCCTTTGTTCCCCAGGGAATTAAGAGAAATAAGTAAGATATATCTGTCAGCAGCCCTTTGTTCCCCAGGGAATCAAGAGAAATAAGTAAGATATATCTGTCAGCGGCCCTTTGTTACCAGGGAATCAAGAGGAATAAGTATGATATATGTCAGCGGCCCTTTGTTCCCCAGGGAATCAAGAGGAATAAGTAAGATATATCTGTCAGCAGCCCTTTGTTCCCCAGGGAATCAAGAGGAATAAGTAAGATATATCTGTCAGCGGCCCTGTTTTCCCCAGGGAATTAAGAGGAATAAGTAAGATATATCTGTCAGCAGCCCTTTGTTCCCCAGGGAATCAAGAGGAATAAGTAAGATATATCTGTCAGCGGCCCTTTGTTCCCCAGGGAATCAAGAGGAATAAGTAAGATATATCTGTCAGCGGCCCTTTGTTCCCCAGGGAATCAAGAGGAATAAGTAAGATATATATGTCAGCGACACTTTGTTCCCCAGGGAATCAAGAGGAATAAGTAAGATATATCTGTCAGCGGCCCTTTGTTCCCCAGGGAATCAAGAGGAATAAGTAAGATATATATGTCAGCGGCCCTTTGTTCCCCAGGGAATCAAGAGGAATAAGTAAGATATATATGTCGGCGACACTTTGTTCCCCAGGGAATCAAGAGGAATAAGTAAGATATATCTGTCAGCGGCCCTTTGTTCCCCAGGGAATCAAGAGGAATAAGTAAGATATATCTGTCAGCAGCCCTTTGTTCCCCAGGGAATCAAGAGGAATAAGTAAGATATATATGTCAGCGGCCCTTTGTTCCCCAGGGAATCAAGAGGAATAAGTAAGATATTTCTGTCAGCGGCCCTTTGTTCCCAGGGAATCAAGAGGAATAAGTAAGATATATATGTCAGCGGCCCTTTGTTCCCCAGGGAATCAAGAGGAATAAGTAAGATATATCTGTCAGCGGCCCTTTGTTCCCCAGGGAATCAAGAGGAATAAGTAAGATATATATGTCAGCGACACTTTGTTCCCCAGGGAATCAAGAGGAATAAGTAAGATATAGCTGTCAGCGGCCCTTTGTTCCCCAGGGAATCAAGAGAAATAAGTAAGATATATATGTCAGCGGCCCTTTGTTCCCCAGGGAATCAAGAGGAATAAGTAAGATATTTCTGTCAGCGGCCCTTTGTTCCCCAGGGAATCAAGAGGAATAAGTAAGATATATATGTCAGCGGCCCTTTGTTCCCCAGGGAATCAAGAGGAATAAGTAAGATATATCTGTCAGCGGCCCTTTGTTCCCCAGGGAATCAAGAGGAATAAGTAAGATATATATGTCAGTGACACTTTGTTCCCCAGGGAATCAAGAGGAATAAGTAAGATATAGCTGTCAGCGGCCCTTTGTTCCCCAGGGAATCAAGAGAAATAAGTAAGATATATCTGTCAGCGGCCCTTTGTTCCCCAGGGAATCAAGAGGAATAAGTAAGATATATATGTCAGCGACACTTTGTTCCCCAGGGAATCAAGAGGAATAAGTAAGATATAGCTGTCAGCGGCCCTTTGTTCCCCAGGGAATCAAGAGGAATAAGTAAGAGATATCTGTCAGCGGCCCTTTGTTCCCCAGGGAATCAAGAGGAATAAGTAAGATATATATGTCAGCGACACTTTGTTCCCCAGGGAATCAAGAGGAATAAGTAAGATATATATGTCAGCGGCCCTTTGTTCCCCAGGAATCAAGAGGAATAAGTATGATATATATGTCAGCAGCCCTTTGTTCCCCAGGGAATCAAGAGGAATAAGTAAGATATATATGTCAGCGGCCCTTTGTTCCCCAGGGAATCAAGAGAAATAAGTAAGATATATCTGTCAGCGGCCCTTTGTTCCCCAGGGAATCAAGAGGAATAAGTAAGATATATATTTCAGCGACACTTTGTTCCCCAGGGAATCAAGAGGAATAAGTATGATATATATGTCAGCGGCCCTTTGTTCCCCAGGGAATCAAGAGAAATAAGTAAGATATATCTGTCAGCGGCCCTTTGTTCCCAGGGAATCGAGGAATAAGTAAGATATATATGTCAGCGACACTTTGTTCCCCAGGGAATCAAGAGGAATAAGTATGATATATGTCAGCGGCCCTTTGTTCCCCAGGGATTCAAGAGGAATAAGTATGATATATATGTCAGCGGCCCTTTGTTCCCCAGGGAATTGAGGAATAAATAAGATATATATGTCAGCGACACTTTCTTCCTCAGGGAATCAAGAGGAATAAGTATGATATATATGTCAGTGGCCCTTTGTTCCCCAGGGAATCAAGAGGAATAAGTAAGATATATATGTCAGCGGCCCTTTGTTCCCCAGGGAATCAAGAGAAATAAGTAAGATATATCTGTCAGCGGCCCTTTGTTCCCCAGGGAATCAAGAGGAATAAGTAAGATATATATGTCAGCGACACTTTGTTCCCCAGGGAATCAAGAGGAATAAGTAAGATATATATGTCAGCGACACTTTGTTCCCCAGGGAATCAAGAGGAATAAGTAAGATATAGCTGTCAGCGGCCCTTTGTTCCCCAGGGAATCAAGAGGAATAAGTAAGATATATCTGTCAGCGGCCCTTTGTTCCCCAGGGAATCAAGAGGAATAAGTAAGATATATATGTCAGCGACACTTTGTTCCCCAGGGAATCAAGAGGAATAAGTAAGATATATATGTCAGCGGCCCTTTGTTCCCCAGGGAATCAAGAGGAATAAGTATGATATATATGTCAGCAGCCCTTTGTTCCCCAGGGAATCAAGAGGAATAAGTAAGATATATATGTCAGCGGCCCTTTGTTCCCCAGGGAATCAAGAGAAATAAGTAAGATATATCTGTCAGCGGCCCCTTGTTCCCCAGGGAATCAAGAGGAATAAGTAAGATATATATTTCAGCGACACTTTGTTCCCCAGGGAATCAAGAGGAATAAGTATGATATATATGTCAGCGGCCCTTTGTTCCCCAGGGAATCAAGAGAAATAAGTAAGATATATCTGTCAGCGGCCCTTTGTTCCCCAGGGAATCGAGGAATAAGTAAGATATATATGTCAGCGACACTTTGTTCCCCAGGGAATCAAGAGGAATAAGTATGATATATATGTCAGCGGCCCTTTGTTCCCCAGGGATTCAAGAGGAATAAGTATGATATATATGTCAGCGGCCCTTTGTTCCCCAGGGAATTGAGGAATAAGTAAGATATATATGTCAGCGACACTTTGTTCCCCAGGGAATCAAGAGGAATAAGTATGATATATATGTCAGTGGCCCTTTGTTCCCCAGGGAATCAAGAGGAATAAGTAAAATATATATGTCAGCGGCCCTTTGTTCCCCAGGGAATCAAGAGGAATAAGTAAGATATATCTGTCAGCGGCCCTTTGTTCCCCAGGGAATCAAGAGGAATAAGTAAGATATATCTGTCAGCGGCCCTTTGTTCCCCAGGGAATTAAGAGGAATAAGTAAGATATATCTGTCAGCGGCCCTTTGTTCCCCAGGGAATCAAGAGGAATAAGTATGATATATATGTCAGCGGCCCTTTGTTCCCCAGGGAATCAAGAGGAATAAGTAAGATATATATGTCAGCGGCCCTTTGTTCCCCAGGGAATCAAGAGAAATAAGTAAGATATATCTGTCAGCGACACTTTGTTCCCCAGGGAATCAAGAGGAATAAGTAAGATATATATGTCAGCGACACTTTGTTCCCCAGGGAATCAAGAGGAATAAGTATGATATATATGTCAGCGGCCCTTTGTTCCCCAGGGAATCAAGAGAAATAAGTAAGATATATCTGTCAGCGGGCCTTTGTTCCCCAGGGAATCGAGGAATAAGTAAGATATATATGTCAGCGACACTTTGTTCCCCAGGGAATCAAGAGGAATAAGCATAATATATATGTCAGCGGCCCTTTGTTCCCCAGGGATTCAAGAGGAATAAGTATGATATATATGTCAGCGGCCCTTTGTTCCCCAGGGAATTGAGGAATAAGTAAGATATATATGCCAGCGACACTTTGTTCCCCAGGGAATCAAGAGGAATAAGTATGATATATATGTCAGTGGCCCTTTGTTCCCCAGGGAATCAAGAGGAATAAGTAAGATATATATGTCAGCGGCCCTTTGTTCCCCAGGGAATCAAGAGGAATAAGTAAGATATATCTGTCAGCGGCCCTTTGTTCCCCAGGGAATCAAGAGGAATAAGTAAGATATATCTGTCAGCGGCCCTTTGTTCCCCAGGGAATTAAGAGGAATAAGTAAGATATATCTGTCAGCTACCCTTTGTTCCCCAGGGATTCAAGAGGAATAAGTATGATATATATGTCAGCGGCCCTTTGTTCCCCAGGGAATCAAGAGGAATAAGTATGATATATATGTCAGCGGCCCTTTGTTCCCCAGGGAATCAAGAGGAATTAGTAAGATATATCTGTCAGCGGCCCTTTGTTCCCCAGGGAATCAAGAGGAATAAGTATGATATATCTGTCAGCGGCCCTTTGTTCCCCAGGGAATCAAGAGGAATAAGTAAGATATATCTGTCAGCAGCCCTTTGTTCCCCAGGGAATCAAGAGGAATAAGTAAGATATATCTGTCAGCAGCCCTTTGTTCCCCAGGGAATCAAGAGGAATAAGTAAGATATATCTGTCAGCATTATACTAGCTGGTGCAGGAAATCAATTAATAATTGAATGGGAACAAATTATTCTGTGACAAAATATTGACTATTTGTACGGACATCTGAAAGGATTTTTAGGTACCCCTAAAGATAGTAAAGTGAAAGTTAAAAACACTTTACATTTCCAGAAATTTCTTGCAAATGTCAATTCAAAATGCATGTTATTTCATTGCAAACCTTTTCTTTAATAATGATTTATTGTTCAAACACTACAGGAAACTTAGTTTGTGCATGTGTTTATTCTGATTACAAATAACATGTTATTATTTTTACTGTCAGATTATAGACATGAGATGGGGTGTCAGAGATGAAGCATCTGTGGATCATTCAACTGCAGATATAGTGTTACAACAAGTTGAATTATGTCAGAAATTATCTAAGGGACCTAACTTTGTGGTTAGTATTGGTTATCATCAACTTTGTGGTTAGTATTGGTTATCATCTGGAGACCAATACACTCACAAAAGTTTAATTTTTTATGTTTTTCTAAAATTTATCAGTATAGGATGTGTAGGTCTTTTCTCTGACTTTTTAGCTCACCTGAGCCAAAGGCTCAGATGAGCTATTGCAATCTATCACCGTCCGTCGTGCGTCGTGTGTAAACTTTACATTTTAATCTTCTCCTCCAAAACTAGTGGGCCAAATTTGATGAAACTTGGCGATTATCATGCCTGGGTAACAGCCTTTCAAAATTGTGTTTGGGGTTTGGCCACACCCAACAAGATGGCCCCTGTTACTAAAAATAACAAAAAGACAAAAAAATCTTCTTCTCTGAAAGCAAAAGGTGCAGGCAAATTTTGATTAGATATTTAGCTTCAGCATACCTGGGGACATTAAAATTGTGTTTTTTATGAAAATTGAATGAAAAATAGGTTACGTGTTTTTTGCGTAAAATTATGTAATTTTAAAAATGAAACATTTATTGTTATAACTCAATAACGGCTGAAGATAATTGCATGGAGTTTTCACTGTTGATCTTGTCTTGCTATTTTCTTCCAAAAGATGTCAAAGGTCAAGGTCATGTCCCTGTTTTTGACCTTTGATAAAAAATGCTATTTTTTAAACATTTCAGGTGATAATGGCGTGGGATTTTCAGTTAATTGTAGATATTGACATGGAGACCATTTTGATACATAGATCAAAGGTCATGGGTTCAAAGGTCAAGGTCACAGATGCCAAAGAATACTGAAATGGTTATTTATCTCGAAAACTATTAACTTTTTGTATAGACATGTATATTTGAATATTGTAGGTTTTGATTTAACTATCATTTTTATATATAGATTAAGGTCATGGGTTCAAAGGTCAAGGTCACAGATGCGAAAGAATACCAAAATGGTTAATTATCTCAAAAACTATAAGCTTTTTGTATAAACATGTATATTACAATATTGTAGGAATTGATTTAACAATGATTTTGATATATAGATTAAGGTCATGGATTCAAAGGTCAAGGTCACATATGCCAAAGAATACCAAAATGGGTAATTATCTCAAAAACTATAAACTTTTTGTATAAACATGTATATTACAATATTGTAGGAGTTGATTTAAAGATCATTTTGATATATAGATTAAGGTAATGGGTTCAAATGTCAAGGTTACAGATGGGAAAGGATACTGAAATGGTTAATTATCTCGAAAACTATTAACTTTTTGTATAGGCATGTATATTCCAATATTGTAGGTAATGGCTTAACAATCATTTTGATATATAGATGAAGGTCATAGTTCCATACTTTTGTTTTTACTTTTTAGCTGTTTAAATAATGTGTTGTAGCTAGACTATATATTATATATATTAATATATTATACATATATTATATGTAGCAATCTCGAGACAAGGTATGATTAATTTGCTAAAATCCTTGCATTTAATTCTGCCTTACTGCTGAAAATTAGGAGTTCTCTTCAATAAATGTTATTGACCATTGAACCTCTGCATGAGATATGTACTTGGCCTCAGGTGAGCGTTAAGGCCCGTGGGCCTCTTGTTTAAAAATTGGTCAGGTTCATGACCTTGGGTATTTTTTGCACTTAAGTTCATGCAAATTGGGAGTTTTAAGCTATTTTATTCAACATGTCCAAAGATAACTAGGAAAAGTATCTAAAAAATTGGGAAAAAATAATGTTTTTAGAATTTGGAATTGGGCCCAAATTAAGCTCTAAATCAAGGGTAAAAAAAAAACCTGCATCTTATATGCCTTAAGTCTTAGGTTATTTTACCCACATATAAAATTTAAAACAAACATTCCCGCCAATGTTCAAATCGCAATCCAAAAGCAAAAACTGGTAAATTAAGTTAAAGATTAGAACTTCCTTCATGGAAGTGAGACCGGGTGCTCAGGAAGGGTAAGCACCTCCTGTTTAGCTATCTACATTGGACACTGTGTGTGACTAAAATTGAGAATGAAAAGAAATGGAACTGTGGGATGTCATATAATCAGGACAATTTTGAATACAGAGAAAGCATACACGTCTGCAATGTTGAGATGACTGCAATAAAGATTTTAATATAATTGCCTTAATATGCTGTCTTATAAATTGATATTAGAGAAGATCAGAACAGATGTTACCATTGTTGACATCAAATTATAAATTGTCGCTTGATGTTATCATAAACAGTTTCTTATAATGCTAACTGATTGTCCTTGTACAAGGAAATATCAAATTTATGCTGTTTCACATGACTTGTACAGAACTGACCTTTATTACACAAGTTGTGTCAGCTTGATGACAATATTCTTTAATACCAGTAACTAACATAAATCAGAACATTCATGTGGTTTTTAGAAAACCTGCATCATTAACCAACAAAAGCCAAGATAAGGTGGCAGTGGTTTTGTTACATTTTTCAAAGGCTACCCTCTGCCTCTGGCGCCAAGATTGTAAAAGTTTTAGTTCTGTTATGTAGCAGACTGTATTATGACATTTTTGCAATAGTTAAGTTCCTTATTGCAAACATGTTATATTGTGACAATATCTGAAATTTTGTGGGTAATGACAACTAGATTTCATTGCTAGAGAAGATATGATTGTTGTTTTGGGAATGTTAGCGGTCAAATAAGGATATTTTAATCATTTTTCCATGGGAAAAAAATACCTGTGATAAGTAGTAATTTTATTCGAAGAAAACCACTGAATGTTCAAATATTATGGCTTTTAATGAAATTAAAGACTTTGCAATGTTTCTTTAATACACATCGTACAAAAATGCTTAAATAAAAAACCAACAATTTGACCTGATCTTTGCTACATTTTATATAATAGGTTCTAAAATGTTTCAGAAACTCATTGAAGAAGCTGAATTTAAACTGCTTCAAAGTACAGCTCTAAAATCAAATAAAAACCAACAGTTGGTCTTAATCTTTGTTATGTTTTATATAATAGGCATTCCTGGGAGATAGATATGGTTCTAGAATGCTTCAGAAACACATTGATGAAGGTGAATTTAAACTGCTTCGACGTACAGCTCTGAAATTAAAACAGGATGTGAATTTACTGGATAAGTGGTACTTAAAGAATGAGAATGTTATACCTACAGAATACCTGCTTCGTCCAATCACAGATATATATCCTGATTACAGCAACAACGACCCAGATAAGGAGAAACTTCAACAACAGGTATAGGCAAACAACATTGACCTGTCCGTCTGACCTTTCATTTGGAATATTTGTATAGGAGGGTCCACCCAATACATGGGCAATGTAAGGATAAGCAGATAATTATAAAACTAGTATATACACAAGGTACATGGGTAGTGTTCATATTAACATGTTGACAAAATAAACACTTGGTACCCTATGCATAAATGCACCGGTCCATGATAAATATTTAAATTAAAGGTCAAGCATACAGGTCAATGTTGTTTACCTATAATATAAGCTTTTACTTTTAGAAATGGTAAACAAACAGTTTATTGTACACAAGGCACCATAGGTGGGTAGAATGTCTAAACCTTACAGATCACAGCACCTCTGATTGCCTAGGTTAGAATCCCACTCTGGACAGATCCTAGTAAGAGAAAATTTGTCAGTTTGCTTATAGAAGGTTGTCAATTTTTCTTGGACACTCTAGGTTTTCTCCACCATTCCTTAAACTGACTTCCATGAGTGAATCATGACTTGGGTGTAAAAGTCCATGACTCCAATCCATCCTATTGTTCCCAACATCAAATCAGAGAACTTAAAAATATTTAAATGAACATTAAATACTTTTGGTTGCAGTGATTTTAAAATAATAAAAATTTTAAATACCGGTATGACAAAATTATAATAAAACCGTAAATTTAGAAACTGAAATATATTTGATATACATGTAGGCAGTTTCCATATTATTTTAGCATTTTTTTGCGCCCCTGTTTATGAGTATGGTAGATTTATAAGCATTACAGTACAATAAAACATTGTTATAATACCACTAGATAATTGCCAATTACTGTAAAGGTATTTAATTTCTCATGTATTTATTTTCAAGGTATATGACATTTAGACATATCTGCATAGTACGGTAACATTTTTGTGTTTGTTTTAAAATATGGGCTATAACACAATATGCATAATATAATTAAATTTTCGCTTGGTATTAATTTTAGTGCAAAAGGAATGACTCTGTAATAAACACAAATGACATTTAGACATATCCGCATAGTACTGTAACATTTTTGTGTTTGTTTTAAAATATGGGCTATAACACAATATGCATAATATAATTAAATTTTCGCTTGTTATTAATTTTAGTGCAAAAGGAATGACTCTGTAATAAACACAAATTAGTACACCTCGAAAATTATTACATTTACAGTAGCTTATCATGGCATTATTTGAAGTCCAAAATTCCATTTTATGTATGTTTTGCTTTATAAGCATTCCACTATTTATCACTATACATTTTTATAGATTATAACACCAAAATCTAACAGAACAAACGTGGCAATTAACCAAGGTTTTACTGTACACATAACATGTTTAATGATGACATAATGTATAGTTTTGATTAGCAACATAAAGATGATAACATTTATAAATCTGTGTATTTCTACCTGGACTATAGGCAAAGAGTGACTGGAATTCTACAAATGACAAATTACTGTCCATTTTGAGAGTTGCTGCAGATCAAGCTTACATGGAAAACTTAATCACCAAGGAATGTCGACAGAAATATTTCCAATCAGGTTTGTTAAGTAAATTTAAGAATTTTCAATTAAAATGTGATATTTTACTTTATTACATTATGATATGATTTTACTCTGAGATCTTTGTTTTGATTGGTTAAACTACTTGCACGCGCAACACCGTTTTTCATCATATTGCACTCTGGAACATGATAAAACACCATATTGCACTAAACCAATCAAATCCACCGTTGGAAACTTGAATTGAAGACAAAAATAATGAATTGCGTCATTTAATGACGTCACAGACACTAGAACGTCATTATTTGCCGTGACGCTACTCTGGTACCGTGATGGCGGCCAGTGTCGGAACATAAAAGGCAAAATATATTTATTAGTAAAAAATAACACTTGTCTTCTCATTTTTAAAATAATTTACATGTAATAAAACAATTATAGCATTTCAGTGAGTGCAATATGATGTTTTATCGGCAAAGAAAAGTAATATTGACCTCGGCCTACGGCCTCGGCCAATATTGCTTTTCTTTGCCGATAAAACATCATATCGCACTCACTGAAATGCTATAATTGTATATTATTATACATTTTGTATATTTTTTTCAATATTCCATACAATAAAGCAATGTAATAAAAATCACATTACACATACAGGATTTTGTTTGCCTAAAATTACTACCAAATAAAGGTAGTTTCCTCTAGTAAAAATTTAACTAAAATTTCCCAAATTCACCATTAAAATTCCCAAAACAGCAGTGGTATACTAGCAAATTAAATTTAGTTGTCTTTTTCCGCAATATGTTAAATCTTGTAACAATTAACATCTTTGCAATGAGGATCCTAAATTATTGCAAGCATGTCATGAAACAGTTTGCTGTATTTCAGAACTTCAAATTTTTCCAATTTAAAGGGTAGAAGGTACTTTTTAAAAAATGTAACAAAATTACTGACATGTGTTATATCATTTTTGCAACCTAGGTAATCAGCGTGAGACATTCCATTGTGTGTACACAATGATGTAGACTGTTGATTTTTTTCATTGACACACTTCGTTTAATTATTTTGATATCATAAAAAGACCTTGTATAACATGGAAACTTTGTTTTGTATTATTTCTAGGGATAAGTCAACATTGCATTTTTGATATAACTATATTTATTAAATTTTAACAGTATTTTTTCGGCGTATGTGACACGTTTCTGTCAATTTGCTCCTCTCTTATAGAGAAGACAGGTTTTATTTTCACAAAAAAAAATCCTGAATTATATTATCAATAGAATCTCACATTTATGTTTATATGAATAAATGAATAAATATATATTGAATTTATTCAACTCGTTGAATAATTTATTCATGCAACTTGCCAAGACTTGTTGCATAAAAAAATTTCAACTCTTTTCATAAATTTTATATTACATAAGCATTAATGTAAGATCCTCTGTGTACAGCTGGTATTATGAGAGGGTTAAGAGGAAAACAGGCTTTTTTCAGTAAAGATTCTTATATTATCAAAGTGGTCGGATTTTGGACACTAGAGGTGTGAAAAAATGACAAAATTGTTCAATTTAGTACAAGTTTGCATCAGTAACATTATCAACTTTTCTAGTTATCACCTCTTGTTATTAGTGACAGTTCCTTTAAGTGTTACTTGTTTATAGATTTGCATTGTATCTATCTTTCATCTATAATCAAGAAATGAACTTAGCATTTTGTTTAGGTTATTTGTATTTATTTAGTAATTTATTAATCAGATTGCTTGTTTTTATAAATAGTGACAGAAGCAGAGGTAGAGAAGGGTATTATAGAATATCAGTTATATAAAGAGAAAGTACTATGTTATAACAGAGCCTTTGCAGATATCAATATAGAGGATGAGAAAGCAGGTAAGTATTTTATACATTGTATCTACTTCTCATAGTTTGGATAAGTTACAAAGTTCTATAGCCGTCATCACAGTATTGTTGATAAGTTTCATGTCTCTGTGTCCAGGATTGCCCTGGATATATTTGACGTCCTATAGTTCCATGTTCCTTTCACACAATTTTGATTACACACGTGGTGGTTGTAGTTAGCTAAACAGGAGGTGCTTACCCTTCCAGAGCACCTGGGCTCACTTCCCTGGTGGAAGTTCATGTGTCTAACCTGACGTCAGTTCCAAAGTTTTTAATTTGCTTCTGGATTGTGATTCGGACATGGATTAGTATGTTAGTTTTTGATTACAACAAAGTAGGTCTGTCTGTGATTTTTATCACAATATTGGTAAATTTAAAACATAAATTGAAGGCATATTTAATTAAAAGTTATTCTTAAATCACATTAAACTGCAATATCTCAATTTTCAACCATGTGATGTCAGACAATGACTTATGCAACAACATAATTTATATACATATATATATTTATATTTATATATTTTCTATCTGATAAGTCTGTATGCACATATCAGAAGAAACATACATCATAATTCAAGCATGACTATAGTCAATACATTGTTTACAGAGTTATGGTTATTAATAAGTTTTAGTTTTTAATACAATACAATTTCTAGACCTGTCACACCCATTTTAGTACTGGGTTCTGGGGTCATAGGATTGATTATAAGCATGCTCTTTTTGGAAAGGAGGATCTAATAGATAAATACATAGTAGAACAAAAGTTACTGTTTTGTTATTTATTGGGAAAAAAATCCCCAAAATATTTGGAAAAAATGTGCTGTGGGATTTGAACCTTGAGAAAGGGTCCAGTTTTGGCCCAGAATTAGGCAGATCACCATCATTGTTTTCATGGCTTGGGAAAGGGTCCAACTTTGGCCCAGAATTAAGCAGATCACCATTACTCTTTTCATGGAAGGTGTTACATTGACTAGAAGTTCAAGTGAACTACAGCTTTTGTGACACTTAAAAGTATAAATTATGTCAATACTGATTTATGTTTATACACAGTTCATACAAACACAACTATAATGCTGAATAAAAATTACCAGAATGTGGTACCGGTAAGTGGTAGCTTACATTGTAGCTAACATATGCATTAACAGTGTAACATAGGCCATGCATGTGCATTGTATCTGAATTCATGCATGTACATTGTAATGTAGACCATGTATGTGCATTGTATCTGACATCATGCATGCATGTAGAGAAATATATTGGTAGACATTATATACTATATTTCTCGTATATGTGACCGATTAATCTTACAGGATAGGTGGTACAATATTTTTTCCATATCGCACCCTGCGTGAGCATGTGTTGGTTATCTCAGTAAAACAGGAACTACTTTTTCAATAAAGTTAGCGGTGTAATCTATGATGCGGGATAATATAACATATTAGAGCTATTCCCCTAATAACTAATTTCTATTATTCTTAATTTAATTATATTATTATTGTTATTTGTTTTAAAAAATTAATATTGACCAAAAAAGGAAATATATTTTGTTATTTTTATTATCGCGTAGGTCCAAATTTCTGCTCTGAGCAACACATTATTGATGAAGTCGCAGCACCATGTCGTACATGTATTCATCCGCTAGCAAATATTTTGCTTTGTAGTTGGAAATTTCAATGCCATTAGGCTACAATTAGAATCTATATGTGAGAAAAATAATCTATTACTTGTTTTAGACAGAGATAAGAAAATTTTAATCTCGTGGTCAGATATTTTAATCTCAAACGAGACTCTGCCGACTGGAATTTCCTTATCTCTGTCTGGAACTCGTTATAGATTCTCTTTATACAATGCTAGTAAACTTCATGATCATATAGCAAAATAAATACCATAGTATCAGCATGAAATATAGAGAATATATAAATGTATCAATCTTAAACAGCAATATTTTCATTTGCCCTGTATGTTTTGTATTTCTGTTAAGTTTGATTTTCTATGACTATAAAAGCTTAATTGATCACATATGACACTACTATACATTTGAATATGACACATATTTATAAGACTTTGCTGTCATGCAGTTTGGACTAGCCATTGTTATTCAAAGGCTGGTTGTTTTCTCTGGACTATTTGTATGTTCAAGCCTATACCCTCTAAACATAAGTGAGTAAGTGAGAAAATCTTAAATGGGGTGTAAAACACCATTACTCAACTACACTGTATTTCTTGACAGTTCGATGTTGTAAAAGTTACAATAACTGGTAAATCTTTCTGTATCAAATACTTAATTAATTGAGACAACACCAGCTATCAATGGAGTGGCAGAAATGTTTACCTTTGCATTGTGCTCAGAGCAACTTGCAGGAAGGGTTATTTGATGGGCCATGCCTGCCTTGAGACACGAGGTGACAGTTTTTAAGGTCTCTTATGAAGGCCCTGTGACTTTCATTTATAAATTTGCGGTGCTAGGTTAAACAACAGCCGCTAGCTATTTTTAAATGGGTTCGAACCCACAACCTCCCACATACAAAACTAGAACTCTTTAAACCGAGCTACTATAGTGGTTGTATCACAAAAATAAACAGTATTGACTTGTCCGTTTGACCTTTCATTAGAAATATTCATATAGGAGGGTCCACCCAATACATAGGTAGCGTTAGGATTGGCATTTAATACATATACCCATTGCCCATGATTATAGTGTTCACATCAGGTAGACGAAATATACAGCCTGATCCCTATTACTTAAATTTACTTGTCCGTAATGAATATTTAAATCAAAGGTCAAATGGACAGGTCAATGTTGTTTACCTATATACATGCAATGTGCTACAGAACAAATCATAACAGCATTTGCATTCATATTCAATTTATTTTTTACAGCTCGTTTTGTGGACATGAAAAATGGAAAGTTAGATGATGAAGCAGCCGAACTTCGTGTGCGTTTACAAGTGGCAAGGGTATTCCCATTACTTGGACCGAACCAGATACGTAAAGACCATTTGTACTGGACCCCTGTAGGAGTGGATGTTAATGATGACCAACACAGTCAGTATCTTAAGGATCTTTGTGCTGACTTCGAAAAGAAAATTATAAAGATGATCGATGATTGTACAGCCAACTCAAGGTCAAATTCAGGGTCAATTAAATTTATTATGTTCAAAGAAATTCTACATCATTTACACTTCACAAAGAACAAAATAAAGGAGTTCTGTGGAAGGACAGAATTATTGGAAGAAATTAAGAACCAGATGATGGTATATCATGGTGAAGAAATTGAATTTGGCAACAAGACAGATAAGAATGAGTCTGAGGATAATGATCAAAATGGTGAATTAGGTGATCAGATAAACGAACTTCAGGAAGCTGAAAAAAATTACTGGGAGGAACAGAAAAGTTTGAAAGAACATTTAAATTCCCTAGGAGTAATTTATTGCCATGGAGATAAAGATTTAGACATAGAATCAGATCCAAACAGAAACCTGAAGGCAGAATTAATAAACATTCCAGAGATGAAACACTACTCACGTCCATTAGTGTTGTTTGGTGAATCAGGATCAGGAAAAACTGCCATCATGGCTAAGATAGCGTGTGAGGCTCAGCAGTGGTTTCCTGGGTCTTTGCTGGTTGTCAGGTTCTTTGGGACATCACCTAGTGCATCGTTAATCAGGTCTACTCTTGTTGGAATTTGTAATCAGATTCATTTCATGTACAAAGTACAGGTACTTGCTGGACTAGACTTGGAGTCCGACTTTGACTATTTACAGAAATATTTTGTCTCCTTGCTGTGGAAGATAAACACAGAATCTAAACCATTAGTAGTGATTCTGGATTCTGTTGATCAATTGTGTCCAAATGATTATGCTCACCTGTTGTACTGGTTACCGCTCAAACTACCACCAAATGTTCACATGATCATATCTATGTTACCAAAAGTTCAAAACTGCCTGACGAATATGAAGCAGCTCATGCCGTTTGCCAAACAGTACATAGAAGTACCTGCCCTTCCACTGGACACAGCTGACCACATTATCTCTATGATGTTAAATCATAAGAATTGTAGACTTACCAAGTTACAGAAGCGTTTTCTCCTGGAGTGCTTCTCATCATGCAGTTATCCGCTGTATTTAAAACTGTTGGTTGATGAATCGCTAACCTGGAAATCATACACAGTCACCACTGACCTTGACCCTGGGAAGGATATCAATGGTGCCATCAACAAAATATTTGACAGATTAGAAAAGCATCATGGATCTATTGTTGTAGCTAAATTTTGTGGTGAGTAGAATACTTTTAAACGTATTTACAAAAACTTCATACACAACATGCATCTAGATCACTTTACTATAGGTTGTTTATGATCTGATGGCAGAGTTTATGGACAGGAGGGAATCTATACCATCTAAACTAGTAATGCATTAATTTCACTTTACTATGTACCTCAGTGTTGTTGTCACATTTTAGTTCTCTTACAGAAAATTAGGGTCTGGCTACTGATACTGAAAATTAATACCAGTTGTTACCTATGATCATCGTTATACTGGCATGTAAACAGAGAAAACTCAACACTATTGTTTTGAGCGAGGTTCATACCTAGGTTACAAAAAGCATTCTGAATTCTGCACAATTGTGTGAAAAACAGATTTTGGTTAGAAGCCAAACTTTACCTGATTTTGATGCAATATTTTTAAAATCGGATATTGCTTTGGAGAATCGGTATAATATAACAAATATTACAGGGGGCCCAAGGCCATATGGCTGTTGGACCAGGCAGTAGGCCTAAAAGTCGTATAAGGACCAAAGCGAAATTTTAAGTTCATTTTATTATTTTGTCATACCTAGTTCATTCTATTCATTAGACTAAAATTCAAGATACCAACATTCATTTTTGTAATTTATGAACTTGACAATGTATAGTTTTTTACGTGCATTATGTGGCAAACTGTTGGGGTTTTTTGTTTGTTTTTTTTTTTTTTTGGTTTTTTTTTTTTTTTTTTTTGTCAAAATAGTAAAAATGGACTAAAAAGGAAATTTAAACCTTTTTTTTTCTTTATAGATTTAAATTGATATATTACAGGATATTTAGGGATATCTAAGGAGGGACTTACAGAAACGGAACTAGAAGACATCCTATCTCTAGACGATGAAGTTCTGCAGGATACATACATATTTCACCTTCCTCCAGACCCTGAGAATATCCGACTTCCAACGTCGATACGAACCCAGCTGATTGTAGATCTGAAAGAATATTAGTAAAACAAATGTCAGGAGGATGGACCGTCTTAAACTGGTATCACAGGCAATTTAAACAGGTAAATTATCAGTGGTTTGATACAGTAAAATTTTTATCACCTGAAAAGTTCAAGACAAACATGTAGCAGTCACGTGATCACTAGGGTCAATTCATTTCTTAAAAATTATCAGTGGTATAAACTATTAATCATGAAGTATTAAGAATAAAATTTCATCATATTTTACACAAAACATATCACTGTAATCATGGTTATATTATACATTTATTGCCTTTGAGTGAGGGAGATATGAGCATTTGTTCACCTGTAAAATCACATTTCCCAAGGGCAAACAAAGGCAATAAATTGTTTATTATACTGAAATGAATGATCACCTTTGTAATAAAGAGAAAGTTGGTTTAATGTTTAATTTTTAAAATGACCATCTCCTTGGAGACTCATTGGAGGCAAACATAAGGATGTTGACATTGATTCTCTGTGGATGACTTCATATTATTGTGACATTATGGTGTGTTCTGAAGGGATGAAATATAATGTTTTCAGAGGAGTACACAATGTTTTCTCCACCTTGATTACATGATACAACAATCCAATCATATTACAATCATATAGTATTTTTATGAGGTATAATAATATCTGGTGTACTGATATATGTTTATTGATAAATTTACTGTATAGTTGTTTAATTCTGCGGGAATAAAATTTCACGGTTTAGACACTGAAAATTACACAGGCAAAAAATTTTGCAGTGCCGTGACTGTTGTTAACAATTTTCTGAACAGATTACCCATGTCTAAGTTTAATAAATACTACATGAAATATTCACTTGTTATTTAATTTCGTGTTATTACGTCAAACCATGAGTAAAGCTTAAAACTTAAATCCCCAGTGAATAAAAACAACTAAAAGTATTTAAATAGGACATCTATAAGTAATATAGTGTTATGTTCAAGGTTTGTTTGATTTTCAGGCAGCAAGTGAAAGATATACACGCCAAAAAATATCAAACAGAAGCTTCACGAGGTTTAGCAGAATACTTATGGGTATATGGTCCAATAAAGTCAAACCATTGGAACTATACAAAAGGAAGAAAGGTTCATACCCCAACAACTACAGAATGGTCCCCCCGCAACCTTTATGTTTCGGGGAGATGGCAGGAAAGAAAGGCTTTAATACTAGGAAGCTTGTGGAGCTTCCATACCATCTCATAAAAGCTAAACTGTTTGACCTGTTTTGCAGTGAGGTGGCATGTAATTTTGAGTTCTTGCTGGTCAAATGTAAGATTTTTAATGTCAATCTTTTGATAAAGGATATGAGAGAAGCCATTGCTGAGATGGATGATAATGGCATCGTAGACCAACAGGAAGTGTACAATGATATACACACAGTCTACGATACCTTAATGTATGGCTGTAACCAAGTACGAAGGGATCCGAATACTCTAGCAACATTGGTAAGTACCTCACAAATACTATAGCTACATTGGTATTAGTACCTCACAAATACTATAGCTACATTGGTAAGTACCTCACAAATACTATAGCTACATTGGTAAGTACCTCACGAATACAATTTAAATTCACATTTTGACCAAGAAATTGAACGTGCAAGAACTGTTTACTGTGTAAGACGTATACTACATGACGTAATTGTGTACTACGTCACCAATAACATCATTGATTCAGAGCACATCAACTGAACAGACGCAATGCATGTCCGATGATCCTGAAAAAATTGCAACATGCATTATAGGAACTATCTAATTCGGTGAGGAAAATTTTCAATTTACACACAAAAACTTTCGATAGACTTTGTTAAGTTGAAAAACGACTTTGATAATCAAACACAAAGGCATTCCATACCCCTAGAAATAAACCACCTGGGAACATGGAGGCAGCCATTTTGTTTACCAGGTTATAGTTCCCTTGGAATGTATATTTCTGATATTAATATTCAAACGCAGTGATGCGTCGTTTGGCATTTATAGTCCCATGAATGCCAAAAGTCTCAAACTGGAAAATAAAGGAAATACGCAAGGCTAATGAAAATATATAATTATATATATAGGTTGTATTTTGAAAAAAAATTCTCAGAAATCAGTAGTAAACGGCAATTTTGGTTATCAAGAAGAATAAATACATAGAATTATATTGTAATAAATGAGTGTTTTTATGAATTTGTGGTAATTTCATATAACTTTTTTTGTTACACCAGCTGATTGCTCAGATAGGACCAGATTGCTCAAGCTCTTCCTCGATACAGAAACTTTTGGATGATGCCAGACAATGGTACACCACTACAGAAGTACCACTACTTGTTCCTGTGTTTAAATGCTTGCCGTCACCAGGGGCGTACTTCAGGGCACAATTCACGTTGATACGTTTTTAAGGGGAGGTAAGTCTCTAACATCTCAAGTTTTTTATATGTTTACTTGAATTTCTGAAAAACTTGACATTGCAAAATTATATAAAACCTTATCACACATTGCTTTCTCAGAAATTAGATTTGGTAGACATGGTCAAGTACCCGGTAGTTTTATTCACAGCTCCTATCACTTCTTAGGTTCAATCCCAATCAGGACAGTTCTTTCACCAAGCACTCGGCATTACGAAATGAAAGTCACGGTTCTTTTGGATGGGAACTTAAAATAAACGAGGTCCGTGTCACGGTGGGCTTGGCACGCTAAAGAACCCTGCTGTATAATGCCATAAGCGCAACGCACAGACAAAATTTCTGCACCTTCGCCTATAGCTGGCGACATCTCGATATAAGTGAAATATTCTTGACTGGGACGTTAAACACCATTACTCAACTCAACGCCAATCAGGACAGATTTTAATGTGAGAAAGTTTGTCAGTTCACTTACAGAAAGTCAGTTTTCTCTGGGCACCTTAGTTTCATTCACCATCCATGAACTGATTTACTCTATATATGTGAAGGAATCTAGACTAGGTGTAAAACTGCATTACTCACTCAAAGTGTTTTTCCCACATGATTTTGAAGTCAAGGGTTGCGAGTTCAAACTTTACTTATTGATGGACAAATTTTGTCTCCTGTCCACACTGGACCTGTAAAAATATTAGGCTACAAGAATAGCCAAGATGAGACTCAAAGCTTAAGTGACATTATATCTCAATCAGTTTGTACTCTTGACATCTTTTAAGAGTTTGTGAAATATCTTACAGTACTCTTCACAGAGTACACTTATTGTTAGATTCAACATGGCAGACCAGTGCTGGCTAAGATAAGGAGGAGAATATATTACTTCATTTGAATTGATTGATTGAATTTGGTTTAATATCCAAGTTCAGAATCTTTCACTTATATCAAGATATCACCAGCTGTAGGTGAAGAACCAGGAATTTTTACCTTTGATGCGAGTTTAAAGGGTTTTCTAGTGCAATGCCTAATGTTGTAAAGGTATTTTCCCCAGGACCTTGTTGTGATTTTCATTTTAAAAATGCTTATTGCTTGACAAAAGAACACTCACTACCTTATCTTCATGCTTTGTTCAGACCCGGTGAGGTATAAACCCCGGCCTCCCCCATTTGAAGCATGTAAACAACTGAGTTACCATCATAACAATAGTGATAAGTGTACTTTTGAAGAAAACGGAGATCATTCTTTGATAGTATTAAAAAGGAATATGAAATGTTATTTATTGCAGAAGAAAGGGAGTTTAGAGACACTGTGGCATTAAATATGGACAAGAGGTATTTGTATGTGATACAGCCAGAATCAAGGAGTATGGCAGATTATCTTAAAGTGTTTGACTTGACAGCTGAAGCTACTTGTCTTCTGACAAAACGCTTGAAATCAAAGATAGACACAATAAGATATCTCCCAAAAAATGGGTAAGTTTATACAACACTCTCTCTCTCTCTCTCTCTCTCTCTCTGTAAAACTCTCTCTCTCTCTCTCTCTCTCTCTCTCTGTAAAATGACCACACAAACAATAAAATTAAAAGGACCTGTACCATTTTCTACTATAACATTGTTATTAAAACATGTAATACATGTATAAGGTAAACAAGAAATCCCTCCTGTATGAGAATACATAATATCTGTGTGAGAAATGTGTGATTGCCTTGACAAATTTTCTGTGTGACATCTATAAATTATGAATTCCTAAAATTATTTATTCAAAAACTTTAAATAAGTCTATTTATGTGTATAGCAACTCACATTATTATTTTTAAAACCATGCTTTGTCCTTTAATGGAAATGCATTTGTGTTTAAGGTGTTGCTAATACTTAAATTTCAATTGTAGATGTTTACAGTTGACCACAGTGGGAAGGTTAGACCAAATATATGATATCCCACCTGAAAATGCTGTCAAATTTACACAAGAACCAAAATCCATTACTGTATCAGATTCTGGGAAATATTTAGCTTACTCTACAGGTAAATTAAGACTTGAATATTTAGAAGTGCAATTAAGAATTGACTGTCCTTTTTTCCTGGCTCATCAAGAAATGAACCAGATTTTAAAACTAATAAAGCTCATAAAACTGTAAAGGAGTTCATTTTAGATTTGCAAGTTTTAAATCTGTTGTATTACTTCATGACCCAGGAAAAAGAATAAGAGTCAATTCAATATTTTTTTGTTAAACATACTTTATTAAACATTATTTAAAACATTTTCTAGATAATGAAGAAAATAATTACCATAAAACTACAATAATAATGATTTTGAGTTATACATTATTTCACATTTTGATATCAAAAAGATGTTTTCATGCATAGTTCTGTACTACGACGTTAAAAGATGTGAGATATCCTATCATTATTGTGCATGACTTAATGTAAGCAACTGAAGTCATTGATCAATAAACCAAGTTTTCATTGTAGGCAATCGGTAAACATTGTTAATATTTTTTGGCCCCGGTTTCACAATCATTCCTTAGCTAAGATTTTCTTTAACTTAAATTTAACAAATTTTCAAATCTCTTTTTTAAATTACTGGTGAATTTTTTTAGCAATAACTAATGCATATGTTTTAATCTAGAAGTAATCTTAAAAATGACATCTTAAATTCCTCAATATCTTGAAAATTAACAATATTATAAAGATTTGAAAATTTGTAAGATTCAAGTTAAGGAAAATTTAGCTAAGGAATGATTGTGAAATCGGGGCCTGTTACACTGTAAATATGATACAAATGTTTTATGTTTCTTCACAATAAATATGAATGCAACATGATTAAATCATATAATTTATTCATTAATTCATTATGACACAGAACTGTGTGTTTACATAACCAAGATAATCAGTTTATTTTGTCATATATGTTTGTATATTTTACTTGTAATTCTCTTCCATCAGCCCATATGTGGCAAGTCTTAGGTTTTCACTTGGGCCATGATCTGACCCAGACTTGAAAGTAGGAAGTGACTTTTTTCATCCAGCACTCAGCATTTAGAAATGAAAGTCATGGAGTCCCTAGGAAGAGACCTTGAAAACAATGCCCCATATCACAGCAGACATGGCACATTAAAGACCCTCCCTGCACATTGCCCTTAGTGAACTGCAAAGGTCAAAATGTCTGTCACTTCACCTATAGCTGTTGATGAATATTCTTGACTGGGATGTAAAACCCCATTCAATCAATCAGTCAATCTTCCATCAGCCTGTTGGCTCTCTTGGTTAACTGTTGGTGCAGTGTTTCACTTATTACATTCTGTGTGTATTCAGGCTGTGAATCACACACAGTGCTGCTCTATTGCTGGGTATTAGGTCTTCTCAAGAAACTTGATGTTTTATGAAATAGTCGAAAGCTGTTGCTAACAGATCACAGTGCCTCTTGCCTACTTGGTTAAAATCCCTCTCAAACATTGCTGGTGTGATAAAGTTCATGTGCCGGCTTGCAGAAGGTTGTTGGTTTCCCTTTGACACTCTGGTTTCCTCCACCACCCATGAATTGAACACTTTGTAAGGCACCAGTACTCCACTCCACTAATAGAGAGGGATATCATAATTTTAGTAGTAAAGATAGTCATACAGGAGGAGGGGGAGCCAGAGGGGGTGGAGGGGGTGCTAGTGTACAATGACTGTAGTCACCTGTAGAATTTAGATGTTTAAACAGGTTATACTTAACTGTTGTTTGATATATAATTGTTTACCCATTTTAGGAGTACCAGATATTCACATCTGTGAAGTGAAGAATAGCCTGAACAATGTCAAGAATGTTCACACACTGATGGGTCATGAAGATGTCGTTTTCTTGAACATTACACCAGATGACAAAATGTTAGTTGGACAATTTGAGAAGTACAAAGTTATATGGTCAATGGAGACTGGAAAAGAACTGTTTAAGTTGGATGGGAAAGTTCTCAGAACAAAGCCCCCATTTAATACCTACATAATGAAAGACAATATAATGTTATGTGCCGGATGTCAAGGAGAGCATTACTCTAGGTATAATGTTGTCCTCGCCATAAATTTAGAAACTGGAACACAACTGTATGAGGTTGAACACGAGGAGAAATTTTATGAACTAAATCTTCTTTCTGTTCACAGTTCTGAGAAATTTTTCGCCACAGGAACTTCAGGGTTTGGTGTTATCAATGGCATAAAAAATAAGTACTGGACCATTAGGGATGTCGTAACAGGGAAAGAAGTGTCCAAATGTAGCAGTGAAGTATTAACTCGTCCTGCCTCTGGTGTTGAGAATCTTAAGATGTTTGGTAAAGATCAGCTTTTTGTAGCTGTCACACTACATGGAGATCGTGGAATGGATTGTCCTATCACACTAGGCTATGCAGGAACAGTTAGTCAGCCATTATCAGATATTTATTCCTTTAGACACCTGAAAGGTCACACTGATTCAATACTTTCCATTTTGATTTCACCAGGTGACATCATGATGTTTTCTTCAGGGAAAGACAACTTGATTAAAATATGGAATTTGGAGAAAATCGTTCAGGAATTTGACAAAGAATTTTCAGATGGAAAAGATGAAATAGATATAAAGAAACTAGAAGAATATGGCCAAACATTACAAACAAATACTGTAACATCAACATGTATGAAAATTAGCAGGTATTTCTATCTTTTTTTATCAGCCATGTACATGTACTAGATAAAAATCTCTGGGTTTAAGTCATTTGATTAAATTTATTTATAAGTTATGTTTCTAAATTATCATACATTTTACAGAAGCTTCTTTCTTAATTAATTATTTTGTCAGTTTACTTGCCAAAAGCTGAGTTTTTCTCTGGGCACTCCAGTTTCCTCTACCATCCATGAAATGACTTTCTTGATGTAAATAAAAAATCTAGACTCTGACACTTTTCAGGAAAACTGTTTAATATGTTTATGAAACTTCAGGAAAAACATTACATGGTTGCAGTAGATGTGTCATTTGCTATTTGGATTTTGATCATGCACATGATTGTGGATTTCCCAGTTGGGGTTTCGTTAGGGGACACTTTTAAAATGGCATCCCATTTCTAGGGGTGCGACGATTCATTGATAGATCAGTGAATCATGATTTAGATATGCACGATACATGTATCGATATACTTTGTAAAATATCAATTTAAAAACGATGTTTCAGCATTCCGGGAAAAATCCGGATTTTACTGTTATGGCTTTAAATTTTAGTGATACACAATGGAAACCAAAATGGCAGACGACGAGTCACATAAATATGAGGAGATAATAACTCCAAACAATGTCAAATTGCACGTTTGTGACGATTCTTCTAAGGTCACAACAATTCAGACTGAGTCTATATTGCTTTTTATACAAATGATTCTGGATGATGATATAACTTTTCCCTATCGACAATATTGATATATTTATTCCTGTTACTACTGATATGGAATCTATCTTGAAGAATGATTTGGTAGGATTATACTTTGATAAATAATATCGCAATATGTATCGCATCATGATGTATTATCGTGATACGTATCGTATCGCCTTGTAAGTGTATTGTCCCACCCCTACCCATTTCAGTTATGACTAGTTGACTTTGTTTTTATACAGGGATAGTAAAAACTGTTTTGTGGGGACATCTGATGGTAACCTGATAGTTTATGATTTAGAGGAAGTGAAGAAAAAATTGACCTGCCAAATATTTGACAAATCTGCCGTGAAATTTATCCGTGTTTCCAGTACAAATAAATATGTTATAGCTGCCACTGCACTTGGTGAAATTTGTATTTGGAACATAGAATCATGTAAGTACATCAGAAGCTATGAAGCTGCACAAAAAATCATTAAATATAACATCTCCTGAAAAGGTGGTCTTTCTTTGCCTTTTTTGAGGTGGGTGTATTGAGGCTGCCATCTTGGATGTTGTACTGGGAGTTGTGGATTTATTTAATCATTTGATCAAAATTTTAATCAATGAATAATTTATCAATGTTTTAAAATGTTTTGAATAACAATTAAACCTTAAGTAATTATTAAATTTAATCTTTTATTTATTTTGCAACTGGCATCATATGATTGTTAATCCACTTATTTGGGACCATAAATTGCAACTATTCTCTTAGTCACAAAGTGAAAGAAGTCTTTTAGTCAAAAAATGTTACAATACTGTAATTGTTACAGTAATACTATAGTAACTGATATGTAATTATTTTTACATTAATTTTTGTCCAAAATTGCATTAAAAATGTTAATTGTCTGCTGATTTTCCCATTTTATTGGCCCAAGAGTCGGTACCAAAGTTAGGGTATGACAGTCCTTTACAATCATGTACTATACATAAGAGTTCTGTAATAGATCATCTACCAAATAATGGACCAAACAGTATGATTTCAAGACATGTATTGTTGTATATTAAGACCTTGACCTGGTTGTTGAAAACTTTGTTAGCTTTATCAAATGGTTAGTAAAACTATAAATGTTATGAAAATTAAAAACATTTGATATATAAATACAGTTTTGACTTTAACTGCATGCTTCTATATGATAAGTACAATAGTGTGTGTTAACTTTGGAATAAATATTTTGGCTAACCAGCTGATTAATCAAACAGAGCTTTGGCCACCTAGGGACATGTTACTTATGGCTTATGACTTCTTGTTACAGGTAAAGTACTACATCAGCTGGAATTCAAACATAAGTTAAGTTGCTTAGATGAAGGTAATAACATCCTTATAGCTGGATCTGCTGGAATGGAAGGGAATGGATGTATCTGGAACATAGAAACAGGTTTATACTTACATAGCAACATCATTTTTGTCAACAATAGATGTCTAATTTTGATACTTCAGTTGTAATTTTTTCCAAGCCAAAGGCTAATATGACTTTTAACTTGCGACCATTTTTTGTCTGTCATAATAGTGTAATTTTGTACCATTATGACCTGTATTGTATGTTATGTTGTCTGATGTGTTTCATGTGTTATGCATCATTAACTCATATACACTTTCTTAAATTTGACAGGAATATTTCATGTCAAAGCCTTTCCTATTTTGTAAAAGTTTAATAGACATTGACCTTCATTCAAGGTCATAAAGACCATAAATAGAAAATCCTGAAGAGCCATTTCAACCCAGAATGGCCATGTTCATGATGTTATTGACAATAAAATACAATGTCCTATATAAGAAGCTTTCACATGGAAATTATATTTGTAATTTTCACTGTTATTCTTGTATCGCGAATATATCTTCTTAGCAAAAATTTCCTATTTTTCTTGATACTCTTTCCCTACAGGCGGGACAATGAAAAATTTCTTACCACAGAATGATTAAGGAGACTAGAACTGCAAAAGTTTCCTATCACTAATATTTCTTCATGTACAGTATTTGAAATTTGAAGGATCTTTATTGACAACATGGTATTTGACATCTTAAGGATTTTTATTTTCATCTTTAGTAAGCTTTTGGCTTGTGTGTTTACATTTAATCTTTACATCAGTTCACGGTTCTTGTCTCAGCCAGATCACACTGGACTACCCTTATGTGACCATGACTTGCAGTGTGTATTATAATATTTCGTACTAATGCACACTCGGAGCAACTTTTAGGTGGAAGCTCACTGAGACAACAGTTGCAGAGGTTGCTGCCCCACTGGTCCATTACTGTGAAATCATTAATTTTCGTTGGGGATCAATTTTCGTGGTTTTAGTGGACAGTCTAAACCACGAATTTACGACCACCACGAAATATTAACCTCAAGTAAAAAGACAAGATATATGATAACTAATGGACATGCATATATGTACCATATTTTTTTTGCTCTAGCGTAACTCGCACATAAACACAAACTTTTCAGGAGTTAAAGATGTGTGGATGTTTAATTTAATTATGAAAATTATTTCAGTAAATATATTATGTTTAATAAATTCTTCATTATTTTTTTTAAATGTTTGTTTTCAATTAGGAACTGGTCGGGACGATAGGGACAGACAGGTTTCTAACCGTAACTTTCATCATCAATTATGGCCCGTCTCATTTAAATTCCAATCCGATTACATATTAATTAAATAAACATTTTAACAATCTCTATAAACCTGTTTTATATTTATTATTACTAAGTCAGCTGTTTGATTTCTAAAAAACGAAACTTCATTCGAATCAATCGGTAAGAGCCGCCATTGTTACTCTCGTAAACAGCTGATTTGGTCATCAGAGGTCAATAATTAGAATTTTTATAAAGTTGCCGATGTCACAGAAAAACATTTAGTTTCGTGTAAAGTGATTTCAAAACACGTTGTGATTGATGTTCTATGCATAAACATTTAAATCTAATTAATTACCGCTTATTTGTACAACGTAACAGGTAGATCTACTCAGGCCAGGTGTCACATCGCTTGTGTAGTTAATTGTTACTGATATAATGATTACAGGTAATTAGCGCCTACCCGAGACTTAGTCATTAATCCGCGTCTCTGTCACGGTTTATTGCTTTCTTATTTCAACAAATAACTTTTTCTATAGGTGCCAATAAACAAACAAAATATGACTTCCTACCCGTTATCAAGGCCCAAAGGACAAACTACATTTTTGACATAACAGTAAAACCACGAATTTATGTCCCAACGAAATGTTATTTTTTACCGATTCCACGAAAATTGGACCCAACGAAAATTAATGATTTCACAGTATCTTGACATAAGTCATGGGAAAAATCATTGAAAAGTAATTTGCATTGCATCTCCTTTGATGATTAAATATATTTTGTCTTCTTTCAGGAGAAGTTATTCATAAACCACAGCTGTTGTATTCTTTTTACGAGGTAGCCATGAATCCTTCAGGAAAAGAGGTAACCATTTTATTTTAAATGATCTGACTGTTGACATGACTGTAAAAGGTTAATACATACACTGTAATATTCTTTTACAGGATCATGAGGATGTAACTTATATCTATATATTGAGCATCTAAATATCAGTTCTACTAAAAATCAACGTTTATTTATGGCTATTAATTTTGAAGAATAGCAACTTTATAATAGCTGAATATTTGGTATAAATAATACCATTTTTGGAAACAAGTTTGCGGCGATTTCGTGATTGTTCTGTCCTTGCAAATCACATAATTTTACCCCCACAAACAAAGTTTAGGGGGGGGATATAGGAATCACCCTGTCTGTCCGTCCATCTGGTTGTCTGTCCCAAATTATGTCCGCTCCATATCTTCCATATCTATGGATGGTTTTTGATCTGTAAACCAACACAAGACGATGTGTCGCATATCAAATTTATGTGCATAAGTCAAAGTTCAAGGTCAGGAGGTCAATGATGGTGGTGGTGGTTGGGGGGGGGTTATTTGGCTCGCAAGAGACAGTTCTAGTTAAAACTATTAGTTCATTATTTAGGAATTCTTAAAGCTTATCTTGTTTCTGTATCATTGAGTATCCACTTTGGATGAAACAGTTACAACTAAAAAAATTGGAACTGGAAGTCAACTCTGGAAAGGAAATAAACTTTGTACTACACACTGTCACTTATGATTATAACTTTGCACTTATACTGTTACAGTCAACTTTGTACCCACTGTCACGATCATCTTTGTACCCACTGTCACTCAAAACAACTTTATAACCATTGTTACTTACAATAAACTTTGTACCTAATCTCAGTTACAATCAATTTTCCAACTACTGTCATCTCTATACCTCTTGTCATTTACAATCAGCTTTGTACCCATTGTCATTTACAATCAGCTTTGTACCCATTGTCATTTACAATCAGCTTTGTACCCATTGTCATTTACAATCATTTTACAATTCTGTATTTTAAGCTTCATTGGATAATTTTTATTGTGCAAATTTATGTTTTCAATTTGCTTTTGAAAATTACCTGTAATCATTTTTACAACTTTTTGATTTAGAAATTTATATATTTTGCAGTTTGTCAGCACAATGTTTGACTTTCCAATTATTTGTCCAGTATCACCTGATGATGCAGAACAAGCACAGTTGAATACGGAGGCAATGGACTCGGCATCCTTCCAAGGACCAACCCACATGTCCTTCAGTCGGGATGGGAGTTTAGCATCTTCTGGCTCAATGGATGGAGCGTTAAGGGTCATCACAGCTAAGGGACAGTATATATTCCGTATGCAGCAAAAATCTACAATAACATGTGCTGCTTTTTCTGTTGACGGTCAGTATGTAGTGACCGGAGGCTATAGGTCAGTTTATGTATGGTCCATATCAGATGGTTCACTGAAATACAAGTTACGAAATCACACAGATTTTGTCACCAATATAAAGTTTGATGAAACTGGTCAATTCATGTTAACGACCTCCATAGACAAGAAAATTGTCCTGTGGGATTTTAATCGAGGTTTTTCATTGGCTTCATTTTTGTCCTACTGTCCATTGGACACCATTGATTTCTCACCCAATGGTCAGTACATCGTATACAGGCCTGGAAATGTTGGGACGATTTCAGTATTAAAACCAAATCCTGTTCTTAAGAAGATACTAGAGGGCAGTTATTGCAGTTCCATTAGTCATTCTTTACAAGGGGCCCAGGCAGTAGCTCTGTCTTTCTCAAGTCAAAAAGTTCAAGATATTAAAAATAGTCAAACATGTGAAATAATGTAAAATGACCAGGATTTCTTAGCAACTGCCACTGGACATAAAAATTAACATCAATTATCAGTGATCTAGCAGTAAGATTCAACTGTTGGTGTTTATGGGGATATTTATCGTACTTCATACTGGTCATAATGTATTATGAACAGTTTGATCATATTGGATATGATTTTTATGCCCCTCTTCCCCCCAACAAACAAAGTGGGGGAACATATAGTGTTTACTCCATTTCAAATGGAGTAGATGTGATATTAGCTATGCATATCTTGGTCATGAACATGGGTTGGGAAAACATGGATTTCCCAGTTGGGGTTTGTTTTGGATACACTTGAAAATGGCATCTTAATTCAGTTATAACTGGTTATAATTTTAGAGTTTGTCTGTTATAATATGTGTAACTTGTCACTTATAGATAAACAACATTGACCTGTCACCTTGACCTTTCATTTGGAATCTACATATACATATACATGTATGATCCACCCAATACATTGTGAGCACTAACTAAGAAGCACATAGTTTGATGTCATGACTTATGAGTCAGGGAGTACATCATTAAAACTGAACAGCCATGGGTTATTGTTTGTTATTTAAGTCATCATCAATTCTGGAGAGCGGGTTTACAGTTGAAATTAACATAAACAATACATTTATCCCAAAATGTAGATGAAATAAACACATAAATGTAGTTGTCCAAAAACAAGTACATGTATTTAAATTAAAGGTCAAGCAGACGGGTCATTGTTGTTTGCCTATATCTTCTAGTTCATATGCACAACATTGTGATAGACTATGGTTGTTATTGATGTGGCATATATATTGTTTAACAAAACTGTGTGCCATGTAGCATTTTTACAATAAACCTGTATATAAAGACTACCTATGGAACCTAAGAAATTTGAACTTAAATGACAGATTTTTGCTCTACATAGAAATTCTTTTTGGTTGAAATGTGAAGCAAAGTATCTTAAAACTAGTCTAAATGAGCAGATGGTCTTTTATAATTGCTATTTTTGGGGTTGAAATATAGAGGGTAGGAACTTAAACACTGGCCTCAACAGACAGGTGGTCTTTATACAGAGATGGTCACTAGATGGTTTTGCTGTTGTTGATTTTTTATATTCAAGTTTACTTGATTATTCATGCAATAATTATCACTGGATTTTTTTCTACACTTGTATTTTACATTAAGTATTGAAGTATTGTTGTATGTTTAGGAGTGAAATGCACTAAAAGAAGAACATAGTAGTTTGTGATAACTGTAATTTAAAAATGTATAACTATTACCTTTATGGCAAAGCACCTGTGTGATGTATTGAGACAGACATAAGTAATCATGGCAACAAATGTGATAACTTTTAAGTAAAATGTCTGACACTAGCTTTATGACAAAATGCCTGTGTGTGTTATATAGAAATGTATTATAAGATGGACATAAGTAATCATGGCAACTTGTGATAACTTTTAAGTAAAATGTCTGACACTAGCTTTATGACAAAATGCCTGTGTGTGTTATATAGAAATTTAGTATAAGTTGGACATAAGTAATCATGGTAACTTGTGAAAATGTATGTAAAACATGTAAAAATGTGTGATGTTTTAGCTTTATGACAATATGTCTGTGAGATGTATATAAGGGTTTTATAAGATAGACTTAAGTTACCATGGTAATTTGTGATAACTCATGTAAAAATGTGTGACATTTTAGCTTTATGAAAAAGTGGCTGTGTGTTGTGTAGAAGTGTTTTATAAGACAGACATAATATAAGTAACCATGTTAACTTGTGATAGCTTTCATGTAAAAAGCTGACTGTTAACTTTGTGACAAAGTGTCTGTTCTTGTGTACATGATATAGAAATGTATCATAAGATGGAAATAAGTAACCATGGTAACTTGTGAAAACTTTCATATAAAAACGTGTGACAAAGTGTCTGTTCTTGTGTACATGATATAGAAATGTATCATAAGATGGAAATAAGTAACCATGGTAACTTGTGAAAACTTTCATGTAAAAACGTGTGACTGTTAACGTTATGACAAAGTGTCTGTGTGTTGTCATGGTTGTGTACATGGTGTATACATGTATATTGTATATAAATAATATCCTTTGTTGAGAGGAATATTGAGCAATATCTCCACAAGAAAACAAGGCCAGGGAGATAATGTTCTTGAGGGGATATATTTCTCAACATTCCCTTCAACACAGGACACTCTTTTCTTTATTTCACAGAATATCATCAACATTTTGTTCCAAAATTTAAAAGAACATCCCTTTTGTTTATTTGAGCAGTGTCAGGAATTAATACAAGTAATCACCCCTAAAAATGATGGTTAAAACTATACAGTTTGAAGCTAATATTTAGACTGCATTTTCCAGGTTATTACTCCAACATTTCTGTGTTGTACATGTATGTTATCAAGTTGAGCAACATCGCATTGTTTACTATATGAATGAAGTCAATTTTTCTTTTTGTTATGGAAGTATGAAAGAATTGGACATTTTGCACACTGAATAATTTGAATTATGTTACCTGTGCAATGTCCCATTCTTTCATACTTCCATAACAAAAAGAAAAATTAACTTCATTCATAATTTAGATAACAATGTAGCCGTAGCAAGTAACAATAGCATCACTATGGCGAAGGAATTCAAATGCCTCACTGCGTCATCCATAATAAGATGACTTCACTGAGAGCAAATCCATTTATGCAAACGTAACAGAAAAATATGACCAATCGAAATGCTTGAAACAAAGTAGAATTGAATATAACATGGTAATGTTGACCTGGTGTTCAAACATTGTAAATTAATTGTTAAATGGCATATATATGTAATTAGATATCGATTACTGGTAGTCATAGTTAAAAAAATCATTATTCCAGACTTACGTTCATTGCTTTGTGTTCCTATCTACAATGTGCCAGTATGTACATCATCTGTAGTTAAGCCATCCCTAACATTGTTGGAGTGACTTATTAATTTACCCCTTTTTTAGCTCACCTGAGCCAAAGGCTCAAGTGAGCTTTTCTGATCACAATTTGTCCGTTGTCTGTCGTCGTCGTCGTCGTCGTTGTTGTCATCGTCGTCGTTGTCGTCGTCGTAAACTTTTCACATTTTCATCTTCTTCTCACGAACCACTGGGCAGATTTCAACCAAATTTGGCACAAAGCACCACTAGGTGAAGGGGATTCAAGTTTGTTCAAATGAAGGGCCACACCCTCTTTAAAGGGGAGATAATTGAGAATTATTGAAACTTTGTTGGTATTTTTCAAAAATTTTCTTCTCAAAAACTATTCGGCCTGTAAAGCTTAAACTTTTGTGGAGGCATCCTTAGGAAGTGTAGATTCAAGTTTGTTCAAATCATGGTCCCCGGGGGTAGGGAGGGACCACAAGAGGGGGATCAAGTTTTACATAGGAGTATATAGAGAAAATCTTTAAAAATCTTCTTCTCAAAAACTATTAGGCCTGAAAAGCTCAAATTAAAATGGAAGCATCCTCAGGTAGTGTAGATTCAAGTTTGTTCAAATCATGGTCCCCGGGGGTAGGGAGGGGTCACAAGAGGGGGATCAAGTTTTACATAGGAATATATAAAGAAAATTTTTAAAAATCTTTTTCTCAAAAACTATTGGGCCAGAAAAGCTCAAATTAAAATGGAAGCATCCTCAGGTAGTGTAGATTCAAGTTTGTTCAAATCATAGTCCCTGGGGGTAGGGTGGGGCCACAAGAGGGGGGTCAAGTTTTACACAGGAATATATAGAGAGAATCTTTAAAAATCTTCTCCTCAAAAACTATTAGGCCAGGAAAGCTCAAATTAAAATGGAAGCATCCTCAGGTAGTGTAGATTCAAGTTTGTTCAAATCATGGTCCCCGGGGGTAGGGAGGGGCCACAAGAGGGGGATCAAGTTTTACATAGGAGTATATAGAGAAAATCTTTAAAAATCTTCTTCTCAAAAACTATTAGGCCGGAAAAGCTCAAATTAAAATGGAAGCATCCTCAGGTAGTGTAGATTCAAGTTTGTTCAAATCATGGTCCCCGGGGTAGGGAGGGGTCACAAGAGGGGGATCAAGTTTTACATAGGAATATATAAAGAAAATTTTTTAAAATCTTTTTCTCAAAAACTATTAGGCCAGAAAAGCTCAAATTAAAATGGAAGCATCCTCAGGTAGTGTAGATTCAAGTTTGTTCAAATCATAGTCCCTGGGGGTAGGGTGGGGCCACAAGGGGGGTCAAGTTTTACACAGGAATATATAGAGAGAATCTTTAAAAATCTTCTCCTCAAAAACTATTAGGCCAGGAAAGCTCAAATTAAAATGGAAGCATCCTCAGGTAGTGTAGATTCAAGTTTGTTCAAATCATGGTTAAATAATAGTGTATTTTCCATGCTGTATTCTTTTATATAAGTATTTTGATATAAAGTTAAATATATTGTTCATGAGAAATATATTAATTGTACTTGTATTTAAAAGCTAATTTTTAATGTTAATCCTGCTGTATTCTATAATTTCTATTTGCCATTTCCCGATTACAGTATTCGGCCTATGCATTTTGTTCTTTTGAGATTGGTAGATTGCATGATGAAAATTTTTTTAAAAATTATTTCATTGGTTGAAATGCTGTAAGAAAAAGGTAACGGAATAAGCCGAGGCTTGTCGAAACATCAACCTTTTACGGTACATAGAAATACTTACAAATTGTTTAGTGAAAAGCATCGGTAGGAAGTATAGATTTCAGTTTGTACAAAACCTCCCTCCCCTGCACTCACTTCAATACTGAACTCATTTCGGCTTCTACCTAGCAAGTTGCTCAGGTGAGCGATGTGGCCCCTGGGCCTCTTGTTACACTTAATTTTGTGTTCACTTTATTTGTGTGTAATCAAATCCCACATGATATTATCAATTATAATCTAGTTTTAGTTTTAAAAAAATTGACACCATCAATAAAATATTTAAAAAAAAATAATTTAAAAAAATTGACAATGCAATATTATTCACATATCACTTACTGTGTTTGTTTAATGCTGTGAATCAACTTTCTCATGAGCACTTTATTTTCACACAGTGTACAAAGTTATGAATCACTAAAATACAGTCTGCTAAAATTAAATTATATTAAATTTTTTTTTTGGTATAGAGAAATGAACATAGTGAAAGAATAGACACTACACAAATTACGTTACCTATGCGAAATGTCAAATTCTGCCATTTTTTCACAGCAGAAAGAAAATTAAATGTAATTTCGTATATTTAAAGTTTTTAATGCATAAAATAATTTTGCAACGGTAACGAGTAAAAAAAAATTGCATTGTTTTGGTGCAAGAATACACAAGATTTTGTGTGTCATAATTATATTGAGAGCAAATTGTTTCATGCAAAAATAACAACAAAAAGAGTTTGGTCAGATGCATAAATTACAATATTAAATGTCATTGGTTTTACCAATCAAAATGTTTCAAACAAATGAGAGTTAAATGGAGTTTGCCAGTGTACTACATGTTCAGTACCCCTTAACATTTGTGCAGAATATTTTGAAAAAATGTACATCAAAGTGGGAGAATGTGAACTGAAGCGATTCCATCTCCAATGGAAATAATTGTTCTGCAGAAACGTTATGGGGTATCACATGCCACATTATACAGTTATAATACATTACAGATTAGAAGTTTTATATCACAAAATATAATTTAGTTTAATAAAGATGTCTGAAATTAAACTTGTTTTACAGTATCAGTATATTAGTTTGTGTTATCACATGATTTTTGCTGCATTTATGCAATTATAAATGAGATTAACTCTGATAATAAGTGTTTAAATATGTATATGTGTGTAAATACATTAAAACCTGCATATAAAGATCATCAAAGGGACCCAAGAAATATGGACTGTATAGACGAGGTTCTTTATATAAAGATTATTTTCAATTGAAATATGAAGCTAAATGGCTTAAACATGTTAATACACTTACTCAGAGCTGGCAACTGGCCCGCAACACGGGGTCTGACCCTCATTTGGACATAAATTCTCCACTGACCTGCCAAGAAGGGGACTGACCCACAAATGACCATAGAGTTTGAGGATTTGCAATGTTCATTCATTACCACTCAAATCCATCTGTAATTGCAGTGAATTAGAGTGATTTACACAGTTCGACTAAGGGTGTAGTGGATTAATTTTGTGCCTGGGAGCAGGTGAAAAATCACTATTTGCATTATTCTGTGGCCATTTCTCTAAGATATCGCATGAAAATGCACCATATTTTTTATCTTATTTTCAATTCTTTTGGCAGTTTGGGAGGGATGCACCCAGACACGGTCAGATTTCAGTTGGACCCACAGTTACACAAATTACAGTTGGCAGCTCTGCATACTCGGTTACTGGTAATCAACATGGGGGTGGTTGTTGTAGCAGGTTGTACTGTATATACATAGCATTTTTTATAGATGTTTTACTTTTGTTGTTTTTATTTGTTATTTCTTAAATCTATTTTTATATTAATTTTTACAATTTTAACTGTGATATAGCTGTTTTTGTATTTTGAAGGTTTTTTTTGGTTCTACTAAATAATCTTGCCATCAGTAACCATGGTAACACCTATAAAGTACAAGGCTTTTAAGCCTATGGTAGTCATATTTGCTAATTATGACAAATGATTTCAAAATATATCATTAATTGACAGGCAAAATTGTAAAGACAGGTCCCAGTTTAACAATTATTCCTTAGATACATGAGATAAGATTTTTCCTGAACTTAAATCTTGCAAAATTTTAAATCTTTATCATTTTGTTAATTTTCAAGATATTAAGGTGTCATTTTTAAGGTCACCTCTAGATTAAAAGTCTTTGCATTTAGTTTTTACAAAAATATTCATCAGTAGTTCTGAAAAAGAGGTTACCAAAATTGGATACATTTAAGTTAAGGAAATAAGCAAAACCTTAGTTAAGAAATAATTGTGAAACCGGGGCCAGGTATAAATAGTTACCATGCTTAAAATCTGAAAGTATTGTACTATTACATGTTTCTAATACATGTGCGTTTAGAATCTCAACAGTGTTTCACAATTTTATTGTTCCTGGTTGCAATTTCACAATCCAAAAAAGTTGCCAGGTTTAAGTAAAGGAAAATCTTAGTTATGGAATGATTGCGAAACCGGAACTGGCTTATAAAATATGTGAAAGGATGTTCTAGTTGCTGGCAAGTCTTGCCTGTCACATGTTTGTATCTGTACCTGTCATGTTAATGCATATGAAAAACAATTTATGTGTGGATCCATAAAATCTTTTTAATGCCAATAAATAGATATTTTTCTTCTTCATCATGTTCAGTCACTTAGAAAAAATAAACATAAAACTTTTGTTTGTTCTTTACAAATAAATTCTTTTTTGTTATTGTTTACTAATTGTTATCTATTTAAACAAATTATATTTTATTTTTATATTTAATATCGTAATTTACCTAAATTTAAAGTGTTGTAATGTTGTATTAGCTTTCAAACCAGACCCATGTCTCAGAAGTAAACCAATTTAAAGATTTTTTTTACTCTTATATTTTTATATCGTAATTTACTGAAAAATAAAATTTTAATTATGTATTTCAAACCAGACCCATGTTCAAAATAAAAATGACAATATAAATTTCTACCAAGTTAAAATTGATCATACAGCATGCTTTACGGAGTTCCTTAAGTATGTACATATTTATTGCATGCAAGTTTATAAACTACATATTGGTCAAATTATGCTGAATTGTTGGTATCTGTTTCCAATATTTTCCAAAAATTACAAATTCTATATTTCTAAATATAAGAGAGGTATCCATTTCCGATATTTTCCTAAATTACAGAGCCAATATTTCTCTATATAAGAGAGGTATCCATTTCCAATATTTTCCAAAAATTACACATTTCATATTTCTCAATATAAGAGAGGTATCCATTTCTGATAATTTCCTAAAATTACACAACCGATATTTCTCAATATTCGGCATATCTGTTTCAGATAATTTCTTCGAATTACGCTCTTAATATATCTCTGGATATAAGGAAGGCATTTTACTCCATTGTGATTTTCTTTTATCAAGTAAATGTTTTGACACAAGGCCTGTATTATATTGTGCCTTTTGATATTATTAATTATACATCATGCATGGTTGTCATAGTGAGTTAAGAAAAATGTTTTTACTTAAATATTTTTTAATATTTTTGATAATTTTTTTTACAATAAAACTAATGTTATGTGCCTGATTATTAGTTTTTTTTATTGTATTTAAATTAAAGATGTCACTCAATGCTCATTCGGCTCAATGGTAGTGTCTGATTCAAAGTGGGAGATTGCAGGTTCAAATCCTGGTGGGGTCATATATAAGTTGGATGGTTGAATTTTGTTTAACCTTGCATCAGCAACTTTTCAGCTATTCGCGACGATAACTATTTTATTAATCTCTATAAATTGATCTATGAATTTGGTGTATGCATTTGAGGTGCGAGTGTGTTGTATGGTCTGCCTTGTACCAACGCACACTCAGGGCAACTTTAAGGTGCTAGGTCACCGAGTCAGTGTGTCACAGACAAGCGTACCACTCCACAATTCACATTATACTGACACCAGGTGAACCAGTAAAGGCCAACAGCAGGGAAAATACACATGTGGTCTGAGTGGGAGACCCTGAATTTGTAAACTGACGTCTTATCCATTAGGCCACTGCAGCCTCTTCATATATAAGACTTTTAAAATTTTGAGATGCTGCTATCTTTTCTGGTACTCAGTATTGTGCATTAGTACAAGACAAAGAATAAAGTAATGGTGTTTAATGTTGCAGTCAAGAATATATTTTACTTATATTGAGACATCACCAGCTATTGGCACAGGAACTTTGCCTGTGTGTTGCATTGATGGCAATAGGGTTCTTTATAGTGCCATGCCTACTGTGACACAGAACCTCTTTTATTTTAAGTTCCCATCTGAAAGAACTGTTACTTTCATTTCGTAATGCTGAGTACTTGACGAAAGAACAGTCATTTCCCACTTTTATGTCTTGGGTCAGACCTTCTCGGGGTTCAAAACCCACAACTTCCCACTTACAGAGCAAGAACTCTACCGAGTTGAAAATACATTTCAGTGAGCATACATCTTCATATTTAGTGATGAAGGTAAATTTTTTGCTAGATTTACTGTGATACAAAGGGCCTCTATAGATAAATGGTCTGAAGCCTTTGCCAAGGATCACAGAACCTCTCACCACCTAGGTTGGAATCTCACTTGGGACTGATCTTAGTGTGAAAAAGTTTGTCAGTTTGCTTGTTGAAGGTTGGAGGTTTTTTCTTGGCTCTCTGGATGGAATCTCACTTGGGACAGATCTTAGTGTTAGAAAGTTTGTCAGTTTGCTTGCTGAAGGTTGCAGGTTTTTTTCTGGGCTCTGGTTTTCTCCTCCATCTCTGAATTGGCCATCTCACTATAAGCAAAAGAATGTTCACTGGTACATAGTAAATGCCCATTACACCACTATAGTGCATAAAAAATATAGGTACATGTACTAGTATCCACAAATTTGAAATTATTAGTAGCTGTTTTTCCCAAATGTGTGGAAGTATAGCCCTCCTTAAAGTAAGCAGATGAAATTCACCTTGTCAGAAAAATTCCAAGCAGCACTGTTTGAGCCACAATCCTTGACAAAGAAAAGCCAATGACAGTACCATTAGGCTTTTTGACTCATTATAAGTAAAGGCAATAATAGTATGTCCTTTCCAATACAAAATATTGATTGATTGGGGTTTTACCTCCAAATCAAAAATGTTGCACATTATTTTTGATGTCACCAACTTCAGGTGAAGTGACAGAAATATTTACCTTTGCAGCATGCTCAGGGCAATTTGCAGGGGGGTTTTCAATGTGCCACCTCTACTGTGACAAAGGACATTAGTTTTTGACTTTTTAAGGTTTCTTCTGAAAGACTTCTTGACTTTCATTTCTAAGTGCAACATGCTAAGGGAAGAAAAATCACTACCTTTTTAAAAAATTTTGGTCAGATTCGACCAGAGTTTGAACCCCAACCTCCCACACAAGAAGCAAGCACTCTACCGATGGAGCTACTATAATTATTTTACCACATAAGACAATGCTGTCATCTCATGATCTGCATGACTGGCAAGTTAGTGCTTGGCAAAATAAAAGTCACTATTTATTCATGTCTTGGTTCTAACAACTGACCCTATTTAAATGCTTTTTTTTGGAGTTTGAATAATACTACTATACATGGTTCCCACACTGAAATCATTCAAATTCCCAAAATATTCCCCGACTGAATTCCATTTTGTAGCTGACATTCTAATGCACTTCAAAGCAAGAATGTCACTAGTAGCAGCAAGAAACGCCCATTCACATTTTTCCATTAAAAGTTTACTGTCAGTAAAGATGGACATGAACAAAGGAACATAAAATACATGTACTTAAGTTGCATCATGTGAACATTGTGAAATGGAAACAAAAACTAAGGTTCTAGTCCACAATATGCTGATTGCATTATACAGCAGGATTCTTTATCGTGCCAAGCCTACTGTGACTTGGGACCCCATTTTTTTTAAGTTCCCATTTAAAAGAACCACAATTTTCATTTCATAATGCTGAGTGCTTGATGAAAGAAAAGCCACTACCTACATTCAAGTCTTGGGTCAGACCAGGTTGGGGTTCGAACCATGACCTCCCACTTAAAGAGTGAGCACTCTACCAACTGAGCTACTGCAATGGTGTATCATAAATGTAAACAAAGTGACAAGATGTGTAAGGTTTTATCCGATTTTTATTTTTATCCATCCATACGATATGTATGTGAAACAAAGTTGAGCATAACAAGGATAATTGTTGTAATATATTTGAACAAGGAACACACAGTAACAGATATATAATATAAAACACCAGTAGCGTTAATATTACAACTTGCTGTCTGACACAAAAAAAAAAGTTTTATAAAAAGTATAAAAAACAATCATAAAGTAACAAAACATGCAAGATCAGTTATAAAAACTCAGGAAGCGGATATCCTAATTATACATCTGAATCAAAATACAGAAAACCACCTATAACAGAAGCTTCTAATTAAATATAGATATGAAAAGGTGAGTTATTAATGTGATGAGTGTTACAAACAGTAAAGTGTGATACTTAGAATAGCGGTTTCTTACTGGACAACATAGTTAAGCAAAACTTAGTGTAAATGTGATTTACAAATTCAAAATACCACTTAGATTCTACAGGATCATTGCAGTGGTTTCAATAATTCCAACACGGTTACAAAAGTTGTCTGGATTTGGATTAAGTTTGTCGCTTACTTTCACCAAGTTTACATTTTGTGAATATTTTGTAATACATATTACTCCATATTTGCTGCCTACTTTATGATTTTTTTTCTATTAAAGGGCCGATCATTTGCATAAGTAAATAACAGTAACTTACTGTGTTCATTTGATTCGGGCCAAGCTGTCACAAAAATTAAGATTGCTCTATTCCTCCCCATCTACATTACTGCGGTGTTGTTAACAAGGAAGTATGTTATATATATATATATTTTAAATACAAACTTATGTAAATTTAAAAGCTGCCAATCATCACAAGAGTATTTTAAGAATTCGTTTTTGGAAGAAAATTAATAGACAAACTAACCATGCTTTAATTTTCACAATACTAGTGCATGTGTATTGAAAACAATTATTTTGCAAAATTTCCTTCAAAATCTTTGTAAAAACCTTATACTTGATGTAAAAAATTGTCAATTAATTTTGGCACATTTAAATTTCACAAGTTAAAATTAAAAAAAAAAATTACAGTATACACATGCACATAGCAAAACTTTCACCAATAATATATTTATGAAAACAATATACAAGAATGTTTTAACAGCTGTTACTAGTATTTTACTCTATTTTAAATGAATGCTTTATGCTCCTTTCATGTATATGTGCAGCAGGACTGAGCTAGTCACCATGTTGTAGTGTTATATATAGTAGATATAACAGAATGATTAACAACCAGGCTATTATCTGGTCAAGACTTTTTAGCCCAGTGGTAGAATGCTTGTTTTTCACCTGAAGAACCTGGTTTGATACTCAGCCAGAGCACTCTGCGAGGATGTGGATTTTTTCAGGTGTTTCCTATATCCTGTTACACATGTATACTTCTATAAAAATTGTATGCAGTATTCTGACAGAGCTTTTAAAAACTGAAAAGGCTATTTAAGGTAAACAAATTTAGCGATTTAGATTGTATTAATAAAAACAGAAACAATGTATTATTCTTATTTTTACTGAATCTAACAACAACTTCACTGATTTTTACTGCATCGTTTTGTAACAATGAAATCCAATATATTTGCTGGTAAATTTAAAACTGCATAATCTAATTTTAAACACTGAAACATTACTATCAAGTGCACATTATTAAAGCATATACTGGAACACAATTACGGCAATAGTTACTACTATCAAGACTTATATATACCAAATGTTTAAATAAAATATCAACTGGCCTACTCAAACGTCGCCAAAGTATTGTTACAGCACCTTATTAAAGTTTTCTGAACAATGAAGTCTTAACATTGAATTAAAACATTAAAACATGTACACATATACAATTAAATTTTTATTTTCTTATACAGGGAATGCTTTGTCTTGCTTAAATAATATATAAATACAGCCATAATACTTGTACACAGTGAATTTGTTACCTTTTTTCAAATACTACTCCCCTGCCTTATGGATTGGGAAAATTCACAATTTTTTAGTGACTCAAATTCGCAAATTTGGAATACAGTACATGTGCCTTATAACATGTCAGTAATGTAATCCTCATTTTAAAGTGTAATATTGTAACTGTAACAATATTTAAACAAGCAAATTCAGTGAATTAGGATCCCCCGCCATCAGGTTCTTTTTTTGTGATTTGCACTTGTGTTCAAAAGTCCATAACTCTAAGGAAAATGAGCAAACCAACTCGAGTTAACAATATGCACATCTCCTATCTTGGTTGATACTTTGCACCAATTTTCGTGAAATGGTGCTTGGTAGTTTTGGAGAATTAGCACAGACAAGAATTTAGGACGGACAGACAGAAGGTAACTCAAATTTTATATCTTTTCTTTCTTTGATAAAAATTGCTACGTGATGAGAGTAAACAGCTTGGTTGTGTATTCCACTGTGTGTCTTAACTGTTAGGGGGACATATTGGGAAATTTTAGTAATTTTCCTGAGGGAAACTACCTTTATCCAGTAGTAATCTGAGGCATACAAAATCACTGGTGCACCACAAGTACCATGTACATTGTATATAAGACAATTTGACTTGTATCACTTAAATCATTTAAATAGATAAAAAATAATTACAAAACATCCAAATTAAGACATTTATCAAAATAAAATGACTCTCGGAGACTGATTTATTTTACCAAAATAAAAAGACTTTCAGAAGACAGATTTATTTTACATGCTCTTCAGAATTGACAGATTGCCATCCATACCCACAATGTCCCGACAAAGGACTGGCATATTTGAATTACACGCAAAAGGAATGAAAACTCTGCCTCAATTGTGTGGTTTAATGACGTCACAGACACTAGTACATCATTAGTTCCAATGACGCTGCTTTGTTTCCATGATGGCGGCCAGTGTCGGAACATAGTAGGCATGGCCGGTGATACGACAATTAAAGAATAACCAATTACTTGAACTAGTATGCGTCTTGGTAACAGAATAAGTCTTCCAATTATGAACAAGAAAATTTGACAACCAATGTGAAAATTAATTCATTGATATATTTTTTATTTCATTTAATAACAATATTATTGCGTAAGACAGAAAGAACAGCACTATCATGACATCATACTGTTGTCCAAGCTTGAAAATATAGCAACAACAATATATGTCAAGATAAATATTTCTCCATTGTTAAACAAAATTTAACACAAGATAAATTATCAAATAATTGTCCGTTACGATTTAATGACAGTGCTAAGCTTATAAACACAGACAAGTCTCAACCAAATGAATAGGTGAAAGCATAGTGTTGGCACTTAATCAACTTTATACTAGCCAACTTCTATATAAAAATCTACATGCAGATCATTAATTGTACTGCTTATCTGTACATACAGTAAAACACGAATATAAGAAACACATTTTAACCAAATACATGAATAGTACAAAATGTTGGGCCCGACTAATTCTCTATATAGGGCCTAAAAAATTGTTTGGTTCTGGTCACAAAAAAATAAAATCTAGGTAGGGTTTTTTTTTGTTTTATATATATATATATCTTTATACAACAAAGCAAGCTGCTTACATGCTTACAAATTAATTGTTAACACAAGGATATTGCAAGCCTAGGCTTATCAAGGCCCTCAAAAAGTTTTACAGATACAGATCAAATGTTTCTCAATCCCAAATGGGTCAGACGATGAAAAAAACATCAGAGTTAGGCGAAATTTGCAGGTAAGGTCAGGAGACCTGAACCAAACAATTTTTTAGGCCTAAGTCTATACATTTGTGTATATAATAATACAACAAAGATGCTGTAGAGTCCCCCGGGGTTCTTTATAATGGTGTTTTACTGTATCACTGTACAAAGTCTGTTGAACACAGGGTCAAGTGTATCAGTAATGAACTCATCAGTAATTTTCACAATTTCATTCTTTTTTCACAATTTATTTGTTGAAACTTATGATTAATTTCTTCAGAAAATAGATTTGATAAAAAGATTAACATTAAATTCTGAACAACATATAGTACAGATGTCAGTACTGCTGAGTTGTTAATTACGATTTACATCACACTGCTAAGCCTGGAGAGATATAAAAACTGTATAGGAAAATACAATAGTCTTCTAAAACATAGTAGCAAATTAAAACGTAATTACAAATATCAGTCAATCAGGAGCAGTTTATAAATACAAAATACCCTTTTAATTAGGATATGTATTTTATAAACTTTCCCCTGAATTGGGAGTATATAGTGTATCCTCAATAACAGAACATTTAGTACTATGATTCACCACCGGCCCCTATTTGTATATTGTCCGTTCCACTACCAAACTTTGAACTTAACACGTTAGATACATAATTCCAATATTCCCTTCGTATTGTGTCACACTCTTCTGCCAACAACCTGCACAGCTGTGAAGAAATAATAAAACATATCAAATTAATAAACAGCTGGTTTGTCAGTGATTATAAGAGACATACAGTAAAACACGAATATAACAAACACGCTTACAATGAATACATGGCTAGTACGAAGTCAAATATTGGGCACAACTGCTCCTCTATATAAGTCTATATAACAAACACGCTTACAATGAATACATGGATAGTACGAAGTCAAATATTGGGCACAACTGCTCCTCTATATAAGTCTATATAACAAACACGCTTACAATGAATACATGGCTAGTACAAAGTCAAATATTGGGCCTGACCGCTCCTCTATATAAGTCTATATAACGAACACGCTCACAACGAATACATGGATAGTACAAAGTCAAATATTGGGCACAACTGCTCCTCTATATAAGTCTATATAACAAACACGCTTACAATGAATACATGGATAGTACAAAGTCAAATATTGGGCACAACTGCTCCTCTATATAAGTCTATATAACAAACACGCTTACAACGAATACATGGATAGTACAAAGTCAAATATTGGGCACAACTGCTCCTCTATATAAGTCTATATAACAAACACGCTTACAACGAATACATGGATAGTACAAAGTCAAATATTGGGCACAACTGCTCCTCTATATAGGTCTATATAATGAACACACAACGAATACATGGATAGTACAAAGTCAAATATTGGGCACAACTGCTCCTCTATATAGGTCTATTTATAACAACATAAAGAAGTCACTTTATAACGAAGTAAAAAATAGAGTCCTCTGGACTTTGTTATACACATGTTTTAAAGTAATCAACAAAGCTTAATCAAAAGGTACTTTGACATCAGTTATAAAAGAAACATAAAATTAACAAGGCTTTACACTCATTTTTATACTAATAATTTTTAGCTACATGTACTTCAAACTTATCATTAAAATTTTATGAAACATAAGTGATGGAAATAGCAGCCAATCCATCAGTTCGAGATTGGTAAATTTGGTTAAGTACTGCTTAATTTTTCAAAAGTCTCCTATACATCAAAATAGAACATTATCAGATAATGACTGATTGAAAAAATTCTAATACTGAACATATATCTAAATACTGATGACTTAATCTGCATATTCATAGTTTTATAGCCTTCTTAAATAGACATTTTTTTTTCAACTTTTTAAAAATTAAATAATAAATATATCTCCTCATTACCCATCATTTAGCTCAAATCAATGAATGCTATTCAATACAACAAGAATATAGTGACTTTGGAGTATCAGATAGATTTTCAAATTAAATAAAATCTAAAAAGTTACAATTTTTCATAAATTATTTTTAGTTTTTTGTAATATAAAGATTGTTTTAACTTGTATAATTATAATAATAGAAAGTATTCCATATATGTGTAATTTTGAAGATAAATTCAAGGAGGGAAGAATGTCACATATTTTCCCCCATTTTTCAAATTAAATCATTTTTTATAAAGTCTATACTCAACAGGCTGATCTTACCTTCGTGGCTTTCTGTAAAACATCGTCTTTCTCCTGACAATTTTGTTCTAACATTTCTTCATAAGCATCAATCATACAGGCTATAAGATAGGGTGACCGGTATCTATCCTCAAATAATTGCTGACAAAACTCCATCAAACCTGGGTATTTACTTAGTTCATAATCCATCAAAACCCTATAATAAAAGTTATGTGTACTTCAAGACTCAGATAAAAATATTTTTCAAAGTTTGGAACTGTGCCAAGTAATCAGATGTGTACCTGACACAAAGTAGTCGCAACTTTGAACTACAAAAAGAGGCAATTCTATTTTATATTTATTTTATTTATTTTAGCATTCCATTTTCACAATTTTATTTAGTACTGTAGATGGTAAAAGACAAATAATCTATTTGGCACTGGGACAAGTTTGATATAAATTCCACATGTCAGTGGGCTGTTTCTACTAGAACAAAGGGCTGAGTGCTTTATATGAGGCCTGTTTTTTGCCATTCCAAAGATAGATTCTGACTCAAAATAAATCACTGTTCTAGATCTGTTATATTATTTTTGATCATAGTGTTTACAACAAGTGTAGCATTTAGTAGCAATAACAGTATATATTGCCATTGTTTAAATATATATAATTGATATTATAACCATATGACATAAATTTGTATTTTATATTTAACTATAGGCAATATAATGTTCTAGAACCATTTTAACAGCAAAATATTGAAGCATGAGACAAGACCAGGTTCAAGTCAGTGCCATATACTGTTCATCTAAGTGCTTTATGCTATTCATATAGACGTAAGAGGAAATGTATAAACTTAATATTCTGAATTCAAAGGACAACAACTCAAGACTTTCATGGCAGAAAAGAAAACACAAATCACCTTGACATATTTACAGATGCAAACTTTCAATAAATCAGTTTATTATGCAGTTTGGATGAACAGAAAGACAAAGACAGAGAGTAGGAAAACAATTACCCTATTGGAAGGGGTATAAAATCATTTCACATTTATGGTACTTACCCTTTCAGATAATTCCATGCACTTTCATTGTTTGGAGCTTTTTTGATGAATTCCTGAGTATATCTGCAATACATATATACACATATATAAATATGAACTATAAAATGACAAATACGTCATTTAAATCAAGTATCTCTATTCAGTGTTCATTCTAGAAGGACCAAGTGGGCATTTATCCCCTATTTTGTCAAATGACCCATGTTTTAGGACTTAGTGGGCCATAATCAACATTAGGTGAATGCAAAAATATTAACTTTATGGTGGTTTACAGGAAAGTTGTTGAAAATGGCTGCTTCTGAAAAAGTCTAGATTTAACACAGTGAATTTGATGCAATATTGTCAAGAGAGAATTTAAATTAATCAAATAATGAGACCTAATCATCATATTAATTAAGTCATTGAAATATTGTACAAATTGATGTAAACAAGTTGCAGCAAAGTTAAGAATGCACATGACTTTTAAACAGAGCTAGAAATTAAAATGTTTATTTGGCAGCAATTAGTTGAGCTAACAAGATCAATTACATGTCTAGACCTGCATTACCACCTTATGTCCTTACAAAGCTTTCATTTTATCAATCTTGCATGTAAGGGGTGTACATAGCAAGAAAATTGATAAAAGTAAAACATTTCCCAAATTTGTTTAAAAAGGAGGTGTATATCTTTGATGTAGTCTGTCGGCGATATTTTAAACATGGAAGAGTCTATATAATGTCAATAGGGATTATATACAAAGTTGGTTTTGACAAACGAATGCATAAAGGCATGAATATACGCATACTATAACACAGTATCAATACCTATTTGTGTAATTTAGACTTGCATATTTATAACTCTTGCCAAAATATCACTGACTGACTACTGGTATATGGATATACATGCAAACAATTTGCAAAATTTGAAAGGCATATCCTTGATTTAAAAGATTACACAAAACATGGGCCCACAGGTTACAATCACAGGTAAAAAACATAAAGTAAAGATGAAGATTTTATTCTCACCCAACTTCTTTTCCTACGACATCTTCTGTAAAACCAGTTGTGTTATTTATAATAAAGTAACGTTGATTCCAAGCTGAATTATTTCTTAGATCTTCAGTAATTAACTTGTTAACATAGTCAAGTTCATGTTCCCATAAGTTAAACTCTCGTATAACCCACTGCCTACAATAAAAACATAATCAAAACTTATATTATCATATAACCCACTGTCTACAGTTAGACAAAAATAATTATATTAAGAGCAAAATGGTGTCTTATGCCCCAGTCAAGATTCTTTCATCTGTACTAAGCTTGTCATTTCTGGGATAATGAAGGAAACAAGAGTGCCTGGGGGAAAAACACAGACCTTGAGCAAGCAAACTGACTAACTTTCTCAATCTCAGATCTGAGTGGGAATCAAATTACAGCTGAATCTCTCTATCTCAAATTCTGATAATTAGAACTATTTTCATTTACTTGTGGAGTTCCAGATCACAAAATTCAACTCTATGATAAGGTGTACATACACAATAATATGCAGTGATAAACAAATCAGAAATATTGTTCAAGAGTATCAAATAACTTAAGGAAGATGATTTTTTAAGTTTTTTGCACCCCTGTGTCACCTTGATCTAGATTTGGTAGCCATTGCAATGTCATGAACAATTCTAAATTGCATTAGCCCTTGGATACTTCTGATCAAGTTTCATTAAAATACGCCCAGTAGTTATAGAGAATTTGAAGAAGTTGAAAATAGGTGTTAACGACACACACACACACATGCTGCACTTTGCTATATGCTCACATGACCTTTGGCCAGGTGAGCTAATAATTCTCAAGTTTTTTTTTCTTTTATTAAATAATTCTCAAGTTAAATAAAAGTGATATGTAGTATTACCGATGTTGCCAAGCATGATAGTTTTTGGCATCTCCACTTAGTACTTTAGCTGTAAACTTGAGTTCTTCTGAGGGATCTGTTAACCACTCTACAATGACTCTTCTATGGTGCCTGTGTAAAAGAATACAACATTATCAAAATCTAAAAATTGTTTAGTTAATTTATGTCAATAACTATCACACACAAACTTGAAAGACTTTGTGCTAAGGATGATTCTTACCAAGTTTGGTTGAATTCTAATCACTGGCTCAGATTTTCAGAAAAGTTAATAAATACATGATTAAGTTTTGGAACATATCCTTAGATATAGTCTAGAAACAGAAATTAAAAAATAAAATTATTTTTATCGACTTAAGTTTACCATAATAGGCTTATCCCTCCAAAATCCAAAATCTCCTCCAATCATGTGTTTCAGAGATGGATATTTGTGAAGTTTTTTTAAACTCACTGTGTGTCAGTGTCCTAATTTTAGTCACTATGGCTATTCCACAAACTAGAAAGAACTTGTCCTATGCTATGGATGCATCCTACCAAAAATTGGTTCAACTGTAATCAATGGTTTTAGAGAAGTTTTTTAAATGAAATTTATGAATGAACAATGAAGATGAACATAACTGCAGAAGCTGACAGGTGCCTTTGGATCCAGTTAGATAATAGTACTAACCATACTTGATAGTTTTTAGGATGTTCATCTATGACATCTGATATATAATTCAGTTCATTCTTTAGATCTTTATTTAATTCTTTAATGAGTATTCTTCTGTAATGCCTACAAAATAAAAAGTATAATATCCTATTGTTGGTATCGTGATTCAAAAGTAACTTTAGAAGTACTGGACTAGAACTGTCTCTTGAGAGCCAAATACAACCCCCCCCACACACACACACACACACACACACACACACACACACATTTAATGTTTCCCCGCAACCTTGACCTTTGATATGACCTTGGTTCAATGACACATTTGGACCAAGAAGATTATTCATGTCAAGTTTTATGGCAGTGATCCAAAGCAATAATGAGAAATGGCCCAGAAACAATTTTACACATACAGACAGACATGGTGATTCCTATATACCCCCCTTAAACTAGTTTGAGGGGGGGCATAAATATGTCCAATCTGGAGGGTTACAGAAAATATTAGTATTGACTTGCATGGACTAACATACACTGTCATCCATAAAGTTGACTTGTTTAACACTCTAACAGACTGAAAATCTTCACAAAAATTAAATTGTTGAAAACACCATTCTGTTAAAGTGGAGTGCTTACCAGCTAAAATAGTGTTTATATCTTAAAAATATATTATTCTAAGAAAAATAACTTTGCTGAATACATTTAGATGATAATTCAAGATATGTCTTTCAAACATAGTGCAAAAACTTCAATACAGTCAAGCATGTCTAAAAAGGCCACCAAAGGGATCCAGTAAAAGTGACCTTTATAGACAGATATCCTTTACATACAAGTTCAAAATATATGTGGGATAAAAATTTACTGGTCTTTATTAACAGGTGGCCCTTATACTGTGTTTTCCTTAAGAGTCGGCAACAGGCAGATTTGACCATCTAGAACTCCAAACTGGTTGGTTAGAATTCAAAAAAAAAAAAAACCTAAAAACTGTTTTTGGGCCTAACCCCACCCCTTTGACCCCTGGTCTGTCAGATTATTCAATCTACTGCCTGCTACAAATTTTAGGGAAATCACTGCTTATATAGAAGCGGTGGCCTTTAACACAGGTTTGACTGTAGTATAGTTATTTATGGATAAATAAAAACTGACTTTTGCACATAACAGTTCTACTAAACTTTCTAAACATCCTGTTATACAAGAAAATTTAGTGGTAAATGTTATACCTGTCCAGTACATGTACAACATGTAAAATTCCCAGTGTTTTATATATATATATATATATATATATATATATATATATATATATATATATATATATATATATATGTATATATATTACATGTTTTTAAAAAAAATCAACAGGTGAGGAATAAAAGAACATCACTCAGCCATTAATGTATTTAGAAGGTATCACCACCAATGACATGACTGCAAGTTGATTCTTACAGTAATTATCAGACATCAATTCTGCTATGACATGGAAACTCCTATAACCCCCACAATGTAACACATTCTGGATGGTATCATTTAATGAACAGTGTTAATACTAATTAACGGCTGTTCCAAGTTTGTTGTAGTAGGGTGTACCAGGTTTATGGAGAGACATTGTAGTTGTCCAAAAGCAAATCAACATTAATTATCTTGATTTATATTACCAGAAGATGTAAGTGTTCACAAGCAACATCAGACAACACATAAATGATTATCTAGATGAGATTTATACATATGATATTCATTATGGAAGCAGACAGCTTGTATTTATTGTCTAGTAATGAGTACTGTCAATTCCAAATTAAACCATTGTCAAAATACATGTAATCCAAATTATATTTTTTCCTTTCTTACGGGATGAAAGTGGCTAATTTTAATAAAACTTTCTAAAGCTCTAACCCAAATAATTATCTATGTTCTCTTATTTTTACTTTTATTTTTTTAAAATAATTTTGTCCTAAGTCCTATGTTCTTTCTGATAATGTTCTGAAAATCTCTGAAAAAGGTATGTCACACCAAACACATCCTGCTTAACTGTTAATGTAAAGTGTCTTTTTGAGGGTCGATAAGGGGATTTATGATAGTTAAAATGTGTTTTTGAGGGGATTTATGAGATTCAATTTTGAGATGGGTTGTAGTTAGTGTTTTTGAGGTACAATGTGGGGATTTATGTCAATGAGGTTCAATTTGGAGATGTATGGTAGTTAAAAAGTGTTTTTTGAGGTGGGGATTTATGAGGTTCAATCTGGGGATGAATTGTAGTTAAAATATTCTGGGTTTTTTTGGTTTTTTTTTTTTTTTTATGAGGTTGAAATGTGGTGTGGATTTATGAGGTTCAATTTGGGGAAGAATCGTAGTTAAAATGTGTTTTTGAGGTTCAATATAGGGATTTATGAGGTTCTACCATTCAGTTTGGGGATGAATAGTAGTTAAAATGTGTTTTTGAGGTTTAATGTAAAGATTTATGAGGTTCAATTTGGGGTATGATAGTTAAAATGTGTTTTTGAGGTTCAATGTGGAAATATTTGATGTTCATTTAAATACACTGCACATGTCCTAAAGGAAAATTGCAAAACCAATCCAAGAATAACCACAGCTAAAGCTGATATAGCTGTTTTTGTTGGATTTTTCTTCTTCATTTTACTATTTGTCATATAATATGCTGTCTACTTTGAACTTTGAGAGCTATTTACCTAATTATACATGTGTCTGGGTTTTTTGCCATTAACTAGTTTAACCTACATTTGTAGATAATATTAATATATGTAATTTATAAATAAATGGGTTTATAATGGTGAGAGAAATTGTTTTAAAATGTCTTCCCATACACATATAGACAATGTGACCTTGAACACAGGTAAATCAATTAGAACAAAAAACATTTACTGGTACTGTATTCTAGGTTATATAATAAATATAACCATACCTAACATAATCAACATGTCTGAAATAGGTTGTGGGTTTTTATTTTATTTAATTAACATATCTGGAATAGGTTGCTGGTTTTTATTTTATTTAATTGAAATATCTAAAATAGGTTGTTGGTTGTTTTTTATTTTACAATGTACTTACATGCATGAGGATAGCTTCTGAGTTGAGTTGAGTTGAGTTGAGTAATGGTGTTTAAATACCCAAGTCAAAACTCAACAATATTTACTTATATCGAGACATCACCAGCTATAGGCACAGGTGTAGAAATTCTGCCTGTGCCTTATGCTGATGGCATTATACAGCAGAGTTCTTTTATTGTGCCATGCCTACCATGACACAAGACCTCGTTTATTCTAAGTTCTCATCCAAAAGAACGGTGACTCATTTGATAATGCAGAGTGTTTGGTGTAATTAATAACAGTCACTACCTACTTTCAAGTCTGGGTCAGACCCAGTCAGGATAGCTAATGATGACCTACATGTCAAGTGGGAGCAAGATGCACCACAAACTACTCGGTTACATAGTCAATCAGTCAGACCTGCCAACCCCCTGGGCAACTATTCAGTAAGAGCAAGGACATTTTTCTGTAAGATTGCACCAGTTTCAGTAAGATTTTACAAAAGTCAGTTTTTATCAAATAGGTGTATATTAATTAGCTTTTTAGGCATACTGATTCCTTCTTTTTCTGAGCGGACTCTCCATAATCCGCCAGATCTGCTTTGCGTTTGCTCATTTTTGAGATGTGACAGTTACCGCGAGAAACTTTAAAATCACACAGATGCTTGATTATTACACTTCAGAATGTCTTTGAAATGCTTTACTATCAAACGCTCTTCCGACTTTGCGTAACGACAGTGATCGCTTGCTATCTTTTTAATGCTTTATTGTAATCTGCATGCCTTAAAAGCTTTTCCAAGAAAGTTTTCTAAAACATGATTGAGAAACGTAAAGACAATGAAAGAGAATATCCAGAAAAGATAAAAATCGGAAGAAAACATGCCGTAACCGTACAATCGTAAGAATTAAAAATATTCAGCAATTTTCAGTAAGAACTACGGAAAAATCGTAAGGGTTGGCAGGTCTGATCAGTAGACACTTACATTAAAAAGTGTAGTGGAGTAATGCAGTTTTGTGCCAAGTCAAAAATATTTCACTTACATGTATATCCAGGGAGCCAGTTCGGGGATGGCGGAAGAAACAGAAGTGCCTGTAGAAAACTACCCATCTTTGGCTAGGAAATTTTCTCAAACTAGGATCTGGCCTCAATGGGTTTGAATCTAGGTGGTGAAAAGAGCTGTGATCTGCAAATGTGCACTTTGACCACTCGGCCATTTAGGCCATCCTTAGAGCAAGGAGTGCAGTGCAGTGCAGTCCCCCCCCCCCTCCCCTCTTCCGTAAAGATTCTTTCACTTATTAAGTTGGTAAGTTCAGGGATAGTGGAGGAATCCTGAGTGCCCAGGGAAGCCCTCAAGTGAACTGACAAACTTCTCATATCAGGATCTGTTCTGAGTAGGATTCAAACATAGACAGTGAGAAGTGATTTGATCCCCAATTATGCACTTTACACCACCCTTAAAGTGAGGAGAAAAACCTTGGAACATTTGTTTTCAGCTAAAACATACTTACCACACTGTGTAATTAGCTGGATTTAACTCTGCAGCATCTTTTGTCAGATTGAATGCTCGATCACTGATCTCATGTTTACCAATAACAGCTCGAAAATAATCATACACATCTCGAACTGCAAGAATAGATTATAAATTATTTTATGAATAATGACTAATATCAGTTTGGGCATAATCTTAGAACATACAATTGTATATCTACAATGTATATGTACGTCACATTGTAAAGTGAATATCGTAAAAAAAAATTAATTACAAAGTAAGTTACCCTTTCAACAAGTTTTTATCCTTTTTGTGTCATGACATGATAATTCATATCTCTTGATTAATTATTATTAACAATACCTTGAATATAATGATCAAGGTCAATATGTTTCATAAACAGAAACTGGTCAAGTAAATATCTGTGTCAAGCTCATGAACTAGTCAAGTTTTCAAGTAGAAGTGAAATCTGCGACTGCAATTAGTCTGTTACCATCTATAAATCAGGAAAATTTACTGGTACCCGTCTGGTACTCATCAAAAAGGAGACACTTATTTTAACATAAAAACCTGCTAAGCATGTTTGATTTTTATACTTTGTACAGTAAAACAAAAATCAAATTCACATTTATTCACTTGTAATAGCTACTAAGTAAATTCCTTATATTACCGGTACTGTATATAAAATTGTTCATTTTCTAGGCCATTCACCATTTTTCAAGCATATAGGACTGGTTTCAATCCTAATATCAAAATTATTTTTTAGGAATTTGCATTTTTGTTTTGTAAATTAGAAAAGCCACATTTTCTGCTTAAAATAATGATCATACAATTGTATACAAATATTTTTTTACAGAACTATTAACATTTCCATAGGGTATTGAATTACCAATAAATGCAGTGTTGACATTTTCACATAAAATAGTGTTATTCAAGAAATTTGTGACAAATAGTAGCTTCATGCATATAGTACCCTAATTTAGAATTACAGTCAAATCTATCTATAAAAGCCACCTGAGGGAACCAGTAAAAGGGACCTTTATGAAACAGGTGATAATTATATACAGTTTCAAATAATTTGAACAAAGAGCGATTGGGATAAAATTTTACTGGACTTTATAACTAGGTGGCCCTTATATATAGGTGGCTATTAAGGCAGGTCTGACTGTAGTTTCTGACTAAGTAAGAGACATTCATGCCATATAGTTTATGCAGGTGTTTCAATATCTGACCAATATAAGTCACAAACTAGCCAATTGCACTTGGTTTATAAAATCAGTCAGGTAAGACAGAACAAGTATCACAATAGAGGAGTTTAACATTGTTTATTACGCATGTGCAAGGCCTGTGACCTTACGAAATTGGACGTGATTGAACGTGATTTGCAATCGAGGGGGCAGTCGTAATAAAGGTCTAAGGCTGGTAACGCTTTTAAATGGTTAAACATTGCCGTAAATTGGATATATTTACATTCATTCATGAATAAATATATATTTTATGTGACAACACTTTTTCTTACTAATAAATTTATATTTTCTTTAAGTTAAATATGTTAATTATTTAATATTTTAGAAATTAAAACTATCAAGAATTAAAAAAACCAGTTAAAATTAAAAGATGATAAAAATGAATAAACCAAATTAAAGAAGTATAATTAATATATTTTGTTTAGCATTTTAAACTTTATAAATAAAATAAAATGGTTATGCTTCCTATAAGGACAAAGATATGATACTAATAATAGGCAGTCTATAGCTAGAAAAACAATCTTGAATGCATACAAGTTTGTGGAAGAAATAGTATCAAAACTTTTAAAGTTTACGCAGATGTGGGAGAAAATTGAATCGATATATGCTTCCTATAAGGACAAAGATATGATACTAATAATAGGCAGTCTATAGCTAGAAAAATAATCTTGAATGCATACAAGTTTGTGGAAGAAATAGTATCAAAACTTTTAAAGTTTACGCCGATGTGGGAGAAAATTGAATCGATATATTCTGTATACATGTATATAATTGCCTTTGACAGAATTACATTTAACTAATTTCAATTAATTAAACGAACCCAAAATTATGATGTACTTATGGCGATTACAATTGCATTTTATTCTTTCCCTTACCCAATATTTGCTCGAAGAAATATGATGCTCCTCATATCTACATGTTACATTGCTGTTTATTTAAAAGTTTTTCATTGATGAATTGTTTATCCCGTAATGTATTACCAAGATTATGGTGTTGAAGTCTTAATCCGTTAATTAGTATCCGTAATTCACATACCTCCGCACACCTGTCAACATTACCGGATGACTCAATACATGACATGTATCGACAAACGACAAATGTGCCCCTTTATGGTCAGCATCCATCGATAACATTAAGAATTTACAAGTATCGTTTTTATCAATTACACAAACTTCACCAAACTTATTCAATATACAAGATAATACCAAACTTATAAACTGATAAATAAAAAGTATTTAGAATGTGAATAAAAAAAATAAAATAAACTTTAACATTAAATATCTGTATGGTTTTAATAATTTTATCCGTTTTTTGGTTGTCATATTTTTTTTTTTATTTATAAAATACATCTGTATTTTATGATTTCATAAAAAATGGCATATGAAATGGTAAACGATTCATGGCTTTTTAGAACAAATCCCTATTTATTTCAAAGTAACCAACCATTCTCTTATAAAGTTACTTTCCAAAGTAAAATTTAAAATGAATAAATAAATAAATAAATAAATAAATAAATTTAATTGATAGACATGACATGATTTTTTCACTGTGTGTCAATGAAAAAAAAGAAAAAAAATAAAAAAAAGAATAAATAAAAATAAAAAATAAAATCAAGATTTAAAATTTTTAAGTGTATATTGATGCGGCATTCAAGGTCACGTTTCAAAATTTATTTATTTATTTATTATTTATTTACAGTATTTAAATACTATAATTCAACCTTGCATCAATCATTGTGGGTACTTATTGGGTCAAGATTACTTTTCAGTCTTATTTATTTATTTATTTATTTATTTATTTTCAGACGAAACACTTTAAGAAAATAAAATATAATGTAGATACATTTATATGTAATACATACTAGCACATGCATACATGTAGGTAATATAGGGGAATGCCCCCTGGCTTGCAGACGGTACACTTTCTTACCTCTAACCATAGAGAGTAATCAAGGGAGATAAAATTGTTAAACTCCCCTATTTAGGCAAAATATAAATTTTATAGAGCAATTGCCATAGACATAGAGCAAAATAATTTCCTTAAATGTTTTAAAACTACATCATATTACATGTATTGACAATAAAACATTTAACTTTATTAGACAACTTTAATCAGCTTTAGGCTTGTATCTTTACACTGCTGTGCAAAGTCACCCAGATCACACTTTAAGCTATTTGATAAAACTATGACTGACAGAGTGAATTATGCATATGTCTGTCTTGTTCAAGAGACACTCAGGGTGACTAGCTCAAGGCTCTACGATTGCAATTTTTTTCACTAGCCTCCTGGCTAGTAAACCCGAGATGTTTACTAGCCAGAGCAAAAATGTTACTCGCCACATATTTGTTTTATAAATACAATTTAACTGGGATTCAATTGCTTAATTTTGAAGATGCAGGCACAGCAGATCGACCCAATGTTTTTAAAAAATATTTTTCATTCAGTTTACTTTTATTGTGGTATCAAACACAAAAAATCGCAGTGGATGTCCAAAAGCAAAGCAAAAAGTTTGAAAAACGGCAAATCAAGTTAAAAACATGTGAACTTAATTCAGAGGTGTGAGGCGAGTCGCTACAGGAATGTTAGCATTTCCTGTCTAGCTAGATACATCTGCCTCATGTAAAATTTAACAGCATATCTTTTAAACATACTTTTACCGGTTTAAAACTGTTTTCCAGGCCAACTCGGGACCCGGCTTTCCGTCATCTTTTTAGTCAGTTTAGAGGATTACGTTTGTTTTTACATCGAGTGATCACTGGCACCGAGTCGTAGACGAGGTCGTTTCTTCCTGGTCATTGATTACATTAGAATTCTCGAAGCTTCTGGATTTTTATTCGTACTTGTGGCTTGAAAAATAAATATATTTGCCGATTTTGTTTACGACTCATAGCGATGAAATTGACACTTGAAAACGTCATCACACAAACGCTTAACAACTTAATAGATTGGAGCTATATGATTTAAAGCGCTTTAAAGATTAAGCTTGATGAGAGTAATTTCGTTGTCGAAAACGGAAAGGAAAATCCGGATTTGACTTTCTACTTTATACTCGCACATGGGCGAGTGAATTTGATGTATCCACTCGCATTTACAAAAAATTACTCACAAATGCGAGTGTTTTACTCGCATTGTAGAGCCCTGTAGCTCACAGAGACAGAAGTTGCTGTCCCACCAGTTCATCATCCTGACACCAGATAAATCAGCAGCAATGGGAAATAAAGCAACTTGCTTTAGGTCACAACATGCCCCCATAAGAATTCAAACTCGCAACCCTTGTTACATGCTTCCACATGACATAATCTGGTTGGGGGGTTACACTCAGTTAAGAATATCTCAAAAATTGAGAAGTCATCAGCTATAGGTGAAGTGCCTGAATTTTTTTACCTTTATGGTGCACTAAGAGCAATGTCAAGGGAGGGTTCTTTATCATGTCATGCTTACAATGACATTTGAAACACAGAGTGTTCCAGACATATAAAAATTTTCTGCAACTTTTGGAATTTTTTTTCCTAAGGTACCACAATCAAACTTTTCAACAGGTGTTGATTGTAGCAATGTATCTGATTAATGGGAGCATCATTACCACTAATCCTTTAATGAGTTAATACACTACGTATACTTGACCATCCATATATAATAGATATGTTAATCTCAGTAATCTGCATGATATGCTGCTGGCTTTAGACACCGGGGAAGTGCCACAAGGTGTGAAAATTAGATAACTATCATTACCTTGTCTTCTGTAACACATATTTATGTATCAAGCTGTGCAAAGTATTAACTCAAGACTGTTGAGAGTAAAAAATAAATAAGCTGTCGTTTCAAAGTTGTCTGCAAAGTTTTTGGATTTGAATCAATTGTGTCACCTACTTCCATTTTAACATTTTCTGAATATATTTGCAATACATGTTACTCCATAATTGCTTCCTGTTGTCATCTTCATATTTTTTAATTAATGGTCTAAGTTTCAAAACACTTTCATTCTTCAAAGGCCAGTTAAGGTGTTTGAAAATGGCGGATATGAATAATTTGAAATAAAGATAAAACACAAAATGGATAGATCATGAATAGTGGATTTTTTAAGGTGTTCCCTTATATCAATCATTGTTTCATCATTTATTTCATATCCCCAGAATTATTTTGAAATGTAAAAGATCTCTTTATTCCTTATATAATCTTTAGCTACTAGAAATGCAAATATTAATTAATCCGTTTATCAGTATCATTATTATATATCTATATACATGTTAGATATACATGTACTAGTACATGTATTACGTTAATATTACATGTTATAATATAATGAAGAGCACTGTTTACATTGTATATACTTGATGGTGTTTTATATGTATTTGCAGTATTCCAATAAAAATCACTGTATTGTATTTTGGTCAGGTGCCCAGTCTGTCTCCTCCCTCCCCCTCCCCCCCCCCCCCCCCCCCCCCTTTTTAAAAGTGACCTAAACAAAAATAAATGTTGGGACACCCAGTATATTATTTATCATGTACTTAATCATAAAATTGATCACGTCTGTATTTTATATGTAAAAAGACGTGACAAGGTTATTTAGATGGCAGAAGAAAGGAAATACATGACAACCAAGGTTGGCAAAATGTCAACAAACACAAGGCAGAGGAGAGACATGCTTAGCGGCAAAACAAACTTACATTTGTCAGAGTATGCAATTTGAACCACAGGATTGGCACCATCATCCTGAGAAACTGGGGCTATATCTTTCCATTCTTCGCGCTTGGAATAAGGTATCCAAGCGTCAGATGTGCAGCCGCCGTCAGAGCTGTCTTCCGACATGGCGCTAAACATGCAAAAGGAAAGAGTTGACGATAGAGGTCGCTGTAGTTCTTTCACCGGAAATTCTAAATCGTACTGCAAGAAATCCGCCGTTGAAGATTGGTTGGAGATACAGTTCTCACTTTATACCCAAAATATCATGGATGTTGATATTTTTTCATATTCATAAGAACAGAGACATTTAATACAGAATAAATGTCGCTGATAAGAATATTAAAACAATAAGTTAATACTATGGTTACAAATTAATTCCCACGTCTTATATATGAGTTTTTCATATTACATGATTTTAAAAATAGGCCAAAATTGCACAATATAGTGCAAAATTAACAGATGCATGCCAAAGAAGATTAATGGACACCAGGTGTAAATCGTCAACGAACCACGAACTATATTAAATCAGTGCACATTTTTCTGAATCCTCAAATATTCCCATCTTTCTTTGCCGAAGACTTACATCCCGAAATTTGGGATGTGTGTGGACCGTGAAGGTACAGACATTCAAAATGTGGTCTTGGTCTACTGGTCAGCTAAGTGGCAAATTATGTCAGTTGTTTTATATTCGATGCTTCACTTAATTAATGCAAGGAATGGTAATCTATGTCAGTAACTTTTCTGGACATGCGTTTTTGTTTAGCAAGAATATGTTTTCATATCTGTTAAAAGGTGTTTCTGCGCATGTTTGTCACCATTTCTTGCAATTTTTAAAAATGAAGTGCACGTAGTTACAGATTATCAAATATATTATTATATCTCTTTAAAAAGACTATACGATCGTTGAATTATGTGATCAGATTTGAACATTGTTCACCCTGAACAAGTCAAGTATCCCTCGGGATCATGAATAGCTCCCTCAACCATAAGCAATAAATATCAGTATAATATACAACTTACCTTCTATGATCGGTAAATGTTAAATTTTAATTACGTTATAAAAACCCTTTTCTCTTTGACGGTTCCAAAGCGTAACGTCCAAAAATTCGTTGTTTCAAGCATAAATTTTGATTGGCTGGATTTTTTATGTTACATTTGCATTAAATGGATTGACTCACAGTGACGTCATTTTATCATGGCCGCCTGGTGAACAGAGACAAATCGAGTCCTACGTCATAAAGTTCAGCTATAATTTTACTGGCTACGGCTGCATTTTTGTTTATATTGTTGATTTTATTATTAAAAATTTTACAATGAAATTAAATTTATTTTTCGTTTTGTCGTAAAAGTATGAACTAATTGGACAATTTGCACAATCATGGCATCTATGCGCATAATCATCGGTTACCAAAATGTCCATTTTCCCCCATTTCGTGTTATAGTTCAATTTGTAGAATTTTTAAACAAGGGAATCAACAATTTAAATAAGCAATTTATTTATTTTAATATGGTAACTAATTTCGTAACCGTATGTTAACGGGTACTTGTTTCAGCGCATGTGATATAAAATTCTGAGTGTCTAGATCTATGCAAAGGCTATGAAAAATAAGAGCACGTGGTCTAACTCTTGATCATCATGGGGTTCGTCAATGTACCACGTGATACCCCGTAACGTTACTGCGGAATAATTAGTTCCATTGGAGATGTCGACGGAATCGCTTCAGTTGGCGTTTTCCTGTAAAATGACGTTATTCCAGGAAATTTCAACGCAAACATTTACAAAACGTTCCGCCCGTGACAAACGTTAAGAGTATTGATCACGCGGTACACCGGCGAACTCCATTCATGATAAGACCAATCTCGTTGAAAAAAATCAATTTACAACTTAGCAAACTTTATTTACGTTAGATTGTATGACTTCGGTCTTCAGAATAAGAAAGTGATATATGATGGTTTCTAATCCGACAAACCAAATGCATTTTCTCATAGCCATTGGAATGCGTCAAATTATGCGCATTGGCAAATATGAATTTATTGCCATTAATTTGAGTTAAAATCATTTTCTGTTCACATTTTGAAATAACGAAATAAATAATATTTGATTATTTACGGCATTACAAGTAACAACAATGTTCAGGGTTTTGCGAAAGCAGTGATCATATTCAGTTCCGGATTTCCGGCGTGAATAGGTAGTTTTTCTCATAGTAACTGGACGCTTTTCGTTCGCAAGTAAATGATTACTAGCTAGTAGCTAACTTTTCTTGTAAAAGTAGCTAACTACTAGTAGCTAAGTAACTTTACCCACCTTTTTATTTGACGCATTTTCATTGGTTGTTGACTACTAGTAGTAAAATTCTGGAACCATAACTATATCATGAATGAAGCGTTTACTGGGACTGTGCCAGGAACATTTGAATGGTATCCAGAAATATTACCATGGTAACGTAATCAGGAAGCGATATCATCTTGTTTTATACCGACGTTGTGGAGTAAAAGATAGACATGGACTCAAAGATTGAAACTCTAAGACTTCCATAATGGCGAATTTCTTATTGTGCTTGATATTGGAAATATCGTAGACTATAGGAATTCTGTAGACGTGATAAACTACAGTAGCCGGTATAGATTGTGTGGGTTGAAGTTTTAATACTCGTCTGTTCTGTGTATGTTACACCTGTCTTATTTTAACACTTTCTAACATTATTTCGCAGTAACTTTATTTCAGTTACAGATATACATGTATAGAACGGAGAAATGCGGTGAATGCAGTATAAAGGCCATCCATTAGACCGAAAGAATGCCAAGTTTTTAATGTGTTCTTTATAGTTTATTGGTTGATATTTGAAACAAAGTGAGCTTAAAGCAGTATTCGTAATAGACAGGTCACAGTGATCTTTATATATGAGATGACCTTTATATCAGGTTTTACTGTATAGAGATAAGTTTTATTCTTTGAAGATGGTAATTATTGCTGTAAGCAAGATAATTGCGTGTGAAGAATTTTGAGATTACTGGTAGGTATAACTCCAAGTGAAGGTTCAAGTTTTAGCGGCCCCAGCCAGCCTGCACTTGCAACATGAACAAGTAAATACTAGTATAACAGAACTAAAAGTAAAACATCAGTGAATTCCGTGTATGCAAAGTGAAATAAGTTTTATGGACCACTGGTTGTAAAATAAGTGTGTTAGGAGGGCCATTTAATAGATCTACGAGAATTCACACCGATTGATATTTGTTACAGTACCTGTTCAAAATCGGAAATTTTTATTTAATCATCCGTCCGATCGTCCCAATATCGTGCCCGCTCCATATCTTTCATTTTTATGGACGGGATTTGATCAAACATATGTAAACCAACATGCACGATGTATATTATATCACATTTAGATGCAAAGGTCAAAGTCCAAGGTCACAAGCTCAAATCTTAGAACTAACATTTCAGTAATGATGGGGATGGGGTTTTATCTGTCTAGTTTTGATTAATAATCTAGCTTAAGTAAAGTTGGCAATAAATATGTCCACCAAAAACACACCAACGCATTTTAACTACGTTATAAAGTAGGAGTGGAGTGGAGTATTGGCGCTTACACTGCAGCAAAGATGCTTTCACTTATATCGAAGCCGTCAATAGCGGGATGGTGGAGCAGTTCCCGAAAACGAACGGACTTCGGCAAGTAAACACACTTAGCATCTGACCGAGTGGTACTCGAACCTAGGTGGTAAGGCGTGCGCTTTAGACCACGTGACCACCTATAGCTAGGCCACGAAAATGAAACCTAAACAAAAAGTGTACATACTGTTAGAGTCCCTATAGCGGAAGTTCACATGTTAACACGATTTGCCAGCTTCAAATTTTTTTTACTTTGCTTTGGTATTGTGGTTTGGACATCGATTGGTACGTTTGTTTTCAATTTGCTTTGGGATTGTGGTTTGGACATGGATTGGTACGTTTGTTTTCACTTTGCTTTGGGATTGTGGTTTGGACATGGATTGGTATATTACTATATTTGCTTTGATTAGAACCAAACTTAGTCCATAAAACAATGATTAAAATGCATAGAGGAATATAGTTAAATATATGCAAACACTTTTATCTGAAGATAATAAAAATTACCGAGTAACCGTTGTTTTAATGTTCAGACAGGTATGGAGGACACAAATGATGAATTACAGGCGGAAATGTTCAACGCGGTTGCTAATGACGACAGGATTAAATTACAAGATGTTCTTTCCCGTGGTGCAAAACCCGACGAATTCTTTGATGATTTGACCAGAGTTAGCTGTAAAAATATTCTACAAATCGCATGTGAGAAAGGAAGATTAGAATGTGTACGGATTTTACTCGATGCTGGTGCAATGATCTCCGTGCGGGATGACTGGGGTCAAACCCCGATCATGTACTCTCTTCGTCCACAGTTTTATGAAGTAGCAGAATTACTTTTATGTTATGATTCTGAGATTGTAAATGTTAAAGACCGTTATGGGAAGACCCCACTTCATGTGGCAGTCGAGTCTGATAGTATTGAGTCAGTGGAATTGTTATTACGTCATGGTTGTAACGTCAACGCTTACACTAGTAACGGTACTACACCTTTAATGACCTTGTGTCTAGAGAGTGACCTTGAAAACAGATTGGTGCTCGTCAGATTACTTTTGGATGCTGGAGTGGATATTGAAATGAAAGAATTCCACTATAAACGTACTGCCTTACAGGTAATACCCACGTCATGTTATATATGTTTTAGTATTTCACTATAAACGTTCTGCCTTACAGGTAATACCCACGTCATGTTATATATGTTTTAGTATTTCACTATAAACGTACTGCCTTACAGGTAATACCCACGTCATGTTATATATGTTTTAGTATTTCACTATAAACGTACTGCCTTACAGGTAATACCCACGTCATGTTATATATGTTTTAGTATTTCACTATAAACGTACTGCCTTACAGGTAATAACCACGTCATGTTATATATGTTTTAGTATTCCACTATAAACGTACTGCCTTACAGGTAATACCCACGTCATGTTATATATGTTTTAGTATTCCACTATAAACGTACTGCCTTACAGGTAATACCCACGTCATGTTATATATGTTTTAGTATTCCACTATAAACGTACTCCCTTACAGGTAATGCCCACGTCATGTTATATATGTTTTAGTATTCCACTATAAACGTACTGCCTTACAGGTAATGCCCACGTCATGTTATATATGTTTTAGTATTCCACTATAAACGTACTGCCTTACAGGTAATACCCACGTCATGTTATATAAGTTTTAGTATTCCACTATAAACGTACTGCCTTACAGGTAATGCCCACGTCATGTTATATATGTTTTAGTATTTCACTATAAACGTACTGCCTTACAGGTAATACCCACGTCATGTTATATATGTTTTAGTATTTCACTATAAACGTACTGCCTTACAGGTAATACCCACGTCATGTTATATATGTTTTAGTATTTCACTATAAACGTACTGCCTTACAGGTAATGCCCACGTCATGTTATATATGTTTTAGTATTTCACTATAAACGTACTGCCTTACAGGTAATACCCACGTCATGTTATATATGTTTTAGTATTTCACTATAAACGTACTGCCTTACAGGTAATACCCACGTCATGTTATATATGTTTTAGTATTTCACTATAAACGTACTGCCTTACAGGTAATACCCACGTCATGTTATATATGTTTTAGTATTTCACTATAAACGTACTGCCTTACAGGTAATGCCCACGTCATGTTATATATGTTTTAGTATTCCACTATAAACGTACTGCCTTACAGGTAATACCCACGTCATGTTATATATGTTTTAGTATTCCACTATAAACGTACTGCCTTACAGGTAATGCCCACGTCATGTTATATATGTTTTAGTATTCCACTATAAACGTACTGCCTTACAGGTAATACCCACGTCATGTTATATATGTTTTAGTATTCCACTATAAACGTTCTGCCTTACAGGTAATACCCACGTCATGTTATATATGTTTTAGTATTCCACTATAAACGTACTGCCTTACAGGTAATACCCACGTCATGTTATATATGTTTTAGTATTTCACTATAAACGTACTGCCTTACAGGTAATACCCACGTCATGTTATATATGTTTTAGTATTTCACTATAAACGTACTGCCTTACAGGTAATGCCCACGTCATGTTATATATGTTTTAGTATTCCACTATAAACGTACTGCCTTACAGGTAATACCCACGTCATGTTATATATGTTTTAGTATTTCACTATAAACGTACTGCCTTACAGGTAATGCCCACGTCATGTTATATATGTTTTAGTATTCCACTATAAACGTACTGCCTTACAGGTAATACCCACGTCATGTTATATATGTTTTAGTATTTCACTATAAACGTACTGCCTTACAGGTAATACCCACGTCATGTTATATATGTTTTAGTATTCCACTATAAACGTACTCCCTTACAGGTAATGCCCACGTCATGTTATATATGTTTTAGTATTCCACTATAAACGTACTGCCTTACAGGTAATGCCCACGTCATGTTATATATGTTTTAGTATTCCACTATAAACGTACTGCCTTACAGGTAATGCCCACGTCATGTTATATATGTTTTAGTATTTCACTATAAACGTACTGCCTTACAGGTAATACCCACGTCATGTTATATATGTTTTTGTATTCCACTATAAACGTACTGCCTTACAGGTAATAACCACGTCATGTTATATATGTTTTAGTATTCCACTATAAACGTACTGCCTTACAGGTAATACCCACGTCATGTTATATATGTTTTAGTATTTCACTATAAACGTACTACCTTACAGGTAATACCCACGTCATGTTATATATGTTTTAGTATTCCACTATAAACGTACTGCCTTACAGGTAATACCCACGTCATGTTATATATGTTTTAGTATTTCACTATAAACGTACTACCTTACAGGTAATACCCACGTCATGTTATATATGTTTTAGTATTCCACTATAAACGTACTGCCTTACAGGTAATACCCACGTCATGTTATATATGTTTTAGTATTTCACTATAAACGTACTGCCTTACAGGTAATGCCCACGTCATGTTATATATGTTTTAGTATTTCACTATAAACGTACTGCCTTACAGGTAATACCCACGTCATGTTATATATGTTTTAGTATTCCACTATAAACGTACTGCCTTACAGGTAATACCCACGTCATGTTATATATGTTTTAGTATTCCACTATAAACGTACTGCCTTACAGGTAATACTCACGTCATGTTATATATGTTTTAGTATTCCACTATAAACGTACTGCCTTACAGGTAATACCCACGTCATGTTATATATGTTTTAGTATTTCACTATAAACGTACTGCCTTACAGGTAATACCCACGTCATGTTATATATGTTTTAGTATTCCACTATAAACGTACTGCCTTACAGGTAATACCCACGTCATGTTATATATGTTTTAGTATTTCACTATAAACGTACTGCCTTACAGGTAATACCCACGTCATGTTATATATGTTTTAGTATTTCACTATAAACGTACTCCCTTACAGGTAATACCCACGTCATGTTATATATGTTTTAGTATTTCACTATAAACGTACTGCCTTACAGGTAATACCCACGTCATGTTATATATGTTTTAGTATTTCACTATAAACGTACTGCCTTACAGGTAATACCCACGTCATGTTATATATGTTTTAGTATTCCACTATAAACGTACTGCCTTACAGGTAATACCCACGTCATGTTATATATGTTTTAGTATTTCACTATAAACGTACTGCCTTACAGGTAATGCCCACGTCATGTTATATATGTTTTAGTATTTCACTATAAACGTACTGCCTTACAGGTAATGTCCACGTCATGTTATATATGTTTTAGTATTCCACTATAAACGTACTGCCTTACAGGTAATACCCACGTCATGTTATATATGTTTTAGTATTTCACTATAAACGTACTCCCTTACAGGTAATACCCACGTCATGTTATATATGTTTTAGTATTTCACTATAAACGTACTGCCTTACAGGTAATACCCACGTCATGTTATATATGTTTTAGTATTTCACTATAAACGTACTGCCTTACAGGTAATACCCACGTCATGTTATATATGTTTTAGTATTCCACTATAAACGTACTGCCTTACAGGTAATACCCACGTCATGTTATATATGTTTTAGTATTTCACTATAAACGTACTGCCTTACAGGTAATACCCATGCCATGTTATATATGTTTTAGTATTTCACTATAAACGTACTGCCTTACAGGTAATGTCCACGTCATGTTATATATGTTTTAGTATTCCACTATAAACGTACTGCCTTACAGGTAATACCCACGTCATGTTATATATGTTTTAGTATTCCACTATAAACGTACTGCCTTACAGGTAATACCCACGTCATGTTATATATGTTTTAGTATTTCACTATAAACGTACTGCCTTACAGGTAATACCCACGTCATGTTATATATGTTTTAGTATTTCACTATAAACGTACTGCCTTACAGGTAATGCCCACGTCATGTTATATATGTTTTAGTATTTCACTATAAACGTACTGCCTTACAGGTAATACCCACGTCATGTTATATATGTTTTAGTATTCCACTATAAACGTACTGCCTTACAGGTAATACCCACGTCATGTTATATATGTTTTAGTATTCCACTATAAACGTACTGCCTTACAGGTAATACCCACGTCATGTTATATATGTTTTAGTATTCCACTATAAACGTACTGCCTTACAGGTAATACCCACGTCATGTTATATATGTTTTAGTATTTCACTATAAACGTACTGCCTTACAGGTAATGCCCACGTCATGTTATATATGTTTTAGTATTTCACTATAAACGTACTGCCTTACAGGTAATACCCACGTCATGTTATATATGTTTTAGTATTCCACTATAAACGTACTGCCTTACAGGTAATACCCACGTCATGTTATATATGTTTTTGTATTCCACTATAAACGTACTGCCTTACAGGTAATAACCACGTCATGTTATATATGTTTTAGTATTCCACTATAAACGTACTGCCTTACAGGTAATACCCACGTCATGTTATATATGTTTTAGTATTCCACTATAAACGTACTGCCTTACAGGTAATACCCACGTCATGTTATATATGTTTTAGTATTTCACTATAAACGTACTGCCTTACAGGTAATGCCCACGTCATGTTATATATGTTTTAGTATTTCACTATAAACGTACTGCCTTACAGGTAATGCCCACGTCATGTTATATATGTTTTAGTATTTCACTATAAACGTACTGCCTTACAGGTAATACCCACGTCATGTTATATATGTTTTAGTATTTCACTATAAACGTACTGCCTTACAGGTAATGCCCACGTCATGTTATATATGTTTTAGTATTCCACTATAAACGTACTGCCTTACAGGTAATACCCACGTCATGTTATATATGTTTTTGTATTCCACTATAAACGTACTGCCTTACAGGTAATAACCACGTCATGTTATATATGTTTTAGTATTTCACTATAAACGTACTGCCTTACAGGTAATAACCACGTCATGTTATATATGTTTTAGTATTCCACTATAAACGTACTGCCTTACAGGTAATGCCCACGTCATGTTATATATGTTTTAGTATTTCACTCACAAAGTTAAAAAATTATAAAATGGCGTCCGATTTATCAACTTAAGCTATTTAAGACGATTAATTTTCTTAATACTGCAACAACTAAACACTACTTTCTATGAAAACTAATTGCATCGCGAAGATGAGTGACGCTTTCACTTATATATCCAGGCTGTCATGATCAGTTGGTGATGGTGACAGAAACCTTTTGCAAGTGATATTAGAAACGTTTTCGTACTAGAGTGTACGGAGTTGGATTCGAACCTTGGCAGCGAGAGTGTTATTTTGACCCTTAATCCGACTTTACATAACTAGACCACTCCGCCACCGAGGTTTTGGATAATAGATTGATTAGTGTTTTACTTACGTGTGTAAATGTATATTGTCTTGTTTCCTCTTTAAATTTTAATTTGTTTTGGGGATTTGTTGTGATAGGGATAGTAGCCAATCTTGGGCAATTATAGTTTTAATATTTATCATTTGTGGCTTTTGATTACCAAGATCTAAATTACGAAATCACTGACCTATTATATTACGACTTATAATCACAATATAATTATTATCATTTAATCAATTGCTTTTACAGTTTGCTGCCATTAAGAAGCATATAGACGTAGTTGAGTTATTATTAACAAAGGGGGCTGATCCTAATACTCTAGACGGCAGTGGTAGGACACCGCTTACCAATGTCATGTGGGAAAACGTTCGCATATATGACTCTTCAAAGGGGATAGACCCCGATGTAATGACTTTACTAGTGATGTTTATACAAACAGGAACTGATCTAAACTTTAATAAAGTGGAATATTGTAATCCTTTAGTGACGTCAGCTTTTCTTCAAGCCGAACCATTAACTAAGTTCTTCCTAGAATATGGCGCCGATGCAAATGTAACTTGTAAGTATTTAACAATATATATCAGGGGTTCAAAATTGTTTTTTATAATGGAAGGCCCAGTACCTTTGCCTTTATTTCTCAAAGCCTGACAAAAAGGTCCCAAATAAAGTTTTTGAAGTCCCATATCAACATTAAAAGATCTATGTGCTATCTTGTGTTATCATATAGGAAATGTTGTATTTTACTGGTAAAAACAGGTCCATTGGATTTTTAGTTTAAATATCATGACCATGGGTCCCAATGTAAAATAATAGGCCCAGGACCTCGGATTTGTGGAATTTTGAGCCCTTGTATATATACTTGTTATTCTGTTGTTTCTGTTTGAATTAGGTTTTTGGAAATTTACTTTTGCAGAATGTTTGATGGATCTGAACCACGTCTAATAATGTGAAGCAACTAAAAGCACGAAAATCCTATTAATTTAAACATGTCATTTAGTCAGTCACCTTGAATTTCTCAGCATAGGAGAAGAATATCAAACAAGGCAAGGGAAGACAAACACATATTGGAGTCACATTATATTCAGTGGTCCATAAATGCATATTTTATTCAAAAATCAAGAATAAGTATCAAACAATGATCCAACAACCTTTTTAGTATATGCTTTACATCCATAAATTTTAATAAAATAATTATTTTGTTATTGAAAATAAAGTAATCGGTGTTCAAGTTTGAATTTTGATTAAAGGCGTTGTACATGTGTAATTAAATACGTGATTTTCACTAATAATATGTGTATGCGACTCAAACTAAATGGTATTGATAAGCACCTATTGCAATATTTAAATGGTTGATAACAACCCTATGCTATTATAATTAGGTGAATATATGTGATACATATGTTTCTAGTGTGTTATGTTATGCTTGTGAAATATGGGGTGGTAACAAAGCAACTGCTATTGAAAAGGTTCAGTTAGATTTTTGTAAACGTCTACTTGGGGTTGAAAATACAACTATGAATAATATTATATATTGTGAATTGGGCAGAGTACCATTGTATCTCACAAGAAAAATCCGCATGTTTAAGTACTGGTTAAAACTTGTTCAAACTAATAATTGTATCTTACAAAATTCTTATTCATATTTACTACATTTATGTACTGTTGCTCCTTCTTTTAAAAACAATTGGGTTCTGTATATAAAAACTGAGCTTTGTAAACTTGGTTTGCATAAAGTCTGGCCGTTACAAACCAGTTTAGACTATAAACATACTTATATTCTAATTAAACAACGTGTACTTGATCAGTTTAAACAAGACATTTTTTCACAAATACAGGCGTCAAGCAAATGTTATATTTATAAGTACTTGGTTGACAATTTTTGCATTCAAACATATTTGTGTAAACCAATACCAGCTCAATATAAAGTATATTTGTCTAAAATTCGTCTCTAATCGCATCAACTAGCGATAGAAACCGGAAGATTTAAAAAAGTAGAAAAACATAATCGTTTTTGTTTTAATTGTTCAAATCACATAGAAGATGAGTTTCATTTTGTTTTACAATGTCCTCTTTATACTTGTTTTAGAGTAAAATACATTAAACAATATTACTGGAAAAAACCAAGCACATACAAACTACTAGTAATACAATTACTGAGTGTTCAAAATGTTAAAGAATTATGTAATTTGGGAAAATTTTTGAAAACAGCTCTTTTTATACGCTCTAAATATGTGCAGTAACTTATATATATTACTTGGTTCATTCTCCATTATTATTATTATATTTACCACTACTTCATCATATTACATGTATTTGTCACTGTCTAATCACCACATACTGTATACATATATGTTATACCAATGAATGTATTTTCAAGGTAATAAAGATTAGAATTAGAATTAGAAAAAAAAAATATATTATTATTATTATTATTATTATTATTATTAGTTAAATGAAATATAATAAATAAAAATCTGCATATTTTTTCTGAACTTTTGTTATTTTAACGTCTCATACTCTATTAGTTAAATAAAAAAGAATTATAATAACATGGAAAATAAAAATGTGCACGTTTCAAATAATACAAAATCAAGCACAAATACCGACCCAAGAACAAAGTAAAAACAAATGAAGTTAAATATGTAAACTTCCATCACTGATCAGGGAAGTGAGATCAGGTGCCCCAGAATTAAAAGCATAATGATCACGAAAATACGTTCAATAATGTTGAATAACTAATTATAACTAATCATTCAATGTTGAACGCTGCAGTGTTGAATAATAACATTCTTCACATGTACAGAGCTCCAGATTAGAGGAGTATCTGTGTAAATACCATTTATTTTTTTTAAAATATCCTTTCAATTGTAAATGTAAGGATATCAAAACCCTTTGAAAATCTTTACCCTTTACAATTCTTATAACAGTAGAGCCTGCTATGGGGATGGGGGTTGAACTCCTGAACCAAATACCTCACAATAAAAATGATGTTACTGTATTATTGTTAGTAGTTATACCTAATTGAATAAATGGCTTTAAAAATTGAAAATACTCTTTACATTTTTATGGATCAGGGTCGATACTCTTTAGATTTTACAGGATACCCTTTAGAAAAAAGTAGGTAGTAATGTCCCTTCATGTCTAATTTTTATCTATATTTCTTTTAACAAGTACAAAATGTTCAGGTCTTTGTTTTATAAATACATGTACTTAGTTGTTTCTTGCATTATAACCTTTTTTTACTTTTCTTTGCTTTTCAGTTCCATCAGGAGTTACTGCTTTACTGGTGTCCGTTATTAAGAAGGATTTCTTAACAGCTAAACTTTTAGTACAGTGGTCTGGCAGAATGGACGTAAAAGGTCATGTATTAAGACGAAGAGAGGACATTCATGTCGATTCTTTTTGGCTAGCTGTTGACAATGCATCATGGGAAATCGTGAAAATGTTTGTAAACGCCGGGTATAACATTTCTCAGCATCAGTTAATAATGAACAAAGATTTAAATGATGACAGCGTCCCTAAGTCGTTAAAAGACAACCCGGAAATGTTCAGCTGGTTATGTCACCGAGCGTCGAATCCATTTACACTTTATCATCTAGTTTTGCTTAGATTGTGGAAGCTTCTTAAACATGATACAGAGACCAAACTTGATAAATTATCTATTCCAAAACGATTCAAAGACGTGTTGATTCATGGCGACTTCCTTGTATAACTTTTATACAGTTCATGACTGTCGAGATTAGGACGGAATCTGCATCTCATTCTCCTAGTTTCCTAAACTAGTATCTCGAGAGTTTTTTGGCTGCTGCTCCCTATATTTCGACATCTTTCTTGTCAAATCTATCCATGTTTCGTCCACTCCTTTTCGTTAGCTCATCTTGTTAAATTTTTGACAGGTTTGTACTGTAGCTGCTGTCGAGTTCTGGATAGCTTTACTGTACGTCGTGCTTACGTTCTACTCATGGTATTAAATTAAAAAGTAAAAATGTCTAGCATCAAACTTATTGTAACAGACGACATGTTTATCTTGCTGTTTGAAACATATGGTTATTTATCACAAAAAGTCCACCAACTTTATTAAAGGGAAATGTTGTTTAATTTAATTTTATGAAATATTGATATTTCAGGTTTATTTGCTAATAAAACTTAGTAAATCAATACGGGTCATCCAGAAATGATACTATCAAAACATCTGTGACTTATAGAATTTTATAACAAAGTTTGAGTTATCTAGACATACATGTATTTCCTAGAAGTATAATTGCAGTACTAACCAATTTAAAAACCAGACCTAATAATCTAGTCTTCCAATAATAACTGACAGATTGAGGAATATTCGTAGGGATCAACACCACTGTTTGTTTTGTCACAATTAGAACCACATGTTCAAATCACAATTTAAACAGCAAAGTAAAAACTACGAAATTAAGTAAAACATGTTAACTTCCACCAAAGAAGTGAGACCGAGTGGTCCGGAAAGATAAGCACATCCTGTCTAGCTAGTGAAACCCGCAGCGTGTAAAATCAAAACTGTGTATGAAAGGAACATTTGAAGAATGAGCCGTCAAATATATCCAAGTTAACTTTATATACAAAAACATCGTACTTATCAACAATATTATGATGATGATCATAATATTTTAGGACTTGTATACTATTCTTTAATATTCAGTTGTAAAATAGCTTAGATTTTTTCTGCAAACAAATTCCTAGAGTTTTAGCTGTGTAACTAAATACATCATAAGCAGGGGAGGCAGGGGGGAAATGCGTTTGACGTATACCTTTAAATGCAGTCTTTCTTGGATGACATGATTCATATAAAATTGACAAATTTGTTGTATATTTGACCACCCAAATGCAAAAAGAGTCCTTAAGGAAAAATTGAGAATATCACTTTTTGAAGCACCAACGTTGGATTATGCACACATGATTATAAAGGTAAATCAAACCAGTAATTATGGAGAAATCACAAAGCCATGTCTTCATAAAAGATTATATTTATTATCATTTTTGGCTGTTTTCTGCATTTAGTTGGGATTGTTCAAAGGTCCCTTTGACGGAATGTTAATCTTTATAAACATATAGACTTTTAATCTACAGTGTCATATACATATTTTTTAAAAATTAATCATAAACTAAATTCAAAATGGCATATGACAATATGATTTTTTTAAATGGTATATAACAACAGTATAAACAGTCTCTAGTCTTACACATAGGTAGAAATACAGTCGAAACTCGTTATCTCGAAATTCACGGGAGGAAGAAAAACATTTCGACTTATCCGAAGTTCGACTTAACAGAAGTCGGGTATGCTAATATTTAAAGTGATTGTAATTCTAGTAATTTATTTCATCCTTATCGTCCGCTGATTTCACCGGTGTCAAAGGTTTTTACTCGGTTACTAATTCTATTTTGTGCCCACATGTCTTACTTTATTCAAAACGTTTCCTACAATAATTGCCATTTTAGGTTAAGAATCCACTGTACATTCAAAAACTTGGTTTTTTTTATTTTGCATTATTTAAAAGGCGCTTCAGGAACTTTAAAAATAAATAAGAAACTACATGAAATGGCCACAATGTTGTCACATAAACGCACAAATATTGTGTTTCACAAAGTAATCATCGTTTTCTTTGAAAAATTGATAATATATGGAAAGAACATTGTATTTCACAAAGCGACCTTTTTCTTCGGAACGTTGCAAATACACGAAAAGAACCTTTTATTTTACAAACTAATCATGGTTCTTTTTGGAGAGTCATTCACACACATATCTAATCTATTATTGTGAATGTCGTAGCAGTCAAGGATGCATTCCAACCCTCCCGGTTCTGAGCATTGATCTGCGCAGGACCGGTAATCCGTCAGAAGGAACTTCCGTGTGCAGTCCTCGAAGTATCGCATATACATACAGGGAATTTTCGTCTCCTCTTCATCTGTTAAACACATTCCTATCGACAACATACATATCAGAATAGAATATTTAACGGAATCCATCTACAAAATAAAAACAAAAGGGTAAATTATACATGTGTATATGTATCAAAAACAAAAATACTTATCCCTGTCCGAATCACAATCCAGAAAAAGGGGAAAAGGCTCTACCATAGCGTATTGATGGGGAAACAAATACACCATAAGCAGGTATATTGCTGCATAGAAATGGAAAGTTTACAATAGAAAACAATTGAAGTCATCACGTTTGTGTGTATTACTTAAACAATGACTAATACAGCGAATAATCATACATGTACATAGTTCTTTTAAGAAATAGTTAGAGTGAAATGTAAGACATACTTCTGGCATGAACCAAATGTGGATTCTTAAAAATTCTAAAGAATTACTCGTGTAAAAAGTATAATGACATATTATTACACCACAGTCCCTCAGTCTAAATTGAAAGAACGAGTTAAACAAATTATTCACTTGTCAATCTTGAACAAAAACGGTAAGCCAAGATACAAATTGCCCTGGATGTATTTGGGGTCCTTTAGGTTCATGTTCATTTCACTCAATTTGTTTACACAAGTGGCGGGTGTAGCAGCTGAACAGGAGGTTCTTACCATTCCGGAGTACCTGCCTCACTTCCCTAGTTTAAGTTCACGTGTTGAACCTAATTTGTCAATTTAAAGTTTTTACTTTGCATCTGAATTGTAGTTCGGACATGGATTAGTATGTTAGGTTTTGATGTTATTATTTTGAAGAATGCACACTTGTAATTGCAAGTAGACTTCAAGATTGTCTGCCAAGGTAAAAATTACTTTTTTCACAAGCAGAAAAGGCCTTCTATATATCAAAATTTAAAAATATACTAATCTATGTCCAAATCACAATTCAAAAGCAAAGTAAAAAGAAAATACAAATTTGTACTTTCTGTAGGTATAACATTTTGATGATTTTATCCCCAACAGTTTTGCATGCTCTTTCGAAAATTAGTTTATTAGAAAACTCCTTGTTATTTCCTTTCTAAGGTCACTCCATCAAAGGCCTAATTTTCAAATAATTATGCTAAAAACTTAATATACGTATAACCTAATGCATTCCTAAATTTTATATCAATATGTATATACTATGTTAAAAACAGACGGCTGAATGTTAGTTGATTTTTTTCACTCTATAAGGGACATGGCTTTCTTCATTAATTTTGTTAACAACGTTCACCTAGAGTATTCTCCCTTTCACCAAACGTTATGTGTGTTAGTTTTTGCTGTATTATTAAAAAAATTAATACCTCACTACTAGTATAACCCTCAATTCTCTACAATGTAATGTATTCTACAGCGTACAGAATTAGAATTGGTTAATTCAAGGCATATAAATAAATATATATCTGGCATTTAAATGTAAAAAATTAAACAAACAATTACAACTTAACAAGTCACTACTTATTTTATAGTCTTGTTCAGACCATACCAGGATTCGATACCCTAGATACGGAGCGAACGCTTGACCAACTGAGCTAAAAACACACACACATACATGTGTGTGTGTGACATGTGTGTGTGTGTGTGTGTGTGTGTGTGTGTGTGTGTGTGTGTGTGTGTTCAAGGTTTTGGGAAAAGATTTAAGATTTAAGATAGTGAGTAAAATACAGAACATTATACATGTACATTTTTTGTAACGCTTTATATCCAATAACATCAACCAGTAACTGGTATTGAAAAATCAAATCTTGGGTTTACCAGATAAAAAATAGCATATTCAACATCGTCAAATGGTTATCTGGAATCTTTAATGCGATATAAATTTGTGTTAATAAAGTGTTTAAACATTAAATAATACTGTTTTTGTAAATACATTAAGAAACTGTTATGCTTGTATGAAAAACAAACACACCTGGCCTCACTTCCTTGATGGAAGTTGACGTGTTTAACTTTACTTGTCAGTTTCAACGTTTTTACTTCTGAATTGTGATTCGGACATAGATTAGTATGTTTGTTTTTGATGTAACTATTTTGAGAAATGCACACTGGAAATTCCAAGTAAACTTCAAGATTGTCTACCTGAGTAAAAATTACTTTCTAACCAGCAGAAAAGGGCTTTCATATATCAAAATATAAAAGAATACTAATCTATGCCCAAAGCACAACTCCAAAGCAAAGTAAAAAGATAACACAAATTTATACTTTCTGTAAGTATGGCGTTTTAATGATTTTATACCTATCACTTTTGCATGCTCTTTCGGAAATTAATTCATTAGAAAAATAAATCTTTTTTTTTCTTAGGGTACTCCAACAAAGGCCTATTTTTCAAATAATTACTCTAAAAATTAATACATGTATAACCTGAAGCATTCCTAAACTTTATATCAATTTGTATATACTAATAATCGGAGGATTTTTTAATATACAAGGGGCATGGCTTTATACATAAATTTTGTTGGACAATGCACAGCGTTCACCTAGAGTAGTCTCCCTTTCACCAAACGTTATCTATGGTAGTTTTTGCTGTCTTTAAAAAAATAATATCTCATTATAACCCTAAACTCTCTATAATGTAATTATTCTACAACATATAAAATTGGTTAATTTAAGGCATATAAATAAATATATATCTGAAATATGGCATTCAACTGTAAATATTCAAGGAACGAAACATTTACAACTTTTTACAAGTCACTCCTTACTTTACCTTACCAGGATTCGATACCCCACACACGTAGCGAACACTGGACCAACTGAGATACCGTATTGATGTGAGAGAGAGAGTATATATATACATGTTCCAGTTTTGGGGAAAACGACATTGAGTAAATTACAAAATATTATAATTTCTTGCAGTTACTGGTATTGAAAAATCAAATCTTGGGTTGACCAAATTTAAAAATAGCATATTAGACACTCTAAAATGGAATCTGCAATGTGATATAAAATTTGAGGTGTTATAACACTAAATAAAACTGTTCTTGTAAATACATTAAAACTGTTATACATGTATCAAAAACAAACGTCAATAAAAAAAATCATACCAATTACTAATTTTACCAGTTTTAATTTTACAGCACTCATCAGTAGTGCTTGAACCAAATTGTTTTGAAGATGTTTTTAAGATACCCAAAGAACCAAAATATATTTTACCAAATTTAAGGTAATACTTGCATGAGGGAGTATACCTTAGTTTTTGAGAAATTTCAAATTTTTATTAGCAGCAAATCCAGACAATACATGCAGTATAGTTCTGAAATAATACAAATTATTGCCTACTGAGTTTTTAATATCCTTGGGGTACCTACCACCAGCAGAGATGTCGACTCAATGGTTTAAATTACATATTATACCAGTTTTAATATTACAGCACTAGACGGTCGTTTCGGAATACAATTCCAATCCATGTCCAAATCTCAATCCCAAAGCAACCACTAAACGTTGAAACATTGGAAATTAAGTTAAACAGGGAAGTGAGGCCGGTTGCTCCGGAAAGGACAAGTTTCTTCTGTTTTAATTAGCTAGCCACGGCCCAAACGTTTGAAATTAAGTTGAGAATGAAGAGATAATGCATTGAATACATAGACATCATACGTAATATTGTAATGACTGCCATAAATCTAATATAAGCTTTGATAAACCTAGGCTTGCAATATTCCTGCGTCAAAAATTTATTTGTGAGCAAATTGCTTCGTTGTATAAATTTCCGTTGTTTGAATAAGCTTTACGATAGTATATTAGTTGTATAAGCAGGAGAATCGAGAATATCGATGCATAAATAAGGAAAATTGGCAATTCAAAAATTAAATCATCGAGTTTGAAGTGTCTCTTTAAACATGGTCTCTGCTTGGTGTCGGAATTGGAGTATAAATCAAAATATGAAACAGAATTAGCCGTATCTTTTATTTCAAGCTCGATAGGATAGACAACATTCACATAGTCTCCAAATTGAGGATTATAAAGCAATCGATCGTCAATTATATAATATATTAATATTATTTGTATGTGGAATTGGATGATTTTTGCGACAATCTTTTCTCCGGATAAAACAAGGTTCTGCATTATTCTGCGTCGAACCAATAAAGAATCACTTAAGCAGGCAATGTTACACGGTTCGTGCCCATAAGTTTCCCATTGTTTGGTTTAAAATTTTATAGCCAAACTGATACAATTGTTGAAAAAACAACCATTTTTGATAATTTCTCTATATAACTACTAGTATCTGAGAGAATTACTGAAAATTTTGCATTGCATTTTTTGGGGGGGGAAAGAGGTCAATATCATTCAAATACAAACATAATGCCCCATGTCCAGATAACATTAATTTCATCGGAAAATGGAGAGTTCATTACTAGTAATTTGGCCGTTTTCGTCTACCACAATCGATATCCGTACGCGTAACAACTACATGATTTGAACCAGAAGATAAAAAATTCTGTAATAAGTTCAAATAATACATACACTTGTATACATATGATAATTTCTTACTAGTTTTAGACAGTTTATGCTACAAATATGCATGAACAGGGCCGTAACTAGGATTGATTTGTGGGCGAGGCAAGCCAGGCGCGTCGAGCTAGGGGGGTCCGGGGGCATGCTATTTCCTTCAATTTAAATGTAAAATTTGCTTTGAAAAAAGTACAACTTTTTGATTACGTCGTTGGCCCTTATATATTTAGTGACTAGATTAACAATCCCCAAGGAAACCGGAAATGGTTATCTTTCATCAAATTGAATACTTCTGTAAAGCAGAAAGACAGACAAACAGACAGTCGGATGCAGCAAAAACTATATAACCTGTTCTTTATGCTGTATATTCTAATTTACTACATAAAATTAAAAAAATAACATTAATCCAAAGTTAAATCTGAATTTATTACATGTCATAATTGACATAAATATCAGACTCTAATAGTTCAAATGCAAGTGGGATCTTGCGAGTTCCTGTGCTGTCCCATTTCTTAACAATTTTCTTTGGAGAAACATTTCCAATGCCATCATCACGATGGATGTGTAACATGGCAAGATTACAGGACCGATCTCCTGTCATAGCTCTGTTGCAGACTTTCAGACGTCTAATAGCTTCGTCAACAAAGATTTACAAATTAACAAAACAGGTTTTTATCAGTAATTTATCTAGGATATTTTGGATTTAATTACGCAGAATTTGGAAAAATCCTGGATCGTCTGCCTCTGTAGTAGTTACGGTCCTGATTATTGAATGACTGAAACTGACCAATACGGACTAGAATGAAGCCATTAAAAAGAATGTTCGATTAAAAATGACCGGAAAGACTTCCTTTTGTATCCACCAACCCCATACATTCATTATATTCTATGAAAAAAATTTTTAAATCATTTTTCACAGAAATGTCCAAACGGGCTTGTATCTGTCATTTTATTTTTAGACCTTTTCAGTCAGATTTAAAATTTTAGTGGAGGGTACAAATGAAAGTCACTCAAAATCACTTACTAGAACGCCGATGTGGACCTTCGTAGTTTCGTGACCTCGTGTGTGGGCAAACTTCCCACTGTCGTACTTACTCCACCACCAGTCAATAATACTTAACACAAGTCAATAATACTAGATGTTATAATTTCATAATTAATAACAGTGTGTTGATAACATCTTGTAACTACACGCGGCTCTATTTGTACCTGACAGGCATGTACACCATATGTATGGAATCTGATAAATGTTTCATTTTGGTTTTAGATTATTTTCATTTTCATTAAAATAAAAATATCCGTCTGCCTCAGAGACTAAGTAAATATACCCGCCAGATCTGCCATGCCGTGCTGCTTTTGATTTTTATGCTATTATACATTGAAAAGTAGCACATGACAGACCATTGCTAACCAGAGCTTTCCACGGTTTTAGTAGATGGTTCATGACGTCCCATCGGTATGTACGCAAGTCCATCACATGGTTACTTATAGTACTCATATACTAGTATATGATATGTTACTAAAATAAACAAGAATAGTCTTTTAAAGACAAATACCCCTGTCCCAAACATTGCCAAGATGTTGATTCTAAGATTTGACTTGTTGACCCTGACCTATGTACCTGAATTTGGAATATCGTCTTATGTTGGTTTACATTTATCTAAAGTTTGAACAAAATCCACTCATGGGCATGGAAGATATAGGGCGAACGGATGATTAAGACGAACATGATTTCCTTATATCCCATTTAACTTTGTTTTCAGACCATTGCAGTTGGTAGAGTGCTCGCCCCGCAGGTTGAAGTGAAAGTCGCGGTTCTTTAGGACGAGAACTTAAAATAAACGAGGTCCCGTGTCCCGGTAGACGTGGCACGATGAAGAACCCTGCTGTATAATGCCATCAGCGCAACGCACTGGCTAAATTTCTGCATCTTCGACTATCGCTGTAGACGTCTCGATATAAGTGAAATATTCTTGACTGGGACGTTAAACACCATTACCCAGCTCACTCAACTCGTTTCCGGGTATGTTATAAACATCTTATCGTGTTAAAAATCTATAATGGAATACCTACCTACTGCAGACACAACACAAACTGATGGAGTTCAACAACTGTTGTTTGGCTTATGGCTATATACCTTAATTACATTCGATACAAACACGTCATCTGTATGATACGGAAGTGCAATATCGCGCATGACATTGGTACCTTACCAATATCAAGTTAAGAATGACAAGTAAGTTATACGGGAACTGTTTAATCTAGAAGCAGTTCCTGAACCTTGCGGAGCACCCGGCCTCACTTCACTGGTAAAATTTGTGTGTGTTTAACTTAATTTGCCAGTTTTCAATATTTTTATGGTGTTTATTTAGTGGATTTTGGGTTTGGACACTGACGGTATGTTTCTACTTAGTTCTCAAAACTTTTAGAATAACATTAACTCATATTAGAGTTGCATCATTGTGTAACGTGCTATTCCAGGTTGGAGCATAGGGTAATATAAATAATCTAAAATTGTAAACAACAGTAAACAAACGGTGTATCAATATGAGACGCGGCAACAATATGAATGTATTAAAACAGTTAAAGAAGACGGCGTTCTCCATTATCATAAAGAGCTATTTGTTTATTTATAATCCCATCGCAAACGACGTTTGTAGGGAATATACAAACAGTACAGACCTGTCGAAAGTTTGACACTAGCGTAACGAATTAGTGCCAAAATCGGCAGTTCACCTCAGTTGGGTATCTCTTGGCAGCTTTCCGGCACTAATTGTTCTGTATTTTCGAACACTTTCTATCCATATATCGGCTATTCGACAGCCTAGTTTCGACTCTTTTTGTTGGATCAGTGTTAATCTTTCGACATGTCTGCACTGTAATTTACGCTTTCCTTGTCGGTGCTCTAACAAAACTTTATACCTCAGCAAAATTTAATAAAACGTAATAAATACATATTATATACAAAGTGTGTATGTACAACCCTCAGTATCAGGTCGAGTCCTTTTTTTCGTAGTCGTATCACTACGAGTCGCGTTTGCGCGGCGAGTAGTGATACAGCTACGAAAAAAGGACGGCTGTACTAATTTCCAATTAGGTTATTTAAAATGATAAAAAACAATACTTAATGTGAAAAATTACATTTTATAACAGAAAACCACTGAACTATGTTATGACATGTTTTGTAGTAATGACGTCATTGTTTACATTTGACAAATCGGAGATTCCCCAATGACGTCACAATGAGAGGTGCACGTGTACTTTACCGCCAATGTTGTATCACCACAGTGTAGTGATACAAGATTCTATATCACGCTTATATTTCATCAAATCAGACGGAAAACTAGCCTAATGTTAGATAAAAAGGATTATCATGATGATATCTTGGACAAGCTCGCATTTGTAGCTATCGAACTCTATTTAACAGAGTTATTGCCCTTCGTTTAGTTGCTTGAAATGCGGTATTTTTGACAGTGTTCTATGGCGAGGATATTTGCCTTATTATTGATTTATTTATTTATTTATACATTATATATTTATTTATTTATCTATTTATTTATTCATTTAATTCATGGTATTTATTTATTTATTTCACTGCTGTTATTTTTCTCGGTAATTATCCATTTTTTATTTTTTATTTATTATTTATTTATTTATTTATTTATTTATTATTTATTTATTTATTTATTTATATTTTTATTTATTACAGATGGATTTACACGTGTATAAATTCCCGGTGGTAATGGTAGTGGTTTTATATATCAGCTGGGTTTAGTAACATCTGATGAAGAATACTGTATACCTGTACATGAAATGTACGCCTGCAGAGACAATTTTGCTGACGTGTTTACGAGATGTGTTATGTTCTTGTGTCAGGGATGGCAATATGACGTGTGCTGTGAAATGCTATAAATCGGCTGCAATGTCCATGGGTTTTTGTAAAACTGACCTGGAATCTAAGTACTATCCACAACAACAGGAGGACGGAGAGGAAGATGAAGAAGAGGAGGTGTTTGAGTAGGAGGTTTTGTAGGATAATTATTCAAACAACCAGTTAGATAATTCCAATGATGGATCTTTAATTACATGTATATCGAATAAAGAAATATAATCCTGTTATTATTTTTGTTGTTGTGAAGATTAATAAAATTGTGCTGGTTGTTTTCACAGAATATTCTTAACCGACTGTCGCAATCTAGAAACCTGCTGGATGTGTCTTCCTATAACTACAAAAAAAGTTTCGGAAACTTCCAAAATAATAAATTGATGACACTTTAATACTTTTATATGCACATGTACGACACTGTACAAAGTTACACACATACAAAATAAAAAAGTTCTTGAACAAATCATTCATTTGTTATATTTTTTTTCAACAAACAATGGGTATATCAATGGGCACAAACTGTGCACTATTGTCCACCAATTTGTTAATTTATTCATACAGAGCAGAATTTATACAGAAACATTTTTAAATCTTGAGACTAGATTGTCGCCCAACATACAGTTCTGTCTCTTAATAATCCTAAATTCGTAGTACATGTGAAGTGACCTTGAAATGAAAGATACGACCGATTCTTCAGGTTCTTCTTCACATTTGGACTTAGTAAGGGCACTAACAAAGGGCTACTTTGGAAGCTACATGTATGATTAAACAAACAAACTAATCCATGTAGGAATCACAATCCAGAAGCAAAGCAAAAAATTTGAAACTGATAAATTAGGTGAACTTCCGATAGAGAAGTGAGGCCGGGTGCTCCGGAAGGGTAAGCACCTCCTGTTTAGCTAGCTATAACCGCCACGTGTATAATCAAAATAAATGAAAAGGAACATGGAACTATGGAACGTGAAATATATCCAGGGCAAGCTTGGACACAGAGACATCAAACTAATCATCAATACTGTGATGACGGCCATAAAAAGAGTCAAAATTCTATATTTAGACTTATTTGTAAGTTAAGTTTATCTTGTATCGATTGACCCTATAAATCTTAAAAGTTCATAATTCATATATGCGTGATACTCAATAAAGGGTAAATCCTTAACCGTGCAATGTTGAAAAAGACACAGATTTGTTCAAAGAAAATGATTTTACACAATCATTGTTTATTTGCAATACATCATATTAAACAATAACGTGACCACACTAATGCTGGGTTGACACCGTGCGTAATCATAATAACTAGATACCTATCTACTATCAATAGGCACACATTTTACATTTGAAAAAAAATCGGAAATAGGTCAGGTTACCAGTGCAAAAATATATTGAATACATTTCATCCTTTCGTGTTTTCACACTTTATCACAAGTTAAAAAAAAGATTATAAAGATATCATATATATAATATTTTATGGAATGATTTCAAGTGTATGTAGCCTTTTATAATATTTCTATGTGCTTATACAGTGAAGGCCTGTCAAAAGTTTGACACTAGATTAACGGATTAGTACCAAATCAGAAACCCAATTTGTCCACTCGTAATTATAAGCAGTTGTTTTTTATCTCTTGGCAGTTTTCCCGGCCACTAGCTATCGATCTCTTTAGCCACTCGACAGTAAGGTTCGGCTCCTGAAGATTAGCTCAGGGTTAAACTTTGGACAGGTCTGTAATGTATTTTAAGGATCTTAGATAAGGTGTATAACTCTCAAATAATTCTCTATAACTGAACAAACTTTATTGAAAATTAACCAATGGAAAATTGCAACATAAGTGCCACCCTGACTGTTTTCCTGATAATTAAACAGAGGCTCTAATTAGCCGTGCCAAAAAATGAATGACAGGTGTTCGCGCTTGTACTCTTACTAGTGCGTATTTCATTCATCGCTTCCCGTGTTGTCCTTATAGAATTATATTTATTTAAAGTATATTATTCATTTTAGCTATTCGGTAAAAAGAAACTCAATATGAAAAACGTATCAAAAATAGCAACATTGCTTCTTACTTTAGTGTTAATAGTTTGTGTTTTGTACCACTGGAAAAAGTCTGGAAAATGAAAATGCTAGGGAGAACAGAAAATAAATTTGAAAAATGAAATGAATTGGAAAACAAGAAAATAAAACGAATCCTGAAGAAAACAGAAGCGGATGTAAGTATATAGATTAAAATTAATTCACTTGAGAAACAAAATTGAATCATATCAAGGTACTGACTGATCTACTTCGATGTAATTTCGATAAAATAAAACTAGACGAAAACTTGGTTTTTGAAAATCTTGTGTCCGCGATGATTCGGGTTTTTTTTTTTTTTTTTTTTTTTTTTTTTTTTGCTAAGATTTTTTACATGTTCATTAAAATTGTAATTCTGTGTATTAACGTTTCCAAACGGATTTATTTATTCATTTTAATATTATTTAATTTTTTTATTTTTGAAAACCAAGTTAAGTATATTTTCCTTAATCCATTTAAATTGTCTCTGCGAAATTCTTGTACATATTTCTGTCTCTGTATAAAAAATTACCCTAGATATATTTGACATCCTTAGTTCCATGTTCCTTTATTCTCAATTTTTATTTTTTTTTTTTTTTTGTACGGCGTTGGACATTTGAGCGAAAGCATAGGACAAAAGAGCGAAAAAAATACTGACGTTTGAGCGACGAAGAAATTGACATTTGAGCGACAGAATTTTAATCCATTTGAGCGAAATTACAAATATATGGTAGACACGAGCGACATTTTTCTTAACCTCTTCTGTAAGCCAGACTGATGACTGCTCACTGTGGAAGGCAAGGTATATCAATATGTATATACTATGTTAAAAACAGACGGCTGAATGTTAGTTGATTTTTTTCACTCTATAAGGGACATGGCTTTCTTCATTAATTTTGTTAACAACGTTCACCTAGAGTATTCTCCCTTTCACCAAACGTTATGTGTGTTAGTTTTTGCTGTATTATTAAAAAAATTAATACCTCACTACTAGTATAACCCTCAATTCTCTACAATGTAATGTATTCTACAGCGTACAGAATTAGAATTGGTTAATTCAAGGCATATAAATAAATATATATCTGGCATTTAAATGTAAAAAATTAAACAAACAATTACAACTTAACAAGTCACTACTTATTTTATAGTCTTGTTCAGACCATACCAGGATTCGATACCCTAGATACGGAGCGAACGCTTGACCAACTGAGCTAAAAACACACACACATACATGTGTGTTGTGACATGTGTGGTGTGTGTGTGTGTGTGTGTGTGGTGTGTGTGTGTGTGTGTGTGTGTTCAAGGTTTTGGGAAAAGATTTAAGATTTAAGATAGTGAGTAAAATACAGAACATTATACATGTACATTTTTTGTAACGCTTTATATCCAATAACATCAACCAGTAACTGGTATTGAAAAATCAAATCTTGGGTTTACCAGATAAAAAATAGCATATTCAACATCGTCAAATGGTTATCTGGAATCTTTAATGCGATATAAATTTGTGTTAATAAAGTGTTTAAACATTAAATAATACTGTTTTTGTAAATACATTAAGAAACTGTTATGCTTGTATGAAAAACAAACACACCTGGCCTCACTTCCTTGATGGAAGTTGACGTGTTTAACTTTACTTGTCAGTTTCAACGTTTTTACTTCTGAATTGTGATTCGGACATAGATTAGTATGTTTGTTTTTGATGTAACTATTTTGAGAAATGCACACTGGAAATTCCAAGTAAACTTCAAGATTGTCTACCTGAGTAAAAATTACTTTCTAACCAGCAGAAAAGGGCTTTCATATATCAAAATATAAAAGAATACTAATCTATGCCCAAAGCACAACTCCAAAGCAAAGTAAAAAGATAACACAAATTTATACTCTGTAAGTATGGCGTTTTAATGATTTATACCTATCACTTTTGCATGCTCTTTCGGAAATTAATTCATTAGAAAAATAAATCTTTTTTTTCTTAGGGTACTCCAACAAAGGCCTATTTTTCAAATAATTACTCTAAAAATTAATACATGTATAACCTGAAGCATTCCTAAACTTTATATCAATTTGTATATACTAATAATCGGAGGATTTTTTAATATACAAGGGGCATGGCTTTATACATAAATTTTGTTGGACAATGCACAGCGTTCACCTAGAGTAGTCTCCCTTTCACCAAACGTTATCTATGGTAGTTTTTGCTGTCTTTAAAAAAATAATATCTCATTATAACCTAAACTCTCTATAATGTAATTATTCTACAACATATAAAATTGGTTAATTTAAGGCATATAAATAAATATATATCTGAAATATGGCATTCAACTGTAAATATTCAAGGAACGAAACATTTACAACTTTTTACAAGTCACTCCTTACTTTACCTTACCAGGATTCGATACCCCACACACGTAGCGAACACTGGACCAACTGAGATACCGTATTGATGTGAGAGAGAGAGTATATATATACATGTTCCAGTTTTGGGGAAAACGACATTGAGTAAATTACAAAATATTATAATTTCTTGCAGTACTGGTATTGAAAAATCAAATCTTGGGTTGACCAAATTTAAAAATAGCATATTAGACACTCTAAAATGGAATCTGCAATGTGATATAAAATTTGAGGTGTTATAACACTAAATAAAACTGTTCTTGTAAATACATTAAAACTGTTATACATGTATCAAAAACAAACGTCAATAAAAAAAATCATACCAATTACTAATTTTACCAGTTTTAATTTTACAGCACTCATCAGTAGTGCTTGAACCAAATTGTTTTGAAGATGTTTTTAAGATACCCAAAGAACCAAAATATATTTTACCAAATTTAAGGTAATACTTGCATGAGGGAGTATACCTTAGTTTTTGAGAAATTTCAAATTTTTATTAGCAGCAAATCCAGACAATACATGCAGTATAGTTCTGAAATAATACAAATTATTGCCTACTGAGTTTTTAATATCCTTGGGGTACCTACCACCAGCAGAGATGTCGACTCAATGGTTTAAATTACATATTATACCAGTTTTAATATTACAGCACTAGACGGTCGTTCGGAATACAATCCAATCCATGTCCAAATCTCAATCCCAAAGCAACCACTAAACGTTGAAACATTGGAAATTAAGTTAAACAGGGAAGTGAGGCCGGTTGCTCCGGAAAGGACAAGTTTCTTCTGTTTTAATTAGCTAGCCACGGCCCAAACGTTTGAAATTAAGTTGAGAATGAAGAGATAATGCATTGAATACATAGACATCATACGTAATATTGTAATGACTGCCATAAATCTAATATAAGCTTTGATAAACCTAGGCTTGCAATATTCCTGCGTCAAAATTTATTTGTGAGCAAATTGCTTCGTTGTATAAATTTCCGTTGTTTGAATAAGCTTTACGATAGTATATTAGTTGTATAAGCAGGAGAATCGAGAATATCGATGCATAATAAGGAAAATTGGCAATTCAAAAATTAAATCATCGAGTTTGAAGTGTCTCTTTAAACATGGTCTCTGCTTGGTGTCGGAATTGGAGTATAAATCAAAATATGAAACAGAATAGCCGTATCTTTATTTCAAGCTCGATAGGATAGACAACATTCACATAGTCTCCAAATTGAGGATTATAAAGCAATCGATCGTCAATTATATAAATATTAATATTATTTGTATGTGGAATTGGATGATTTTTGCGACAATCTTTTCTCCGGATAAAACAAGGTTCTGCATTATTCTGCGTCGAACCAATAAAGAATCACTTAAGCAGGCAATGTTACACGGTTCGTGCCCATAAGTTTCCCATTGTTTGGTTTAAAATTTTATAGCCAAACTGATACAATTGTTGAAAAAACAACCATTTTGATAATTTCTCTATATAACTACTAGTATCTGAGAGAATTACTGAAAATTTTGCATTGCATTTTTTGGGGGGGGAAAGAGGTCAATATCATTCAAATACAAACATAATGCCCCATGTCCAGATAACATTAATTTCATCGGAAAATGGAGAGTTCATTACTAGTAATTTGGCCGTTTTCGTCTACCACAATCGATATCCGTACGCGTAACAACTACATGATTTGAACCAGAAGATAAAAAATTCTGTAATAAGTTCAAATAATACATACACTTGTATACATATGATAATTTCTTACTAGTTTTAGACAGTTTATGCTACAAATATGCATGAACAGGGCCGTAACTAGGATTGATTTGTGGGCGAGGCAAGCCAGGCGCGTCGAGCTAGGGGGGTCCGGGGGCATGCTATTTCCTTCAATTTAAATGTAAAATTTGCTTTGAAAAAGTACAACTTTTTGATTACGTCGTTGGCCCTTATATATTAGTGACTAGATTAACAATCCCCAAGGAAAACCGGAAATGGTTATCTTTCATCAAATTGAATACTTCTGTAAAGCAGAAAGACAGACAAACAGACAGTCGGATGCAGCAAAAACTATATAACCTGTTCTTTATGCTGTATATTCTAATTTACTACTAAAATTAAAAAAATAACATTAATCCAAAGTTAAATCTGAATTTATTACATGTCATAATTGACATAAATATCAGACTCTAATAGTTCAAATGCAAGTGGGATCTTGCGAGTTCCTGTGCTGTCCCATTTCTTAACAATTTTCTTTGGAGAAACATTTCCAATGCCATCATCACGATGGATGTGTAACATGGCAAGATTACAGGACCGATCTCCTGTCATAGCTCTGTTGCAGACTTTCAGACGTCTAATAGCTTCGTCAACAAAGATTTACAAATTAACAAAACAGGTTTTTATCAGTAATTTATCTAGGATATTTTTGGATTTAATTACGCAGAATTTGGAAAAATCCTGGATCGTCTGCCTCTGTAGTAGTTACGGTCCTGATTATTGAATGACTGAAACTGACCAATACGGACTAGAATGAAGCCATTAAAAAGAATGTTCGATTAAAAATGACCGGAAAGACTTCCTTTTGTATCCACCAACCCCATACATTCATTATATTCTATGAAAAAAATTTTTAAATCATTTTTCACAGAAATGTCCAAACGGGCTTGTATCTGTCATTTTATTTTTAGACCTTTTCAGTCAGATTTAAAATTTTAGTGGAGGGTACAAATGAAAGTCACTCAAAATCACTTACTAGAACGCCGATGTGGACCTTCGTAGTTTCGTGACCTCGTGTGTGGGCAAACTTCCCACTGTCGTACTTACTCCACCACCAGTCAATAATACTTAACACAAGTCAATAATACTAGATGTTATAATTTCATATTAATAACAGTGTGTTGATAACATCTTGTAACTACACGCGGCTCTATTTGTACTGACAGGCATGTACACCATATGTATGGAATCTGATAAATGTTTCATTTTGGTTTTAGATTATTTTCATTTCATTAAAAAAAAATATCCGTCTGCCTCAGAGACTAAGTAAATATACCCGCCAGATCTGCCATGCCGTGCTGCTTTTGATTTTTATGCTATTATACATTGAAAAGTAGCACATGACAGACCATTGCTAACCAGAGCTTTCCACGGTTTAGTAGATGGTTCATGACGTCCCATCGGTATGTACGCAAGTCCATCACATGGTTACTTATAGTACTCATATACTAGTATATGATATGTTACTAAAATAAACAAGAATAGTCTTTTAAAGACAAATACCCCTGTCCCAAACATTGCCAAGATGTTGATTCTAAGATTTGACTTGTTGACCCTGACCTATGTACCTGAATTTGGAATATCGTCTTATGTTGGTTTACATTTATCTAAAGTTTGAACAAAATCCACTCATGGGCATGGAAGATATAGGGCGAACGGATGATTAAGACGAACATGATTTCCTTATATCCCATTTAACTTTGTTTCAGACCATTGCAGTTGGTAGAGTGCTCGCCCCGCAGGTTGAAGTGAAAGTCGCGGTTCTTTAGGACGAGAACTTAAAATAAACGAGGTCCCGTGTCCCGGTAGACGTGGCACGATGAAGAACCCTGCTGTATAATGCCATCAGCGCAACGCACTGGCTAAATTTCTGCATCTTCGACTATCGCTGTAGACGTCTCGATATAAGTGAAATATTCTTGACTGGGACGTTAAACACCATTACCCAGCTCACTCAACTCGTTTCCGGGTATGTTATAAACATCTTATCGTGTTAAAATATATAATGAATACCTACCTACTGCAGACACAACACAAACTGATGGAGTTCAACAACTGTTGTTTGGCTTATGGCTATATACCTTAATTACATTCGATACAAACACGTCATCTGTATGATACGGAAGTGCAATTCGCGCATGACATTGTACCTTACCAATATCAAGTTAAGAATGACAAGTAAGTTATACGGAACTGTTTAATCTAGAAGCAGTTCCTGAACCTTGCGGAGCACCGGCCTCACTTCACTGGTAAAATTTGTGTGTGTTTAACTTAATTTGCCAGTTTTCAATATTTTTATGGTGTTTATTTAGTGGATTTTGGGTTTGGACACTGACGGTATGTTTCTACTTAGTTCTCAAAACTTTTAGAATAACATTAACTCATATTAGAGTTGCATCATTGTGTAACGTGCTATTCCAGGTTGGAGCATAGGGTAATAAATAATCTAAAATTGTAAACAACAGTAAACAAACGGTGTATCAAATGAGACGCGGCAACAATATGAATGTATTAAAACAGTTAAAGAAGACGGCGTTCTCCATTATCATAAAGAGCTATTTGTTTATTTATAATCCCATCGCAAACGACGTTTGTAGGGAATATACAAACAGTACAGACCTGTCGAAAGTTTGACACTAGGCGTAACGAATTAGTGCCAAAATCGGCAGTTCACCTCAGTTGGGTATCTCTTGGCAGCTTTCCGGCACTAATTGTTCTGTATTTTCGAACACTTTCTATCCATATATCGGCTATTCGACAGCCTAGTTTCGACTCTTTTTGTTGGATCAGTGTTAATCTTTCGACATGTCTGCACTGTAATTTACGCTTTCCTTGTCGGTGCTCTAACAAAACTTATACCTCAGCAAAATTTAATAAAACGTAATAAATACATATTATATACAAAGTGTGTATGTACAACCCTCAGTATCAGGTCGAGTCCTTTTTTTCGTAGTCGTATCACTACGAGTCGCGTTTGCGCGGCGAGTAGTGATACAGCTACGAAAAAAGGACGGCTGTACTAATTTCCAATTAGGTTATTTAAAATGATAAAAAACAATACTTAATGTGAAAAATTACATTTTATAACAGAAAACCACTGAACTATGTTATGACATGTTTTGTAGTAATGACGTCATTGTTTACATTTGACAAATCGGAGATTCCCAATGACGTCACAATGAGAGGTGCACGTGTACTTTACCGCCAATGTTTGTATCACCACAGTGTAGTGATACAAGATTCTATATCACGCTTATATTTTCATCAAATCAGACGAAAACTAGCCTAATGTTAGATAAAAAGGATTATCATGATGATATCTTGGACAAGCTCGCATTTGTAGCTATCGAACTCTATTTAACAGAGTTATTGCCCTTCGTTTAGTTGCTTGAAATGCGGTATTTTTGACAGTGTTCTATGGCGAGGATATTTGCCTTTATTATTGATTTATTTATTTATTACATATATATATTTATTTATTTATCTATTTATTTATTCATTTAATTCATGGTATTATTTATTTATTTCACTGCTGTTATTTTTCTCGGTAATTATCCATTTTTTTATTTTTTTATTTATTATTTATTTATTTATTTATTATTTATTTATTTATTTATTTATTTATTTATTTATATTTTTATTTATTACAGATGGATTTACACGTGTATAAATTCCCGGTGGTAATGGTAGTGGTTTTATTATATCAGCTGGGTTTAGTAACATCTGATGAAGAATACTGTATACCTGTACATGAAATGTACGCCTGCAGAGACAATTTTGCTGACGTGTTTACGAGATGTGTTATGTCTTCTTGTGTCAGGGATGGCAATATGACGTGTGTGGAAATGCTATAAACGGCTGCAATGTCAGGGTTTTTTGTAAAACGACTGGAATCTAAGTACTATCCACAACAACAGGAGGACGGAGAGGAAGATGAAGAAGAGGAAGGTGTTTGAGTAGGAGGTTTTGTAGGATAATTATTCAAACAACCAGTTAGATAATTCCAATGATGGATCTTTAATTACATGTATATCGAATAAAGAAATATAATCCTGTTATTATTTTTGTTGTTGTGAAGATTAATAAAATTGTGCTGGTTGTTTTCACAGAATATTCTTAACCGACTGTCGCAATCTAGAAACCTGCTGGATGTGTCTTCCTATAACTACAAAAAAAGTTTCGGAAACTTCCAAAATAATAAATTGATGACACTTTAATACTTTTATATGCACATGTACGACACTGTACAAAAGTTACACACATACAAAATAAAAAAGTTCTTGAACAAATCATTCATTTGTTATATTTTTTTTTCAACAAACAATGGGTATATCAATGGGCACAAACTGTGCACTATTGTCCACCAATTTGTTAATTTATTCATACAGAGCAGAATTTATACAGAAACATTTTTAAATCTTGAGACTAGATTGTCGCCCAACATACAGTTCTGTCTCTTAATAATCCTAAATTCGTAGTACATGTGAAGTGACCTTGAAATGAAAGATACGACCGATTCTTCAGGTTCTTCTTCACATTTGGACTTAGTAAGGGCACTAACAAAGGGCTACTTTGGAAGCTACATGTATGATTAAACAAACAAACTAATCCATGTAGGAATCACAATCCAGAAGCAAAGCAAAAAATTTGAAACTGATAAATTAGGTGAACTTCCGATAGAGAAGTGAGGCCGGGTGCTCCGGAAGGGTAAGCACCTCCTGTTTAGCTAGCTATAACCGCCACGTGTATAATCAAAATAAATGAAAAAGGAACATGGAACTATGGAACGTGAAATATATCCAGGGCAAGCTTGGACACAGAGACATCAAACTAATCATCAATACTGTGATGACGGCCATAAAAAGTCAAAATTCTATATTTAGACTTATTTGTAAGTTAAGTTTATCTTGTATCGATTGACCCTATAAATCTTAAAAGTTCATAATTCATATATGCGTGATACTCAATAAAGGGTAAATCCTTAACCGTGCAATGTTGAAAAAGACACAGATTTGTTCAAAGAAAATGATTTTACACAATCATTGTTTATTTGCAATACATCATATTAAACAATAACGTGACCACACTAATGCTGGGTTGACACCGTGCGTAATCATAATAACTAGATACCTATCTACTATCAATAGGCACACATTTTACATTTGAAAAAAAATCGGAAATAGGTCAGGTTACCAGTGCAAAAATATATTGAATACATTTCATCCTTTCGTGTTTTCACACTTTATCACAAGTTAAAAAAAAGATTATAAAGATATCATATATATAATATTTTATGGAATGATTTCAAGTGTATGTAGCCTTTTATAATATTTCTATGTGCTTATACAGTGAAGGCCTGTCAAAAGTTTGACACTAGATTAACGGATTAGTACCAAATCAGAAACCCAATTTGTCCACTCGTAATTATAAGCAGTTGTTTTTTATCTCTTGGCAGTTTTCCCGGCCACTAGCTATCGATCTCTTAGCCACTCGACAGTAAAGGTTCGGCTCCTGAAGATTAGCTCAGGGTTAAACTTTGGACAGGTCTGTAATGTATTTTAAGGATCTTAGATAAGGTGTATAACTCTCAAATAATTCTCTATAACTGAACAAACTTTATTGAAAATTAACCAATGGAAAATTGCAACATAAGTGCCACCCTGACTGTTTTCCTGATAATTAAACAGAGGCTCTAATTAGCCGTGCCAAAAAAATGAATGACAGGTGTTCGCGCTTGTACTCTTACTAGTGCGTATTTCATTCATCGCTTCCCGTGTTGTCCTTATAGAATTATATTTATTTAAAGTATATTATTCATTTTAGCTATTCGGTAAAAAGAAACTCAATATGAAAAACGTATCAAAAATAGCAACATTGCTTCTTACTTTAGTGTTAATAGTTTGTGTATTTTGTACCACTGGAAAAAGTCTGGAAAATGAAAATGCTAGGGAGAACAAGAAAATAAATTTGAAAAATGAAAATGAATTGGAAAACAAGAAAATAAAACGAATCCTGAAGAAAACAGAAGCGGATGTAAGTATATAGATTAAAATTAATTCACTTGAGAAACAAAAATTGAATCATATCAAGGTACTGACTGATCTACTTCGATGTAATTTCGATAAAATAAAACTAGACGAAAACTTGGTTTTTGAAAATCTTGTGTCCGCGATGATTCGGGTTTTTTTTTTTTTTTTTTTTTTTTTTTTTTTTGCTAAGATTTTTTACATGTTCATTAAAATTGTAATTCTGTGTATTAACGTTTCCAAACGGATTTATTTATTCATTTTAATATTATTTAATTTTTTTATTTTTGAAAACCAAGTTAAGTATATTTTCCTTAATCCATTTAAATTGTCTCTGCGAAATTCTTGTACATATTTCTGTCTCTGTATAAAAAATTACCCTAGATATATTTGACATCCTTAGTTCCATGTTCCTTTTATTCTCAATTTTTATTTTTTTTTTTTTTTTGTACGGCGTTGGACATTTGAGCGAAAGCATAGGACAAAAGAGCGAAAAAAATACTGACGTTTGAGCGACGAAGAAATTGACATTTGAGCGACAGAATTTTAATCCATTTGAGCGAAATTACAAATATATGGTAGACACGAGCGACATTTTTTCTTAACCTCTTCTGTAAGCCAGACTGATGACTGCTCACTGTGGAAGGCAAGGTGGAGATAAGATTTTGAGAACAATTTAGCGAAAATTAAAAAAAAAACTTCTGTCGCTTAAATGCCCATTCCTTCCTCACTTAATCGTCTTTTTCCGCTCTTTTGTGCTATACTTTCGCTCAAATGTCCAACGCCGGCCTTAACTAATTAACTCATTTACTTATAAACTTAATTTGTTAGTTTTCAACGTTTTTTTTTAATTTTATTTATTTATTTTTTTTTTTTTTATTTATTTTTTTTTTTTTTTTTTTGCTTTTTGTCAGGTGTTTTATGTTACTTATTGTTGTATGCATAATGTGATAATTTTAAAATAACTTAATATGACGTGTCTAGTTTTAAGGGTGGATGGTGGATTGGTGTTCTATACCAATGAGGTTGTATTTCTGATAAATGTGTAACAAAGCATTCATCTTATTTGTGTAGCAAAAGCCGTTTTTTTTATGTTTTTCACTTAGATATCCCGAATATATTTGACATTCCATATAGTTGCATGTCCCTTTCATTCTCAACTTTGATCATTTTCGCACGTGACGGGTGTAGCTACCTAGAAAGGAGGCCCTTAGCCTCCCGGAGCACCTGGTCTCACTTCTCTGCTGAAAGTTCACGTGTTTTACCTGATTTGATAGTTTTCAATGATTTTGTTTGCTTTTGGATTATGATTTGGCCATGAAATGGTATGTTTGTATTTGACTTTTTATTTTTGAATTTATTAGTCTCTGTGTAACACAAGTTGTCCGGATCATGTGGTCATCCTAAATCAGTGGGAAGACTTATTGCTTTTCTTCCGTTTCCGGTTCTCTACAACTACTATTATTGTTATTTGTTTCTCATGATCACTTTTTGTCCGCCAATGTTCTCTAAGACGCATCAATCAGTCTTCAGTGTAGGTCCCTTCACTATAGAACTTTTGTTATGGGGTAGTTGAATTCCAGAGGAGTCATTGGGAGAGGGCGGGGTCTTAAAAACCACGATCATCAATTTTGCCATAGATACTTTATTTTGCGGTGTAAAACCATATACTACTATATTCATGATCAGCATCCTGAGATGAACAAATTCACATCACAAGATTTCCCTGGGGGTATCAGGGAGGATGGGGATGGGCGGGGCTATGTGCTAAGTTTTAAACGGTTGAGATCCCCATCCCTAAACAATATATTTTCTGGTTCTGTATGAAAAGTTGAATGAGTGATACTAAAAAAACCCATATGGTCATTCCAGAGCGAGAGTGGGAACAGGCGGGGCTGGGTTCTAACTTTAAAATGGTTGAGATCCCCACCTCTATACAATATATCTTATGGTTCTATATGAAAATTTGAATAGATTGATACCAAAGAAAAATCCATGGGGTCATTTCAGAGTGAGGATGGGGACAGGCGAGGTTGGTTTCTAACTTTTTTAAAACGGTTGAGATCCCCATCCTTAAACTATATATTTTCTGGTTCTGTTTGCAAAATTGAACAGAGTGACACTAAAGAAATACCCATGCCATGGTGTCATTCTTAGAATGATGTTCTAGATTTTTATATAATTGTCGTAAAGAATAAAGAAATAAATATCTAAATATATAAATATTTTTAATTTTAATTAATACTGTTTATTTAGATACTTTTTGTAATTACTTAAAAAGCCCTACATGTCATACAATATTGGCTATGCTTCATAATTACCTAAAAATCAAATATTTTATGTGAATTTTTTTGAAAAACTAATTTTTCAAGTGAATAAAATGATCACATTTAAACTTTTAATGGTTTCTGGGATGTACTATCTACTTCTGGTGGTCATAGAAGGGTAAAAACGTTGGAGTGATGGAAGACTTTTGTCATTGTGCTCGTCACAATTACAATTCTAGTTGTTATTATTATTATTATTATTATTATTATTATTATTATTATTATTATTGTTGTTGACAGAATAGTTTAAAAAAAACTTTCAAAAAAAATTAATAAATTTGATTTAAATTCAGTTGACCCTACACGTAACTGAAAATCACCAACTACTGTTACAATAAGAATATCACTTTAGGCTCCAATATTACATGTTAAACACAATCTTTCGTTCGCTAAATTTTTCCATATGTAAAATTTCAATCGATGCAATATTTGTGATTGTACATAAGTGTTATTGATAATCATGGATGTACATAGCCATTTTCCATCAAGACTAATATCAGGTAAATGAAATATGTCTAACTTTATTCAAATCCATTAGATATTTTACTAAAATATTCCAAACTATGATGACATAGTTACACCAGTAACGGTATCTGTAACTACCTATTGTGACGCCGTGTGTACGTGGCTCGGATTCAATTATAATGCGTGGAATGAAAGGGCAAAAACAGATTTCAAACTACATTTGTAGGAATTAAATTATTTTTGGAGGAATTTCAAGAATGCGAAAAATCACAGTAATCACAATACACAATACACACTATATATGTATATGTAGTACTTTGATCACTCCTCGTATTCAGTTCCGCCTCTCTAAAATTAATTCTGTACTAGTAATGTATAATGTTACAAAACTTTGAATTAAAATAAAAACTTAATGTAATTACAATGTTATATGTATTGCTGCTTAATGTTTGCACTCTTCGACATTAATATATTTTACTTTAATCCTTACATAGAGGCGTGACTAAATGCACAAATTAAACAAAAAACCTATGGGCAAATAATTTTTTTCTTTTTCTTGATTTTGATTTATTAATTTTGTGAAAATTAAGGTTTTCAATGACATGCAATTATAGTTGTTATTGTGACCTGTTGGTTCAAGCACCGAACTCGTGCAGATTTTTAAAAAATGATTCGCAACAGCTCTAGATATCAAAGTAGAATTATACAGACGTGACAAATTGCAAAAATTAAACAAACAACTATGGGCAAATAAAGATTTGTTTTCTTAATTTTGATTTTTTAATTTTATGAAAATTAAGGTTTTTAATGATATGCAATTATGGTTGTTATTGTGACCTGTTGGTTCAAGCACCGAACTCGTGCATATTGTAAAAAAAATTCGCAACAGTTCTAAATATCAATGTGGAATTAATCTTGTCCTAACATTAAAAAAAACTGTGGGCAAATAAAAGATTCTTTTTCTTTTTCTTCGTTTTCATTTTTTATTTTTATGAAAATTAAGGTTTTCAATGTTGTTATTGTGACCTGTTGGTTCAAGCACCAAACTTGTGCAGATTGTAAAAAAAATCGCAATTCCAACAGCTCTAGATATCAAAGTGGATTTAATCTTGTCCTTACATACAGACGTGACAAAATACACAAATTAAACAAAAATCTGTAGGCAAATAAAGATTTCTTTTTCTTTTTCTTCATTTTGATTTTTTTAAGGTTTTTAATGATATGCAATTATAGTTGTTATTGTGACCTTTTGGTTCAAGCACCGAACTCGTGCAGATTGTAAAAAATAATTTCGCAACAGCTCTAAATATCAAAGTGGAATTAATCTTGTCCCAACATATAGGCGTGACTAAATGCACAAATAAAACAAAAACTGTGGGCAAATAATAATTGGTTCAAGCACCGAACTCGTGCAGATTGTAAAAAATTGGCAACAGCTCTAATTATCAAAGTGGAATTAATTGTGACCTGTTGGTTCAAGCACCGAACTCGTGCAGATTGTAAAAAATTGGCAACAGCTCTAATTATCAAAGTGGAATTAATTGTGACCTATTGGTTCAAGCACCGAACTCGTGCAGATTGTAAAAAATTGGCAACAGCTCTAATTATCAAAGTGGAATTAATTGTGACCTGTTGGTTCAAGCACCGAACTCGTGCAGATTGTAAAAAATTGGCAACAGCTCTAATTATCAAAGTGGAATTAATTGTGACCTATTGGTTCAAGCACCGAACTCGTGCAGATTGTAAAAAATTGGCAACAGCTCTAATTATCAAAGTTGAGTTAATTGTGACCTATTGGTTCAAGCACCGAACTCGTGCAGATTGTAAAAAATTGGCAACAGCTCTAATTATCAAAGTGGAATTAATTGTGACCTATTGGTTTAAGCACCGAACTCGTGCAGATTGTAAAAAATTCGCAACAGCTCTAAATATCAAAGTGGAATTAATCTTGTCCTTACATAGAGGTGTGACTAAATGCACAAATTAAACAAAAAACTGTGGGCAAATAAAAATATCTATTTTTCTCCCTTTAGATTTTTTTTTTGAAAAATTTTGTGAAATCTGAGGGTTTCAATAATATGTCATTCTGATTGTAACTGTGACCTGTTGGTTTAAGCACCGAACTCGTGCAGATTGTAAAAAATATCCACAACTTTAAATGTCAAAGTACATGTGTAGCTTTAAGCTTGTCCAATAACCTTACCTGAGGATTATAAGCGCCGAGGATTATAAGGACATCAGGTTGTGTCATTCACGATCGGTTGTTTGGAAACGTTTTGGCAAATTTAGTACGTGCTTTTGAATTGATTTCTTTATTTAGAGCCAATTGTAGAAATATATTGCACCACAGTGTAGGCTGGAGCTGTCACGATTTGCGTGATAATTTTGCTAGGCTGTATGATTTCTCGCTTCCAAAAATGACGATTCAACGGATGTATATTCATGTTGTTTGCATTCATAATTTGTTCAACCTTCCCCATTTTATCTATTTAAATCCCATCTTTGCAAACGAAACCGTCCAACTTAAAACAGTAACATAGTAAGCAAAGTACGGAAAATAAACGAACATGCTTCATGTTTCCCCAACCACGTTCATTGTCAAAACGGCAAATTTTCTCCCCTGTAAAGTTTCATAAAGAACTTTTCCAAAAATAAATGGCGGGCAAAATGTTGGCGGAAGAAGTGAATCAAATATTAACACACACACACACACACACACACACACACACACACACACACACACACACACACTTCGTTTGAGGACACACGTGCGATTATGTTGGACATGAAATGTTTTGTTTGCATTTTTTAAAATGTGGAACCATTTTTTATTTCATTGCAACGGTTACTCGTAAACATTGCATGACCAGAAGCTGAAACTTTGAATTTTGATTATGCTTCATCATCACCGTCGTCATCATCATAACAATTAAAAGATCAATAATTAAACATGTTTTACCAGTTTTAAGTCAAAATTCGGCATAGTTTTGAAGTTTTTGAGACAAAACCTAGTGTAAAATATTATCGATCTAGGTTGAATTAATCACGCATATGCTTCATATTTCAGTCACTGTGTCATATACTACTTTTGATTTTATTATTGTGAATGTATTATAAAGTAGCACATGATGACTTTGATATACACGGATACTTCTGAAGTATACTTAGTACTGTTAAATGGATAAATGTTTTTATACTATTAAATTATACTACGATGTACTACACTACTAATAAAGTCGGTAGGACATCTGTCTTTTACAGACTATCATTAGTACCATTAAGTCACCAGGATCACTTTTATAATTTATTTTATTACTTTCAATTCTGAAGTCATTAAAAAATACACGAATTCTAAAAAAACCAATATAGTAAAAATTAACCTGATTCGGCTTTAACTTTTAATGTTGTAAGTTGCTGTTTTACATCGTGTAACACTCGAAATCAAACGAAATAAAACAGTTCTTTATAGATATATATATCTACAATTACAAAGTTTACGACTTTTATCAAATTGTAAGTTAATAATTATCATGATGAACCCAAACTACAACTAGTTCTGGTATGTAATAGATTGTATATAAAGAGTACATAGTCAGTTGTACAGTCGAACCTGCCTTAAAGGCCATCGCTATATATGGACCACCTGCTTATAAAGGCCAGTAGAATTGTATACCAATTGTTCTTTTTTTATATTATTTGAACCTGTGTATAAAGGCCACCCGCCCAATTTTTTTGGTTCCCTTGGTGGTCTTTATAGACAGATTTGACTGTTTATTGATTTTCGCCGAATTAACATCAGTTACTTACATGTAACTTTCACTATGTATTGCTATTCATAAATTACCTGCATGGTAAAACACATTTTGGTCCGCCTTTTTTTCTCTCATTGCCCTGGACGTCTCATAGTTCCACGCTTCTTTCATTCAGTTTTGATTACGCAAGTGACAGTTGTAGCTAGCTAAACAGGATGTGCTTACCCTTCCGGAGCACCTGGCCTCTTTTCCCTGGTGGAAGTTCACTTGTTTAACCTATGTTGCCAGTTTCAAAATTTTTGCTTGGCTCCTGAATTGTGATTTTGAAAGGGATTAGTATGTTTGTTTTTGATTCCAACAAAATTATTGATTTCCACAAATTTTATCCGAGCGCTACTGATGAGGAATTTCATTCCGAAATGACCGTCTAGTGCTGCAACATTAAAACAGGTTTAATAAAAATTAAATATAGAATTTAGAACGAAAAACATATCAGTATACACAGATAAACCATGGTAGTGATTTCAGAAGTTCGAACGTTTTTCAACGGATCTGATACTTTGTATTCAACAAACCCATCAAAACTGTCGCTATTAAATGAAATAACCTTGACCAAAAAACATATCTCACACATTCCGTCTCAAGAATTTCTTTTTTAAATCTCCTATTTCAGGGCATTTGGTTTAGTTTAGGTCTTCAGTGGATTTTACTCGGCTAATTGGCTTTGCAATTTATAAGTAAAACATATAGGGATAATGGATCAACTTGTAAATAGTTGTGGAATAATTTTATATTATTATTGTTTTATGTCCTATTTACACCGTATCAGATATCCGAGACTGATTTCTTAAAACATATATTAAAATTAAAGAAACCGTTGGTGGTTTTAAGTGAAATTGACACGTATCTGGATATGGATACGATTTTTCTATGCTACGTTGAGTTGATCGGTAACTGTCTGAAGTGGGGTGTTTAAATTATGTTTGCAGCCTAATTTCATTTGTTGTTTCGCTTTTAAGATGTAATATTTATTTCAAAATGCATTTTCAGCAACTTTATTCCGTTTAAAATCTGTACAATTACTTACGTACAGTTTTAGTTTTATGCTGCTTCATCGCCGACATCCTCAGCCGAGGCCAACCTTTCTTCATTGTATGTTTCGACCCTTGCTCGGTACACCGTGGTGATCAGTCACTGCGTGTCCGTGATGGGTCTCCAGCTACTGCTCTCTCTCTCTCTCTCTCTCTCTCTCTCTCTCTCTCTCTCTCTCCATACCCAGCATGATGATTTCTCTGCTGCCTGCGACATTATCTGCAATGCTGCCTTCCTGCTCTTTCCCATAAGTCCTAATGCTGACAACATTTTCCATACTGATTGATCAGGGAATCCTCTACACCCACCCTCCACTGAATAGTGCAATGTTCTCCACCCCTTTCCTTTACATTCTGTCAGCAGCTCTTCATACTTAGCCTTCTTTCTATTATGGGATTCACTGCATTTTTCACATGGAATTATCATTTCAATTATTATAGCTTTCTCTGTCCCTGGTGAACATAGAACCATTTCAGGTCTGAAATTGGTCGGAACGATCTCGGGAAATGTCAACTTTTTGACAAGATCAACTGCTATTCTGTTCAACTCCACCTTTTTTCCATGTTTCTCTTTCTCTCACGAACTTGTTTGTTTTACATTTCTGAAAAGAAAAGGAAAAAATTAAATGGCACGTGTTTCTTTTATTTCAGACATTTTTGGAAACATTTGGTTATCTTCGTCATGACGGGGTAAGACATTCTAGAAGGCAGTGGAAAGAAGCAATCAGGCTAGTATTTTAATTTTATTTAATCTAACCATTTAAATTTCTGGTTAATCTAGTCTGTTATTGTAGCATATCTGAAGTACGTTACTTATTCAACATTGCAGCGTTCAACATTGAATAAGTAAACAGTTACTTATTCAACATTCGCAAATACTTCAGGTATCCGTTATTGTAAGATAATGGTAAATAATTAGTTGGGTGTCGTTATGTCTGTTTCTGTTTGGCGCCCAAAATCCCATTTTACTTTAAATAATTCTAAATATTGACGCGTGACAAGTGTAGCTAGTTAGAGGGAATGTTCTTACCCTTCCTGGTCACCCGGCCTCACTGTGAACCATCAGAGGCGATTAGTTTGCAACCACTGTGACCCGGCAACCGACAATAACGATGCCTTAGCGATAATAGCTAAGTTCGTCAGGCGAACTGAACCAGCACAAAACCTTGGCGACATTGATATGACCATCGTGGCTCGTCAGCGGATCAGAACAGAACCTAGATATTAGATACTTGATTATAGAAGACCTAATAGACGCCGTGGACCGCTAGCAAAGGAAATGGCAAACGGCATTATTTTATATACTTAATTACCCCCACACGATATAATCGTACATTATAAAATATTATAAGCAAGCGTTAAGTTATCAAGTACAGATGACCTGAACCTTTGCAGCACACAAACCTATTACACGTATCTGAATGTAATCAATACAACAACTACAGGAATCTTTGTTGGAGTTCACACTTCAATGTATCTGTTACAAATTCCGATTCATATAAGACTGTTCTTATTCCAAAACCGTCATGTATTTATGGTGTTTACACTGTGATTTTTTTAATTAGTTCTATAAATATTTTGATTATAGAAGACCTAACAACCTAACTCTAGTAGTATTTCATGTGCTAAAAATCCAAAACGATTACTTAGATTTAACCATAATTACATGTTCTCTCTAAAATAAATTGGTATTTGTGGATAGAAACTAAAGCCATGACTAAAATGGTGTTGACGAGCTGCTGAAAGGTGTATCTAGCGATCGAGGGACCGAGATCGATAAAAGACGACCAGAGAAGCCGATTGGCCAAAAAAGTTACCAAAAGATAGTTTTTATCAATTTTTATAAATAAACTTCTTCTAAATATATTCCAAAATAAGTACATGATAATTGTATTTATTTAATTAAAATCGAAGTACCCACATAAGACTATTTCTAAATCATTTTATAGACATTATCAACAAAACGCCAATTTGAAGGAAACGGGCAAGCTAAATAAAGCAACAATACGAAAAATGAAAACACCTCGATGTGGATTAAAAGATATGAATGGAAATAGACGGAAACGTGAAGGTAAGAGATGAGAGTAATGATGTTTAAGTCCCAGTCAAAAATACTTCACTTATATCGAAACGTCGCCAGCTATTGCAGAAAATGCAGAAATGTTTCCTATGCGTTGCGCTAATGGCATTATAATTATACAGAGGGTTCTTTATCGTGCCACGTCTACCGTGACACGGGACTTCGTTTATTGTATCCGAAAGAACCGCGACTTTCATTTCGTAATGCCGAGTGCTAGGTAAAAGAACAGTCACTACCTACTTTCAATTGTTGGGTCAGACGCGGTCGGGGTTCGGACCTCCAACTTACAGAGATTGCACTCTACCAATGGAGCTACCGCAGTGGCATTCAATTATATGGTTATAGTACTATTGGTACAAACTCAACCAGTGGGAGTGGTTCACTTATCTGCGGTGTATTTACTCTGTGTGCTAGCACTTTAAAGTCGCCCTGAGTGCGCGCTAGTACAAGGCAGACCACAAAACACACTCCCACTTCACATGCATACATGAACTTTTTCAGACATAAATAAAGTAATTTTCGTCGCGAATAGCTGAAAAATTGTTGATGCGACGTTAAGCAACTTTTAACAACAACAACAAATACACACATTTTAGCCGTATTTACCAGAAACGGGAAAGTATTGCAGCATTGCGCCAAAACTGTTGAATACTTTATTTCTTGTTTTTGTAAACGTAAATTCACAATGTTGTAATCTCGTGTTTCGTATATATTTGTACTGTTTTTAGAGCCTGCAGTTTGGCATCGACGGATTGTGACATGGAGACATTCTGGATTTACATGGAAACTCTCCAAACTAACACAGTTGTAAGTCTTATTTTCACTAGTATCTGTTTTGTTTGCTCTAGAAACAATTCATCACACTATTTATTTGCTATGTATAGTTTACAGTAAAGTGAAACTTGTTTATACAGGCCACCCAAGGGACAGATGACCTTTATATACAGGTTCAAATAATATGAATAAAGAACAATTAGAATACAATTCTACTGGCCTTTATAAGCAGGTGGTCCTTTTATAGAGGTGGTCTTTAAGGCAGGTTGGACTGTCCATACCTGTCGAAAGCTTATCACTTAGCAAATTAATTGGTGCCACATATTCGGCTCACCTCGGCCCTTTGTTACCTGTATCTTGACGACAGCTTTTCAGCAGCTTCTATCTCAATATATAAAATACTAATCCATGTCCGAATCACAATCCGAAAGCAAAGTAAAAACTTTTAAACTGACAAGTTAGGTTAAACACGTGGACTGTGAGCCCGGGCGTACTGGAATGTTAAACATCTCCTGTTAAGTTAGCCGTAGTACCTGCCACGGGTGTAAATAAAATTCGGTAAAAGGAAATGTAACTATGGGACAACAATACTGTGATGACGGCCATAGCACTTTTATCTGAGGGGTTCTGTCACTCGGTAGCCGTGTTCCGATATTTGTTTTGGTAGCCAAATGTTTAAATTTCGACTGGACTGTACTGTATTTCCTTTATTAATTTATTTATAATATATTTGTAGACGAACATTTCAGAAAGCGTTCAGAGAATGGTCAAAGCATATACCGGTAACCTTCCGATATAAGGGAAGTGATCCAGATATAGATATAATATTTGCCAGATATGAACACGGTGATGGATTTTATAATGCTTTCGACGGAAAAGGTAAGCGAAAATTGACCGTAACAATTTGTTTTGTTTTGGTTTTCACACTGTTAACTGATAATCTACATTACTGACACAACAGTTTATTTTTGTTTTTATTTTTTTTGTTTTGCAAAAGGTTCTGGCTATACCAACCCAGGTTTCCCTATATTTACTATTACAAATATTATTTAAGAAGCCATATTTGAAACAACTTCAAGTTTATTCATTTTTAAGTAATTTTCACAAATTTGATAACATACAATGTATGTTACTTTTTGAGAAAGAAAATCTTAGAAATTAGAGCCAATGGATATTACAGATGGAAACATAACATAGTCTTTTGTCTTACTTTACTTCGTTCTTGTTGTATTTACAATCATTCTTACTTATTTTACTTTTATTTTCGTTATCATAATATCCCGCAAACTAGTTTAAGGGGGTAAATAGGAATCATGATGTCTGTATGTCTGTGTAAAACCGTGTCCGGAACATATTTCATAATTGCTTTGAACGTCTGTCATTAAACTTCACATGGTCAAAAGGCGTGTCATGACCTTGTACTAAAATCATATTGGAAAGACCAAGATCGCAGGAAAACATTAAACCCTTGTAGCTGTTGGTGGCGGGGGTATTTGGCTCTCAAATGACAATTCTAGTTTATTGATACATGTGATATATATTTTTTCATTAATCCACGTTTTAGGTTCTACTTTAGCACATGCCTTTTTACCTGGACAAACAGAAGGAGCGGGTGATGTTCACTTTGATGAAGATGAAAATTGGACTGTATCAAAGCTAGAAAATCCAAAAGGTTCAGTGAACATGTTAGCTATCGCTGTTCATGAATTTGGCCATGCTATAGGACTTGAACACAGTCGGATCCCCGAGTCAGTAATGTCCGCTTATTACAGAGATCGTGATGTTAAACTACACAGATCAGACATTGAAAATGTTCAGAGACTTTATGGTGAGTATATAAGGTTGTTTCACTTAAATGGAGAAATAGAAATAGAAATATTGCATGAAAGGTGAAAGGTGTTCTATTCTAAAAACCGATTGCATTGCAAATATTTGGCCAGGTTTTTTTTATTCGGTTTTGACCTTCCATTCCAAAAGACAATCGTATATTTCACTGATGTTGTGAAAGCAATATTTTTTCAGGATGTTTCCCGGGTAACTGTTTTTTATAACTAAATACATGTATGTTATAAACAGAAAATCTTAATAAATCTGGATGACTTATGTACAATTTATAATAATCATGACATGTACACTGTAGTTTGAGTATCCACTCGTTGGTGTTAACACATACCCTACAATTATATATGGTATGTGTTCCCTAAATGTATACTTTTACATTTGTACATTATACAACTTATATGGAGAGATTAACAAAACCAAAGTAGCAAACCTTTTGGAGAGATAAGAATTGAGTAATAGTGTTTAACGTCCTAGTCAAGAATATTTCACTTATTTCGAGACGTCGCCAGCTATAGGCTGCTAAGTTGCAGAAATTATGCTTCTGCGTTGCACAAATGGCATTATACAAGTTCTTTATCGTGACACGCCTTCCGAGACACGAAACCTCGATAATTTTAAGTTCGCATCCGAAAGAACTATGACTTTATTTTGTAATGCCGAGTGCTTAGCGAAAGAACAGTCACTATCCACTTTTAAGTCTTGGATCAGACCCAGTCGGGGCTCCAACGCACGATCTCCTACTTACGGAGTAGCACTCTAACAACTGAGCAACCGCAGAGGTCAGCAAATCTTTTGAAAAAACAGCTATAACGCAATATGAAATATAGTTTTAATGTCAAGTAATAATTTCATTAGTTTTATACTACACCCATGTTGTTAATTTCAGGAAAACCGAATGATTTCAGTCGTTTTATAAGACCGGTCTATCCTTCTGTTAAAAATCAGCCCGCTGCAGGACCAGGGACATTCTCACACCAGGCAAAACACAAACTAAAACTTAATGAAAGCTGTAAAGGAATTGATGATCTATTTATTGGTATATATAAGTTGATTCTAATTATAAACATTTTATTACTTCTTCTGTGTTCAAAAAACAAACATACTTATCCATGTACGAACCACAATCCAGGAGCAAAGAAAAAACTTTGGAACTGAATAGTCAGGTTAGACACGTGAACATCCACCAGGAAAGTGAGGCCGGGTGCTCCGGAAGGGTAAGCACCTCTTGTTTAGCTAGCTACACTCGTCACGTGTGTAATCAAAATTGTAACTTTGAAAATGAGTAATGAATTGGTTACATTTTCAAATTTTCAAACTGCCAATGTGCGTTCATTAGTTCCATGCTCCTTTTATTCTCAATTTTCACATATGGTGTGTAGCTAGCTAAAGAGGTACTTGCCCTTCCGAATCACTCTTCCGCACTTCCACAGTGGAAGATCGCGTGTTTAACTCAATTTGCTATTTTTCAAATATTTTGCTCTGTTGTTTGACATGGATTGGTATGTTTGTTTTCGATTTGTTTGTTCAATTATTGTTAAAATTAGTGATATGGTTTGTCCCTTTTTAAATTGTAATATATCTGTACCCCAACGCAACAAATTTGTGATAAGCTGCTATGATTGTTTAGATGATGTAAGACTATTGGGGTTATTATAAAATTAATACCGATAGAACAAGTACAACCATTCCAAAGTTTGCTGTAACATACAGTACAGACCTGTCTAAAGTTTAACACTTAGCCGACTAGACAGCTCATCTCGACTGCTCGTTACCTACAGTACAGACCTATAGACACTGCCCTAACGAAATGGAGCCGAACTCGGTTTCTATGTGGTCGAGATATGAATACCAGGTACTGAGAAGCTATTGGGATATGAATATTATGATCAGCTGTCAAAAAGATATAGCTTACGAGGAGAGGGGGGCGAGATGAGCTTCCGATGTGGTACCAATTCGATATCTAAGTGTTTAACTTGCGACAGGTCTGCAATGTATATCTCGACAGCTTTTCCCGCAACTGTTATTCTATCTCTTGTCACTTTTTCTATCTCTAGCTTTCCATATCATGACCAAGCTTTCCGTTAGCTGAGTGTTAAACTTTTGATGGGTCTGCGCTGTACATGTACAATATTTACAACATGTGTTTAATTGCATTACTCTAATCCAATTACTTTTATTTTACATTTTAAAAGGAAAAGACGGATATGTCCATGTTTTCTCCAAAAATCTACTTTTTCAAGTGAACGATACTAAAAAACGTCCAGGGTACCCATTAAAACTAGATACTAACTACAGTGGAGTACCTGCTCATATTGACGCGGCAGAATATATACCCAAATTAAACACAACTTATATAATCAAAGGTATTTTCTATTATTCAATTTACTTTATACATTTATTGCCTTTGAGTGAAGGAGATATAAGCATTTGTTCACGTATTTCAAGTCAAAATCCCCGACGTCGAAGCCTGAAAGGTCCAAAGCATTTTAAAAACTCATAGGGTCTGTAAGTCTCGTCACGTGATCTACGAGAATTTTCGTTGATAGGCCACTTCCGGGTACATCATCAGTTGATACGGACGCTATGGCGCTGTCAATTCTCTATTATTCTAAACACATCTAACACCAATTGCAATCGTTACCATTTGGATTTCTAATTTCTCAACAAAAAGTTAAAATAAATATTTTGTGTTTTTGAAATAGAAAATATAACTGAAAATATGCTTACCATCTCTCGTTTTATTGGAGATGTGCGTTTAGCTTAAATCAGTCACGGTAAAATCTTAATTCATACTTTATACTTTATCCAACTGTGCAATAAAGGCAGGATTTATGCGAAATACATGTTATGAAATATTGAAATAACAGTTTTCAATAGAACAGAACTAGGTAAAGATAGAAATAATTATCTTCATCATGAAATGAGATAATATAAGTTTGCTTTTCAATATACATTTATTCGTTTTTCTATTATTAGGAAAATTGATTTGGAAATATACAAATGGAGTGCTTGGGATAAATTATCCAAAACGTATGGAAAGGCACATAAGACGAGAAAATGTCCGGGCAGCAGTGTTACATGGCGGGAGACTGTTTATCTTTGGTGTTGGTATATCCTTATGGGCAAACAACATTGACCTGTCCACTTGGCTTCAAACTTAATTTGAATATTTATCAATGACGAGTGCATTTATGTATAGAGCTCCAAGTGCTGATTTTGCCTACATAATGCATTGTGCGAATCCTAACAGTTTCTATGTATTGGCTTGGTCCTTCTATATTCAAGGTCAAGCGGACAGGTCAATGCTGTTTGCCCACACCTTGAATAATCATTATACTCTTCAATAGTTTCATGATCATCCTGGATTAATGATATTTTACGTACCATCCAAGATTCTATCACTTTTTAGCTCACCTGACCGAAAGGTCATGTGAGCTTGTGGCATATCGCAGCGTGTGTATATGCGTGCGTGCGTGTGTGCGTGCGTGCGTGTGTGCGTCGTTAACACCTATTTTCGACATCTCCTCTGAAACTACATGACAGATTTCAATGAAACTTGGTGAGAAGTATATATGGGCCGGTGCAATTCAGATTTTTTCGTGGCGTTGCCATGGCTACAATAACTAGGTCAAGGTGACCTAGGGGTGCAAAAATCTTAAAAAATCTTCTTTTCCGAAAGTATTGATCGGAGAAAAAATCTGATGTGATATTTGGCTTCTTTAGGGTCTTAAGCCTATAGTTTGTTCATTTTGTGAAATTCGGACAAAAGATGGATTACGCGTTTTTGCGTTTAATTTTGAAAAAATCGTAAAATAGCTTCAAATTGTTATAACTTGACTATTTGACCAGATAATGACATGGGGTTTTCAATTTTGACATCTTCTTAGAATCTTCAAAATGAGGTCAAGGTCAATTGTGAAGGTCGTGACCTAATTTTTTTTACCTCTGATTATAATTATTATTTGGAAAACCATAAACTTTTTGTATGGGCATGTATATTAGAATGTTGTAGGTATTGATGCAACAATCATTTTGATGTATAGAATAAAGGTCATGAGTTCAAAGGTCAAGGTCACAGATGTGAAACAATACAAAAATGGTTAATTATCTCGAAAACTATAAACTTTTTGTATAGGCATGTATATTAGAATGTTGTAGGTATTGGTACAATGATCATTTTGATGTATAGAAAAAGGTCATGGGTTCAAAGATCAAGGTCACAGATGCGAAACAATACCGAAATGTTTAATTATCTAAAACTATAAATTTTTTGTATAGGCATGTATATTAGAATGTTGTAGGTATTGATACAACGATCATTTTGATGTATAGAAAAAGGTCATGGGTTCAAATGTCAAGGTCACAGATGCTAAACAGTTAACTATTTTGAAAACTATAAACTTTTTGTATAGGCATGTATATTAGAATGTTGTAGGTATCAATACAACGGTCATTTTGATGTATAGAAAAAGGTCATGGGTTCAAAGGTCAAGGTCACAGATGCAAACAATACCGAAATGGTTAATTATCTTAAAAACTCTAAACTTCTTGTATAGGCATATTATTAGAATGTTGTAGGTGTTGATACAACGATAAAGGTCAAGGTCACAGATGCAAAACAATACCGATATGGTTAATTATCTTAAAAACTATAAACTTTTTGTATAGGCATGTATATTAGAATGTTGTAGGTATTGATACAACGATCATTTTGATGTATAGAAAAAGGTCATGGATTCAAAGGTCAAGGTCACAGATGCGAAACAATACGGAAATGGTTAATTATCTTGAAAACTATTAACTTTTTGTATAGGCATGTATATTAGAATGTTGTAGGTATTGATACAACGATCATTTTGATGTATAGAAAAAGGTCATGGGTTCAAAGGTCAAGGTCTCAGATGCGAAACAATACTGAAATGGTTAATTATCTTGAAAACTATTAACTTTTTGTATAGGCATGTATTAGAATGTTGTAGGTATTGATACAAAGGTCATTATGATGTAAAGAAAAAATTCATTGGGGTTTCAGTATTTATGTTTTCTTGAAATCTATCAGCCAGCCATTAGTTATCAGGTGAGCGTATCAGGCCCATGGGCCTCTTGTTTATGGATGACGAAGAAAACCGGATTGCTATTTATACTTTATATCATATACTTTTTATCTAATACTGTTTTGTTCATGTCCGGTGTAGCACATGTTTTTCAAGCTTTTAGATATGAAAATGAATAAATTTACTTTCATGTCATATACCGTTGTGAAGTATGCATTTTGTCGTAATAAATGAGCACCAAGGTACATACCACCTCATTCAGAAAATAAAACGCAAAACTTTTTAAAATCTTTATTGGGATTTGCCTTGTTTACTTTTGTAACAGACGACAGGAAGTAAAATACATATGGCACAGGAGAATTGAACTGCGCATGTACGACGATTCCATTTTTTCACACTGGTAAGATCGTGTGACTATAGGGAGACTACCTAAACAAAAAAGTAGTTGTAAACAAACCAATTGTAGGAGTTGTTCCCCCTTGTTAAGCGATCGTACCCTCGATGAATGGGTAAATCCAGGATAAACTTGCCATCCCCCGGATGATTGCAACTTCTGTTCGTCTGTTCCAAAAGTAAACAATGGCAAATCCCCGTAAGGATTTTTAAAAAAAGTTTTGCGTTTTATTTTCTGAATGAGATGGTATGTACCTTGGTGCTCATTTATTACGACAAAATGCATACTTCACAACGGTATGTGACAAGATAGAAAATTTATTGATTTTCATATCTAAAAGATTAAAACAACATGTGCTACACCGGACATGAATTAAACAGTAGTTGTTGTTTTTAGCGGCTGTTGTCGGAATATCTATAGCGTCAGAATATTTAGTTACTTGCAGTATTATGTATTACAATGTATCTTGTACGATACAAATGCATTTGTAAAAGTTATTGTTTCTTTAACTATTTTTTTTCTATTACCAGACGCAAAATTTCTGGGAATGGAATTTAAGAACAGATAAGAGTACTTCTTGGTCAATGCGGATATCCTTCCTTTGGAAAGGTGTACCCAACGCGCCTGATGCTGCTCTTAGCTCTAATGATGGCTACTTGTATTTTATAAAGGGAACTCGGTGAGTGGTGAAATATAGTGGAGTAATTATTTTTTACACATTTTCCCGTCCATTCATTCGTCCGCCTGACTGTTACTTGGTTGTTTCCAGATAACCCGATACAGATCAAAGGATTTTTCTTTGCATAATTGTTAACTAGTATACAGGTCGAGTTCGATTTTCAGCTCTGCCCCAGTGTTATAGTTAAAAACACCAAAAATCAGACGGGCTGCAAAAATTGAATAGGTCCATAGGTTTATTGGTCCACATCGTATGGTGGTATCATTTAATGCCTCATTAGACGTTATACAATGTATTTTTGAATTTATACAATGAAGGTTTTTAATTAAATACAATTGATTTTCCTTTTATGTTTAGGTATTACAAGGTAGAACCAAAAACACGAAAAGTACTGCCAGGTTATCCAAAAGATATGCCGCTACCAAAACTAAGAAAGCTGTGTTAATTCCGAGAGATGAGAGAAATTGGTCTAAAGGAAATACAGAAACCCACTTTTTTTTGTTAACTACGTTTACACTTTCAAAAACTTTGATCAAAAACCAAACTCTTATCAAAGTATCAAAGCCTTTTTTAAAGGTGTTTTAACTATCAAAAAATCTTAACAAAACTTTGATCAAAGATTTTGAGGAACTTGTACTGTACAGACCCTTTTAAATATTTTCAAAACACTTTTCTTAACTGTCAGGCCAAAAATCAAAATGGCGTAATTTGATTTATCTGAAATTTAAAGGTTAATTAATACGTATACGCTCGTAGAGTGCTGTTAATTTTAATGTCAAATTATATAAGTAATAGGGGTTCGTCTCTGTAAACTTTGGCAGATAACTTTGATAGTGTAAATACATAAACTTTGATCAAAGTTCTTTTACAGTTTTAACCTACCTTCAGAGAAAAAAGTTTAAAAAAGGCAAAATGAATCAGGAATCAGGAATTCCGGTAATGATATCATCGAAAGAGAGGGACGGTGGCGTATCATAAGCTCCGAATCAGCGTTTCCCTTTTAGCTCCGTACATGTATGGTAAAGTACGAATGTCGGCTGCTGTTCGCAGGTTCGATACATAAGTGACCATATTGTGCACTTAAACCGTGTGCCTGTTGCAAACTCTGTGTGTGTGTGTGTGTGTGTGTGTGTGTGTGTGTGTGTGTGTGTGTGATGGCAAAATAGGTATCTATGTCAACAATATATAAATATTCCTTTTTGATTTAATTAAGGACAATGTTTAAATCGTGTATATGGATACATTTTTATTAACAACCCCAATATATCTTCAGCTTTAGTAGGAATACATGTCTTCATAAAAGTATTGAAACGTCAAAATGGGACAGATACTGTACATATAGAACTAACTAGTAAATACTCCGAAGATTTTATAAAGCATAATTTTACAAGTTCTGGAAATTGTATTTTGTAATTTGAGTTATTTCTCTTTGATTTGTTTCTAACTCAATCGTTTCATACTGTGTCAAATACAGTCTGACACTTTCCCATTGGTTTCCGCAGAACTGTACATGTATGTTAAAACCGAAATTATCCTTAGAACTTTATTCTTTGGTCCATTTTCTTACGCTTTCATTACTAGAAACATAATATGCAAAGGTTTATTATAGCATTTTTCTTAACTATACTGCAGTTTTAAAAAACTTCAGTTGAAAAAAGTTTCGGTATATTTTTATGCCAAAAAACCATCTATGTACAATAATATGTGTCGTAATATTTGAATAAAAAACAAACATATCAGTTCATGTCCAAATCACAATCCCAAAGCAAACCTTGAGGTAAAACTGGCAAATTAACTAACGCAAGTGAACTTCCACCAGAGTGATGCCGGGTGCTCTTTTAAGGGTAAACACCTTTTGTTTAACTAGCTACACCAGTCATGTGTGAAACAAACTTGAAAATGAATGGGAATGTGCCTTTGGGACATCGAATACATCCAAGATAATTTTAGATACAGAGATGATGACGGCCATAAAACTTTAGCAATCAATTTATGATAATTTTTTGATTTCATAAAATAATAAACCTCAGTTTTTTACTGGAATTCTCTGTCAAATTCATTATTAAAACTGGTATAGATATAACGACCTTGTAATTTTAGATTGATGACGTTGACGCGTCGCCAATAAAACTAATTCTGTGACAGTATAACCAAGAATAAACAGTACATACCTGTGGAAAGTTAAACACCCAATTTAACGAAAAAGGCGTCAAAACTCAGCTGCTGAGCGGCTTAGATATGGATAAATTGTGACAGAAAAACTGCAAAGAGATAGAAAACAGCTGCCGGAAAGCTGTCAAGAGCTACTATTTCCACACTAACTCGTTAGTTAAGTGGTAAACATTCGACAGGTCTTACGAGACATTCACTGTAAATCACTTTAGCGTAGCACAAAACCATTTGCAGCTGAAAAACATATAAATACCGATATCCAATGCATCCAATAACATGAAATAACAAATGAACGGCACAAATAAACAAGACAAAAACACTGTATTATTTAATGGTATGATACTAATATTTGAAAACTCCCTGAACGTCTAAGTTGACTTTGTTTGAATTCAGAGATATTGATATAAATTAGATAATGTTAATTGTGTCAGTAGAGTATTTCAGAAATCAATAACGAGGTCAAACAAGGAAATCTATAACAGACCGTTTGACTCCTGGTATGAGAAGAAATTTGTTAGTGTAAGGGTGGGTTTGAGGTTCAATGACATTGGATCGTCTTTTCATCTATCTGAAATTTATTCATTGTGTCTTTGAACGCTGATGCCAATGTAATATATTTAGCGCTTTGCAAAAGCAGCGACACTAATATTCCAAAATCAGAATATTTTTTTTAAAAAAAACTGACAGCTAAACAAATAGCTACATGTATATTTCTATTTTTTTTCGAATAATTTAAATAAAAACATGAACATTCTTCGGTATTGTGGTATTGTATTTGGCTTAACACACACTGCGCTAATATTTTTTCGAGATTACACAAACCACGCTATTATCTATCAATATCGTTATAATCCGTTATGTATGTTATATTAAATTTCTGCGTATACATCTAATCCTCTAAATGCAAAGCGTAAATATTTTCTCTGTATCAGATTCAATTATATACGAAAGCTTGTTAGTGCCATTTTTCAAAGTAAAAAAAATAATAATAAATCGTACAAACGATTTTAAAATCGTACAAACGATTTTTTAAATCGTTCAAACAATTTTTAAAATCGTACTAACGATTTTTTTAAATCGTACAAACGATTTTTAAATTGTACAAACGATTTTTAAAATCGTACAAACGATTTTTTAAATCGTTCAAACGATTTTTTTAAATCGTACTAACGATTTTTTAAATTGTTAAAACGATTTTTAAAATCGTACAAACGATTTTTTAAAGTCGTACTAACGATTTTTTTATACTCTGAACTAAATCCACAAATTGGAAAGGAACGTTTGCAGTCATTGTATATATGGCGTGCTATACGCGGTATCGGCTGTTGCAGATTCAAAATTCAATGGAGTTTGTACAACTTTATTTCATAATGTCGTTAATTGTCGTACAGTGGACCGTAATAGTGACTTTAATTTTGGCATAATGGATTTAAATTAAACTGAAGATCGAACCAAACAGTGTGATGTAGTCTCCAATAAAAGTGATTGATTACTTTTAGTGCTTGGTTGTTTTTATTTGTTTAATTGTGAAACTGGTTATTATGAATTTTTAATTTAAAATTTTGATTATGGACTTTAACGTGCCTTAAATTAGTGCTTGGGGACTAAATATTTGATTGAACATGTTGAACGTTCATGAAAACAAGAGGGCCCCAGGCGCTCACCTGAGAATAAATGTAATGAATAGGGGGTTAACAGAGTTCTTTATTAGTTTATACGAACTTGACCTAGCTTTTGTTATGAACATCGTTCTGGACAAATTATATGACGATTGGACAAAAAATATGGACTCTAGAGTGTTAACAAGGTTTTTCTATGATTTGACATAGTAACCTACTTATTGATCCAGCATGACCCATAAACGAACTTGACCTTGCTTTCATCATGAATATCATTTTGGACAAGTTTGATGAACAGTGGCCTCTAGAGTGTTAACAATGATAAGTTGACTCACGACACACGACGCACGACGGACAGAGACTGATTACAAACCCTTACTTGAGCACAATAATAAACATTTGTTTATTGTGTATATATTAACTGTAATAGAAATTAATTTAGATTTTGCGTTTCTCTCCAATATTCGTCTACGGAAAGAATGAAATTGAGTATGGTGTTTTACACGCAAGTCAAGATTCTTTATCTTTATATCAAGGCCATGAGTGAAATGATAGAGGGAACCGGAATACTGAAAAAACCTCATGATTACTGATTATTTACATGTGCAGCACTTGTACTTGTTATTCTTGAGTAACTGACGAAACGTGCATAAAATACAGTACATGTGTACATGTATATACAGGTCCGTTCAAAAAGTAACGTCACCCCTAAATTTCCAAAAAGAAACGGCACACCTTGTATAGAATCTAAAATCATTTGTTTCATTATTTTAATGCAGTAGGTGTTACAAATTAAGATTAGCCTTTTAATTTGATTTGACACTGAACTCCGTATACACAATGTTTTATTCACATTTTGACAAAAGCATCACGGTGTCAAGTGATTCTTTAAATGCTGTTTTATTGCAAATTCAAATCCATGAAAGTAACACATTTTCCTCATGGAATCAAATAAACATGTATATTTCGAAATTCATAGGTTAATATCTTAGAAATAGTTGATCTATTATACAAATTTTATATATATAAAAAACCTGTTGTTTTGGAGTTTGGTTTTTAAATAATACTGACAACTGCAATAGTTTCACAAATTCAAGTTTTTCTTTTGAGGAGTTCTGAAAAAGAATTCTTCAACATTAAACGTTGAGCGATGTCAAAACGTTATCTTAAACGATTTGAAAATGCAAGCTGACCGTCTCGTATTTTCTGACAAGCATTACATATCTCAAAAGAATCTACAAAGCCAAGTGAACATAATTGTTTGAGAGTACATGCCAAGATTGAATAATGACCGTCATCAAAGCAAGAGGATCATCAACTAAATACTAACTCTTACTTATGCATTTTCGCATGAATAAAAAAGCCGTTTTTCATAAAATATTTACAATTCCATTATTTCAAATTCGATAACACTTTAATTGTCATTATGTTATCAGCCGATAACAACAATAGAAAGTAGTTACGGCTTTGTTGACAATCTGTGTGTCAACGGGTTTCTAGATCCCCATTTTGACGCTGCGCGTAACGTTGAAAACGGGGAAACCCAAAGATATTTACACTACGCCCAATAACTTCAGTCAGGTTTACTCACAAATTTTATGTTTTCAAATTGCACGTTCATTTTTAACATGAGAATGTAAACCAATTTGTAATTATTCAATAAAAATCATAAAGAAGAAAAAGTCTGAATTATTTTGTCACGTTGACAGTATCATCAGCGTTTCCATCCGCCATTAACACAGTGGAGTACCATCGACATAACATTGTATATGTTTGTTAAAGTTACCATGGAAAATATTAAAAATATAAGAAATAAAGACAAATGTATTGTTACTTATCGTGGTTTAACTAAGAATGGCCTTTCGCAAATTGAATGAAATGTTTATTCCTTAGTTCCGAGTCTTTAATACAGAAACAAGGAGAGAGAGAGAGAGAGAGAGAGAGAGAGAGGTTTCTTTTGGGAAATTTGGGGGTGACATTACTTTTTGAACGGACCTGTATGTTTATAAATTACAAAGACAGCGCTTAATATTCCATATTTCATGATCATTAAACATTTCCACAAATTGTCTTAAATATATTTAATTTTTAAAGTTTTTGTATAATGTATAAATCAGGATGCCACATCATGCTAAATTCATTAAAACAACAAAGTTGGATATCCGTGACGGATATGGTCGTTATAAAGATTGTTGACTGTACATGTATACATATATCTACAAAAAATCGTTTGTTACGATTTTTAAAATCGTTTAGTACGATTTTAAAAAATCGTTTCGAAATTTTAAACACGATTTTTAAAATCGTTTGTACGATTTTTAAAATCGTTTGAACGATTTATAAAATCGTTTGTACGATTTTTAAAATCGTTTGTACGATTAAAAAAATCGTTAGTACGATTTTAAAAATCGTTTGTACGATTTTAAAAATCGTTTGAACGATTTAAAAAATCGTTTGTACAATTTAAAAATCGTTTGTACGATTTAAAAAATCGTTTGTACGATTTATTTATTTTTTTTTTACTTTGAAGAATGGCACTAACAAGCTTTCGTAATTATACAAACAATCGCGCCACCAAATATTGATAAAATTAGTTACTTGTTTTTTTTACTGTAAACAAACGCAGCGTGTTTTTGTCAAAATCAGATTATGTGGAATACTGATAAAATAAGCTGACACATTCTTGTACTCTAAATAAATGTGTCAAAAAATAATACTTTTTCAATATCAGATTTAGTTTTAACAAAGACCGTACCAAACAAAACATTGTATTCAATTTCTTTTCTTCATGGTCTATTGGAACAGAGCTAAGTTACAGTACAGACCTGTAGAAAGTTTAACACTAGATAACGACTTAGTTTTGTATCGTCAGCTCATTCCGGCCCCTCGTTAGCAGCTACATATGGCAGATGATATCCCCCCTCGGCTGCTTTAGACCCACTTGTTGTTCATATCTTTTGCCACGCAGCAACCGAGTTTTGACTCTTTTTCGTTAGCTAAGTGTTAAACATTCGACAGGTCTGTACTGTATTTTTTTCAGCATACATCACATTTTTATCGATATCAGTTTCAGTTTTATTCCGGGACACTGCGTCAATAGATCTCAAATCCATTATTTATGAGTAATAGCGGCACAATAGCAGTTATAGTGTTTGTTCTGTAAACAAATCAAATTGAAGAAGCTCTTACCCAACACAAGACAGCTCTAGATGAGATGTTACTTCAGATTGTCAGAATTCTATTAACCTGATTTGCTTATCTATTGATTCCCACTATAACCAAAGTTAAGTAGCATTGTTAACTAAATATTATATGATAAATGTTATAGAATGCTCTAGTAAAGTGTGAAAAGTCAAAACGACCTTTGATTTTATTAAAATAATTTTATATACATGTATTTTTTATTTATTTCTTTATTATATTTATTTTTACTTGTTTAGGTGAAGATCACGTGTTGAACTTTATTTGACATCTTTTAAAGTTTTTCACTTTGTTTGGACATGGGATGGTATGTTAATTTTTACTTTGCTTTGTATTTGTGGATTGGTTGGTATGTTACATTTTACTTTGCTTTGGATTTGTGCATTGGTTAGTATGTTACTTTTTACTTTGCTTTGGATTTGTGATTTGTGATTTGGACATGGGTTGGTATCTTAATTTTTACTTTGCTTTGGATTTGTGATTTGGACATGGGTTGGTATCTTAATTTTTACTTTGCTTTGGATTGGTGATTTGGTTGGCGTGTTTGTGTTTACTTTGCATTGAATTGTGATTTGGACATGGGTTGGTATGTTAATTTTTACTGTTTACTTTGCTTTGGATTCGTGATTGGTTGGTATGTTTGTTTTTTTACTTTGGTTTGGATTTGCGATTTGGGTTTGTTGTACTTATTTATGATTTGGACATGAATTGGTATGTTTGTTATTACTTTGGAATTGTGATTTTGGCATGGGTTGGTATGTTTGTTTTCACTTTGCTTTGGATTTGTGATTTGGACATAGGTTGATATGTTTGTTTTTACTTTGCTTTGGATTTGTGATTGTCTGGTATGTTTGTTTTTACTTTGGAATTGTGATTTGGACATAGGTTGATATGTTTGTTTTTACTGTGCTTTGGATTTGTGATTTGGAAATGAGTTGGTGTTTGGCTGTGTTGTTTGTTTTAAATTTGCTTTGGATTTGTCGTTTGGACATAGATTGGCATGTTTGTTTTTACTTTGCTTTGGATTTGTGATTTGGACATGGAATTTGTATGTTTGTTTTTACTTTGCTTTGGATTTGTGATTTGGAATGTTTGTGTTTGATTTCTAGGATTCAAGAAATTGTGTAGATGTGGTAAGTGTTTCGCCAATGACTTGTTTCCGTTCACTTAATATTATACGTTTCATACAACGAAGTTTAAAACAAGAAGACAAGAAAAATGCAAACACTAATTGTAAATTCCCGATTTCAGGCAGGCAGGCACGGGAGTATAAATCCATTGGTGTGGCTGTGTTATTAACTATTCCACTTATTTTGAAACTACTGTCAGAGGTTGTCTGTTTGTGACAGTGAAGTTACGCTTTTCCCATAGAAAATCAAATAAATATAAATAAAAATTTATAATTTTCACTTACTTGTACCTAGCCGTAGCAGGACATCTGTAGGCACATCCGTGATTAGCGTAGAATATTTCTGTACAGAGCAAAACGTTGGCGCTATGGGGAGTTAACATGTTGAAAAATCAGGCAAATGGCGGACTCTGTTGCGCATATGACGTAAAACGTCACCAAGGACATCACTTTCGGTGTAAACACGGTCATTTTCAACATGTAAAATCCCCGTAGTGCTAAAATTTTCCTTTTTACAGAAAAACTTTATGACAATTGCGAATGCGCATACAGATTTCCTGTTACGACTAGGTACAAGTATGTGAATTATATTAACTTTTATTCAGATTTATTTGATCTTCTATGGACAAAAAGCATAACATCACTGTCACAAACAGACTGGCTCTTACAATAGTGGTTCATAATTTTATGTAATACAAGTTTTAATTTTTAAGCACTAGACGGTCGTTTCGGAATATAATTCCTCATCAGTACTTAGTACATCGACCGAAATTGTAAAACCAAATATTTTAAATACTTAAACCTTGTCATTATCATTTTTCCAGTTGAGTATGGATCCACAGACGAAATGAATCTACTTTCTTTTTTCTTTAGTAATTTGTCACAATTCCGATCGCAATTGCTAAAACAAAAACAAGTCAGCAGGCATTAGTGACAGAGCTTGAAGGCTTGGTTTGTATGAATTTTATACAATCTGACATTTCTGACAATATAATCACTATTTTCAAGAATATTACTTCATACATTTATGTTAACGTCCCATGATAGGAGTCTAATGGTAGTTTATAGTCCTGTTGAGAGGTCTCTGAACCCAGATATCGTAAATAAAAATATTCGGAGTAGACATAAATAATTATCGTTATCACAAATAAGACTATATGTAATTTGACTTTACGTTTGATTGTTTTGAATGTGTATATTTATCATGTTTATGAACCACATGTTGCAAAATAAGTTGGGTGGATATATGTACAGTCGAGAATTTTATAATCAGTGGTCCCATTATGAATTATTCTTTCTCTTCTCTTGCCTTGTTTGTTTATCTCCATAATCAACATGTATTTATCAATTTATTTACTTGAGTGTTACCACATACCTGTTTGCAGTAACAAATCAACAACAAACATGCATATCTATGTAAAAATCCAAATCGCAAAAGCAAGGTAAAATGATTGAAAGTTGACATTTTATCCTAATTGATATTTATAAAAAAAACTACCACAAACATACAGTATTATGTTCAAATTGCAATTCCAAAAGCAAAGTAAATACTTTCAAAACTGGAAGATTAAGCTCGACACGTGAACATCCACCTGGGAATTGAGGCAGGATGCTTCGTAAGGGTAAGAACTCCCTGTTTATCTGGATACATACACCACGTGAGAAATAAAAACGATGTAGGAAAGGGGCACGGAACCAAGGGATGTCAACATATCCGGGATAATTTTGGATACAGAAACCGTACTTGTCAACAACATTGGGATGACGGCTATACACATTTAATATTTTTAAGGTCTTTGATAGGCCTGGACTTGTATGTATGTCCTTGGGTCAACAATTTATTTGTAAGCATATTGGTTCATTTTATAAGGTTTACGTAGTGATAACCCTCTTTACCGTACCGTATCAAATGTGAAATAAACACGCGAAGAGAAACAGGTATATGGGACCAAATCGTTTATTTGAAAAAAAATCATTAATTATTCTTAATGTTTATTTCCACTTTCATATTCGACCTTCATAATAATCAGAAAACATTTAATTTAATTTACATTAAAGAAATCAATTATTGATAATTAGTCAAATTTTGCTAAAATATTAATGATTCAATCCACTACGCTTGTGTTATCCATTAACCAATTGAAAGTATGTTTAATATAGAGTACAATAAACCTGAACGATATAATGGCAGGTAGTAATTTGTTATATTTGATAATTAAGATAGCAGAAAATCTAAATCTAAATCAATATAAACTATACAATATACTCCTTATGGCAACTATACAATTATCACTGATATAGATCAACACATTTAATTATTTAGAAATATTAATAGTATTTAAAGAGTAATTGAGTGTATCATTTTGCCTCATGTGAGATAATTTGAAGATAAAAACATATTGTTTATTCACTGTTTGATAAATAATTTGTAAATTTACATATATTGTATATTGGGATCCACTGGTTGTAACAAAAATATGAGGTTAGCAGGTTAGCACCATGCAAACATTGTTCGTGTCATTATTTTACATATTGTACCAGTTTTTATTTTACAGCACTATACGGTCATTTCGGAATACAATTCCTTATCAGTAGTGCTTGGACCAAAATTGTGAAACCAATTTTTTTTCAAGATGTTATAAAGATACCCAAAGGACCAAAAAATATTTTACCAAATGTAGTTACGGAAATACGTTGCATGAGGGAGTATACCTTAGTTTTTTGACGAATATATCTTATAAAACATCTCCATACGGCAGTTTAGTCTTCACATCCGATAGAATATCTACAAAAAAGTTACTTTCTAATGATCTTTTTTCTAATGCCATTTTATCAAGTGACACTCCACTTCTGATGTTGTCTATATATAGGTTTTCTTTCTGTGGTTGTTTTTGTGATCATGTTTTGCTGTTTTTTTTGTCCATGACAAGTAAATGTTATTGTGTTGAATTGTTTAATACAATTTCAAAAGATTCCCTTGTTCCCTGTTAGGTCGGCAATATCTGACAGCGCCTCTATCTCTATCTTCCCTTTAGACATCTCTTCATAATATGTATGCACTGTTACAATCAAATTATCTTATGAGATTTTACTTGTGAGGAGAATTAAACCTTCATGCACCATATAAAGATTCTAATTAAAAATCTGCAAAAATGATTAAATGAAGTTGGGAGGAATGGCGTATTATGGCCAGTTTAGAATATTTTACTCATATCGAAGCTATCGTTGTTGAATAGTGTTGGTTACCAAATAACATGTAGAATATATGGCAAGCGACTAATTTAACAAAGTGGACCGGAATGTTAAAATTATTTTACTAATTTTGAACCTATCGTTCCCGAATAGTGGTGGTTACAAACTATGGCAAGCGACCTTTTTAACCAAGTGGACCCAAACTAATCTTACATGTATAAATTACTGCATCATCAATATTTAGTTATATCCCCCTGCTATTGCAGTAAACTTGTTTGGTACGTAAATCTATCACACCAACTAGTTTGTTGTAAGGAAGTGCATACACGCAGAGTCAATTATTCATTCAATTAATTCAATACATGTTTTTGATCGATGCTTTAAATATACACAGACCTTCAAATGTACAAAAACACAAAAAGGAAAAACGTAAAATTGAATAATGGCTGCTATCATGTTTCAAGATTTTTAATTCTGGATAATCACGTTTCTTTCAATATTGTTAATCAATAAGAAGCAAGGGTTATTTAAATATTTGCCTATATTTTCACATATTATTTATTCATTTTATTTATTCTGTTTGCGTATTGATCGGATCTTTGTTGTCCTTTTGTCTGCTTGCTCTATTGTATTGCTATTTAACGCCTACAATCCTACACTGCAGCTTGAATACAAAATACTAGTCGGATGTTTTCATATTGAAACGTCATGTTTCTTCTTTGGTCATCCTGATAATGTACTCTGTCGATAACAAAAAACAGCTAAAAAAGGCAAAAGAATTTAATAAGTCGATATTATCTCACTTGAAATAATGGTATACTTTTGGAATGTTGCGTTTAAGTATTTTGAACGAAGGTTTGAAAGGGGATTCTGAAAAATGATCGGCCAGAACTGCAGATAAAATGTAAACGAAATAACAGATGACCACCTGCAGTGTGTTGAAGATGTCCATCACCTCTCTTCCTTCGTGTAATCATGAAATCTCCAACTCACCAAAGTCCTTTCAATAACAACCACTACCGCAGTTGGTACAGTGCTTGCTCCGTAAGTGGGAAATTTTAGGTTGATCCCAGGTTGGGTCTGACCCCAGACTTGTTAGCAGGTCGTGACTGTTTTTTCGCCAAAAAAAGGCATTTCAATATGAAAGTCACGGATCTTTCGGATAGAAACGTCTTGTGTCACGGTAGGCGTGGTACGATAACGAACCCTGCTGTATAAGGCCATCACAACACACATGCAAAATTACTGCACCTTCGCCTCTAGCTGGCGACGTCTCGATATACTAGTAAGTTAAAATATTTTTGACTTGGACGTTAAACTCGATTATTCAACTCTTAACTTGTTTTCATAACAAGCCACTAGACAAACCTAGTACTACTAGTAAAAATGCATACGTGTATGGTTATACATTCTTGGAAATGCATTCATATACAGAAAATAGAAGTAATCGTGTTTTACGTCCCGGTCAAGAAATTTTCACGTATATCAAGGTGGTAAGTTCGGGAATGGTGGAGGTTACCAGAATACCTGGAGAAACCACCACTAACTTTCTTTATAAAACTAAGACCTTTTCCGAGTTAGGCAGTCCGATCCACTGACCAGTAAGCCCACAATTTAAAGCACTTGACCACCGATGCCCCATATACAGTACAAAGAAGAAATGGTTAAAACTAGAAGTATTTAACATCTTATTTAAGAAATAATCAACATTTACCCTTGGTATATCGTCGAATAATACACGGGCCGGAGTTCACATGCGGAAGAATATATATCACGAGGTGGCTTTTGATCATTTCAATTATAACATGACTTAGATAAAAAGAATTGAAATAAACATTCGGAAGTACATTATTTTGCTATCGTCCATTCAAACAATTATGCTGTTGAGATTACCTCCATTGAAATAAATAAATTTGTGAATAAAAATTACGTCACAACCATTGTTCGCGTTCCATCGCATGACGTCATATTATAAGCAACGGAGTACGTCATTAAAACGGAACAGCGACGGGTATATCGTTTGTTATACCACAGCTGGCTCTCTCTATGTTCCATAAGGAAAACGCAGGTCATATTAGAAGAATAAATAGAGATTTAAAAGAAATGTGTTACTGAAAACCATTTGCTTGGTAACAGCAAAGCAACATTTCATTGAACTGGCCCAATGCTACATAAACATAAAAATATGAACAAACGAAAATGACAAAATCTCAAAAAAAATGATATCTCGTTTTTTTCTGTAATTTTATCTAACAATATATCTTATTTAACTCCAACTTCAACACATTATACTTAATCTGTCAGTACGTTTGTTTGTTCGAAAGTAGATATTCATGTAGAGATTATAATGTTTACTTAAAAGTGCCAAGTTTAAAGATCAAAGTAAATGTATAATATCATTTTTGTGGTTGAATTGTTTGCAGAAATTATCCACAGTTCAATACATTCCATCTGACAAAAGTGGGGATAAAATGCATACGGATAAATAAAGTAATCTTTTATTCTTATATCAGTCCTTTCTTATCCCCTTTTGGAATAAGTAGCTAATTGTCATGTCAATTTAGAGTTGGGGTTAGGATAACGACGATGTCCAAATGCATATGACAGCATTTTTTAAGTTATGTCTTCTGACGTAAATCTGACGAGCGCACAAATTATATGGTGAAACCTAATAAAATCTTAATGACTACTAACATCATGATAATCCACACTTGCTCATGTACTTCACGACGTAACATGTTTGTGACGTTATCGAGGGAATGCAGTTGTGTTGCTGTTTGGCAGTTTCAGTGGCAGTGTAAATGTATCCCAGTGCATTTATTTACTTTTTATTATTTTGAAATTATCAAAACGATAAATAATGCCTTGTATCATATTAGAAATATAGTTTCGAGGAACACGAATTATAGTTTCACAGCGTAGATAAATATTATTTTACAATGACCCAAATGCTAAATTGCCTTGCCGTCGGGAATTTAAAACAGTGGTCTACTTGGCTTTGGAAATTATTGAAATTGATTCCCCACACATACAATTAATAATGTAAAATAACTAATGGAACTCTATTGTAAAACGTAGGGATTGAATCAGTTTCTTGAAAGAAAAATAAACTATTGTAAAAGTAGACATTCCAGAAAGGTTACGGATATGCTCGGAGCAGAAAACCAGGGAATAAGAACATAATTTTTTGTATTTGATATATACATTCAATATGTCATTACGTCAGAAAAAAAAAATCAACAAAATATCAGTTTCAATTACTTTTACATACAAATCTCGTAAAATAGATCGTACAGATAAAAACTTGTATTATTTACGTCAAACACAGAAGACAGGAATTTGTGTGTATTAATGGCAATTCGTAAAACATGCAATAGAGCAAATTTCAAAAGAGTCAAACACTATGTGCAAAAACACTAAATTTGAATATGATCATTTAAATGTCAATAACGAAAACTACGTAAAGAATGGAAATGTTAATCCTTAATTATGCATAGGAATTTTCATCAGTTTGCATGAGAACTGACCGCCTCCATATAATCACAAACAAATATAACAATCAATCACAATCCTAAAGAACATAAACGCTTTAAAATTAAATTTAACGCTTGAACTTCCGCCAAGGAACTAAGACCGTAAGTTCCGGAAGGATAGGTACCTCCTATTGAACTATATAGCTCCATTGTAGCTACATTCTTCACATGTAAAATAAAGCATAAGAATCGCAAATTATACCGTGCGTACAGCGTCCATCAAGGTTATTTCTCATTGACCAGGATGAATTTAAGATACAATGCTTAATTGCCTTACCATTCGCAAATTTAATTTAGTGGTAATTCTGCCTTGGTAATTATTGACATTGATTTCCCACACATACAATTAAGAATGTAAAATAACCAATAGAATTCTAGTGTAAAACGCAAGGATAGTATCAGTTTATTGCAAGATAAATGCATTATTGTAAAAGTAGACATTCAAGAAAGATTATACATGTGTTTGGCACAGGAAACCAGGAATAAGAAGATATGTTTTTTTTCTTGTTTGACATATCCTTTCAATGCGTCATTACATAGTAAAGAAATCAACACAAATTAATATTTACAATTATTTTTATATACAAATCTCGTAAAGTAGATCTACGGATTAAGACGTATTCTTTACGTCAAAACAGGAGACAAAAGATTGCCTTATTAATGACAAAACTTAACACATGCAATAGAGCAAATGTCACAGAGTCAAAATCTATGAAAATGTGAAAAACACTGATTTGATTAGCTGTTAATTGACATTTACATTTAAATATCAATTACAAAAAAACTTAAAATATGGAATAGAGCAAATGTCACTAAGTTAATCCGTAAAAGAATATGGTAACAATACTAAAGTTAAATTTGATAAGTTGTTTATTGACAATAACAAATATACTACACAAATGATTGAAAATGCAATCCTTATTTATGTATAGGAGTTCTCAATAGTTGGCAAGCAAGCTGGCCGTTTTGATATAATCACAAACAAACATACCAATCCATGTCCAAATTACAATCCTAAAACAAAGTAAAAACAAACATACGAATCCTTGTCCAAATCACAATCCCAAAACAAATTAAAAACAAACATACCAATCTATGTCAAAATTAAAATAAAAAACAAAGTAAAAACAAACATACGAATTCATGTTTGAATCACAATCCAAAAGTAAAGAAAAACTTTGAAAACTGGTAAATTAAGTTTAACACGTGTACTTCAACCAGGGAACCGAAGTCGGATGCTCTGCAAAGATAAGCACCTCCTGTTCAAGTAGATTTACCGCCACATATATGTAAAATTTTTAACTAGGACGGTGTGATTAATATAACTTCTCTAAGTTCGACCCACGTCACCGTTGGACACTTTTAAGAAAATATATGTTTTTATTTGATATGTCCTAATACGTGAGAAAAGAAATCAACAAAAACATCATTTACAATTATTTTAACCTACAAATCTATTAGAATAGATCGCGAAGATTAAAACTTGTATTGTTTACTTTAAGAATGTACCTGTATTAATGATAATACGTAACAACATGCAATAGATCAGGTATCACAGGATAAAACTATAAGAAAATATGTAAATTACAAAAATTGATTTTTATAAGTTGGTAATTGACGTTTAAATGTCAATGTCAATTCCCGAAACTACATAAAACATAAAATGTCGATCCTAAATAGAAGTTTTCACTAATTTACATGAGAAATATAAACAAAGTAAAAACAAACATTTTAATCTATGTCCAAAGCAGAATCCCAAAACAAAGTAAAAACAAGCATACTTATCCATGTCCAAAGCAGAATCCCAAAAACAAAGTAAAAACAAACATACTAATGCATGTCCAAAGCAGAATCCCAAAAAACAAAGTAAAAACAAATATACTAACCCATGTCCAAAGCCGAATCCCAAAACAAAGTAAAAACAAACATACTAATCCATGTCCAAAGCAGAATCTCAAAACAAAGTAAAAACAAACATACTAATCCATGTACAAAGCAGAATTTCAAAACAAAGTAAAAACAAACATACTGATCTATGTCCAAATCATAAACCCAAAACAAAGTAAAAACAAACATACTAATCCATGTCCAAAGCAGAATCCCAAAACAAAGTAAAAACAAACATACCAATCAATGTCCAAATTACAATCCTTAAAGTAAAAGTGTATGAAACAGGCAAATAAAATTAAACACGCGAACTTCCACCAGGGAAGTGAGTCTTAATTTTTGCAATTGTGGTTTGGACATTGATAGCTATGTTTGTTTTTGTTTGTATTACTTATTAAACAAGTAAACCTCCACAAGTAGGGTGCTCCGGAAGGGTTTAACTAGATGCGCCCTCTATAAGTTTTTAAACAACGACAGCGTAAAACACTATTACTCCAATCCACCCCATGCCACCTATGGGTACTTAAAAATAGCCAGATAGGAATCAAAGAATTATTTTGTACAAAGCTTAATAAAAGGTAATCATTCGTTAAACAGTGATTAGCAAATCATTAAATGTTGCAGCAACATTTAATCAAGCTTGAGCAACTTGGTCCAGGTAAACACTTAAAAAAGAATCAAATATTACTAGTATATTAATTTATAGGCCGGATATTACACACACTTGGAACGAGATTTATATTTCTATCACTGATGACTATATTAGTTGGATTTACCATTTATAGAATGATCCTATCTTAAAACTAGATGTTATATTTACACTCGGAACGAAACGGTAAATTTAATTACAGGATAGCGTTTATATTCACCAATACTGATAACAAATAACAGAACACTTCATTACGTCGTGTTGCTTTCAGAGAATGGAGGCTATACAATGCTGTGTACTCTATCATAACGAACGCAATATTATATTACACACAATAGCGTTGCATTATTCGGTTGGACTCGAAACCATACAGTTAATGCCTGTCATGTAGTGAGTCAATACCATAACTGTGTTGGTAATTTAAATTTCAATAAAACTTGCCATAGGATCTGTTCAGTAATTAGAAAAAAGAGTTCATGGATTAATACAATTTCATGTTTTACAGCGAGTGGTTTTACAACTTCCTAACACAGTGAGGATTTCATTCAATACCATGTATTTTGTAATGATTTTTTAGCTATTAACTTAAGCTTATCGACAAATACACATTGTGTTTAGAACGGGTTTGAAGAATGATACGGAATGGAACATAACAGAAATACTTTTCCTAGACGAAAAAGTAAAGGTAAGATATTTCATTTTTTAACAAAATAACTTTTATTTTAATAAAAAGATTTTCAGTTGTGAAATGTTTAGAAAAATAATAAATAGTGAATGGAAAGGTAAAAATGACAGACTAAAGAATGTGAAAATGTTTAAAAATTTAATTATAGAATTTGATGGATAGGTATCGAAATGAAGTTTTACATATTTGAAATATACAAAGTTTTTAGATTAATGACATATAGCTGAATATGACAATTTGTCCTAATTCATCATCTGCCTCATAATTGTCTTGTTGCTCTCCTCTCCTCAATTAACGTTTTACTACATAAAATGCATAAGAACAATTGTTGAACAAACGATTTTAAAAATCTGCCCATCTGATATCACTTGAATATTTCAGTTTTGTAAACTAAAAATTTGGAGAATTACAAGAATTTCCCATATAAAAATTGAAATTGCCATTCTTCTAAGAAAAGATGGTCGGCAATAAACTCAAATTTATAATAAAAACATCATAATATACATAAGATAATATTAATGGATGTTCTGACTTTTCAAAATAACCATAATGTTGAATTTAACTAATGATTTTTACTACGAATCGTTTGAAAATTCGAATACAGGGTATTTCATTAAATAAATATAGTTTGTTTAATCATTCTTTTTAACCGTGTCTCTCCTGTCTCAACCGGCTACAGAGTTAATCCAACATAGGATAGTTTGTACATGGTAACAGTAGAATTATTAATTGCCGGATCGCCGGCCACGTCCACAATGTTCCAACAAAGGCCGGCATGCTTGAATTGCAAACAAAAAGAATGAAAACTTGGTCTGAATTGTGCCATTTAATGACGTCACTGACACTATTACGCCATTAATTGCCGTGACGCTGCTTTGGTACCGTGATGGCGGCCAGTGTCGGGACAAAAAAGGGCATGACCGGCGTCAATTATTTCTACAAATCAGTAAGATGGTTCTGAAAAATATTTGATTTGCAAGAACCACAGCTCAAAATGTAAATCAAAGTCTTAAGCCGGGTGGTCTGGATAATTTAAACTTAAATAACACAGACTTTCTTGGAAAAGCAACAGTTGCTGTCCAAAGTTGAGAGTTTTATATTCAGTGATCGTATCACGTTTTTTCTTTTCTTGTGTTATATGTCCATTTCTTAATTTTTTAATGTTTCAGAATATTAGTATTGGTTTTATTTGCTGTTGTTCAAAGTGCATGTTGTTTAATTACAATTTTCATCTGTTAAATGATAGTAACAAGTAACAACAAATGAGACCCTTGATAAGAAAAGCATCAAACATACGACAAAATAATACCCGATGTAACTTAATAACTATGGGAGAGATTGTTCCCACTACGGGGATCTTGTACAATGAAGCAGGCTGCTTGCAAATAAATTGTTATCCCAGTGATTTTGCATACTTAGGCTTATCAAGGCAAAGTTTTATGGTTGTCATCACAGTATTGTTGATAAAGTTGATGTCTCTGTGTCTAGGATTGCACTGGATATATATTTGACGTCCCATAGTTCCATGTTGCTTTCGCACAATTTTGATTACACACCCACCGCGTGCAGGAGGTGCTTACTCTTCCGGAGCACCAGGCCTCTATACCATGGTGAAAGTTCACCTAAATTGTCAGTTTCAAAATTTTTACTTTGCTGCTAGATTGTGATTCGGACATGGATTAGTATGTTTGTTTTTGATGATTATGAAGGGTCTTAATTACATATTACACCAGTTTTAATTTTACAGCACTAGACGGCCTTTACAGAATACAAAATTCTTCATTGGTAGTGCCTTGTAAAACCAAATTTTTTCCAGATTTGAAAAGATGCACAAAGGATCAAATTTTTTGTTTTAATTAGCTGAATTAGCTTAGGAAATAGTTTGCTTGTGGGAGTATACGATAGTTTTGATTTAAGATTTTTTCTATCAGTAAATTAACCAATGTTTTGAAAACACTCAAATCAATCAATCAATCAATCTATCTATGAAGTGCGTATCGGAGATATTTTAATTGCCAATATAGCAAAATGTGTTTATAATGGAAAAATCTGGAAATCGGCATGCGACTTGACTCATAATCAATAGAAGATAAAGCTATGAGATGTTTAAGGGCATAAGAAGTTGTTTGTCATTTACTGTTTTCTAAAGAAACGAATAAGCATCGAGGATGACATTTAATGGTTAAAATCTGACGAATCCGATCTGGATGATTTTTTGACAGATCAAACGTAAATGATAGAGAAAAGTGTCTGAAAAAAATGAAGCTAGGAAACATGTCCCGTGTAATATCGACCAAAACTTTCATTATCGCCGGTTTGATTGGAGATTTAATCAGTCATGATAACAAAAACACATACAAATCCATGTCCAAATCACATACCAATCCATGTCCAAATCACAATCCCAAAGCAAAGTATAAACATTGAAACTGACAAATTAAATTAAACATATAAACTTCCACCAGGAAAGTAAGACCGGGTCCTCCAGAAGGGTAAACACCCCGTGTTTAACTAGCTACGCCAGCCACGAGTGTAATCAAAATCGAGAATGAAAAGAATATGGAATTATGGAGAGTCGAAATAATTATACCTAGGGTCATTTAGGGTACAGAGGTAACAATAATGTGATGACGGTCATAAAACTACGACGAGTGACTAGATGCTCCCTAGCACTTAACAACCAATTAGATAATATAACGTCAACGTCCTCAGGTATTCAAATTATTCTCCGCAGTATCAAACGAACCAATTTACGTGATTTATACACTATTAACGGCTTTAGGCTTACTAATGTAGTATCAAAAAACTAATCAGACGATATGCAACGTCAACGTCCTCAGGTATGATAATTATTCCCTGACGTATCCAAAAACCAATTAGATGACCTGTAACTGAAAGGGAATGACGCTAGAACAATATGTTTTTATACCTTAACATACACCACAACAAGGGATATAAATAAAATATCGATCAATGCTTGACAAAATCCTTTACAATAAATAATTTGTTTTTAGAAACTAGGTCGCTACAATGAAACATCTATACATCGTCATTGCCTATATAGACTGTCTGTTACAGTCCGTGCTACAGCTATTTACCATTTAGATCTATCATAATGACAAAAACATATATTATGGTGCTATATATAGATCTCATTAATCAATATCTGATGTTTTGATCCTACTATTAATCAAAATTAAAAGACATTCATTACCAAATACAGGTACTTTTTACAAAACCAAAATGACAGAATTGATTCATCGATATTTTGTCAGCTTTATGTACTTGCCAGACTGTTGGTAAAGTAAAGTAAATCTTATTTTGAATTTGAATGTGAATGATGTTGTTTTTAAATGTTAAACAAACAATTGGTAAAATAGTTTGTTTCATCCCTCATCATTTTTACATTAGATGCTTCGGTGGACGAGGTATCTGACACAACGTCTTACGTACCAAAATGCCTCTCTCTGTCTATGTTCTGCTCACTTCTGCAGATCTCAGCGTCAAAAGAAATTTTGTCAGTTTTCTTGTCATAGGAGAGTAAATCCAGGCAATATTATAGCCGTTCGATATAAAATATAAGTGAAAAACTATAGTCTTTGACATAACACAACTCTTTACATCACAAGTATTTAATCGTATCTCCATGACATGAAGGGTAAACAGTTATTTTATGCGTTTCTTAAAATCCGTTTGACATGAAAGACGTAAACAAAGTATTACACATTAAATGAAGCACACTAAAAACGACATATGATGTTGCATTTAAAAGATATAACGTCTCCTTAGAAAAGATTAATCTAGAAGATGATGGTATTTTCTCCAGACAACATTCAGTGCATAAGGTTATGTTTTCTATATTGAAATTCTAAACTTATTCTGTGGATTAGATTTTAGGATGCTGCGATAAATACAAGATATTAATCTCAAATGAAAAGAGCATATAGCCAGAGTGTCTGCAGATGATGATTGCTAATCAAATGTCTTTGTATGTCTTTAGATTTGATATTAGAATCAACATATGTCACACTCATTTTGATAAATAGTGGGGTCTTTTATTATGTGTGACATTATCAGGACATAACCTCAAATAAAAAGGATCACTGACATACCAAACGCAAACATACCAGTTCATATCACAATCAATAAAAGCATATTAAAAAAACTGCAAAACTGAGTTAAAATCATGAACAGCTTCGAGAAGTCAGTACTCCAGAAGAGTAAGCTCCTCATTCTTAGCTAGCTTCACTACCTCTACAATCAAATTTGAGAATTAAAAGAACATAGGACGTCAAATATATCCAGGATAAAATGACAACGTTGTTCCAATACTTCTTCAGCGACATTACAACTATTTTATTAGTAAACTAATTAGTAGTTTATGTAGTTAAATGAGTGGATTAGCAGATAATAATTTCGTGATCGTATATGGTAATCTGCGCTGGTTCATTGTAAGCTAATGGACAAGAACTGCAAATGTCATCATGGTGTCCAATCGTTAACTGACGTTATCGACAAACAAATCAGGAGCTTTTGCACATGACTTCTGGGAATTTATAAGATTGTCTAAGCTAAATAGTTGACAAATAGTAATAAATGACAGTATAAATAACAATTATCCACAATCAAATAAATAGTGTGAAATACATGTCAATACCATATTTGCAACCTACTAACTACCCGGCAACATTCTTTTTTGTTGATAGTTTAAAAGGAATGTTATTACTAACTAAAACCTTAAGAAATTTTACATTTCACATAGCTCTACTTGCTGAATGTCATCAAATAGCTTCATTTAATCATCACAGATGTTCATTGACATCATTTATTAAATATAAACTCACCTACAAGAACTTCCCTAAGTGCAATGCACTCCTGTATTTGTGATCACGGATTGATTGTACTTTCTTATCTATCACAGACACATTACATATACATGTAAAAACAGTAAATGACAGAATAACGTCTAAGAAAAAAAACAAAATCTTCCCAGACAACACTCAGCCTAAAGTCTAATATTATTATTTGATGGAATTGTTTGCTCATTCCGTGATTTTGATTTCTGCATACGTTATTTACTTCTAACACTGATTCACTCAGTCTTTGGTTGTCTGGGATTGATTTCTAATGTTTAATAATTCGAAAGTCTTCTCAAATCTTTGCGTTTGTATACTAAATCCAACACACGTCAAACGTCATATGACATAGAACAAAGATTAAGTAAGCTATGATTGAAAGTTGCCACGGTTAGTTGAGTACAAATGATTACATACAGTATATAAAAGTGACGTAGTTCGAATTATTAACCACTCAAAAACAAACCAAACCAGTCCATGTTATTTACAAACAATGAAGAAAATACATTTTAGATTAAATAATCTTTACAAGAGACATAGAACCGACATCTTGCTTTGTGTTTTTCATTCTTTTGTTTCTTAGTATAAATTGCGAGCAACTAATGAGTGACTACTATGTTTTCCGAAAGATTTCCATAAACTAGTGTGCGAATAACTCCCCTATAAGACGCATGTATAACATTTAAATTAACATAGGTTTAAATGTGTTTATCTGAAACTTGATTCACATCAAAAACTTTATCAAAACATCCACTACATGATTTGTAATAGCCTCACAAATAATACGGACATGTTGCTGGATAAACAATGTTCAATGTATTTTGGCACTTTTTCTAAAAGAAAACTTAAGAAGTCCTTTTTAAATTAACGTACTTTGAAAAGGCTTGTCGTTAAATAGGGAATGATAAGGAACCAAGAAAAAGTATTTTACTCATTCACTTTTTGTCTTTTCACTACATCCCGCTTCTCTAAAATCAAAAGTTTTTAGTTGTTGGGTGATCGTTGTTACTCATGTTAACTCGTACATTATTCCCGTGTCAAGATGTGTAAGGGGTTATCAGTTTTCTAATAGATGCTGACATATCATCAACTTTTAATTCCATCATTTTGAGTTTCAAATATTAAGCTTATTAATATACTTTTTATTTCCTTCATTTATATGGTATCTTTCACGATATTTACATCCAGCTGTAGGTCATATACAGCCTATCATTATACACTTAGGTTTTCTTCATTGGTTTCTATCCTGTCAACAATTATTTATCAGACGGTGTTAAGTAAACATTAAAACTTAATTTTATTTTATTGGTTATAATACTCCTTAAACTACCTCAATGAGAGAAACGTGCAGTCACCTTATACCAAATTGATGACCATATATCTACTTAACATATCAAATCAGAAAGAAGTTTATAAACATATGTTTTATCTATATATTTCTGACAGGTTCTGCTAAGTTTATTTTTCAGAAAAGTTTCTATTATTTTTTACGAATCAACTGCAACTCTAATATGACATGTATAGTCTTGTTGTTTGTTTGTGTTTTGTGTTTTGTCGATACTCGTTATTCGTTTAAGATCTGGATACTAGTAATTTGATTAAGTCGTTCACCCCGAATGTTATGAAAAGGAATCCGCTCCTTTATTGATCAGCGATATTTGTTTTCTTGTCTGGAATCCGATTCATGTCATGGACGTAAATAAAGCATTGCAATAACATAAACTCTATAAACGAAGAATTACAGTGATGTTAAAATACCTCGCTAACCCAGACAACAGCCAGTCTAGAAGATAATGTTATTTATAATAAAATTCTATACTGATTCTTAATATTAAATTTCCGCTTCTTAGGATAATGTATGATATCATTTCCAAGAAATTTTACTTCCAGAGTCAAAGCTTTGTCTGGAGATACTGATTGTATAGATCGATTGTAATATATCATTTCTGATGTTCAGTGAAACAGCTAATACATGTGTATATGTGTGCGCGTACTTAATCAGTCTTATTGTCTAATAACGGAATTATAATTGCCAGAGTGCAAAAAAACATAATACTTCTTGTCTGAGCGTTACTTGTAATTCATCAATTCCTTCATTTTTGAATTAATGAATTATGGAAACGCTTATGGTTAAAAAGACCAACGATTAAAGACTTCGATGGCTGGTTTTTGGACTGCCTATATTCTCCATTATGATCATTACGCTCGAATATCTCAAGAGTTTTTATCAATTTCGGAGTTACCCTAAACTCTATGGACATCTTTGGTTCTACCTTTTCTATTTATCGGTGGCCTTTATCCAAACATTGTTCATTATAGTGCTTCTCTGTAGCATACAACATCTTTCTGCTTTCTAGTGGATCAGAGTTTTCCCATCCGTGTTAATGGAAAGTAACTTTAATTGTTTACAGTGTTTGCTCGACAATGACGTTCCTTTTCGAATCGCTCTTATTGAAAACAAACAAACCGATCAACTGTTGCATTTTAACTGTTTTTATATGATTATCGGAAACTACACCAGAGACGTAAACAAAACATTATGACAAAAACAGCAGAACACTGAACTAAACATATAAATCTTAGACAATGACGATCAGTTTTGAAGATGATGGAGTTATATAGACATTCAGTGAATTAAATTTCCGTCTTTCGCAATATTATTCTTCAAGGTTTTAGTTACAGTATGTGTCGTGGATTGACTAATAATGTCGTTGTGTAAATAGAATGTCTTCATACGCATTTCAAACACCATTTGGTAAATGCCAATCGTAGAAGGCAAGATAAGGGGTATGGGATATATATTTGTTGTTTACGGATAAACTACTTTTTAAAGTGCGTCAAACCTTATTTACTCGCCTATGATGGATGATTTTAGGAAGAAAAGGGAATGTTGCACAAAAAAATTCATGGTTGGATAATAATAATTTTGTAAATACCATCCCAATCAGAATTATACAACGTGGTTTCAAATGTAAGGAGCTTAAAGTTAAAACATTTACTTTCAGATCTGTACATTATGTTGTATGATTTACATCTTGCCCTAACACTTAATTCGCAACTGAAAAAAAATATGTGAAAATGAATAATTATGAAATAATAAACGGTAATTAATTTCTAATTCATGCTTTTCGCGTAGAGGATAATCTATCAGCATTTTCACATTTTAAACAAACGTTGAAATGTTAGTGGTTGAATCGGATAGAAGTCGGAAAACATGTACTTTGTAACATCCCTGGCAACAAAGAAAATGATAACAATCACCTCACCTATCCTCTACGTGCCTGTTGGCATATATGGCCTCAAAACACCTTCTCCATGATGCTCTGTCTTTGGCAGCTGCCCTTGCTGACGTCCAGCTCTTCCATCCAAGCTGTGTTATTTTTTCTCTGTTGTTTATGGTCGACCTATTTTCCTTTCCTTCTGGGTGCCATACAGATTCTGCTGTTTTCTATTCTAAGTACATGACCAATCCATCTCTACTTCCTTAATGTTATTATCTCACTTGCTCTTTCTGATTTTGTAATTCTATCTGGCCACCTAACTCTCAGGAATGTTCTACGACATCTGTTTTAGAATGTATCTATCTTTTTCTTGTCCCTCTCAGAAGTTTTGGATGTCTCTCTTCTATACAAAAGCACTAACATGACCGAGCTGTAAAAAAATGTAATTTTTTATTAGATCCAGAATCTTCTAAGTCTTTAAAATTTTGATGTTGTTTTTCCCAGTCGGTTAAAGATGTCTCCATCAGCTCCTCCTTTAGTTGTTATCGCCCCTCCAAGAATTTAAGGTCTTGTCCATTAATCTTACACTGATTTTTACATCTTTGTTGAGTTTCTCATCACTTTTGTTTTCTTTATGTTTATTTTAAGTCAAAACCAACTTACATTCTCGTGTAGTTCTTGTGTCTTTTGTTAAATGTCCTGACATTTTCATGAAAGTAGAGCAATGCCATCTGCAAAGTCTAGATCTTTAAGTTTTGTGGTAAAATTTCATCTTATTCCTGTTGATTTTCCTTCGGTGGTTCTTTTCATTACAAAGTCTATTACCAATAAGAATAGGAACCCAGACATTGTACATCCCTGATTCGCCTGTTGTAAGTTTCTTAACCATATCTAGGACTGTACATTGGAATGTTTCATAAAGAATGTTGACCATTCTGACTATCTTGTCTGAGATGTCATATACCTTCATGATTGACCAGAAGCGCTCTCTATGGATGAAGTCAAATGCTTTCTCATAATCAGCATAGTTTAAGAACAAGCTGAGTTCCAACCAGTTCATTGTTCTATGATGTTACAAAGTGTAAGTTGCTGTAGATCCCTCTTGACTTAGTTCTCTTTCTACTCCATCTTGAACCCTTTATATCACTATTCTGGAGACGACTTTGTTTCAAACAGATACAAGTGGGATGCTTCTAATTTTTTCACATACTGTTTTATCACCTTTCTTGGGGATCTTAACAATTAGGTCTTTATTCCATAATGTTGGTATTGCTTCTTTTTCAAATAGCTACAAAAAATGTTTTTCGAAGTATCCTGCTGTTGTGTGTGTGTCTGCATTTACTAATTTAGCTGTTATCCCATCAGGTCCTCCTGCTTTCACATTCTTCTTTATGGCCTTGACAATTTCCTCATTTTATATATTTCAAGTATCTACGAGTATCCCATCTATTGTGAACAACAATACAAGCTTATAACAGTAACAGCAAGAGAATGTGATACAAGAAAAGATCAACATATATAAGTACCACTGATTAAAAACTAAGGAGTCAATACCTTGTGATTTGATTGAAGATGTAATAGAGGGATCCCAATCATTGAACTCGTTTTACATCAGGTGGGCCAAACATGTATACATTTAAAAATCAAAAGAAAGCCTCAGAAAAAAAAACATTGACCTTATAAACATGTTATCAATATCAGTTCCTGTTATTTCTATGATGGACTCGTATGGTTTTTCCACGATTCAATTATATTTCAGCGGGAAAAGGGGCAATTTTTGCCACTAGTAGTGACATTTTTACAAGTTTCTTAATTTAAAATTACAAGTTTTGGACTTGTGGTCAACTATATAGTGCCTCTACTTGTCTTATGGATGGTTTTATCGAAGTTGAAAACAAATAAATTTGGATAAATATGGGAACTAATGGTATAGCATTTTCGCTGATCTTTTTCTTTATTTCAAAGAGAAAATATTTTAGCCCACAGAAGTAAAGGGATATAAATTCATTCTTTTTAATATTTTAACATGTGGCAATCAGAACAAAATCATCTTCGTTGAGTTTAAGAGCACCCCTTATTGATGTCTTCCGCCGTTATCAGTCATAGTGGAACGGATGAGGCTACCAGACATTAACAGTTGTAAAAGAGAACTGGTCAATTCACCGAATACAAACAATTCTTACAATAATTCAGTCTTAAAGAATTTGAAATTATTTTTATTCTACATCATAACAAAGCTTCATTCTACTCTGAGTTTCCTGAAGATGATTTATCAATACTTTCTTTGTTGGGGGTGGGGAAACGCTGGTAACGGTTTATGTCTGCAAAAACACGCATTAACTAAAATAAAACGCCAATAATATTATGGTAAAACAAATATATACAAATGATTTCACACTAAAATACAGAAAAATGCCCAAGTTATGAACAAAAACAAAAGTGAGTGCTGTAATTGTTTACTCAATTAATTGATAACGTTTCCATACAATTCCATATGCCTATAGTGAAAACATTAATTTATCCTGTGCGAGTTATCTCTGGGACTGATGTATAATGTTGTTGTATAGATTAAATGTCTTCATAACAAGATCTAAGTTATTAAAATTGCCACACGCCAAACGCCACTTGATAGACAGCCATCGTAATAGACAATAAACGAATAGTTGAAGATTGCCAGTATAGTAACTTACAGTTATATCGTATTCAATTTCTGCTTTACAACACGAAAACCATTTTCAATATGCAAAAATTCCTTTTAACTGTAAAGCTTCTGTCAATTCTAAATCTGCAGAAGCCCTTAAGTTGCTTCCAACCAGTCTAAAGTCCGCAGAAGCCCGTCTTTTAAACCACTATCAATTTTGGAGTCAATTCCTTTCTACCAGCATTATAAAGGAGACACTCGAACAAAACACATTTTGGTTTCGAAGGCGACATAAAACCACAAAGCAACTTAAATGGCAAGACAAAAATCGAAATCTACAAGAACGCTTCCACACAACCACTTTAGATAAATAAAATGTAAATCCAACATTTTTTCAAACTAACAAAAACCAACGCATAACCTTTATCAATTGTTAATATAAATTGTTATTATATGATAGATGTAAGCACAAAATATTATTTAATGACATGTTGGTGTTTTAGTGGGAATTAAGTGATTAATGAAAAAAAGTTTACGATAGATTAAATTTTCTTGGCAACAGTCACCAACAGCGCAACAGAATAATTCCATCTCTGTATGATAATCATGAATAAAGAACTTCTTTATCAGCTCGCTTTTGAAACAATTAATCATATATATTGGATGCAGTTCTTAAGACTAAAATGACAGGCTATAAATTATATACTATCAAATCGCACATAAAAACAGAATTTATTCAATATTTATTTTTCTTTAATCTCGTTGTGTAATAATGATTTTAAGACAGGACACATTTGGTAAGGAATTGCATATTATCTTACTCCAAGCTTTTTCGATAGTCTTTGTGTTGAAATCAAAAATGAGAATTAAATGAGCCGTCATAATTCAATAAAGATTTTTAAGAAAATTGATATACGTGTCATTTTGAAATGAAGTATCGCTATTTAATATCATTTATGATAGATCGACGTCTATTCCATTTTCCTAATGCAATTGAATGTACAATATACAATATAGTCTATGTGTTTTGTGTCTTATTGGTTTATTTCTATATTTAAGTATCATACATAGCCTCAGTGTTCTTTGAAAACACATGATTACATAACCACATAATTTATATTTGATTCTTTTCTTTCTTCTTTCTTTTCTTTTTTGGTGATATTTCATTTTGTTTTAGTTTTTATATATAACAAAAATGTTCATACTTTTTATATATATTTTTTTTTTTGCTTTAATCTTTTTCACGCAAGGTTGATAATACTGCTATCGTAATACTTTTCCATAATGTCTATTACTTCTTTCCTTAGTCTTCTCAATGCAAGTTCGTGCAAAATGCTGCCACTTTTGTATCTATTACAGTTCTTCCGCATGTTTCTCTCGTGGGGTTCTTCTCAAGGTCTTTTTTTTGTTTACTTTAATTTGTAGGCATTCATTTTATGCCAAATCAACTCAACATATTCGTGTCTATCAAATGGTTCCTTATCATGTGTATAATTTTAAATGATAACTTTTACTCGATTGCTTTTAGATCATTTTAAATAGAAATAATACATCTGCTACTGAAAACAAACGTGACCTACGATAATGCACTTTTAAACAATCGACAGTTCCTGCCAACAGCCAATGCAATCAAGAAAACAACAATTTTAACAATCGTACATTATTTAACTTTATTAAAGTATCGTGTGTCTTTGTTATATATTATTCCTCATTTTTCGTGTCCTGTCCTTGACTTTATTGGTTATTGCTAAGTGTACATGTGTTTTAATTGCTTTTATCTATCTAACTAATTTTACATTGAATATAATAAACGCAAAAGGCAAAAATTACCTACTCTTTTTGAAACTCTACGATACGTTGTAAGTATTTTTTTTTACACATAAGGCTCCTTTCAAATAGACTTAACACGGTTCTATATTCTTGGGAGTATATGTATGGTTTGTACCACAACTAAACAAATGAACTCAGTTTACCCATGAACCATTTCTCAAAGCTTTCCACTTCTTTATCTCTATTCTTTTTAAGTATGTTCTCTGTTGAACAATCGACCTTAGGATGAAAAACGTGTTGTTGTTTTTTTTTTTTTTAAACGTACATGTAATTCTAAAGTACATGTATAACAAACTCAAAATATCATTATTGTAAAACAGCATTCTGCATGGCAGTAAATTGCATACAATCTTTGAACTTTATATCTGTCAAATTATCTAAGTAAACTAAGCACCTTGGAGAAAAGTATGGATTTAAAGCATTTATTTAAACGGTTTTTGAAGGGAAAGTACGTTGAATTACGGCAGTGTATGGCTGCAACTTGATATATTTACAAAAAAAGACACTCGAGATGTAACGCGTGCCAAAATAGGTTTAACCAATTAAGCATTGTCTGAATTTGCTACTAGTTAAAATTTAAAAATCCTTAAAAACTAAAGTATTCATCCTCATGAATAGTATTTCCCTAGCTAAATTTGTTAAAATATATTTTCGTCCCTTGGGTTTTTTTCATCTAGAAAAAAAAATCGGCTTCATAATTTTGGTCCAAGCACTACTGATGAGGAATGTATTCCGAAACGGTCGTCTAGTGCTGTAAAATTAAAACTAGTATAATATGCAATTTAAACAAGTGAGCCGTTATCTCTGCTGGTGGCTGTTGCCCCGATGATATCTCAAACTCAGTAGGCAATAACTGTTTATTATTGTCAGAAATTTACTATTTTCTAAATTTCCTGCTAATGAAAATTTGAAATTTCTCAAACACTAATGTATACTCCCTCATACAAAGTATTCCCTTAGCTAAATTTGTTAAAATATATTTTCGTCCTTTGGGGTTTTTTCATCTTGAAAAAAAATCGGCTTCAAAATTTTGGTCCAAGCACTACTGATAAGGAATTGTATTCCAAACAATCGTCTAGTGCTGTAAAGTTATAACTGGTATAATATGTTATATAGATATATCAAATTCTGTTTTTTTTTATTTCTGGCTGAACAAATTTTGAAAATAATTATGTAAATGTTAAACGCTGGAAGCTTGTTACCTTGCTGCTCTGAACGTTACTTATGTCTCTATGGAACTATCTTAATATACGCAAGATGTACCGATCTTGATAAACCAATAAACAACTATTTTAATAAAAGATTACAATTTTAGAATCTACTACAATCTGCTGCCGTATATGTTTGATATAATATCCGTATACGTCTTATACACAACTGTTGTTTTCTGTTCACAATAGTATCCTTCCGTTTCACCCCCGGCTATATGAGACAAAAAAATTGTTCTTAGTTACGAAGACCAAAAATTGATAATAACTACTAAAGAAAGACACTAAGATATACAGGATTAAATCCGCAGGGAAATGGTTTAAATGATTCCGTATCATGTTTTCTGTTGAGCTGATGGTTTTTAGGGATTGATTTAGTAACAGTGTCTGGATTTATAACATCGTAAGTCCATTGATTTCTTTGTTGTTTAGTGAAGTGGTTGTTGACTTGTAATCTTAATGCAGTATTTAAGTGTGAACGAAACAAAAACATTACCGAGAAATAGTTTGCGCTAAAAGATATAATCTTACTGTTCGTTCGTATAACGTTGTTAATCCGATTTCAGAGATTTGCCTCGCAGTTCACTTTAGATCTTTAAAAGAAAAAGCTTTATACTCAAGTGTCAATAAGAAACTGATAATCAAAAAAACGATTCCATTCAGTAACTGAACCATGAATGTATTTTTTTTTTTTTTTTTTTTTTTTTTTTTTTTTTTTGCAGATCGACCTGGGGGTGACTTTATGTTCAATAGTTAACGAGAAAGTGATTTATTGGCATGAAATCTTATAAATAACAACTCGAATCAGTAACTGAAGCTTAATGGATTTTCTTAATTTAAAGAATGAAGATCCTCCTTACGAATGACTTTTTGTTCCGAATAGTTCATAAATAATTGAATCTTTATCAATACTGATTTCATTGAGTTATTGAAAAAAAAAATCAATTTTTGAATATTAAATGCATATTGACTTAAGAATGACTTTATGTTGTAAGCAAATTCTTGTAAGCGTAGCTTCAGTTCAGTTACATTTTACTTTGGGATTGTAATTTGGACTGGTGTGTTTGATTTTGATTTATTTCAAATTCATTTGGTTAAAAGACGAAAAATATAGAATACATACTGGGATGAATTCCAGATTTAAAAATTGCGTGCGTAGTAAAACTCTACTATAATAACTATGTTTAACTAACTTTTCTTTTTCAATATTTTATAGTCATTCGAACATGGATTAGGATTATGTTTTCATAATGTTTCTCTAATACGTATGGAATTAATCAAAAACAAACATACTAATCCATTTCCGAATCACAATCCAGAAGCAAAGTAAAAACTTTGGAACTGACAAGTTAGGTTAGACACGTGAACTTCCACCAGGGAAGTGAGACCGGGTGCTCCGGAAGGGTAAGCACCTCCTGTTTAGAATATTTTAAAAACAACTTTTATTGTTTATTTTCATACAAAACACACTTATGTCATAGCTTTACAGTTTATTTAGATAAACATTTAGTACATCACTATCAAAATGGAGTTTTTTTTTTTTGCTTTGAGCATAGATTTGCGTGTTTGTTTTTGATTCCTTGGTGAAGAGTGTATTGACATTTAACATTATTTTATAATTCATTTAACAGATGGTGATGCCTACTTCAAATATTTTGATATTCTTGATAATTTGAAGATTGTTGTTTTGATTGTGATTAACTAATAGACTAGAATCTTGTGAAGGCGGATTTGTTTAAGTTTTCGGTAATTTTAATCATGAATATTTCATAAAAACAACAATCCATAGATAGATATGCGATAGACCATCTGTTACTGTAACGTTACAGGTAAAGAAGTTTGGATTCGCCATCATGTATTCTCCAAAGTATTGATGATATATTAATCTATACACATGAAGAAAACTTTGCATGAATCAAAAACAAACATACCAATCCATGTCTAAATTCGGGTACTCCGGAAGGGTAGGTAACGCCTGTTTAGCTAGCTACATCCGCCACTTGTGCAATCAAAATTGAGAATGAAAGGTACATAGAACTTTGTAACGTAAAATATATCTATGGTATTTATGAAATTTATTTTTGGTTGTCTATCAAAAACAAAGATAATAATTCATGTCCGAAACACAATCCAGAAGCAAAGTAAAAACTTTGGAACTGACAAGGTTAGACACGTGAACGAACACCAGGGAGGTGAGGCCGGGTGCTCCAGAAGGATAAACACCTCCTGTTTAGCTAGCTACATCAAGGTGAAACTAATATTAAGGAAGTTGTATATTCAGAGCAGTATGATGCATACAGTTTTTATGGTGTATTAAGGATTTACCTGAGGGATTAATAATCATCGCCATATTGGTACGAAATCTGATCAGTACTCATAAATGTCACATCTTGTATCAATCACGAATCGTTAAAATACGATCTACATTAAGATTATACACAATAATTAATGGGAACTGTCACTATATTCAATATGAGAGCGTTAATTGAGAATGAGGCTTCAATAACAAATTTCAAAGTGTGTGGATTTCTCTGATACAATGTTAATTAGATGAACTATAAACGTATATACATATGTTACAATAAAAACTGGAATTCAGTAAAATCCAGGATTTTAATAGTAAAAACAGAATTCTAGTATTTATTGGATTTAATTCAGTAAAAACTAAAATTCCGCTTTTAACTAGTAAAAACTAGCAAGGCAAAGTAAATGTAATTTATCTAGTATGTACCTCCTTGATGAGAGTTCACATGTTTGACCTTATTTGCAAGTTTTCAGTTTTTTACTTTTTTGGTATTATGGTTTAGCATCAACATGTATGAGGTGTTTGACTTCCCAGTGGCATTCATTTGTCATTAATTCTCTGCAGTTTTTATTAGATGACTGAAGCACTAAAATACAAATCACAATAATATCTCACCCAGACGTTTTCAATGAGATCAGTTTATCACACTAAATCAAAAAGTCAGATAGCCAAAGTCATACAAGTGAACATAAATTTCATTAGCACGAGCAATCTATTAATACATGGAAATGCCAGTCACGTATTCACAAATTACATAATACAATCCCATGAGGATACTAAGCAGCACATAGTTACAAAATGAAATCAGTTTAATTCATTTTGGTTAGAATTTCATGACAGTTCCTATTTTCCAGATTTCATTAGGATATTTCCCAATATACCCAATATAACATACCTGATTTGTACCGACTTTTATATTGTGTTAGCATGCAAAGTCACATCTAATGCGGAGTCCGGAGATTGGTTAATTCCGCATTTTTGTCTACGTTTTTACATCAATTCTGTAAAATCACACAATGGGTTTTTGTATCAAGGGGCTCATTCAAAGATAAAATCATATGGAATGGAAAATTGGTATGAAAAAGACTTCGCTTATATGGTTTGAATGTTAATGATTTCCATGGTCATTACTTGGCTTCTAGATATTTGAGACAGTCAATAGCAAAAGGGTGCTTATGGCATAAATAGTGGATTTAATATAAATGAGTGATTACGTAATATTAAATATATTAAGCAATTTAAACAAAATTTAAACAACGGGACTTGCTTAAACATTTGATAAAACAAGTCAAATTTTTAATGTTAAGTGCAGATGATGTGCTTTTTAGTCTCATTTTGGTTAATTTCACATTTTGTATACGAGTATTTCATAAGTCCTGAAAGATTATATAATTATTTATTGTATCAAGAGATTCATTCAAAGATAAAAGCATATGCAATGGAAATTTGGTGTGAAAAAGTCACAGCTGAAACATGGTTTTTGTATGTAGATGATTTTTGATTAATTGGTTTTAGGCCTTTGAGACAGACTACAGCAAATGGTTCTTATGGCAAATTTAATATCGATTTTTGTAAAAATATTTTTTTTAGCTATAATAACTACAATTAGTGTTTGTTCCCTAAGTTGTGACATATTTTAATGTTTAACTGAAAACATGCCATTTTTCAGAATGTTTTCAATGGGATTTCACATACATTTGAAAAATCGTATATTTATGAAAATGTTTAATTGATTTAGTTTTTTCTTTAATTAACCGTAAAAATACGTTAATATTCATCCCCGTTTGATCTATCTTGAACTTTTGAAAGAAGAAAACAGCCAAAACACAACCAGAAACAAAATCAATCTTGACAGTCACATAAATGTCACTTCGGTAGTTTTGTTATAGACTGGGTCAATGAATGCGTTAGGCTGTTGTTTTCAATAACAACTGTACTTTCAAAGCTGAAGCTGTCTGAAACATCAAAGGGGCGTTCTAGTGACGCCATGCGAGAAAAAAAATGTTTTTCAAGTGTGTGACTTTTTAACAGGGTTCTCCTGGTGTCTTTACTCGCACCAAAATTAACCTTTGCCTATAGCTGGCGACGTCTCGATATAAGTGTAATATTCTTGACTGGGACGTTAAACGCCAGTGCTCAATTCAACTCATTTGCTTATAACTTAGTGTATGCAATGTTCAGAAAGGTTTATAGCAGGCTTTTCAGTGAAATATAACGGTTCAAAATGATTTTTTTCTTTTATAACTTTGGTGTTGATTCTTGGCATAACGTGGCTGCAAATAAAATGCTTCACAACGAACCTGAAAACTTTATTTATTTATTTATTTATTTATTTATTTTTGTTGTTACCATTTCAGACAATTCGAATCATACACCCATGACAAATTTAGATCACCAGGGTAATGCAGCAGACGACAGTCATAACCATAGTGACAGTCGTAACCATAGTGACTCTAACAACAAAGAATCTGATGATGAAAACGTGGATACACTACCAGCAAAAGGGAAAATATCACTAGGACGGAGAATTAGCAGCTTTCATGAACGGATTCCAATACGGATACAAAATTTTCTACTAAAATACATCTTATTTGTTTTTAACTTTTTATCATGGGTAAGTATATATACATTTTACCGCTATGCCGTGTGCTACTTCTGAATGCGTTATTTCATAGAAAAAATTCAAAGTAGTACATGGCAGCTATTATTGTGTGTATGATGCTATAATATGAAATGATAACTACCACTTGAAGACGTGGCATAACGTGACTTAGAAAAAATGCTTCACAACAAACCTGAAAACTTCATTTATTTATTTCTAGTTTTACCATTTTAGAGTACGTCCCACCACGTACCCAACTATAATGTTAAATTTGACGTCTGTGCGTAAAATGGCGTTATTCCGTAAAATATATTTTCAATATATATTTTATATATAATGATGGTTCGTGTGCTACTATATTTAAATGTAGAACATGGAATATCAAATCAACATTCTTTATTCCAGAAGTAATAACAGAACAGTTTCTCGATCCCTATGCAAATAAATTATGCGGGAAACACGTAAAATGCATTGACCTTATTTATTTAAGAAAAGCCATTCTATTTGAGTGTATTCATTCGGTATTATAAGTGAGTCAGGAATAGCATATTGGATGAACTGTGAAGCAGCTGTTCATGTTAAATATGCTTTTCCTTATTCCGAGTGAATACACCCAAATAGAATGTTATTTCTTATATTTACAATTATAAAATATATTGTCAGCTTGTCAGAAACGTTAAACTATCGCTATTCAAGTTTCCGACAAACATATGGGATTGATGGAACAGTTTTTTCTAAATAAGGATGGAATACTCATAAATAGTTTTTTTCTTATATTTACAATTATGAAAAATATTGTAAGTATGTGAATAATGTAAAAAATATCGATACAATACTTCATTCAAATAAAGATTTCGGTAAACATGTCGGATTGATAGAACAGCGTTTTTCCAAATAAGGATAGAAACGTCGGGACTAGGCTTGAATACTGATCAATTAAACAGTGCATGACGTAAAAGATTGATTCCTTGATGTCACCAGATAGTTAAACGTTACGTAATCAGAGGTCATGATCCCACACCACACTGTATCCATAAGCAATTGAATGCCAGCAAAAACAAATAGGTTCATCTTAAGGAGATCGTTTCAATATTTTTAGAGATTGTCGTAGAAACACAATATTTTCCTGGACATGAAATAGGATGCTAAAAAACAGTGATATATTTCGGTAAAATTGGCATTGACGTCATCAACATAAAAATGTTATAGATAAATGACATCTGAGTTAACAGCAATTATTAATCGGATATGTATCTAGATAAATTGTTCCTATTATTGTCTATAATGCTTGATTATTGAGTCAGTAAGGATATTTGTGATGTGCTCCAGTATATATTCAATGCTACCTAGATTTATAGTCAGTTCAGTTTAGTCGCCATATCAATGAAGACTCCATTAAGCACTTAGTTTACTTGTTTATAAAGGTCGATATTAATGTCTTTAAAACATACGTTACCAGATCTCAGAAATCGTGGATAATAAAAGCGTAGTAGTTGATAATACCTTAATTGTGTTTTATGACCCAGTCAAGGTTCTTTCACTCGTTCAAGAAGTGTTCGGAGAAAGTTCAGCGATTATCGGTAAACAAGAATCTGTCCGAATAGGATTTTCATAGTCCGACTTATCAGCCCACTAAACCTTCATTTTAATTTTTGATTTTTTTAATTTGTTTGGGGGTTTGTGGTCTGACAGCTTCCATTATTGAATTCTTGAAATCTCTGGCGAAAACGACAGAAACGAAAATATGCGTCGATGACTTTAATTATTTCCTTTCCTCTCTGTTGCTGGCAACATGGAACACTTCCTAAAACATTATTCTACCGATTCATGCTTGACTTTTAAAATCCATCGATATCGGTAGAAATACAAGGTTTTCTGGTGTCTCTCCAGCTTTCTGTCACTTCGCACCGTGAAGACATGTACATTATTAATCTGCATTGATTAATCAGATCGCGTGTTGCATTTGGAGGGTGAAACTCGCAGTTCTATTACATAAACATCACCATGTGCTTTCTAAAGTTTCACCCTAATGCAACGCGCGATCTAATCGGTCAATGCAGATTAGGCTGGACTGATTAGTGGGACTAGATTTTCAAAAAAATAGTGGTACGAATCGCTGTTCTCAGTAAATCGGCGCCTAAGACCACTAGGTCACCGGCAAGGTAAAGTAGTCCTTGATGATTTCATTGGTGTTTTACCTGGAAAATTCCATGAAATGGAAAAATTATATTTCTGTCACTTTTGGAAACAACAATATATTTATTCATATAGAAAAGCAATCTTGACCATTCAAATGTTTCAATATCCCCTGTGTATACGATCGAATCGCATATACTTTCTTTAAGTATGTTCTTCCAAACGTCTTCAATGTATTTCCCTAATGATGTAAATATGTTCCCAGTAGTTTTCAATGTGTTTTTCAAAGGTTTAAAATATACTTTAACATGTTTTCTAAATTCTATCAATATGTTTTTTTTCGATTTGGCTATGGATGTTTTCACAGATGATTTCCAAATGGTTCCAATATCTTTTCCAAAAATTGTCAATTGGTTTTCCAAAAGTTTTCAATAGGTTTACCATGTTTTTCAAAGTATTCCAATATCTTTCAAAGAATTAAATTTCTTCCAAACGGTTTCCACATAAAAGATAAAAGGTGTCATATACCATTTTTTTAATTTAATCATAAAATACATTAAAAAAATGGTATATGACAAATGCACTGTTGGTAGCAGTGGTCGGTCAAACACGGTGATTTAATTGAGTTTCCTATATCCAGTGAAAATTGTCATTCCATACAACGTTTCAGGCTATCCCTGGTACGCTTGCGAAATATCGCGTATTCTAAAAGAAAATCAATTATAGAACTGTCTAGAATCCAAATCCTGAAAGTGTTTTTAATATGGTTCTATGCTTCATGTGGCTACATGGTATTCTGTCAAGATACACCATGCATGTATTCCTTCTTGTTGTGTTGCAAAAAAAATTGAACTGTCTAGAATTACAATCCTTGAGTGTTTTAGAAATATTAACTTTATTTTACAATTGAATCAGGACGAAATACGGTAATAAACATTCATAAGAACATAAAAACAAATCTGGTGGTTTTTACTGTAAATAGTGTCTAAGCTAAGCATCACTTGAACGGTTATAAAAATGGTCTATGTAAATGTAATTTGGCTTAAATTAACACTATAAACTGTTAAGCTACAAACAGATTACATAAAAACAGAATCGATATCAATTTTATCAGTGCTGATGTTTTAAGGCCATAAATATGTTAACGGTTCCTGTTAGGATTTATATATAACACGCTTTATTGGATTATCACCGCTGTTTCTTGTAAGGATTTATATATAACACTCTTTATTGGATTATCACCGCTGTTTCGTGTAAGGATTTATATATAACACGCTCTGTTGGATTATCACCGCTGTTTCTTGTAAGGATTTATATATAACACGCTCTGTTGGATTATCACCGCTGTTTCTTGCAGTTTAATAATCGAATTATGTCATTGGCGTATTGACATTGTAACATGGTGCACATTGGTTAGAGACATGTTGATCAGTGTTACATCAGCATTTAAATCATTTTAGTAATTCGCATTACATAATCATACATTTGTTAAAAGCTCGTTTAAGGATCGCGGACTATTTTAAAATGTAATTGTTCCAATCAATCGTTTTAAACCGTTGTATTTTGGAATTGTGTAGTGAAAAAGTTTATTTATACGGTTTTTGCTTTTTAATACTCTGTGTTTAAGACCAAATGTAATCATATGATTATAATTACCATTACCTTGAAATTAAAGTGACGCCAGTCATTTTTGTTTCCTCGTATGCATGCGCAATGTCGTAAGTGTAACAAAGTTTTTCATTTCTTTCAGGATGAAAAAAAAAACAAAATGAGCTTTCTCAAAAAATGCCAAATGTAAATATGACCATTAAACTGTCAAGAAACTGCGTTTATAATGCTATTCAAACTTCCATACATAGTAAATTAATCATAACATCTGTCTTCATGATGTTTCTTTTCGAACAACGACTGTGCTACAAAACGGAAAATAATCTGTCAAAAGAATAGTACTCTATCTCTTAACTAGAAATGAGGCAACTTTCATATACAGCTTGTTTAGCACGACCGACCGTGTGAATGATGTTTCTATAATGGGTAATATCTTGACTATATACTAAACTTAATCAATTGTGAGCAGATATATCCAGAGAAACCCCACAAGGGATTAATCTGGTTTGTATCCAAGTCTGATTGATTATTTAAAGTACAGGCCTGTAGAAAGTTTAACACTAAGCTAACGAATTAGTGACGAAGCGGCAGCTGTTCTCAGTCTCTAGTTAGCTGTATCTCGCCAGTTGGACAGTACAGACCAGTCCTGTAGAAAGTTTAACACTAAGCTAACGAATTAGTGACGAAGCGGCAGCTGTTCTCAGTCCCTAGTTAGCTGTATCTCGCCAGCTGTACAGTACAGACCAGTCCTGTAGAAAGTTTAACACTAAGCTAACGAATTAGTGACGAAGCGGCAGCTGTTCTCAGTCCCTAGTTAGCTGTATCTCGCCAGCTGTACAGTACAGACCAGTCCTGTAGAAAGTTTAACACTAAGCTAACGAATTAGTGACGAAGTGGCAGCTGTTCTCAGTCTCTAGTTAGCTGTATCTCGCCAGCTGTACAGTACAGACCAGTCCTGTAGAAAGTTTAACACTAAGCTAACGAATTAGTGACGAAGTGGCAGCTGTTCTCAGTCCCTAGTTAGCTGTATCTCGCCAGCTGTTATCTATATACGGAACAGACAAGTCCTGTCGAAAGTTAAACAATAAGCTAACGAATTAGTGATGAAGCGGCAGATCACCTCGGCCCCTACTTAGCCATTTCTCGCCAGCTGTTATCTATATACGGAACAGACAAGTCCTGTCGAAAGTTAATAACTAAGCTAACGAATTAGTGATGAAGCGGCAGATCACCTCGGCCCCTACTTAGCCATTTCTCTCCAGCTGTTATCTATATACGGCACAGACCAGTCCTGTCGAAAGTTGAACACTAAGCTAACGAATTAGTGATGAAGCGGCAGATCACCTAGGCCCCTACTTAGCCATTTCTCGCCAGCTGTTATCTATATACGGAACAGACCAGTCCTGTCGAAAGTTTAACACTAAGCTTACAAAAAGGAGTCGAAGTTCGCTATCAAGTGGTCGAGATGTCGATAGTTAGTGGTAGTAACCTTGCTGAGAGATAGAAAGTGGGTGTCGAGATATATGTAGCTAACGAAGGGTCAGGTAGAGCTGCCGATTACGCTCTAATTCGTTAGCATAGTGTTAAACTTTCGACATGCCTGTACGGTACTATTCAGTGGATTTTCTACCACTAGTTATCCCTATCTCAGCCACTTTGCAGCCGAGCCTCGAATGCTTTCGTAAACACAATGTTAAACTTCCGACAGGTCTGTCCTGTATTGGTCTTAGATATAATCACGAAATGATTCAGTAACCAGTCAATAACATAACATGTACTGACACATACATAGCATGTTAAATGAAGTTGTTTTTCTTGTTAGAATAAAATAATTAACCCAACCCTTTATCAACCTGGTGTGTTAATCAATGTATCGCGAAACAGAAGGTTGTAGTACTGGTGATTTACACCACAAATACCATGACGGTATTTCTTGAATACGAAATAGCTTTTGCAAACACACGAAATACTAACTCAAAATTACTATTGACATCTCATATCATGACATGTCGCGCAAGTTAAGACTCCTCAGAAGTATGCATCTTCAGTGGCGGATTTAGGGGAGGGGTTGCGGGGTTTGCAACCCCCCCCCCCTTTGAAAAATTTGAAGAGAGAGTGAGATATTGACTGATTAAAATTATTTTCTTGGCCCCCATCGGCCCTAGACCCATCGTCTCTGGAAGCTCGCGCCTTCGGCGCTCGCATCTAGCAATGATATAATTCTCATCCCCTTTAAAAAAATCCTGTATAGTTCTCAACCCCTCCTTTCAAAAAATCCTGGATAGTTCTCAACCCCCCCTTTCAAAAAATCCTGGATCCGCCCCTGATCTTTAAGTGGCCGTCATCACAGTATTGTTAATAAGTATAATGTCTCTGTGTCCAGGATTGACCTGAATATATTTTATTTCCATAGTTACATGTTCCTTTCACTCAATTTTGATTATACACATGGCGGGTGTAGGGAGCTAAACAGTAGGTGCGTGCTTACCTTTCTGAAGCACCCGACCTCACTTCCTTGGTGGAAGTTCACGTGTTTAACCTAACTTGTCAGTTATAAAGTTTTTACTTTGCTTATGGGTTGTGATTCGGGCATGGATTAGTACATGCATGTTTGTTTTTATGCTAACATGGATTTGAATTTGTTCATTAAACGTTAAACGTATTTTTGTAATGTTTTATATCATTCAACGAGATGCAAAATGGCATCATTTATTAGGATTTCGTTACAAAAGTACTGTTTAAACATAATTTCATTTCCATTTAATTAACTAGAAAATGCAAACTCAATAAAACACGAATAAAAATAAATATAAATAGCATTGACATATAGTAACTGATAGTGAACTTGTGTCTGTTAGGTTTCAAATACAATTTTGTAACAACTAGCTTTGTAATTCAACTTCGTCAATAACTCGTTAAATTAAACAAAAAGCTAAAATGGATTTTGTAGCAATTTGAAACTTTAATTCTGGTTTTTAATTAAACATTGGTAACCAGAAATGATATAATACAATGAATACAGTGAGAACAAATTGCTTACTTTGAAACGTCGATAAATATTATAACTCGAGCAGTTTAAATTTTCTCTGTCCATCGATACCGCTTTTAAATGCAAGTAATTCTCTCTCTCTCTCTCTCTCTCTCTCTCTCTCTCTCTCTCTCTCTCTCGTAGCGTAGCGCAAAACACAACAGTTAACAGTTGCCTCTGCAATCTTTTTTTTTTTTTTTTTTTCATTTTTTAACACATATTACAAAAAATTTTAAGTACATCATTCACACACTCATACATACACAGGTACATGTATAAACTTTTAAACTTAACATGTCCGAAAAGAGCCCAAAAAAAACTTTAATGCTTAGGAAAATAATTTACTCATTAAACATGTTTTTATAATCTCCCCATATTTTTTCAAAAATCTTTAAATTATCTGAAAGTTGATATTGTTTCTTTTCTGTTATATATAAATAAAAAAAGTGGTGTTTGAGTTCATTAAAATTCAAACATTGTTCATTGTATCTTTTAACTGTAATATAATGTTTTGTGGTGTTTACTATTTTATTTATAATTTGTTTTTTTTCCCATATTTACCTAGAATAGCATCTCTTACTGTTACATTATGTGTAGTTTTCACTTTATTGCTTATCCACTCTTCTATATTAGACCAAATAGTTCGTACATATGGACAGTCAAAGAATAAATGACATAAGTCTTCTTCGTAAGTTTTACAAAAGGTACAAAGCGATGAACTTTTTAATTTTATCTTTTGAAGAAAAACATTCGTACCATATATTCTATGTATTATCCTAAAGTTTAACCATTTTAATTTAGGGTCTTTTACATTTTTATACAAATTTGTGTACACGTTACTCCAGTTAAATGATTCTGGTAAATTGAGTTCTTGTGTCCATTTTGATTCAATTTTTGGTTTAATATACATTTCTTTATAAATACATCATATATGTGTTGTGTTCCTTTCGAATACTTACTAATAAATTTTAAATCGGATATATATGAGTTATCAATATTTTGATCATTCTCTTTGATATTAAGATTCGATATTATGCTTCTTTTTATCCCTTCATAATTAGTAAAATGTATTTTAATGTCATATTTATTTTCAATTTCTTTTAATTCCATAATTTTTCTATTTCCATTCAATAAATCTCTAATTTTTACAATTCCTTTTTCATACCATTTTTTCCAAAAAATAGTGGATTTATCAATTTTTATCTTTGAATTATACCATAAACTATGATCAAGTACAGAAAATCGCTTATTTGACTTTGGTGTTATTCTTTTGAATTCAGCGAAATATGTTAAGACTTCTTTCCAAAATACATTTTTAGCAGAGTTCGCTTTTAATTGACAGAAATCGTCTCCGAAGTCATCAACATGTATTAGTTTAACATTTACTATTGTCGAAAACAATCTTAAAATATTATCATTCCTAAGCTGTAGTCGGCGAAGCCAACTTAACGTAAGTGCTTTGATAAAACTTTTTATATCAACCATTCTGCACCCCCTCGTTCATAATCCTGTAAATAAGCTTTCTGTTTACTTTATCTATTTTACCCTCCCATAAATAGTTATAAAATGCTTTTTCTAATTTTTGGATAATATTATTTTCTGGTTTTGGGAGACTAGTGAAAAGATGTGTTAGTTTAGGAAGGAGTAGGCTTTTTATTACAGTAATTTTACCAAACAGGGTGAGGTTTCTTTTTGACCAGGATTTTAAATCACGCTGAATTTCAGATAACTTGTTACTATAATTACTGATTGATATATGTTCCAAATCTGGTGTGTACTTAATACCAAGAACTGTAAATGCTTCTGATGTCCATTCTAAACCGGTATCTTTACACAACATATCTTTACTATTTATTTTTGACCCTATCCATATAGCTTTAGTTTTTTCAATATTTGGCTTTAAACCTGAATATTTTGAAAATTGAAATAAAAGGTCTAGCGAACTCTTAAGACTTTTTTCACTTCCAAGAAAAATACAAGTGTCATCAGCATATTGTAATAAGCAAATTTCAGTATTGTCAATGTTTATACCCTTTATATTCTTGTTATGTCTGAACATGTTTGCCATTATCTCTGCACAAAGAATAAATAGATATGGTGAGATGGGATCCCCTTGGCGACAACCTCTAGATATTTTAAAGAATTGAGAGAAAATTCCATTCTGTATAACACACAATTCAGCATTATTGTAAAGAGTTTTAACATATTTTATAAATTCATGTCCAAAATTAAAAAATTGTAATGTTTTAAATATAAATTTCCACGATACTGAGTCGAACGCTTTTTCAAAATCGATCAGAAGTAAAGCACCTGGGATATTTTTTTCTTTTGTAATTTGCAGAACATCATAAATTATTCTAGTATTTTCGCCAATAAAGCGACCAGCTATAAAACCTCTTTGATTTTCGTGAATTAAATAATCTAACGTAGACTTCAATCTATTAGCAATGCAGCTTGAAATTAGTTTATAAGTTACATTTAATAATGAGATTGGTCTCCAGTTTTTTATGAGATTTCTACTTTTATCACCTTTTGGTAGTATGGAAATTATACCTTGTTTTTGAGTTAAAGACAATTCGCCTTTCTGAAGGCTGCAATTATAGGATTTTATTAAAAAATCATTAATATCTATCCAGAAAAACTTAAAGAATTCTGTAGTAAAACCATCGGGTCCAGGAGATTTGTCATTTTTCATGTTTTTGAGAGCTTTTAGTAGTTCATCTGTTGTAATTGCTGCCTCCAGAGAATTCGCTTGGGTTTTATTTAACTTTTTTATATCATCATAGTTAAGACATTCATTGAGATTTACTTCTTCAAGTGAGTCGTCTCTACTTAAATATAGATTTTTATAAAATGTTTCTATTTCATCGAGAATTTCTTTTTGCCCTTGGATTAAGGATCCATTATCATTTTTTAAGCAAGTTATTGTTTTATTTAAGTAGTTTCGTTTTTCTAAGCCACAGAAATATTTAGTCGGTTTTTCCCCTTCTTCCACCCATTTCGCCTTAGTTCGAATTAATAACCCTTTGATATAAACTTGTCTTAATTTTTCTAATTCTTCATTAAGTTTTTTTCATTTCTTCTGTATATTCTAGTTTATTTGGTTCTTGTGATATTAGTTCATTAAGTTTAATTATTCTCAATTCAAGATTTATTCTGGATTTATCCCTTTCTCTTTTTTTCTTGCGCTATATTGAATTGAAGCCCCCCTTATTTTAAGCAAAAGCATATCAAGAAGCAGGTCATCTTTAATCTTCAGAGCAGAATCATTATTATTAATATCTAAATCTAAATATTCATGTTTTAAATCTACAATCAAGTTCTTAATCATAGTAACATAATCGGTATCTCGTAGTAAATTATTATTAAATTTCCAAAAACCTTTTCCCCTTTTAAAATCTGACAAACGTAAATTTAATTCAACAATTGAGTGATCTGTTCGATAACCGGGTTTAATACCAGTGTCACTAACTAGTGTCATTATTTCTTCGGAAATGAGAAAAAAATCTAGTCGCGCTTTTTTCGCTGAGGATTGTGAAAACCAAGTGTAATGTTTCTTATCTTCATTATTTACTCTCCATGGATCTATTAATCTAAACTGTTCTTTGATTTTTAAAACTTCTTGTCTGGCTTTTGGATTATTTACATTTTTATATTGAAAGTAATCTAAATTTGGATCTTGTACCATGTTAAAATCGCCTGTTAAAATAACGAAATCGTTTTGTAATTCTTCAATAATGCCTTTCAGACTGTTAAAGAAACTTGGTTCATCTTTATTTGGTGCATAAATATTAATAAGCGTGAAAGTATATTTGTTTTCTATTAAAATTTCTAATACAATATAATTCCCCGTTTCGTCTGACTTTTCACTTAAAATTTTAAATTCAAAGTTATTATTTAAAAGAATAGCTACGCCCCTCGCATTGCTTTTCCCATAACTCATGTGTACCTTATATCCCCAAAGTGTTTTTATTTGGTTTTCGTCTGATTTTATAAAATGCGTATCTTGTAAATAATATATACTAAATTTCTTATTTTTTAGATAATTTATAACATCACGTCTTTTTTGCTTATCCCTCAGTCCTTGACAATTTAAAGATAATATTTTAATTTCCCCCATTATCCCTTAGATGAAAATATAAACCATTGTATAAATGAAAATGGTTATACATGTACCAAACACACCCACACCCCATATATACAGAACATACAAGACATACATATAACATAAGTAAATGATCACGTAATTATATACTGACTAATCAAATCTGTAATATCAAAATTGCCTCTGCAATCTTAAGCACCGGATCAATGTGTCTGTAACCGCTTAGATCACAGTCAAACACAGGTTTTAATGCGATACGAGTAAATCTTTCGAGTTCGCTTGCGAAAGGTAAATAATGAAACAAGTTGTCTACCAGAACCGATCATTCATTATTGCTGTTGTGTTCAAATAGTGTTTAAAATTGTTTTCGAAAAGTAAATTTGTTGTACGAGTCATGTGCTCTATAGTGCTTTTACAGGGCCGTAACTACTACAGAGGCAGACGAGGCAGTTAGGATTTTTCCAAATTCTGGGTAATTAAATCCAAAATATCCAAATAAATTACTGATAAAAACCTATGAGTTTGTTAATTTGTAAATCAATCCTAGTTACGGCCGTGGTGGATTTACCAACGTTGGTCGTTTGTGGAAAAAATTATGACGAACAATTTGTCATTTTTTACTGTACAAAAATACTTAAACAATAATTGTAAGTAAATATTTAAACAAACAAACGTACGTATGTTGAACATACTCATATACACGACTCTTGCAGTTTTACAATATTTATTTCTTGTTATTTTATGGTGTTTTTTTTTTAATTTTGACAATGTCCTGATTTCATTTGAAGACTATGTGTTTGTGTTGTACCATGGTTATGTATCAGCTTATGTTCTTATACATGTACATGCATAAAGAACAGGTTATATAGTTGTTACTGCATCCGACTGTCTGTCTGTCTGTCTGTCTTTCTGCTTTACAGAACTATTCAATATGAACCATAATAATTTCTGAAAGATTACCATTTCCGGTTTCCTTGGGGATTGTAATCCAGTGAGTCACTAAATATATAAGGGCCAACGACGTAATCAAAATGTTGTACATTTTTCGAAGCAAATTTTGCATTTAAATTGAAGGAAATGGCAGGATTTTGTGTCAAAAATATCATAATTTTCCGCCGAACCCCCCCCCCCCCCCCAGCTCGACGCGCCTTTGGTGCATCTGGCTTGCCTCGCCTACAAATCAATCCTAGTTACGGCCCTGTTTTATAGTGCTTTTGAATGCGTTATTTTATAAAAATTCAAAAAGTAGCACATGGAAAAGTAGGTTTTCGTAAATGTTTTTGGATAACATTTGAATATTTGAATTGCGTGTGCATGGATCACTAGTTGTAAAGTAAGTGTTATATTTAGGGACCCCACACTAATAGGCATTTACGTTTGTTCCCGCGAAAAGTCTCAGTGGTGCCAATATGTGTTTGTCATGTTTTTGTATGGTTCTTTCTATTTGCATTGTTTTGTATTAATGTAACATTGGCTGTTGTCACTGATGTTTTTGGCGTTAAAATGGTGTTTCTCCGACTTTTATGCGAGCTACACCGTTCTAAGCATCGTTGTCCCATTCAGTAAATCTTAATCAAATATCGCTGAAGGATTCTTTGAATGAAGTTCTATTTTTGTACCGACTGATATAAATCAACCAGAATAATGTAACATAATTGTCAGTGTATTTATCTTCGTTGACAGGTGTTTGAATCATGTTCCATCTTAGGTCTTGCCATAGTAGTGATTTATATATATCAACCAAGTACAGCATGGAACATTGTTGTCAGTCAGTAAATCATCGTGAAGGAACATATATATTTCTCAGCCGGCAGGGTTTAAATGAAGTTTTTTGGGGTTTTATTTTTTTTATTTTTTTTTTTTGGGGGGGGGCGATCAATTTAATTTTAAATCAAATACAAACATACCGGTCATTGTTCAAACCACAATGCCAAAAAGAAAGCACAAAATGCTCCGGGAGGGTTAGCACTTCCTGTTTAGCTAGCTACACCTGTGACGCGTGCAATAAAAATGACAATGAAATGAACATGGAATTATGGGACGTCAAATATATCCAAGATAATATTTTGGACACAGAAGCATCTAACTTCTCAACAATATATAATATTAATATTGACAGTCATAAAACTTTTTGAGGGTATTATCTAAGTAGAGAATAAAACATCATCGTGTATCGATACTGGATAGGTGTATATTGGTGAATAGCTCTGATATAGTAAAAGCTATAGTTTATCTTAATTAATTACTATAAAGGCTTGAACTGAGTACTGTCACTCATATGCGCTCTTCAGTTTTATCAAAGTTGGAACACAGTCAAACCTGTCTATAAAGGCCATACAAAGGAACCCGTTCTGATATAGTAAAAGTTTTTTATCTTAATTAATTACGATAAAAGCTGGAACTGAGTACTGTCACTCATATGCGCTCTTCAGTTTTATCAAAGTTGGAATACAGTCAAACCTGTCTATAAAGGCCATACAAAAGAACCCGTTAAAAAGGACTTTATGGGCAGGTGACCTTTATATACAGGTTCAAGTAATAGGGATAGAGAATAAGTGGGATATAATTCTACTGACCTTTATAAGCAGGTGGCCCTTACATAGAGGTGGCCTTTGGTCCTTATATAGAGGTGGCCTTTGGTCCTTATATAGAGGTGGCCTTTGGTCCTTATATAGAGGTGGCCTTTGGTCCTTATATAGAGGTGGCCTTTGGTCCTTATATAGAGGTGGCCTTTGGTCCTTATATAGAGGTGGCCTTTAAGGCAGTTTTGACTGTATATATTAAACGCGAATCTCAAGTTTTCAATTAAAACGAAACACTGGTATGAAGCATTTAAATCAATCGTGTAAACATGCCTTTTACATTGAATAAACAAATTATGTCTGGATCTATGTCGACATTAATAGACGTTACAAGAGAAATCGCTTCTAGATCAATACATGCACGAACTCCGACAAAAACAAAACCAGTATCTTGAATAACTTTATAGCGATTGTAAATCAATGGCTTTGTTTTCTAAGAAAACATAAGAAGGCTGCAGAAATAAACTTTTAATTAATTAAAATGCATTAATGCCAAATGAAGTACAGTCCAACCTGCCTTAAATTCCACCTCCAAATAAGGGCTACCTGCTTATAAAGGCGAGTATAATTGTATCTCAATTGTTTTTTATTCATATTATTTGAACCTGTACCTTGTCAAAAATGTCATTTATAATGGCTCCCTTGGTTGGCCTTTATAGACAGGTTTGACTGTAATAAGTATCTTGGTTGTATACCACTAGCATGTTTGTTCAAAATAGCAGAACAGGTGCTTGTCAAAACAATGAAGACCCTTACATAAAACAAGCAAGAGCAAAACATATTGGGACTACTGTTTATAAAACCAATGACTTAAAATCCAGGGGTGTTATTACAGTACTGGCATGTGCTACTTTTGAATTTTTATGAAATAATACATTCAAAAGTAGCTTTGAATAGCACATGACAGTACTATTAAAGGACGCCCTACCACCTAGATGAATAACCGCTGCAAAAATAAATACCTTTAAAAAAAACTATTTAAAAATTACTAATTACATATGAATAACGATGTAAAAATAATATAATTATATTCAAAATATTTTATTATTTTTTGCTAGTGTGCAGGAATGGTTGCTATAGGCGTGGGATCGTGGCAGCTAACTGACAGAGACAACATATCACAGACGCCATGGACTTCATCCTAGATCCCCCATCATTATTTGTATCATTGGTGCAATTACTTTTCTAGTGGCCTTTCCGGGTTTCTTTGGTGCCTTAAGAGAAAACCTTATGTTACTTAAATTGGTATGTATATGCATTTTAAGATTAAGACCATGCTTAAACTTCATCAATGTCAAAGGTGAATCAAATATGAATTAAACCATCCATCCATTTATCCACCATTCCCTCCACAGATCAATTCATCTACACATAAATTTTTGACTGACAGTTTTTACAGTTTTATTTGTAAATACGCTGCAGTACCCCTGCTGCTTTTAACCTGAGGTGGCAAAAGCTCAGTGTGGCCACTTAATGATACCACCATTGGACGTGATGCCGTATGTAGGCACTGTCTAGTATAGAAGTAGAAGTACATTAATGAGCGACCATGTCAGGAACATTCAACTTATAACAAGATGCTATATGTGAAGATACAATTTCAAGACTTCGAACTTATGCATTGAGTTAATGACAATGGACAGCGAAAACGACAAAGGTCAACGGGTTTAAGGTCACCATGACTAATATTTTAATATCCAAGTGCTCGACAAATATACCTGTCAGACAGACCTTGGAATCGAAGTCACGATAGTTTTAAATAAACTAAAGTGATCAACAGAATCAGTAAACCCGTTATTAGCTTTTGGCCAGAGAGCAAGCAGACGATCCATAATTCCTGCAAATGACAGCTGATATAGTATGTGTCACGTGATCGATAAGCCAGTGTTTATTTATTGCGTTATATGACCAATGCTAATCATATTTCTTGTACAAATTGGACAGACTTATGACGTATGAAGACAAATCTAGATTAGTTTAGTACTGACTGTCCACATATACTGTTGATCAATTTGATGATAACATGTGTACTTTTAACTAACTTTTTGTCCAAAATATTGATCACAATGACCGTAACGAGTTTGTTTTGTTAGCAGACACTATTTTGATTACAAACCGTCAGTATAACATTTTATAAGTGCACTTACCAACTGGAGATGGATAGGGTTGTTTGAAATCTTTGATTTTGATACATCCACTTCAAATGGTGCCAAGGACGTCACAAGATAATAAATATTTTGTGGGACATCTTTTGACACAATTTGTAATCACCCAAATTGATCTGCGACTTCTTGGTGTTCGAATATTAATGCTTAAGATAAAATCACTAATATATTATACAGTATTAAAGCTTTACAGAAACTACTAGGGCACCGTATTTACTAACATGTTTATCTGCTAAGCTGCAACTGTAGGCAGGAGCTGAACAATGTGGTTTGCCGCCTGACAAACTACCCCTTAACTTTTGTGTATATATTAATACTGTGTTTTAATATATTAAAACAAAGACACAATTCACTCACTCATACATTCATCATTCATACTTGGTGTTTCATTATACACAAGTTCTATATATGTACAAAATATACTTGTGTGTAGTTCTTATTCAAATAAACATTTATCAAGGCCCTCAAAAAGTTATATGGCCGCCATCACAGTATTGTTGATAAGTTTGATGTTTCTGTGTCCAGGATTGCCCTGGATATATTTGACGTCTCATAGTTCCATGTTCCTTTCACACAATTTTGATTACACATGTGGCGGATGTAGCTAGCTAAACAGGAAGTGCTTACCCTTCTGGAGCACTCGGCCTCACTTCCCTGGTGGAAGTTCACGTGTCTAACCTAACTTGTCAGTTCCAAAGTTTTTACTTTGTTTCTGGATTGTGATTCGGACATGAATTAGTATGTTTGTTTTTGATTATAGACATCCCATTTTTGCAAAAATATTAGATTTTCCTGAAGCGTTGTATCAATGTTTTTCTGTGCGATAGTATTTTGTAATGTGATTTTGTAGTTCTTTTAGATTAACGTTTTATAACGATTTGGTTGTATATTGTATTTTATCTTTATCAGTTTTCATTGCTGCTGTCACTGGTATTAGCTGTAGAAGTAGTAACCGGTATATTGGTCGTTGTATTTTGTATTTTATCTTTATTTAGTTTTCATTGCTGCTGTCACTGGTGTTAGCTGTAGAAGTAGTAGCCGGTATATTGGTCGTTGTATTTTGTATTTTATCTTTATTTAGTTTTCATTGCTGCTGTCACTGGTGTTAGCTGTAGAAGTAGTAGCCGGTATATTGGTCGTTGTATTTTGTATTTTATCTTTATTTAGTTTTCATTGCTGCTGTCACTGGTGTTAGCTGTAGAAGTAGTAGCAGGTATATTGGTCGTTGTATTTTACTCATTACCAGAAGCTAGAGAAAAACTTCGCTTTACTCCAGAAACAATCCTCAGAAGAGCAGTGATGAAATATTATGATGATGATTTTCTAAAAAGATGGATGGACAATGTCCAAAAACAGGTAATAACCTTAGAATAGTACCATGTGTGATGTGTGACTTCATGAGCGTTAAGATTCGCTAAATGATATACAGATGATTACAGATTGTGATATTGGCGTGATCTTCAAGCTGTGCTTTGTTCATTGTTAAAATTTTGGTTAATATTGTATGAGTTAGATGTGCAGCGAGTTTTTGACAATTCTCGTTATATAATGAATTTCATAAAAGCAGTCTTTTTATTTCATTTAAGTCCTACAAAGAATTATAAAGATTATATTATAATATTGTATCTATATACTTTGCACTTGAAATGGGGAGACCTACTTATGAGAAAACATATAAAGACTTAGACTTGCACTAGACATAATGAAAATGATAAAGCCCACAAACTATATTGGAAATTGGTATGATATACCATATCAAGATTCCCACACTTATTTGCAGAATAACAAATTGGGTATATAATGTTAATTCCAGTTTTAGTAATGTGAATAACCAAAAGATTAATTGAAGCCTTCAAAATCAATTTTGCCAAAGCGTTCAACGCGGTAATCTGCCACACATACTCGTATATTGCTCGTTAAATACCGTGTTATGTGCCACATAAAGTAACAGATGAGTGGTAGATATTAACAGAAGTGAATAGTTTGTGTGTAATTTCCAAATATTTTTATCTGTTTCAGTTTAAATGTTGTGGAGTCAGCCACACAGATGAGGGGTATAAAGACTGGCAATTAAATATATATTTTAACTGCACTCCGACAAACCCGAGTTCAGAAAGATGTGCAGTGCCTTTTTCTTGTTGTATATTTTATCCGGTAGGTATATTAGGAATAGTTACATATAGAAGTATATAGAAATATGCCATTAAATAAACATTAGGATAGTTACAGAAATATGTCATTAAAAATAACATTAGGAATAGTTACACATACAAGTATATAGAAAGATGTCATTTAAAAATAACATTTGGAATAGTTACACATCATCTGTTGCTACAAATGTGTCTGATTTCAGTATCGAAATTGCTAGTACGTTTAGTAAATAGTATTAATTTATTATGTGCGTCGAATACAAGCTCTACAGACTTATGTTCTAAACTGTTTATAATCGATATAAAAGAAACAAAGTATTGTCATGTATTTGTTTCACAATTGATACGGGGACTTTATACAACAAAGCAAGCTGCTTACAAATAAATCTTTGACTCAGGCCTCAAAGACTTGGCTTATCAAAGTCCTCAAAACGTTTTATGGTCGTCATCATACTATTGTTGATAGGTATGGTATTTCTGCATCCAAAAATATCCTTGATATATTTGAAGCCCCATAGTTCCAGGCTCATTTTATTCTATATTTTGATTACATACGTGGCAGGTTTAGCGAGCTGAACAGGGTTTGCGTACCCTTCCTGAGCAACCGACTTTAGTTCTCTGACGTAAGTTCACGTGTATAACTCTATTTGCCAGTTTCCAAAGTTGTTTAATTTTTTTTTATTGGGGAAGGGATTTGAACATGGGATGGTATGCTGTTTTTGTGTTTATACATTTCCATATATTAAGTGCAACTTCAATAACACCCAATTTGAATCTTTTCATATGAAAACGACGTCAAATAATGATTCGGAAGGTTGAACGTTTGAATTAACGTTTGTGTGATTTCCTTTTGTTTCAGGGAGAAAGAATGAATGGAATGTGTGGATATGATAAAACTAATAAAAAGGTAATAAATGAATACGTATCTTTATTATAGTTAGTCTTAGGGCTAAGGATTGAAACACGTTTTGTTGACCCTTAGCACTAAGAATTGAAACGTGTTTTATGATTGTGAGGTAGATGAAAGTCTGGTCTAGGTAACTGTATTGCCAGTACTTATCGGCAGATGTTTACCCGAGGATATCACAAACTAAGTAGGCAATAATTGTGTATTATTGTCATATATAACTAAAAACTAAGGTATACTCCCTCATGCAAAGTATTCCCTTAGCTAAATTGTTCTTTGGGTATCTATTCAACATCTTGAAAAAAGTTGGTTTCACAATTTTGGTCCAAGCACCACTTGATGAGGAATTGTATTCCGAAACGGTCGCCTAGTGCTGTAAAATTAAATCTGGTATAATATGTATTTACCAATAAGGATAATGATATACCATACGCAATAATCATAAAGCTACCTATACATTTATACTCTAGTACTGTACCCAATGGTGGTGTACGGCAAGTGTTGTGGAGGAATGCATAAAAAATGTTGTAATTTTTTTAATAAAGCAACTTGGGATTGCAGTAAAATTGAATGACGTTAATGTGAACCATGATGTTTAGATATTGAAAGGAAATACAGAAAGTGTAGTAAGAAGTTCATAGCTAAAAACAAGAACTTTGATATGGCTTTGTTAAATGGTTTGTAGATAAATGGAAGGCAAAGGTCGGTGTAGAAATAAGGTCATAGCTAAATTCAAGAACTTGGTAATAGCTGCATTTATGTAAAATAGTTTGCAAATAAATAGAAGGCTAAGGTCGGTATAGAAAGTTAATTGATGACAATATAACATGTAGAAATTGAATGGTGACCAAGAACAAGACCCAACACAACTAATGCTTCGGCGTTTTCTTTTTTTTTTTTTTTTTTTTTTTTTTTGTCCAGAAATCAGAAGTAGAAGGATGGATCTATACAAGAGATGTGTTAAAGGTTTTGGTGCCTGGTTAGCTGAACATGAACTTTATATACTTATATCTGCCATTACTGTCATGATCATGCAAGTAAGTCATATATAGTATATTGGCAGTTTATGTCCATATAATGCTTAAGCATAATTAGATTGAATTTATAACTGGTGAATTTCTCACCTCACACAAAAATTGAGGTGTTTTTGTGGGCTTTTTAGCTCACCTGACCAAAGGTCATGTGAGCTTATGGTATGGTGCGGCGTGTGTATGTACGTGCGTGCGTGCGTGCGTCGTTAACACACATTTTCGACTTCTCCTCTGAAAGTACTAGGCAGATTTCAACGAGACTTGGTCAGAAGCATGTCTTGGTCGGTGCAATTTAGATTTGTTCATGGCGTTGCCATGGCTACCAAAACTAGGTCACAGTGACCTAGGAGACAAAAATCTTGAAAAATCTTCTTCTCTGAAACCGATGATGGGAGAAAAAATCTGATGTGATATTTGGCTTCTCTAGGGTCTTAAGCCTGTAGTTTGTTCATTTCGTGAAATTCGGTCGAAAAATGGGTTACGCGTTTTTGCGTTTAATTTTGAAAAAATTGTAAAATGGCTTCAAATTGTTATAACTTGACTATTTGACCAGATAATGACATGGGGTTTTCAGTTTTGACATCTTCTTGTTAGTATCTTCAAAATGAGGTCAAGGTCAATTGTGAAGGTCATGACCTAATTTTCTTTACCCCTGGTTATAATTATTATCTCGAAAACTATAAACTTTTTGTATAGGCATGTATATAAGAATGTTGTAGGTATTGATACAACGATCATTTTGATGTATAGAAAAAGCTCATGGGTTCAAAGGTCAAGGTCACAGATACGAAACAATACCGAAATGGTTAATTATCTCGAAAACTAAAAACTTTTTGTATAGGCATGTATATTAGAATGCTGTAGGTATTGATACAACGATCATTTTGATGAATAGAAAAAGGTCATGGGTTATGGGTTCAAAGGGCAAGGTCACAGATGTGAAACAATACCGAAATGGTTAATTATCTCGAAAACTATAAACTTTTTGTATAGGCATGTATATTAGAATGTTGTAGGTATTGATACAACGATCACTTTGACGTATAGAAAAAGGTCATGGGTTCAAAGGTCAAGGTCACAGATGCGAAACAATACCGAAATGGTTAATTATCTCGAAAACTATAAACTTTTTGTATAGGCATGTATATTAGAATGGTGTAGGTATTTATACAACAATCATTTTGATGTATAGAAAAAGGTTATGGTTCAAAGGTCAAGGTCACATATGCGAAACAATACCGAAATGTTTAATTATCGCAAAAACTAAAAACTTTTTGTACAGACATGTATATTAGAATGTTGTAGGTATCGACACAACGATCATTTTGATGTATAGAAAAAGGTTATGGGCTCAAAGGTCAAGGTCACAGATGTGAAACAATACTGAAATAGTTAAATATCTTGAAAACTATTAACTTTTTGTATAGGCATGCATATTAGAAAGTTGTAGGTATTGATACAACGGTCATTATGATGTAAAGAAAAAAGTCATTGGGGTTTAGTATTTATGTTTTCTTTAAATCTATCAGCTAGCCATTAGTTATCCGGTGAGCGTATCAGGCCTATGGGCCTCTTGTTTTTAAATTTATTCACATAATTTTTACATATGTTGTTGTCAATTAAATTGTAAGAAATTAGCAAATAAAAATAATAATAATAATAACAAAACTGGGATGTCAGGTTTAACATTGTGGTCTGTAGAATCCCTATTTATTGAAGGTGTTATTATTTTTTCGCTAACAATGCTGCTCAATTTACAAGTCTGGTGGACACCTAGCCCCTTGTTATAGGATGTATCTTGCCGTATTTAAGATTTCACAGTTGTGGACTAGATGAACATCTCAAATCACATTGGAGATTGGTTTAAATTACAAGGTGTTTCAAGCTCATAATTTGTATATATAATTTAGATATTTGTATGTTTGTATTTTCTTACCCAGAACAGTCTGATCATCAAATGCATTCTATAAAACTGTTGAAAACGCAATAATTTGACATAATATTAAAACTACGATCGTGAGTTCCATTTCTAATACCCTTAAAGAAATAGCTCCGGTAATTCCATTTTCCATGCTAGTACATTGTTGGACTGTTGTTGATAACTTTAATATTGTTTTCTTATTTCAATTTTCAGTTTATGGGTGTTTTATTTGCGAGGATTTTTGTAAAGCGTCTTAGGAAACAAAGACTCCGCATACGCAGACGACTACAAGAGAGCAGTAGAACATCAAGTTTAGGACTTTTATCATTATCAAACGCTGTCTCTGAAACTCTTTGACTGATACTACTGTCATAAAAGAATTATTGTCATATACCATTTTTTTTAATGTATTTTATGATTTAATTCAAAAAATGGTATATGACACTATATTTAGTGATTTTGTTTGCCTAAAGTAACTACAGAATAAGGGTAGTTTTCCCCAAGGGAAAATGACTTAAATTTCCTAATTTGACTAAAATTCCCAAAAACAACAGTGATGCACTAGCTAATTAAATCTGGTTGTCCCTGACCACAAAATCCTAAGTTATTGCAAACATGTCATTATGCAGTTTGTTGTATTTCAGAACTGCAAATTTTCCCAATGCAAATTTAAAAGGCAGACGGTAATTTTTTAAAACATGTGACAAAATCACTGATATTTAATGTCGGTTATTAGTGTAGGAGTGTATTTTCATGTATCAAAAATAAAAATTAAAAATATAGAAACCCTGCTCATGTGTTGTTGAGAATACATGTAATTATTGCCAGCATCAAAAACAAAGGACTTGGTGAAAAAAATTGTGCATTTGGGTTATTCCCTATATCAGAAATTGAATTTTATCATCTATAAAAACGTGTTTTCAAAATGTAATTGACATATATATGTTAAAAATACTTAAAATGTTGGTTTTATTTTGTTGGTTTTTTTCTGTAGCATATATCCAATATGGAATATATGAACTGTTTGCTATATATACAGCTTGTTTTTACATTTCAAAACAAATACAGCTGGACCTGTCTTAAAAGCCATCTCTATTTAAGGGCCACCTACTTTTATAGGCTTGAACATTTTATCCCGATTGTTCTTTATTCATGTTATTTGAACCTTATAAAAGAGCCACCTGTCCATAAAGACCACTTTTACCGGCTCCCCCTTGGATGGTCGTTATAGACGAATTTGGCTGTACGTCGAATTGTCGTACTAATGATGACGAACTATGGGGCGTTTAGTTACTTGTGGTGAAGAAGAGAAATTTGTTTCATTATGGCCGACAAGATTATCATCTAAATAAATGGATGGTATAATGTAATATTTAAATCACATAATCTCGTCATTGTGTCCCAATCATTTCTTAGCTAAATAAGTTTATATTAGGATTTTTTTCGGAACTACAATTAAATATGACAAAACTAAATTGAAAAATTGAAAATGTTGTAATCTTGATGTTTTTCAAATATCTTAAAATTAAGGAAAGTAATTAATTTTATTAGGATTTCAAATTTCTCGGATTTAAGTTAAGGAAATTCTTAGTCAAGGAATAAATGTGAAACTGGGGTCAGGGGTGATCATACTTTCAGTCTCTAGACTACTTAAGTCACAGAAAATCTTGATTTCTGAAAATGCAAAAGGTGTTGGAATGGAGTATAGTCGAACCATATATAAATACCACCTAAGGGAATCCGTAAAAGTGGCCCTTGTATATATATATAGGTTCAAATACTAGTAACCTGAATAAAGAGCAATTGGAACCGGTCAATAAAAGCAGGTGGTCCTTATAGAGGTAGCCTTTAAGGAAAGCTTTGACTGTAGTGCTTTTAATTTTGTCCTAGTCATTATGCTTTCACTTATAATGAGGCGACCAGCTCTAGCTTAGGATGGTGAAAAAAACTGAAATACCTAGAGAAAACCATCGATTTTCGACAGGCTTGCTGAATAATTTTCTTGAAACATCGATTTTCGCCATGCAAGCTGAGTAGCTTTCTGGATACAAACTTTTACTTGAGCAGTCTGAAAAACAAAGTTGTAGAGAATCGGAGCAACATTTTAAAGAGTAGATTGACTAGAATTTGAAACATAACCCTATAAAGTTTCCACCATAATTTTATAATGAACCAGTCTCAACAAGGACTGGACCTAATCAAACACAAACATACATGTTGTACTCGATTAATACACCTTGTTTGACTGACAATTGCTGACAATGGTGTCTTTTTATGTTTTAGATTCAGTATTGGATTGTCGATAAGATTGTGTATCGCCACCACTACAATAACTATAGAATTATGAAAAACCCATACTAATCCATGTCCGAATCACAATCCAGAAGCAAAGTAAAAACTTTGAAACTGACAAGTTTGGTTAAACGGTGAACTTCCACCAGGGAAGCCAAGGTGCTCCAGTAGAGTAAGCACCTCCTGTTTAGCTAGCTACACCCACCACGTGTTTACTCAAAATTGAGTGAAAAGAATAGAACATGGGACGTCAAGTATATTCAGGGCAATTCTGGACACAGAGACATCAAACTTGTCAACAATACTGTGATGACGGCCATAAACCTTTTTGAGGGCCTTGATAAGCCTAGGCTTGCAATATCCCCCGTCAACAATTTATTTGCAAGCAGCCTACTTCGTAGTACAAAGTCCCCGTAGTGGGAACAAGCTCTACCATAGCGTATTAATTGGGAAACAAATACACCATAAGCAGGAGAAGCAGGTATATTGCTGCATAAAAAAGGAAAGTTGACAATAGAAAAATTGAAGTCATCACGTTTGTCATAAAGTTTCAAATGTAGCCTTTCGTGTTTGTCGTAATTCAGTTATAAGTCACGAAACGTCACTAGATGTTGTTTGTTACCTAGTGACCTTAGATTATAACATCTGCATGCACAATGGTGTGTAAATTGTGATTTTGTTGCTTTGTTTCTCACAACGGATTGGAAAATCACTAGCTTCGTAATCGGATCTATGATAAATATATACAACAAGCCAATCGACTTCAACAACCTTTGTGAAATTCGAATTAATAATTCAACAGAAAAATTGATTAAAAAAACTTGCTCCGTGCGGTAATTACTCAGCGGGAGACATCATGAAAACATCATTGTCCAATCTCAGTTATTCCCTCAATCATCTAGTCTCAGTCGGAAGATGGCTTACATTCTAACATCTCTTTTTTCTTAAATGTATAAATATTTTACTAGGATTTGATCATCAAAAGTATGGAAGGGTATTTGGGACACGGTAAAAACAATTAGTCAGAATTGCGAGATTAAAACCACTATTTCGAGTTTAGATGCCAAAATTTGACGTTTCATAGTTTAGATTCCTTTCATTCTCAATTTTGATTTTGCAGGTGTTCAAGCGGTTAGCTAGACAGAAGGAGATTACCCTTCTAGAGCACCCAATATTGTCCAAGTATTTAAAAGGGTGTATGCTGCACCCAAAAAGTTTTCATACTTATATTAAATGCCATTTTTGACATTTATGGGTTTCGTAAATGGCTGCTTATGATGAATACAGGGATATTTCGAAGAATACTTCAATTCAATTTATAAGCAATATGTAGTTGAAAATTGTTTTAGTTGCATATAACCTTGAGGTTGCATATCTACTTGATTGATGCAAAGCACTCTTTATACTTATCATGGATATTGAACACTTAGATAGGCAGTTTAAAATAAACAGTTAGTGCTTTCAATACAACCAAAAATAAAAAGGAACAACACAACTCACCCATAGGTGAAATCAAGTTAAAGAGATTCGTCATCACACCACATGAAACCTCAATGTCTATTACACACAAAACAAACATACTAATGTCCAAACCACAATCCCAAAACGGAGTAAAAACTTTGAAAATGGCAAATTAAGTTGAAAAGGTGAAATTCGACCAGGGTAGTGAGACCGGGTACTCCGGAAGGGTAAGCGTCTCCTCCGCTACGATGTGTCTGAGTTTGTTCCAATATTGAAAATTTTCACACCAGAAATCTACTTGACCCTTCTTTTATCCTCCAATTCAATCGTACGTCTTCATGAGTAAGCCTCTGTTCGATTAATTATAAAATAACATTGTAACATGTATTTTTGGCAACTGAACTGTACAATCACGGATTTCCCGATAATCTTGAGTAGTTGGACAGTTTTGTCGTCTGCTTGTCGGAAGTTAATCATGGCAATAGTCGTAGACATTTTACAATTATTCTGACATAAAATCAATAAAAAAAAGTCTTCTGTCATCATTAAGCCAAGAAAACTAGAAGAAAAGTAATTTTACAGAGACTAATAATGGCGAGAAAACATCTGTTTTGACGTGACCAGTAATGACTGTACATCCACAATGGAATACCAATTCAAAATGAATGTTCTCTGTTATGACGTGACCAGTAATGACTCTGTTGTGACCTGTACATCCACAGTGGAATACCAAATTCATAATGAATGTTCTCAAATGACCATGAAGGACAAAATATATTTCTTTGACAATAAACAGCCAATCTTTTGTATTTGTTTGTTATGTAGAGGCGGAAATAAGATTACTACAAATAGTGATAGCTTGTCTGATACTCAAGTACATTACAAGAAGGTTACAAGAACGCCTCTAAAACATAGAAGTGCCAGTTGTATTTCTTAATTAAAAGTAACCATTTCTATTTTGTATGCAGTTTATAATACAGTGATGTTCAACAGAACTTAAGACATACAAGTGCTTTACGATAGGCATACTGCTTAACTTGGCAAGTTGCAAGGCTAGGGTTGTCTAGCAGCTTGCTATGGAATCTATTTCACTATACGTATATTGATTTTATAATGACGGTCGGATGGAAATATGGTATGTAATGCTAGATTTGACTATTAACTCAACAAGAAAACAATAACAGTGGGGGTGATATAGCTTACTACCGTCAGAACCGATTACATTAATAACATTCATATATATACGGTCTTAATTCACAGGCATTTGTTTCTATCAGTATTGGGTCGGACCATATATTACTAATGGTTCAAAAAACAGAAAACTAGCCAGAATCTTATATGGCATAATGTAGTTATAGTGTCAAGCCATAGTCCCGCTCAGACCACATGTGGGAAAGTGAATTTTCCTTGCCGTTGGCCTTTACTAGTTCACCTGGTATCAGCATAATGGACTTGGGGAGTGGTACGCTTGTCTGTGGCGTATTGAGCTAGCACCTTAATGGTGCCCCGAGTGCGCTCTAGTACAAGGCAGGCTATACAAGCACTTCACATGCATACACAACTGACTTGTTCAAAGATTTATCCATAGAGATTAATAAAGTAGTTCCGGTCGCGAATAGCTGAAAAATTGCTGATACGACATTAAGCAACATTCAACCAACCATAGTCAACAGTACAAGTATCTCACTTTATAGCTTTGTTTTAATTGCAGCTGGTTATAGCCAGCGAAACTAAGAACACTACAATCAAACAGTAGCAATCAAATGAAAGAAAACCAAATAAATCAGATGCCTACAAATCAAACCATTTCTTGGGGGGTCTTGTAGTTCCCAAGACCAAATTTGCACATTCTTTTTGAAGTAACTTCCAGACAAATGCTATTTAGTACATAATATAGCATGTAGGGCAAGTGGAACTTCTGGATAGTATGCCCCAAAGGCAAACCCAGAAAAAACAAGAAACTATTTATCTTATTGGACTTTCATTTAAACTTTGTCCCACTTAAGTTTAGTGCCCACCTTTGGTCATAGTGTGTTGCACAGGCTACACAGAAAAATGGAAATAACCCATTTTTAACACTTTGAAACGCTTGTTGAATGCGTCAGATAAAACAAATGTCGTTTTATAGTCCTACATGTAGTAAAGTGTCAGGCTTCGTAACCATGGCAATATTAAATATTGAACTATATAAGGTCACTGTGGCTTCGTTATTGTTTTTCTGTTCAATCAGAGGTGCCCATGTGCAGATTTATCTAAAAGTCTGTACTAATAAAGAACTGATTTAAAAATATCTAAGATATCCAATTTATTCCTCAAATCATTAAAGCCAATAAGATACAAGGAATTTTACATGCAAGTAAATGTCAACAAAGTTTGCGAACCTATTAAATATACCTTCAAGCATGTAATGCATGTACATACGTTTTGAGCACTAGTTCACATCTAGATGTTATTTTAAATTTTACATTTGAATTTAAACATGAAATTTTTTAAGGAAGGTCAAGGTCAACCATCTGTCTTAACATGTTATCTAGAGCTCCATGCGTTTGTGCCAAATGTTTGTTATAAAAGAAAAAATCTTGACTGGAGTGTAAAGCACCATTACTCCATGCCACAAAGATGAACTCCAAATTACAGATGTGTAGAAGAAATAGGTAAAACCATTTGTATCAATATGACACATATACATTGGCCTCCTTTTTGATAGATTGAATGGATTTACTCTCCAACTTTATTTTTCAAGGTCTTTAATGTCCTGTAACGATGACCTTGATTACCTCAATTTGGTATGCGACATATCCTCTTCCTACACTATATCTCTTGTATATAAAGCAGAAACGGTGAAAAAGAATAATTTTTCAAAGTTTCTGTGGTCCTGTGACTTTGACTTTAATGACCTCTATTTGGTATGCGACACATCCTCTTTCCATACTACTAGTATATATCTCTTGTTAATATCACCTTGATACCTCTTTTTACACAAAAGTTAGAGCCGAAAAGGATGAAAAGTGCAATTTTTCAAAGTATTTCTGGTCCTGTGACTTTGACCTTGATGACCGCAATTTTATATGTGACACATTCTTTTTCCATAGTGTATATCTCTTTCTAATATCACTTTGATACCTCTTATAACAAAAGTATAGAGCAAAAAACGGATTCTGAGACGTATGTACAGACATGGTTATTCATGCATAAAACATTTAAAATAAAACAAAACAATTTTCTGATCAGATCATTGCTAGTTACAACATTTATTCACTATTTCAGATAAATCAATACACATTTACTATCACAGGTAAAAACACAATCCTCATATATATCTAGCGGTATCCAGTGTCGGTCATACAAGCTGGCGTCGTCAGGATTTACTTAGCATATGTATAAACTCTACAATAGTTCTTGTTGGTCTTCCTGTAATATATAAATAGAAGCTATCGCATGAGTGAATATATTAAACAAGTTAAATAAAATCGTCACAATACTGTAAAGGGTTTTTTTTTTTTTTGCAGGATGAAAATTTCATGATTTCTGAAATCTGACATTTCCGGAGGGTGTAATTTTTGCGGATTCAATATAAGTGGGTGTATACTCCATATATTATGATATATTAACCTGTGTATGGTAGACATTTTCGTGGGGTAAAATTTTTTGCAGCAATTTCTTTAGCAAGAAATAAGCGAAAATTGTAACCACACAATAATTTCGCCCATAGTTTACAGTAATGAAGGGCTTTCTATAGCAACCTATTCCTGTAGCTTTTCACTTCCAATTGTGCAATAATAATTCTTATGGAATCTTGATATTCAAAAGGGAGAGGGGAGAAATATAAAAATGTGCATCTATGCATGAGTGAGTGAATTAGATTTCAAATTTCAATACAAATTACAAGTATTCCATGGCATTTTATATCTATATCTGAATGTACATATACATTAAGACATGGAGTAGAGTAAAATTTAATAATGCTGTTTCATGATCCAGTGAAGAAAAGCACTGATATTCTACATGTGAACTGACAAACTTTTCACCTCTGCCAAAGTGGGATTAGAAGCAAAGAATGATAGGCTTTAGACCACGAATTAATATCTTAATAAGCATTAAAGGTCACCGGTCACCAAAATTATCAAAATTGTATTTTGCATTCCTATGGGTAGAATAGTCAATATTGATGTGTCTGACGTTTTCCCACGCCTTACCTTTACCTGTAATACACTAAAACCTTACCTAAACGAACTGCTAATACTCGGTAGTTTCCGACACCGCTCGTAACTTTCCGGCGACCTAATTGATGACGTACATGGTGTTAAGCTGCTGAGGAAAGACACATTACCTATATATGTATCCATATGTTACATGTGGGTTTGTGTGGTGTTTTGAAGGCTTTTAAAGTTTGATTTCAAGTCAAAATGATATATTTTGTGAAGTTTGGATATAATAAAATCATTAATGACCGATGAACACGTTTTTTCCACAAAATTCAGAACAAATTAAAGCCAGATTTACACAAGTCCTTCATGCAGCTTTTTAATTGTTTTGAATGTATTCAGATTAAACGTAACGAGATAAGTCAGGGAAATAAGAGCGGTGTAATCATTGAAGACAATTCAAATTATTGTGAATGAATTCAGTCAAATATATAGATTTTAAACAATTTTAATTTTCAAAATTAATTTAGTTCCGTTATTCAATCAGTTCACCAATTCACACGTTCAAACTGAGACGTATTTCTTGTTTAAATTAACTAATCTAATTTAACTTTCATTTATTCGATTTTCAGATTCCATCAAAAATAACAAATAACATTTACCGGGTATATCATAAAGATATACGCACGTGTCAATTGATGTTGCATATTGTAAGGTAAACTCTGTTAATTACAGGTGGTAGATGTCTACTTCTAAACAGGAAGTTTCCCAATGTAGCATATTGATAATCTCTTAATTACTGGTATGTGAGGGGGTGTAAATCACACTTTAAACGATATTAATTTATTGTGAATAAATGAAAGAAAGTTTCACTCGAGTTTTGAGTCCTTAGTTAGTCGAGCATAATGCCACTGTTATCACATATTGGTGACGTTCTTTTCATCCCATTAAAATTAAGCGAAATAAAGTTATTATATGATTTTTTTTTTATTTTATTTTATCATGGAAACAATGATGATGATGATTTAACTTACTGCATATAAGGAATAGCAAGCTATTGAATTGAAATTGTTTTCATATTTAAGTAATACTGGGGTGAAATATTTTTTGAGAGACAATAACAAATTATTTTTTAACATTTATATTGCTATTTTCGTTGTATAAAAAACTACAGGTCATGGCCCCAGATTCTACCGGAAAACGTTTTTTTTTATTCATTACATGGGTAAATAATAAAAATAATAATAATAATAATAATAAATCTTTGATTTTAATCTAAAAAGGAATTAAAAATGGGACAATTTCTGAAACAAATATGAATCAATTTGAGGTTATAATATAGCTGTACTAGAGAGAAGAAAAGATTTTTTAAAATAAAAAACAAAAAATTGGGTTCTTTTTATTATTCCTTATGATAAATAGATAAAAATAAATAAATAAATAAATTAATAAATAAATAAATAATCAGAGATGTGTAAAGATAATTGATAATGATACTAAATTTTAATAAAAATTGAAGTGAACAATATTTTAAATAAAAAACGAAAATTTGGGTTCTTTTATTATTTGTTGCGATAAATAGATACAAATAAATAAATAAATAAATAAATAAATAAATAAATAAATAAATCAAAGAAATAAGTAAAGACAATTAAAATGATATTAAATATTAATGAAAATTAATATGAACAATAGTTTAAATAAAAAACGGAAATTTTGGTTCTTTTATTATCTGTTGTGATAAATAAATATAAATAAATAAATAAATAAATAAATAAAGTAATTTCAAAAGAAATGTAAAATTATGTTTTGTTAAAGTATTAGTAAATAGTATATCATACTTAGAGCAAACACAAATATAGTTTTTTCTTTATTTAATTCTTATTATTATGTTAATTTTTTAATTATTTTTTTTCTGCCGAGGGGAAACTGAAATACCCAATGCTAAAAAATAAATAAATATATAAAAACACTAGAAGTTATTTCCGATAAATATGGGTAATGAATTCAGTTCACTATACAAGCTTCATTTACTAAATAGCTGGGATAACACCTTCTGCGTCACTTCCGGTTTTGTGCCCTTTTACTATCAAAGGGAGATAACACAGTTTTTCAACAGTTTCAGGACTTTAATTTACGCTGTAGAAAAGGACAGAAATGATTAAAAAATGTTATTTGTGGCTAAATCGACTTTTTATGATGTAATCTTTCAGAAAATAGTACTAATAAAAATTCGGTTTTTGGTGACCGGTGACCTTTAAGGTTTCTTTTTCATGCAATATCATGGCATTACTTTTTAAGCTCTAATCTGAAACAGTTTTTTAACTTTTTAAATGGTTCTTGCTTGGTGAAAAAAAAAAAAAAAATTCAGTTATTGACCAGTCCAGACTGGGATTTGAACCCAAAACTCTAAATTACAGAGTGAATGCATGTACAAGTATCTTGCTACCAAGTCCATACATATCTAAACCACAATGGTAGCTCAGTTTGAAGAGTGCTAAATTCATATGTGGGAGGGTCTACTAACACTTGAAAATAGGAAATATATTGTGACTGTTTTTATGCCAAACACTCAGAATTTAGACTAAAGTCATCGGGTTCTTCATAAGAGATGTTAAAAACAAATGTCCAATGACATAGCAGGCATGATACGTAAAGATAAAGAAATCTCCCTGCGCAACTGCAAAAGTCAAAATTTCTGCCACTTCACCTGTAGCACAGTTGGCACATTGGCCTACAGGCTACATGTAGATGTTAAACTCAAAATAAGTGAAATATTCCTAACTGGGACATAAAACCCTATAAATGAATCAATCCTATATAACTTTATATACGAGATAAACACTTACCGCTCATTCCCTTAGCTAGATAAGGTACTTCAGATTTATTCATCATTACCCCAGCAATATCTAGATGTAACCAGTTTTTATTGGTAACAAATTCCTGGAAAGAAATCAAAATTAGAAATTGAATTCAATGTTTTCTAATTTTTCAAAAATAATTTACAAGTCATTAATTTTGCTTTGGTCATGAACATTATTCTGGACAAATTATATGAAGATTGGACAAATACTATGGACTCTAGAGTGTTAACAAGGTTTTTCTATGATTTGACCTAATGACCTACTTATTGACCCAACATTACCCATATATGAACTTGACCTTGCTTTGGTCATGAACATTGTTCTGGACAAATTATATGAAGATTGGGCAAAAACTATGGACTCTAGAGTGTTAACATGGTTTTTCTATGATTTGACCAAGTGACCTACTTATTGACCCAACATTACCCATATATGAACTTGACTTAGCTTTTGACCTGAACATTATTCTGGACAAGTTTGATGAAGATATAGCAAAAACTGGCCTCTAGAGTGTTAACAAGCAAAAGTTGACGCACGACCCACGACGGACAAAGACTGGTCACAATAGCTCACTTTGTGCTCAGGTGAGCTAAAAAGCATGTTTGCTGGACCAGAACCATAGCTAACAATGTAAACCAAATACTTAACCATCTCTGGTTTGATGGACCAGAACCATAGCTAACAATGTAAACCAAATAGGGGACCATCACCCTTTTGATTGCAGATATTCCGTCTTGTCAGTAATGGTTGAGTGGAACAGTTTTTCTCACACATGTAACCAGAGAATTTAGCTATTTCTTCTGTGCTAGATTTCCCTGTCTCATCCTGGTTGAGACAGATAAAACGAACAATCTCACACATTAACTGGATTTTAAATGTGATTTTGTGAAAAAATGAAGGGCATTCCCGATTAGACACAATTACTTAGGGACACTTAATTGATGATGTCAGAATCATTTTACGCAAGAACAGCAGCAAAATTTGTGACATCATTTTCAGAAGGCACAAGATGGTGGTATGACAACTGAACATTTGATGCAAAACATATTTGTTTGCAAATTGCATTTTATGTTGCAAATGTGTGAAAAAAGCATCCTTCACCAATAACAGTGTTAGACAGAGATATCTCAAATGAGGATGAATGTTTTCTTGACGAGCCTTGTTCTTGACTGGAAAATATTCACTTTCATTTGTGATATCTCTGTGTTACACTGTTACTGGTATAAGATTCTATTAATCTTTCAGTTGAGGTAGGTTTTTTTTACTGTATCAAGATGGTCAATTCTGAAATCATCAGAAAACTGGAATACACCTGGAAAACCTTTAATCTCTGACAAATGAAAAATTGATTAGAAAAAAATGATAAGAGATTTTACCCTTAAAAAGGCAGCGGCAGTACAACTTCCCCCAGATCTTCCACCATTACCAATGTTGTTTATATCGGCTAATTTTGATTCTGTTACTTGTTTGGTATAATGTTTAAATAATGGCATTCTCCATACTCTGTCACCTGTTGCACTACCAGCCTGTAAGTAAAATAAGGTACATGTTTACAGCATTAAATAAACTTGGCCATCTGCCATATCTTGATACTACAAGGTAATTGGCTCAAAAGCTAAGAGACAAACTCAAAGCAACATATGGGCACTATAACATGGCCTTAGTGTAAAATTATTATTAATGTAAAAGGGATTGTTTTTGTGGGGTGAAAATTTCGTGATTTTTCTGAAATCTGGTATTTCGTGTTGGTGTAATTCTCTTTTAACCAATATAAGTAAGCATATATTCCGTATATTATGATACATCAACCTGTATGGTAGGTACTACACATTTTTGCATGGGTAAAAATTTTGATATCATTTCTTTAGTGTGAAATAAGTGAAATTTTACCCCTTTACAGTATTTTATTATCATACATTAAAACTTACCTGTTGTAAGGTATTCCACATTTCTAATGAATTAGTATATACACCTGTAGCACCTGAGCCAAGAGCAACATCAATAGCACCTGAATGTAAGCACAGTAAATTCATTAATACATACATTTTGTATTTATAATCACAATGTTTTTGTTTCATCAAAGCATTGAACACCTTATACATTTATCCATTTTAAGTCTCATAGAGACAACCACCAATAAAACTCAAAGCTTTGGACAGGCACTGTACTCAATGTCTAGTGGTGTGGTTATAGTACTATTTGGTGCAAAACAGCCATCCAAATTATTACAAGCAGTTAAAATCAAAAATACCGGTAAGCCTTATTTTAACAAACAATGAATCAGCGAATTTGCATGTATATGTACTCCAAAAAAAAAATTAACATATAAAAAAATTGTCTCTTGGGTAAGGACTGGAGCTAATTTGAAAAACAAACATAACACTCAACACTACTGTTAGATTTATGGTTGAGTGACTGAAAACTGTTACATCCCAGACAAGAATGTTTCTCTTATACACAGATGTCACCAGCTATAGGTGAACTTGCAGAAATATTGACTTATGCAGCGCTCTCAGGACAATATGCAGGGAGGGTTCTTGCCACACCATCTGGGACAGTGGGCTTTAAGGTTTCTTCCAAAAGACACAATGACATTCATTTCTAAATGCCAAGTGCTTGGTGAAAGAACAGTCACTACCTATTTTCAAATCTTGATCAGACCCAGATGGGTTCAAACCCAGACCTCAAACAAATGGATTGAGTGCTCCACCAATTAAGCTACCTTAGTAGTGTTATATTTGAAATGTAACACTTTTGTTTTATGCCCCTCACTTTGGTCTTCATTGTATAGTATACCTGTCAGTGTTGCCATGTCTAATAACAATTTAGGGTTAAATGTTTCAGCATAACATATAGCATCAGCCAATATCAGCCTCCCTTCAGCATCTGTATTGTCAACCTAAGTGTTTAAATACAAAATACTACAATTTTTTTCAATTCATAAGAAGTCATCCTTATTTTCATTAAAAATTATGTGCTATTAATATGCAAGCCTCCTTTTTGATGGTTCAAATAAAAATAGACATAGCTGTGCATAGTGCAATTTGTAATATTGTGGCCAAGTGTGCTACCACACCAGAAACATTAACAGGGCTTCACTTTTACAGTAGGCCAACAGCATGGAACATTTTGGATTGTGAACAGACTTGTTGGATATACTTTTTATTATTTACCATACACACATACCTTCAACAAAATATTTTGTTTAAATGGGCCTACTGGTTTAATAAGTTAATGCTAAACTTTACCGACAGGCCTATGCATGCTTTTCCATGCCATATGCTCACTTTTGCTTCTGGCTCTGCTACATGAGCTACAAATGACTGTCACATGACTGGATATCATATGTGAAAAGTTGATAAAAGTCAGTTGTTCCACCTCACTAAATCATCATAGGACATTTCTTACCTAAATTTTCTCATATAAACTCTCAAATTGCAAAAAGCATTGTAGCAAATGGATAAAAGTTGTGTATTAACATAACAAACAAACAAAACATTGTCATGTTTTTAAAAAATCTTAATATAACAGTAATTGGGACAAGTGAAAAAAAAGAGATTTGAATTGGACAACTGGGTCAAAAAAATAATGCCAACCCCTGTTGTAATGCACTGGTTATTTCGCTATTGGTTAATCCTCAAAACTATAAAATTGTGTTTCTTTTCAATCAATGAAAAATTGCTGATGATTGTAGTGAAGTAATGGTGTTTAAGATGGAATTAGTTTTCTCAAAACATTTAAACAATAATTTGTTTTGAAAATAACAAAACCATCAAATTTTAAATATAAAAGATTCTACAGTAGGTCTAAAGTCACTTTTCTCTCACATGTGACCAGAAAATCCAGTCATCTCACCAGTGCTAAATTTCCCTGTCTTGTCCTGGTTCAGACAGAACACACAAACAATCTTCCACATTAATTGGATTTCTCTGAGTTTTAACCCGATTCTTTGAAAAAATAAAGGGCATTCCGGATGAGACACAATCACTTATGGACACTAAACTGATGACGACACAATCATTTTACCCAAAGATGTCACCAATTTGATTACCTCATTTTCAGAGGGCACAGAAGGCTACATGAAAACTTAGTATTTGCTGCAAATATTTGTTTACAAATTATGTTTTTATGTTGCAAAGATGTGAGAAAAGAATCCTACACCAAAAACTTAAGACAGAGATATATATCTCTGTTACACTGTTACCGGTGTAAGATTCTATTAGTCTACATACAATGATGTTTATATATGTACATTTGTTATCTACCTGTATAGTTTTATATACATTTGATATCTACCTGTATAGTTTTATATACATTTGTTATCTACCTGTATAGTTTTATATACATTTGTTATCTACCTGTATAGTTTTATATACATTTGATATCTACCTGTATAGTTTTATATACATTTGATATCTACCTGTATAGTTTTATATACATTTGATATCTACCTATATAGTTTTATATACATTTGATATCTACCTGTATAGTTTTATATACATTTGATATCTACCTGTATAGTTTTATATACATTTGATATCTACCTATATAGTTTTATATACATTTGATATCTACCTGTATAGTTTTATATACATTTGATATCTACCTGTATAGTTTTATATACATTTGATATCTACTGTATAGTTTTATATACATTTGATATCTACCTGTATAGTTTTATATACATTTGATATCTACCTGTATAGTTTTATATACATTTGATATCTACCTGTATAGTTTTATATACATTTGATATCTACCTTTTAGTTTTATATACATTTGCTATCTACCTGTATAGTTTTATATACATTTGCTATCTACCTGTATAGTTTTATATACATTTGATATCTACCTGTATAGTTTTATATACATTTTATATCTACCTGTATAGTTTTACCATTCCTAGCCATGACTACATCACCTGGTTTGACTGCGGTACCACTCGGCATATTTTCACATAATGGAATAAAGGCTGAAATCAAAGACTAAACACAGTCAATTTATAATGAAGGTTATACCATGACTGGTATGGTAGTTATGCTTAAATAACATGATATTAAATTATGTTTTTCACAATTATTTTGAGAAAAGTAAGGCAAAAGGCAAAATGGGCCTAATTTTAAATGGTCACCATGCTGTGAATTAAGATTGAAGTATTTAGATCTTTTGGTTCATGACAAGGAAATGTTAACAGGTTTTATGACTTAAGGTCAATGTGACCTTGAATGTGTGTGTTCCTGTTAAGAAATCTGCTCCCTGTATCTGCTTATGTTACACATACATGTGTGTTTTGGGGGTGGTGGTTGGTAGGTAGGAAAGGGTAGGTATAATGGTGGTGAGTATATTGATATATTAACTTATTACCTTTGATACATACGGGTAAATTTAACCGAGAAACAGCAAACAGTGTCCCTGCCACACATGCTGCTCCTCCCATATCCGCCCTCATTTCATCCATTTTACTTGGTGGTTTTAAAGATATTCCTCCACTAAATATAAATTATAAAAGTTAATTGTTTTCACATATAACGCCAAAATTATTTTGCTTTAAACAGTGTGGAAATGAATCACAAAGTGGCTACAGTTGAAGCCTTATGGATGATTAAGGCTGTGTGGATTTTTTCACACTGCTCCAGCAAGTCTACAAAACTGATAAAAAGAAACACTGGGAATTTACCGTGTGGTGTCGTATATAAGTGGGAATCTGCAGGTACCCTCAGTTACCTTTTATAAGTACAGTAAATGAAAGGGAAAAATGAACAGGGTCTTAAACCAGGGACCTTCCCATTACTAGCAAAATGTTCTACCCGCTGAGCTACCTAGCCACCAATCGAACCAAGGCCAACACATACAGTATATATACATGTATGTTTTTTGTTTATCGACATCAGACGATAACATATTACAGATATGTCACAAACAGTCATCATATTTGAACTTTGTTAGAGAAGCTATCTTGAAAAAGACCAAAATCAAGAAGGCCAATAATGGACTTCTAATGCATATAATATATAAAGCTTGCATTTTAAATTTCAGTCTCATATCACAAACTAAACCTATTAGGTCGTTTTTTTTTTATTTATTGGTCTGCATATACATGTATCTACTAATTCTGATGACAGTATTGGTCAGCTGATGGGCCAATAAACTTGCAAGTTCTCAGGACTTACCTGTCAAATGTTATTCCTTTTCCAACTAAACCAATTGGATTCTCTGTTGTCTGTGAGTTACTTCCCTTGTAATCAATTTCTACAAATAAAGGTGGTTCTTGTGAACCTTGAGCCACTGATAAAAAAGCTCCCATCTTTTCTGATTCAATCCAATTTTTATCCCTAGAACATAAAAGAAAACCAGACTTGTCAAAAGAAAAAACATAGTTGTTTGCACATCTTGTACATAAACTAGAAGTGTCTGTGAGGAACTTATATGTCAACTTTGTAACTAATTTTCAAACATACACCCTCTATACCCTTGATGTTTAATATATGGCCTTGGTATAATATAGCCTAGGTCATTGGAGAAAATTCTTGAAATTACTTCAATTTAAAATAAGGCTTGGGCCTGATTTTAAAATATACAGACTTCCTAAACTTTTGATCTGAAATGTTTATGGTTTTATTTACATCATTTTGCAATGGCATGAACAATGTTTATGTATAGTAGTCTGCATTTGCTGTACAATAAAATGTGAAACAGTCATGTTTTGGCATTTTTCCACACTCTTACTATGGAAGACTGATCTCAAACTAATCTCATGCTTTTAGCAGTGTAATATTCTTTTACTCTTGATTCAACATAGTGGTAACTTTGAAATTTATATGAAAAGAATTTAAATGCATCTCTGTCACAAATTTCAATTAACTGACATGTTATGGGCATTTGTATTTTTCTACATTTTAAGCTGTCCAAATCAAAACTGTAAATATGTATCAGTTGTTCAAAGGTGTTCGGTGTCAATATGAAACAGGTGTAAGATCGCAATCAAAAAGTGAGAAAAACCAACCAAAGTTTCTAACATTCTGATGAAAGACTTGCTTATGTTTAACATAGATACTGAACAGCGATAATGTTCAACATGATGAGTTTGAGAGGAATACATTGGCATCCAAAGTAAATTGCTGGTAAAACCATAATAATACTTAATATAAGCATATCATTCCTGTGTGAAGTGACTTTTTTATTACCCAACCTGCTATATAAATTGAAATAACTATTTTAGCTGCTTTTGCCATTTTTTAAACTCCTCTAGATAGCCATGACAGTTCTTGAACTGTCTCATGACAGAAAGCACAAACCTTTAGGATTTCTTTTAAGCTATTCATAAACTCTTACTGTACCAGACAATAGTGTTTTAAAACATATTAAACAAAGAATTGATTGTTTTATTGGAAAATATGACAAATAATTATATATTAAAACAGTAATTTCACAGGTGTTGTTGGAACAGTAAAATCCATTGTTCCTTGGTTACAGGGATGACTTGTAGAACTGCTAGCCTCGGTCTTTAAGCCTCGGAGACTCTTCCATAGGTCATCCCTGATATCTCAAGACAATAGATTTTTCTGTTCCCTAAAAACCATGAAATAACCTTACTGTTACACAACCTGACAGTGACTTACAGTTAGGTGATGGAGTTTTTCTGTTACAAACAGCAAATTTTGTGGAGTTAGTTTATTGGTGCATTTCCCATTACTTCATTGCTAATGTTTGTCCATTGGCTAAAATAGTTCCCCGTTTCCACTGCTTTTCCACATTTGTCCTTCAAAAACAAAACAAACAAAATCAGTACCGGTAAGTTGAAGTAAAAATCTAACTCTAAGTAAACAAGAGGCCTTTATGGGCCTTAAACTGCTCACCTGAGGAAGTTGGAAATGATTTATGATTTTACAGCTTTTTCTTTATCCCATCTAAATATCAATGCAAGTTGTACACTGAAATGTAGCACAGTGATATATCATTTTTAAAGCTATATTGAGTCTGGGTTGGTCAATTGACAGATTGCAGGCCATGCCCACAATGTTCCGTCAAAGGCCCAACATGCATTAATTACACACAAAAAGAATGAAAACTTGGCCATTGTGGCATCTAATGACATCAATGACACTAGTACGTAAATAATTGCAGTGAAGCTGCTTTTGTACCATGATAGCGGCCAGTGTGGGAACATAAAAGGCATGGCCGGCGATATGTCAATCATGTATGTCCCTTTTTGTTTCACAGTTGGACTTACAGTGATATGTAACTAATGTATTGGTAATGCATTAGTATTACTGACTAATCCTGAAGGAGTAGTATAAATTATATGTTTCAACATATATTTGTATATACATGTATACTGCCATTCATAAATAACTTTAAAGTTATTTTTCTTGAAAAACAGTTTTCTTGGAATTTTCTGAAATTTTAGGGAAAAATATAAAAATTTGGAAAAATCATATTTTTAAAGATAAAAACACTATTTTAGTTGAAAAAATAACTTCAGTATAATGTTTTCAACAATTTAATTTTGTGCCGATTTTGAATCTTATGATGGGACCAGTTTTAAACATGTATGGTAATTTATGGAGAGCAGTGTAGAGAAAGTCAATCTGCTTCACAAACCTGGTAGAGCATTTTGCTCTGGAGCTATAAATAAAATTTCAAGTTTCTAGGTGGGATTTCAACCTAGGCAGATAGGGGTGCAGTGATATGTTAGAATATAATTTAGACCACTTTTCTACAAAAAGTCTATTACTAAAATGTAAGGTGTTTACCTGTCAGCTACAAAATTTGTAAAACAGCTGACATTTGATCTCTTTTTCTTTTCATCTTTCAGATCATCATACACAAATAGAGATAACAGAGCTCCTTCTGCAGCAGCTGGAAAAGAAATATCAAAATATTGAGTAAACTGAATAGGGAAAAAAACCACAACTCAAATAAAGAATCCTCCTAATTTTAGCGAGACAGTCTACTAATTGAGCTACCTGGCCATCTATCATGCCTTGTCTACATCATTCCTCCATTCCAATTTTGATTCAGAAAACTTATTAAATAAAATTGTGAAAGAATTGAAAGAATTCAATATTACACACTTCATGGGCCCCATTGTGTCCATTTGTGTCAATCAAAAAGTTTAGTAGAAGATGACTTTAACATTATAAATTTACACTGATGACGCATAGTAGATTTTAAAACATAGTACTAGTGTAAATGACCGTTGGGTCATTCATATTTTTTCTTATGTACAATATAAGCTCTTCTGTACTATAAATAGAGCTGAGCTAATCATTAACCAACCTTCAGGATCTTTACAAGGATCAACACATATTTCTGATTCTCCTAATTCATTTAACTGACGTACACCATCTAAAACACAATAATATAACAAAAATAAATAATAAAAAAAGAATGGAATTTAACATGCATAATAAAAAAAACGAATTCAGTGATTTAGGATACCATGCCAGCAGCTTCTTTTTTGTGATTTGTGCTTATGTTCAAAGGGCAATAACTCCCAGGAAAATAAGCAAACCAACTCAGGTTAATAGTATGCACATTTCCTATCAATGTTAATGATTTGCACCAAGTTTCGTAAAATAGTGCTCCAGAGTTTTAAAGAATTTGTGCAGACAAGAATTTAGGATGAACGGACTGAAGGACTGATGACAGGACAGAAAGATGGACGAACGGAAAATAAAATTCAATATCCCCCTTTTTCTTCAAAAAGTGATGGATAAAAATATTTTATTTATACAGGTTCACCAAGTTGACCTAGATACTTACTTGCTACAGCACTTCTGACCTGTTCACGACCTAGGTGCATTCCTTCAACTTCATCATAACCTTCACCTTGCTTTCCTAAACAGGTCACTGCTACTGAAGAATATTCAGAGTTCAAACCATAAAATATTCCGGTTTTGCCTTTTTTCAGATTCTTCTTGGCACTGACAAAAATGAGTAAGGAAAGAAACAGATTTACACCGACATTACTTAATTCCAATGGCAATAGAGGACAAAAATGTGTAACAATAAAACATGTACTGGCAAAACAACAAATGAAAAGATATTTATTTAGAGCACTGATATTAAAACTCCCGACATTAAGACACATAATTTCATGTCCTGGATTAACCCAATCTAACCCAAGGTCAAGAAGAATTCCTGTAAAAAGAGTTGAGTTGAGTAATGGTGTTTACATGTACTCCCATTCTTTCAAGGTGGTCAGTTAAGGAATTGTGGAAGAGTGTCTGGAAGAAACAACATGTCTATAACCACCAGTCTTAAGTATCCCTAACCTATTTCACAACATATTGGATGTCTATGTAAATTTCAAATGTTAAATGCATTTGATAAAGGCCTTGAGATTATCTATTCACTTTGTCCTGATCTTTTTTCACAATCATTCTGTACCTAAGATTTTTCTTAAATTTGGTGAAATTTCAAATCTTTATAATTTTGTTGCTTTATAAGATGCTTCAGCATCTAAGGTGTCATTTTAAAGATCACTTCTAACTCAAAAATCTGCATTTTTCAAAGCATTATTTGAGTTATCTCCCCTTTGACCATAATGTAAACTTTACTCTAGTTGTATAGTCTGTACACTCCCAAATGGGGCATATTTGTACCAATAAAGTATTTGTATTGTCTCTTTTTTATGAAAATTACATACAATATGGTGAGACAATATTTGGAAAATATCAGAAATAAAGTACATGTAATAAAAAATAATACAGCATGTAGATTGCACCTGTTGAATCAGAAAACAAATTTTAATTTTACCAAATGCCTGTTTGGAATATTGTGTCAACATAATTTCAAACAAATTAGAATAAATACTCACTAACTGAGCTGTTCTGTTAATTTGTTCTGTAATTGTTCATCAAATTTTTGTGTAGAATTTGTGAGAATTAAGTCGCCATCTTTGTCTTTTGGTTCAAAAACTCCTAAAACTAAACCTTTATTCTGAAAAATTATGAAATATAAAACCTAAATAGAGTTTGCTTGGATACACCTTTTTTCCTTTATATTCTATTCCTGTGCCTCAGTGATAGGTACACATACCTATGCAGGTTTAAATACAACTGTGTTGGCTTAAGAATTGTAAGAATTTAATTCATTATGAGTATCCATGTAGGATAAAGAAATCTAACCCGAGGGGTTGAACATTTCATTAAGAGATGAGGCTTGCCGAGTTTCTTGACCAGAAATATTCAACCCTGAGGGTGAGATTTCCCTATCCTACATGGATAAACTCATAATGGATTATTTTTCTTCCATTTTAGTGCCAATATTTAGCTTCAAGTACGATTAACATGGACATTTACGTCATATTTGTAAAATCAAACTTTGTAATTTGACATTCTACTTTAAAATAAATATGACCATTGGAAAGATTGTACCAGTTTTTGGTTTATACAAAATGTATAAACTACAAAACAATGTTATTCATTCAAAAATGCAATATTTAACATTTGAAACGCACTAAATTTTGAAGAACTGGATGTCATTTTCCAGCAAGATGACGTCATGTTCCCCACATGATGATGCCATGTAATCTTTTGATTACGACGTCACTAAAGGTCACATATATCTCACATGGGGAAAACCCTTTCTTACATGAGCACATATGGAAGAAAACAGTGTCCTCATCTTCGATTCTGGATTTGAGTTCTACTCAGGATAGATCCTAGATTGAGAAAGTATCCCATCACATCCACCATTCCAGACTTAACAGTATTTCGGTGTGTCTAATTCAAAGTGGATGAATTGAAATATTGGAAGGTAGGAATGTTGCAGTCTGGATAGCAACAGATTGAAAATGATGAGCATTTCACAACTAAATGAACTATCCATTTCTTTTAGCAGCAATTGATTACCAAATTTAACCAAATTAACACTGTTAAAAACAGACCTGAAATGCTGTACTAAGTTTCTTCTGCTTCTGCCATATAGTGCCTAGTTGACATCTTTGACATGTTTAATGAAATAAAGCTTCTGTTGCATGTATGTACAAGCTGCCAGGAAGCATATAAAATGAAATAGGATTTTGGGCTTTTTTCATCAAAACAAAATGCATATTTAATGACAGCAATGCAGTGAGGACATACACTAGTCACACACCTTCCTTCCTTATAACACTGCTCTCTGCAAGGAGATTCCAATCACAGATTGCCCTGTGAACGTGTACAATTTCATGGTAGTGTAGCACTCTTTGTACAGTGTTCTGACAGCAAAGGTCAAAATGCCTTCATCTCGATAAAAGTGAAATATTTTTGACCGAGACTTTAAACTCCATGCAATAAATCCACGAAAGAAAATGAAGATTTGAGACAACGGAAATCAAACCTCTAGTGTAGCATCTGGATGTTTTCACTAACAGGCTATAAAGTAAACAGCTGAACAAGTAAAGTTGGCAAATGCACGTGTTCTGTTGTAATCTTGAAATGATAGTCATTTTCGAGCGATAGCAAGAATTAGTTAACACTCCTCACCTTAACTTGTGTTGAAGAAAAATTACGTGAACAAAAATGTCCTCTGGTTGAGTATTTAGACAGAAATTGCAATAAATTAGAGCGAGCAACCGTGTTCATGGGGGCTGCCATCTTGGGTCGCTTACATCAATAAGGACAGAAAATAGATCATTGAACAATTTTGATATATCTATTTGAACAAAAATAATAATATTAAGATAATCAGAAATAAATTGATTTAAGTTACTCTTTGCCAAATCGCCGCAAACCATGCCACTAATGAAAATCCAAGTAATTCCCATGCCTAACACTAATTATCTCCCTTGTCTACTTTCACTTTCGGTGAATAAGGGTTTTCCGTACCGATGGATTATTTCTACTTTCATTTTGACAAGCAAGCAAAACTTTATGATGACTGGTGGTTACAGTGAATTTTATCTTAGTTCAAAAGGTTGTAGGCCTATCTTTTCTACCGTAATTTCTTAATCATTTTATTTTAATATATTTACATACAATCTGTATTGTAATAAAGTATTATGATGTCACTGTTTCATGAACTATCTCTTCTAAATGAATGTACTAGATATACACCAGTCCTGTCATTCTTGTTCTGAATATAAGTTTGAAAAACTTCAACTTATCACAAATTACATATTAACAAATTGAGAAAAATCTGAGAGTAAAGTCTGAAGGTAAAACTAGGATTCATCTATTTCATCAAAACTCTCTTAAAACTAATATTGTAATTAGAAAAAAGGTTATTTTTGATGGTGTAGATAATAGGTTCTGTCTCATTGTTACATCTCTTGTATATTAGTCAGATATAAGTTTTTAATATAAGTTATAGGGTACCTCTACAGTTTGGCATGCCTACACATCACAGCGTCACTCACAGCCTAGGTTCAAATCCCTCTCAGAACAGATTCTAGTGCGAGAAAGTTTGTCAGTTTGCTTGCCAAATCCTAGTGGTTTTCTCCAGACATTCTGATTTCGTCTATCATCTTTATACTGATCACCTCAATATAAGAGAGCATCTTGACTGGGGCGTAAAACTCCATTACCCCACTCCACTCTACAGTTTGAAACCTTTTGGGACTTGTAGCTAATGTTTGAGCAAATATGTTACTTGTCCCAAGTATACTACATGTACATCTAAAATGTTTTAAGAGTCATTCTCTGTAACGACCAAACTGCCCTGGAAATCACATGTCACAGATTTTGAAAATATTTTATCTCATCAATGGGTACAAATTACAAACCAAGAAAAAATGTTCAAACTTTAATTTTTTATATCGTTTCCATGGTAACCAACCACTGAAATTTCAGTCAATTTTGCATGGGGCTTTTCATTTTGATTTTTTATGTGTGCTAAACAAGTTATATGCAATATCATCATAAACTGAGACATGATTTCCAAAATATAGCCAAATTGTCTGGTTCTTGCCTAGAATGACTCTTAAATGTAGCTATTGTACCTCAGTCATTTATGATTTTATTTACAGTAATGTTAGCTATTTACTATGATATAGTAGCGCTAATTTAAATGTACCATCAATATTTTTATTAAAGGGCCCAAGGTGATCCTTGAGATTTATGTGAATTCAAGTTCATGTGAATTTATAGTATAATTTGCACTAAAATGTGTATACACTAAAATTTGTACATTACTTTATTGTACAGAAGTACAACATAATGTTTTGAGTACTTCACACAGAAAGAGTAAGCTTTGAGTACTTTACACAGGCAGAGTAAGCTTTGAGTACTTCACACAGACAGAGTAAGCTTTGGGTACTTCACACAGACAGAGTAAGCTTTGAGTACTTCACACAGACAGAGTAAGCTTTGGGTACTTCACACAGACAGAGTAAGCTTTGGGTACTTCACACAGACAGAGTAAGCTTTGAGTACTTCATGCAGACAGAGTAAGCTTTGGGTACTTCACGCAGACAGTGTAAGCTTTGAGTACTTCACACAGACAGAGTAAGCTTTGGGTACTTCACACAGACGGAGTAAGCTTTGAATACTTCACACAGACAGAGTAAGCTTTGAGTACTTCACGCAGACAGAGTAAGCTTTGGGTACTTCACACAGGCAGAATAAACTTTGAGTACTTCACACAGACAGAGTAAGCTTTGAGTGCTTCACACAGACAGAGTAAGCTTTGAGTATTTTACAAAGGCAGAGTAAGCTTTGGGTACTTCACACAGACAGAGTAAGCTTTGAGTACTTCACACAGACAGAGTAAGCTTTGAGTACTTCATGCAGACAGAGTAAGCTTTGGGTACTTCACACAGACAGAGTAAGCTTTGAGTACTTCACACAGACAGAATAAACTTTGAGTACTTCACACAGACAGAGTAAGCTTTGAGTACTTCACACAGACAGAGTAAGCTTTGAGTACTTCATGCAGACAGAGTAAGCTTTGGGTACTTCACACAGACAGAGTAAGCTTTGGGTACTTCACACAGGCAGAATAAACTTTGAGTACTTCATGCAGACAGAGTAAGCTTTGAGTACTTCACACAGAGTAAGCTTTGAGTACTTCACACAGACAGAGTAAGCTTTGGGTACTTCACACAGACAGAGTAAGCTTTGGGTACTTCACACAGACAGAGTAAGCTTTGCGTACTTCACACAGGCAGAGTAAGCTTTGAGTACTTCACACAGACAGAGTAAGCTTTGGGTACTTCACACAGACGGAGTAAGCTTTGAATACTTCACACAGACGGAGTAAGCTTTGAATACTTCACACAGACAGAGTAAGCTTTGAGTACTTCACACAGACAGAGTAAGCTTTGGGTACTTCACACAGACAGAGTAAGCTTTGGGTACTTCACACAGACAGAGTAAGCTTTAAGTATTTCACACAGACAGAGTAAGCTTTGGGTACTTCACACAGACAGAGTAAGCTTTGAGTACTTCACACAGACAGAGTAAGCTTTAAGTATTTCACACAGGCAGAGTAAGCTTTGGGTACTTCACACAGACAGAGTAAGCTTTGAGTACTTCATGCAGACAGAGTAAGCTTTGGGTACTTCACACAGGCAGAGTAAGCTTTGGGTACTTCACACAGACAGAGTAAGCTTTAAGTATTTCACACAGACAGAGTAAGCTTTGGGTACTTCACACAGACAGAATAAGCTTTGAGTACTTCACACAGACAGAGTAAGCTTTAAGTATTTCACACAGGCAGAGTAAGCTTTGGGTACTTCACACAGACAGAGTAAGCTTTGAGTACTTCATGCAGACAGAGTAAGCTTTGGGTACTTCACACAGGCAGAGTAAGCTTTGGGTACTTCACACAGGCAGAGTAAGCTTTGGGTACTTCACACAGACAGAGTAAGCTTTGAGTACTTCACACAGGCAGAGTAAGCTTTGGGTACTTCACGCATACAGAGTAAGCTTTGAGTACTTCAGACAGACAGAGTAAGATGAAAAGAAACAAGATATAATAAAACACATCATAACAAAATTATTATTTTATTAAAAAGATACAATAATAACTTAAATTATTACAATATTTAGTATTCAACTTTCATACATTAAAATTTAAATATTACACTTTCATATCATCTTTGATAAAAAGGTCATAATGCAACAATGGACCATGGAAATCATTTGTGTGAAGGTTCATCCATGACTTACAAAGTAACATCTCATATTGCAAAATTACACAATGAACAGAATGATGAATGGGCACAGACAGAAAAACATGGCCTTTCCCGAATAGCTCCCTAAAACTCATTTTGCAGGGGTGTAATTACCTGTAATGCAATATCAGTAAATCCAAACGATGTATTTTCATCTAAAACGTACAATGCATTTGCAATATACTTCCATACAATGCCAATTTCACAAAACTATACCAAATGAGAAAATATCCTAATTTACAGTGATATAGCTACAATGACTGACACAATCCTTATTACTCTTAATTTCTAGTACTTTGGAATGTAATTATAAGCTTCTATTCCTTTGGCATGATATGTAATATTCTTTTTATTAGTAGAACTAGATTATCACATAAAGTTTGTTTCAATTTGGATACCCACTGACTATAATAAGCTTGTCAGCTTGTATTTACTGTAAAACCTTGTGATAATAGCCATTCTTTGCTATTGCCCTTATTACCACATTTTTTAACTCTCAACTCCTGTTATTGATTTTTTTCTTCACATTTCTTGCTCAAAATATTGCTTTGTCCCTTTGAAATGCCAAAATTGTCCTTACAGTTTCACACTGGATTTTTCAGTAAATTTCTAGTAATTTGGAACCCAGTTACTGCCATCTTCCGGTAACAACATTCCTCTGACAAGTAATATAACATCCACGATCCACCATATACCAACGCCACCTAGAGTCAATAATTTACCGACTGCTGTACCTGATTGAAAATAAAAAAAAAAAATAAATAAATCAATGCATGTCTATGTGTCTAGTATCCAAACTCGCCATTGGTTACTAATTTCTGATGAATTCTTTTAAATAGTGATAAATACTTTAAAAAGGACCATATTTTCAGAAATTTTAGAAATTTGGATACTAATGAAATTAAATTTGTGGAAACCAAGATGTGTCATGTATATACATGTGATAAACAAAGCTGTCGGAAGATCTGCCAATCTGTAGTAAATTGAGTCAGTGTTGGAAACAGCAGTCAGAGTCTGTGAGTGGTATCTTTTGGAAAAGACTGGTTACTTTTTCAACACTTTCCTATATACCACAATAGCTAAAGTGGAATATATCAAACAAGGATTGGATAATTGTTTTTACTTATTTAGAACACTGATTGTGTCCATAAAAACAACTCAAAACCTCCATCATCAAACTAACACCACATGCTCATTCTAGGTATATTACACTTAATACTGCAACAAACTCTTGGTAAGTAGAGAACTCACTTTGTAAATTTGAGGTCAAATTTTTGTCAGGGTCAGAGCCAGGACTTGAAAATAGGTTCAGGAATGAAAGTAAAGAGTTCTTTATATTCAATAGTCAACTTTACCATCAGTATGGCCATGAAAAATAACCCTGATCACTACTCATAATTGTGTATGTCTTTTCATGCCTTGTCTTGTCTTGTTTGGCTGTTTCTATCACTACATTTATCACAATGTGTTCTGGATTTATGCCAAACTCATTTCCACAACTACAAAACTAGTTTTATTTGCTTTTTCTCAATACATGTTTTTCAGCTACAAATTTCTTCAATTAGATGCAAAACCCATAGCTGGTTGCATCACAATATAATTGTATTGTGCCCCAGGGACCATTGCTGTTAGATCCTGTAATTATGACCTGAACATGCACAATCTGTGAAGTTGGCCTTTAGGATAAGACACACCCATAGACCATACAGATTTCTTAAAAACTTGAAAACAAGTTATGACCAGTTTGAGTTATCCCCCCTTTGACCATACTGTACAACTTTGATGTAAACAATTTACTGTTTTTCCTTCTCTATTTTCCCCTCTTGCAAATTATTTCCTTAGCTCAATTGGTGTAAATATATTTTTGTACTTTGGATATTTTGTCAACACTTGCAATAACTAGTTACACAATTTTGGTCACTTGCATTACTGATGGGGAATTGTATTCGGAACGCTCGTCTAGTGCTATAAAATTAACACTGGTATAATATGTCATTCGAATATAATAAATGATGTATGGCAAGTAAATGTTGTACATCTTTGGAAAATATCATATATAAGTACATGTAATGAAAAAAAAATAAAGACAAGTATACATATTTACAGACAGGCGAACAGAAATGATGATCAATGAGTTTGTGGGTGTTAAGTTGTCTTTGAACAGGCGAACAGAAATGATGATCAATGAGTTTGTGGGTGTTAAGTTGTCTTTGAACAGGCAAACAGAAATGATGATCAATGAGTTTGTGGGTGTTAAGTTGTCTTTGAACAGGCAAACAGAAATGATGATCAATGAGTTTGTGGGTGTTAAGTTGTCTTTGAACAGGCAAACAGAAATGATGATCAATGAGTTTGTGGGTGTTAAGTTGTCTTTGAACAGGCGAACAGAAATGATGATCAATGAGTTTGTGGGTGTTAAGTTGTCTTTGAACAGGCAAACAGAAATGATGATCAATGAGTTTGTGGGTGTTAAGTTGTCTTTGAACAGGCAAACAGAAATGATGATCAATGAGTTTGTGGGTGTTAAGTTGTCTTTGAACAGGCAAACAGAAATGATGATCAATGAGTTTGTGGGTGTTAAGCTGTCTTTGAACAGGCAAACAGAAATGATGATCAATGAGTTTGTGGGTGTTAAGTTGTCTTTGAACAGGCAAACAGAAATGATGATCAATGAGTTTGTGGGTGTTAAGTTGTCTTTGAACAGGCGAACAGAAATGATGATCAATGAGTTTGTGGGTGTTAAGTTGTCTTTGAACAGGCAAACAGAAATGATGATCAATGAGTTTGTGGGAGTTAAGTTCTCTTTGAACAGGCAAACAGAAATGATGATCAATGAGTTTGTGGGTGTTAAGTTGTCTTTGAACAGGCAAACAGAAATGATGATCAATGAGTTTGTGGGTGTTAAGTTGTCTTTGAACAGGCAAACAGAAATGATGATCAATGAGTTTGTGGGTGTTAAGTTGTCTTTGAACAGGCAAACAGAAATGATGATCAATGAGTTTGTGGGTGTTAAGTTGTCTTTGAACAGGCAAACAGAAAAAATGATCAATGAGTTTGTGGGTGTTAAGTTTTCGTTGAACAGGCAAACAGAAATGATGATCAATGAGTTTGTGGGTGTTAAGCTGTCTTTGAACAGGCAAACAGAAATGATGATCAATGAGTTTGTGGGTGTTAAGTTGTCTTTGAACAGGCAAACAGAAATGATGATCAATGAGTTTGTGGGTGTTAAGTTGTCTTTGAACAGGCAAACAGAAATGATGATCAATGAGTTTGTGGGTGTTAAGTTGTCTTTGAACAGGCAAACAGAAATGATGATCAATGAGTTTGTGGGTGTTAAGCTGTCTTTGAACAGGCAAACAGAAATGATGATCAATGAGTTTGTGGGTGTTAAGTTGTCTTTGAACAGGCAAACAGAAATGATGATCAATGAGTTTGTGGGTGTTAAGTTTTCGTTGAACAGGCGAACAGAAATGATGATCAATGAGTTTGTGGGTGTTAAGTTGTCTTTGAACAGGCAAACAGAAATGATGATCAATGAGTTTGTGGGTGTTAAGTTGTCTTTGAACAGGCAAACAGAAATGATGATCAATGAGTTTGTGGGTGTTAAGTTGTCTTTGAACAGGCAAACAGAAATGATGATCAATGAGTTTGTGGGTGTTAAGTTTTCGTTGAACAGGCAAACAGAAATGATGATCAATGAGTTTGTGGGTGTTAAGTTTTCGTTGAACAGGCAAACAGAAATGATGATCAATGAGTTTGTGGGTGTTAAGTTGTCTTTGAACAGGCAAACAGAAATGATGATCAATGAGTTTGTGGGTGTTAAGTTTTCGTTGAACAGGCGAACAGAAATGATGATCAATGAGTTTGTGGGTGTTAAGTTTTCGTTGAACAGGCAAACAGAAATGATGATCAATGAGTTTGTGGGTGTTAAGTTGTCTTTGAACAGGCAAAAAGAAATGATGATCAATGAGTTTGTGGGTGTTAAGTTGTCTTTGAACAGGCAAACAGAAATGATGATCAATGAGTTTGTGGGTGTTAAGTTGTCTTTGAACAGGCAAACAGAAATGATGATCAATGAGTTTGTGGGTGTTAAGTTGTCTTTGAACAGGCAAACAGAAATGATGATCAATGAGTTTGTGGGTGTTAAGTTGTCTTTGAACAGGCAAACAGAAATGATGATCAATGAGTTTGTGGGTGTTAAGTTTTCGTTGAACAGGCAAACAGAAATGATGATCAATGAGTTTGTGGGTGTTAAGTTGTCTTTGAACAGGCAAACAGAAAAAATGATCAATGAGTTTGTGGGTGTTAAGTTGTCTTTGAACAGGCAAACAGAAAAAATGATCAATGAGTTTGTGGGTGTTAAGTTTTCGTTGAACAGGCAATGATGATCAATGAGTTTGTGGGTGTTAAGCTGTCTTTGAACAGGCAAACAGAAATGATGATCAATGAGTTTGTGGGTGTTAAGTTGTCTTTGAACAAGCAAACAGAAATGATGATCAATGAGTTTGTGGGCGTTAAGTTGTCTTTGAACAGGCAAACAGAAATGATGATCAATGAGTTTGTGGGTGTTAAGCTGTCTTTGAACAGGCAAACAGAAATGATGATCAATGAGTTTGTGGGTGTTAAGTTGTCTTTGAACAGGCAAACAGAAATGATGATCAATGAGTTTGTGGGTGTTAAGTTGTCTTTGAACAGGCAAACAGAAATGATGATCAATGAGTTTGTGGGTGTTAAGTTTTCGTTGAACAGGCGAACAGAAATGATGATCAATGAGTTTGTGGGTGTTAAGTTGTCTTTGAACAGGCAAACAGAAATGATGATCAATGAGTTTGTGGGTGTTAAGTTTTCGTTGAACAGGCGAACAGAAATGATGATCAATGAGTTTGTGGGTGTTAAGTTGTCTTTGAACAGGCAAACAGAAATGATGATCAATGAGTTTGTGGGTGTTAAGTTTTCGTTGAACAGGCGAACAGAAATGATGATCAATGAGTTTGTGGGTGTTAAGTTTTCGTTGAACAGGCAAACAGAAATGATGATCAATGAGTTTGTGGGTGTTAAGTTTTCGTTGAACAGGCGAACAGAAATGATGATCAATGAGTTTGTGGGTGTTAAGTTTTCGTTGAACAGGCGAACAGAAATGATGATCAATGAGTTTGTGGGTGTTAAGTTGTCTTTGAACAGGCAAACAGAAATGATGATCAATGAGTTTGTGGGTGTTAAGTTGTCTTTGAACAGGCAAACAGAAATGATGATCAATGAGTTTGTGGGTGTTAAGTTGTCTTTGGACAGGCAAACAGAAATGATGATCAATGAGTTTGTGGGTGTTAAGTTTTCGTTGAACAGGCAAACAGAAATGATGATCAATGAGTTTGTGGGTGTTAAGCTGTCTTTGAACAGGCAAACAGAAATGATGATCAATGAGTTTGTGGGTGTTAAGTTGTCTTTGAACAGGCAAACAGAAATGATGATCAATGAGTTTGTGGGTGTTAAGTTGTCTTTGAACAGGCAAACAGAGATGATGATTCCTGAGTTTATGGGTGTTATATAAATCTGTATTGCTGTTTTAACAACATAATTAAAGCTGTTTATTATCATACACAAATATTTACCTGTATGACCTAGACAAAACCGATCCATCCCCAGAAATCCAAGTAAAACTGAGTAGATAAGTGTCGTAACAAAATAATGTCCATTGTACCTGGAAGTCAAATACAAAATATCCATGTAAACACTGATATCATAAATAATGCAAGTACATGTAATACTATTCTAGTGACATGAGTATATAAAATAAAAGTATTTAAACAAATTTTCAAGTAAAATATTACACCCAACCCAATGGCCCAATAAGTCACTTTAAATAAATCTGAATCATACATGTATGTATGTTTTGGCAAAATATTCTCATGCATGCTCACAAAATTGCTGGACAACTTGCAACCAGGACAACTCATATTTAACCCAAGACAACTTGTACCGATATTTTTTTACATCAAGACAACTCGTACCTAACCCAAGACAACTCCTACCCAGTAAAACAATTTAAGGAAATTTAGGTGTTTTTTTTTCAAACTTGACTTACTACAGGTATTTATTAATTTTGCCATTTACACATACACACAAACATTAAAGTTTACAGTTGTTCTCCAGCAATTAAGTTGACAAACTTGTACAGGATATGCATGTATAATCAGTAAGTGAATTGATTGATAAAGAAATAATTATTTCAATATTTGTGGAGGGGCGTTTTCTAAAAAATGTCTTATAACTTTGAAAAGGTTAAAAAAAATTAATTTAAATATAGGAAAATAAAAATTATTTAAATTTTCTTAAATTAAAAAAGAAATCTGTAAAATTTTCTTGTGTACGAGTTGTCTCTAATTGTTTATGAGTTGTCTTTGGGTACGGGATGTCTTGGGTACAAATTGTCTTGGTATGGGTACAAGTTGACCTGGGTGCGAGTTTTCTTAATACCCTCACAATTATCTTAAGTACTTTTAGCACTACTTCAAAATCAAGGTTTTAAACTGAAGAATTCATTTCGATAAAAACTGTTTCAAATGTACAGTACTGGTACTTTATATTTAAAAATTAATTGTCATCAAACAACTACCAGTATGTATAGGTAAACAATATTGACATGTCTGTTTGACCTTTGATTTAAATATTTATCACGGACCAAGTACATCTCTGTATAGGGAACACAGGTGTTTATTTATACATCGTGAAATAAACTCACCTCATAGAGTAAACCTGTGCACTGTGTATGTATTAACTTGGATTTTAACACTAGTACTACCCATATATGTATGAATATTACTAATGAAAGGTCAAACAGACAGGTCAATTTTGTTTGCCTATAGCTCCAATCAAACCAAACTGATTCTCATCACTTATTAAAACATAAACTACTAAGTAAACATTAACTCATACTTAATGCAGGGAAATCCATCCTTTAAGAATGTTCTATTTCCAAAACATTCTATATTTAGTAACACAGTACATGGAACAGGAGTCTTCTGTACCTCTTCATATCTCTCTCCTCCCACTGAAAAATAAAATATATACATTTGTAAATACAAATTAAAATCAATTGTAAAATCTATGAAAACAACCCAGAAAAAGTACATTAATACAATGACACCTTATTTGCACAAACAAAGAGAGACATACATAAGCAAAAATCTGGTTACATGGTCAAAGAACCAATTACACCATATATATATTACTATTATGTGTTCGAGTCAAGGCATCCTATGAAGGATGATCCAGGATCCTACTCAGTAAATGGAAGAAGAAGATATACTTACTGTGTATTAGATAAGAAAACAACAGATCATTAACTTATATGCTTAATTGGCCTGGTGTAGGATTTTTTCATTGTTTGTTGTAGTACAATAACAGAGTTATTTCTCTTTGACTTCACACTCTTAAAAAAGTATTGATGTTTTATGTCACATTGATGTGTATTTCATCCATGGTCAGGCGGTCATTTCTGGAATGGTGGAAGATCCAGAGTACCTAAAGAAAATCACATCCCTTCTGCAGGTAAAATGACATTTTACACTATGATCTTTCAGGGTATATTTAAACCTAGTGATCTGCAAGCCAGAAATTTGTCACTCAGTCATCCAGGCCTCTCTATGCTGTTTATTGACTCAAAGCTTCTGATATCCTCCGTATAAAACAGTATGAACATATGAATCATGTTTCCAGTCCCTGTTCATCATGTTCATCATATGAAAAATAAGATTACACTTACTTTTAGACAGCCGTAACCTAGTTCTTTTTTCAGAGTCTCATTTCCATGCAAATCTAATGGTTCACTGCAGTTCAAAAACTCAATGGGCCTAAATTAAAATAAAAAGACAAAGAAATCATATATAGCATAGCTCATTCTATACCAATTAAGTAATTTAATACTAAAACAATTCAGTAATAAATAAATTTATGTGTCTCATATATATTCAACATCAGGGCTCAGTCTCACTTTAAATGCAAAAGAATTGGTACATAGCAAAAATCCAAGAAGAACCAAGACTTTGAATTATTCATCAAGATAAGATGTCACTGGTGCCCATTTTATTTGGGTTATCTGTCCCATTATTTGTCCCACATGACATCTAACAGGTTATGTTTCCATTTCTGGTAGCCAAAATTGTCATCTACTATTTTTTGAGAAATTCTTACATAAAGTAACCATTGTGAAAATTACTTCAAAAAGTTAAGAAAATTAATTTTCACAAATTATGGAAATACAGTTACTAATAATTTTAAAATTGTGGAAGTCCAGGAAAGGGTGATGTTGGGATGTTAAAACACAGCATCTCAACATAATAAATTTATTTCTTGCATTTTTGATTTACTATTCAAATATCTTGCTACATTATTAATCACTGTCAAATTCAGATTCAAGTACTGTAGGAATTACTCTGTGAAATACTCTGTATTACCACAGAAAATCAAATAAATTTGAATAAAGATTGATATTTTTCACTTACTTGTACCTAGTCATAACATGAAATCGTTAGGCGCATCCGCGACTGTCATAAAGTATGTCTGTAAAAGGAAAATGTTGGCGTTGTAGGGATTTTACATGGCGAAAATGGCGAATTTTATACTGGAAATGATGCCATAGGTGATGTTTTACGTCATATGTGCAACAGAATTGGCCATTTGCCTGATTTTTCACCATGTTAAATCCCCATAGCGCCAACATTTTACCCTGTTCAGATATAATCTGGGCTAATCGCGGATGCGCACACAGATTTCCTGTTACAACTAGGTACAAGTAAGTGAAAAATATCAATCTATATTCAAATTTATTTGATTTTCTATGGATATAAAGAGTATTTCACTGTCACAAACAGAGTGGTTCCTACAGTAAATGAAATAAAGCAAACATTAACCATTATTCAAAATCCATTAGATTTTTACAAAAATATTCCATATAAACCGTCACAATCACATTGACAGTGTTTAATCTAAGATTTTTTCAGAAGGGGACATTGATTTTTAAAAACTTTCCTCAAAAAATGCCATAACATCTCTGAAAGGAGTGATGGATCAGAGGACTTTTTACCAGGTAACCCAGCAGAAGTAGAATATACTAGATCTATGTCATTTCTGGTGCGACAACAAATATTATGGTGTAGTATTATTACTGTAGACATTTGACATTTTTATCTCTAAAATTAGTACTTCATTTTATTTTAACCAGCTAAAAGAAAGTGTATAACCTGATGACTTATGACACGAAACTTACAAATATTTACAATGAACAAGTGGAGCATGAGGGATGTACGTTGAATCACAATCGGGTCCATAACATTTAGTTTGTGACGCTGCTTGAACAGTTATCAAAGAATACAACAAAATGCACCACAATAACATCCCGAAATCCGCATAAATCATTAAATCTTCACATTTTCACTCTGGGAGAAAAATAAATGATCAATGTAGTTTTAAAGCATATAACAAATGGTTATTTTGTGATAGTTACAAACGTTTTAAAGAGGGTGCATAAGGTAATTATCGTCCTTTGATTTAGTTAAACTCAACAGTACTTTAAAAACTAAGTTAGTATAGACTTTTTCATTCGGATTAAAAATAAAGTTGTAGTTCAAATTTTGGCCAATAGGTGGTTTTCTTATCCAGTTCTCACCTGTGTAGCGAAATACAGTACCTGTCATTTTAGTTTCACTTTCCACGTCTTTCGTGTTGGTGTTTCAAGATGACAGATGTAACAAATCTATTCAAGGCCACTGTCAAAACACTCAAATCCAGGAAGAAAATATTAACTGGGAAAAATGATGCTGTTACAACAGAAATATTGCCGGTGTCTAAACAAAGATGTGATTTTGAGATGAAAGCAAAAGAATTGGTAAACATTTATGTTTGCATGCATGCAGATTGAGTATTCATTCTTGTAAAGGTTCATTCAGTTGTGCAGAAGAAACCCGTAATCAACACCTGATACCCGTTTAACAGTGTGTAGTGCATTTTCGCTTTGGTAAACATACTGTTCACTGCAAGTGCACATGCATGGTCAATAGAGACCCCTACAACAGTGTGCATGTTCAGTTTTGCTTTGGAGAACAAATTCAAAACAGCAGTCAATTTTTGAATTGACTCGAAAGGTGCTTGCCTTCAGATCATAAGACCACTTCCAACTAAATAGAGATTTGGGGATTGACTGCAAGCTGCTTTTTGGACAATGTGCAGTTGTCAGACTCAACAATTTAACCTCAAAAATGTGTAGCTTAATGTTTTGATAAAATTTTGGTCTGAGGATAAATTCTGAGTATAACACAGAATTGTCATTTGAAATTTAGCACTTGCATGTAAAACATTCAATCTGATGAGACACACCCCTAAATGAACAGCCTCTAACTGCTGTATATATTTAAAAATTAACCTACAACATTCCTACTCCTGACTATCAGCAGCCATTTTTATATTACAGATCACACCTGGAATAATTATGTTCAAAGTAACAAAATGAAACCAAAATGTAATCACAGCAAAATTTTGAACATCAACTCTAGGCATGATCTGTAATTACTTCTATGTTTCAATCCACAGATCTTGCATAGAAAACAATCTATCCTTAGTGTTTCTTGGAGTTAAGGCCCTTTGAACATGCTGAACTCAGACTTTTCTGCTAATAAACTTCTATTTGTAATAGCTTTAGGTATGTTAACTGGCTCACTAAGGTTCTTTCATGTGTAAATACTCTCCAGGTGTGCAAGACAGGGATCCAGTGTTGTACATTTGTTTAAAAATGGCTTCCTGATGTCATGGTCATGAAAGTGACAATCTTTAGCTGCCAATCAGGATCTTAAGCTGTCTTGATTTAAAGGAGGAAACAAGCAATGGGATCAAAAATTCAAAACCAAGTATTATACAGCGTATCCATGTTTTGTCAAGTCAAATATTGGAATGCTTACGACTGATTTTGTAAAACTTATGATCAAAATTTACCCAAAATTACTCCTAGTCTCAAGAAAGGGTAGGCAAGTATGAATATGTTAAAATCTTACCAATTTCCATCAGTATTGAGATAAAGAATCAAAAGAATACTTTTGTTTCAATAGGTTGCTATGCAGTCAGTGCTAGATGATAGACTGAATTATTTCTGTCATCAGCAACCCTTTTTATTGATGATAGAGGCCCGTCCATCAACCATAAAAAGAGTCATTGATGACAGAAATGATTCAGTCTAGACTAGATGTCTGCATGACTGACATTCTTTTTAAAATTATTATCATTATTTTTAAGTTATTATCAGCATTTCCTGTTTATTGTAGTTAAGCAGTATAACCAAGCTAAGAGATTTCCTTTTGGAGCACAGGAAAGCCTATGTAAATGCAGGAAGGTATATTTTTTTTGTATTCCAGACAAGGACTCAACCCCATGATTTTGGATTTATAAGTTCATGGCAGTAGTCATTAATTTGTATTGTCAGACATCTTTCCCTTTGAAATGAGAGTCACACACTAAACTTTTTAGAGTCCCAGAATGGGATTGGAACCCTTGATCTTACAACCATAAGTTCCATGACAATACTGGTAGTGATTTACTTGTATTGTTTTACATTCTGGTTGACGTATGTTGCCTGTTGCCAAGGGCATCTGTTTTATATCCGAGTAAATTTCTACATGCATAGTTCATCCATTATTTGATGGCAATGTATACACAGGGATTTGTCTAGTAATCTTGAGAAAGGGACCTTAGAGTGAGTTAGGAAAATCAACGGACAAAATCCACTTTTGGGTAATATGAGAAAGAAAGATGCTCTTATTTACTCATTTTGACATCTCTTAATAATTATCATGCAGCACTGCATGTGCAAACGTGTTTCAAAGAAGTTGCATTCCAGACTAGTATCATATATATGTACAAGCTAAGGGTTTTTTTTTTCAGTTTGACCAATGGTCATTTCTATGAGTCAGTTAGGAGATATTTACTGGCATGATTGGGGAAAATACTAGTATATGTTTTTGGCATTGGGAATTGGTCTTTTATTCGGACCTATGACTATGAGTGGCAAGGAAAATCCCTGATACAGTCAGTCTATTTTGTTCTTAGGGTTATTATAACAAATAAAGTGTGAGACAGCATTATTATACACTAATGATGAGATTAATAGAATTTTACACCGGCAACAGTAAAAGACAGAGCTATCTCTGTCGTACACTATTACAGGTGTAGGATTCTTTTTTTCTTACATATTCGCAGCATAAAAACATTATTTGTAAACAAAAAATTGCATCAAACATTCAGTTTTCAGGCCATGATCGTTGGCCTCTGAAAAGGACATAGTCGATATTTGTTGACATCCTCACGTCAATTGATTATGACGTCATCAAGTAAGTGTGTGTAAGTGATTGTGACGTTGAGAAAAGTGATCTCATCCCTAGGGTGAGACAGGAAAATGTCACATGGGTAAAAATGCGGGATTCCATGTCTCATGTGCAAGATATCATTATGTCTGACTGTATACATTGTTTTCACTGGCCTGTGTTTATAAACAGTGCACCACTGTATCTTTGTCCACATTATATTATCAGTGTTAAATGTTCATGATTTCAGTCATTTAGTAGCAGAAACATCCAAGATGTCTGACACAGAAAGAGATAAGATAGACACCGATGCCCAGTCTGTTATAAAGAAATGTCAAGAAACCATAGCTTTATTTAAATTAGATGGTATGTATATTATACATTTATTGCCTTCAAGTGAGGGAGATATGAACATTAAATTTTGTTCACCCAAAGTCCGAGGGATATATGACGTTGTAGGTGAACAAACAGAGCTCCAGATAAGAGGAATATCTGTGTAAATACTCTTTAATTTTTTTGAAAATACTCTTTAAATTGTAAATGTAAGGGTATCAAAACCCTATCAAAATCCTCATTACCCTTTACAATTCTTATAACAGTAGAGCTTGCTATGGGGTTAAACTCCTGATCCAAGTACCTGTGAAATGCTATCATTACAATGAAGATGATGATACTGTATTATTGTTAGAAGTTATACTTATTTGAATAAATGGCTTTAAAAATTGAAAATACTCTTTAATTTCATGGATCAGTGTCGATACTCTAAATTTTACAGGATACCTTTTAGAAAAAAAAAAGGAGGGGGAAATGACCCTTCATGTCAAATTCTTATCTGGAGCTCTGAACAAGTGTTCATATCTCCTCACTTAAAGGTAACAAATTGTTTATTATACCGGAATGAAAGATCACCATGGTCATTAAACAGAAAGTTGGTTTTGTAATCATTTAAAATGACAATAAATCTCTCTCCCATTGGAACTCATCGAAGGCAGAAGTTAGAATGTCAAAACCCATTCTCTATCAATGGAGTGATATCATTGTGACGTTATTTTTTGTTCCAAAGGTGTGGGAGATCATGTTTTCAGAGAGATACACAATGTTTTCACCTCCCTGATCACATAATCCAGTAATCCAATCAAATTACAGATTGTGTGGTATTTTTTAATGAGGTATAATAAATAATACATGTTATAGACTGGGAATCTTATATGTCAGAGTGTTCATGTAATATTGAATTCATATTTTCATACAATGTAAACAAAAACCCATGTAGTTTAGTGTGTACTATAGACCATTCACTTTTGGGCACTGAGGTTCTTGTTAAAAATTAAGGTCATTCTTGTAACCTCGTAGATAAAATCAAATTTTGGACAATGCTTCAGATGAAATTCTTTTAGCATCTTTATGCAACATACACACATGTATGTATAAAACAGAAATCACGTTTTTTTTTAAACCACAAATGAAATAATTTTTGTGATTCATACTTGTTAGGTATTTGCTGAAATTAAAGTTCACAAGCAAACTGACAAACTGTCTCTTATAAGGACCTGACAAAGTTGGATTTAAACCTAAATAATGATTGCTGTGATCCATAAGCATAGACCACTCAGTCTCCATGGCAACAAGTAGACTGGAGATCTATAAGCATAGACCACTCAGTCTCCATGGCAACAAGTAGACTGGAGATCTTTAAGCATAGACCACTCAGTCTCCATGGCAACAAGTAGACTGGAGATCTATAAGCATAGACCACTCAGTCTCCATGGCAACAAATAGACTGGAGATCTATAAGCATAGACCATTCAGTCTCCATGGCAACAAATAGACTGGAGATCTATAAGCATAGACCACTCAGTCTCCATGGCAACAAATAGACTGGAGATCTATAAGCATAGACCACTCAGTCTCCATGGCAACAAGTAGACTGGAGATCTATAAGCATAGACCACTCAGTCTCCATGGCAACAAGTAGACCGGAGATCTATAAGCATAGACCACTCAGTCTCCATGGCAACAAGTAGACTGGAGATCTTTAAGCATAGACCACTCAGTCTCCATGGCAACAAGTAGACTGGAGATCTATAAGCATAGACCACTCAGTCTCCATGGCAACAAGTAGACTGGAGATCTTTAAGCATAGACCACTTAGTCTCCATGGTAACAAGTAGACTGGAAACAGGCATTATAAAGTTCTTTGATTATTTTCTAATTGCAGCGGAATCACAAAAAGTTCACCCACAAGTAAAAGAACACAGGGCACATGCATTAAAATTAATTGAAGACTATTTGAAAGGTAATCAGTTATAACAAACTTTACATTTGTACTAATGATGTTTCTTTTAAGTTTGCCTGCACAAAGAACAAAGTAGCTATTTTCTTATTCTAGATTTTGGTGTGGCCTCTATAACTGTGATGGGGATTTTAAATGTTGAACTTTGTGTTGGTTACACTAGAAGTTATGGTTTTTCTTGATGTAATATCATATTTTCAACAGTAGGTGCTTACCCTTCCGGAGCACCCAGCCTCACTTCCCTGTTTTTTTGATAAATGTTTAAGCATTTTTCATTTTACAGAAATATTACTTGGTAAACAAGAATGTGAATAACTATTTTATTGAACATTTTTCACAAGATTTTCTATGAATATTTTTAAACACAAAATCACAAACACAGTGAGACTGATAATAAGTAAATTCTATTTTTCAGTGGTTTGTAAAATTTACAGTGAACAAAGAGCTGTCAGAGTAAAAAGAGTAGTTGATAGAAAAAGGATGTAAGTAAACTTTTAGAACCAGTAACCCCTAGACCCTCTCTGACCCTCCCTCCTTTATTACCAATGACCCCAACCCCCTCCCTCCTTTATTACCAATGACCCCCAATCCCCTCCCTCCTTTATTACCAGTAACCCTCAGACCCATCCTCTTCCCTCCTTTATCACTAGTAAACCCCAGACCTTCTCCCTCCTTTATTATCAGTAACTATCAAACCCTCCCTTCCATTATTGCCAATAACCCCCAACCTCATCCTTTGTTACCATGAACCCCCACTCCCTCCCTCCCTCCTTTATTTCCAGTAACCCTCAATCCCTTCCCCCTCTTATTAGCTCACCTGAGCCGAAAGGCTCAGATGAGCTATTGCTATCTATCACCGTCCGTCGTCTGTCGTCCGTTGTTCGTCGTCCGTCGTGTGTCGTGCGTAAACTTTATATTTTAATCTTCTCCTCCAAAACTACTGAGCCAAATTTGAGGAAACTTGGTGATTATTATGCCTGTGTAACAGGCTTTCAAATTTGTGTTTGGGGTTTGACCACGCCCAACAATATGGCTGTCGTTACTATAAATAGCCAAAAGACAAAAAAATCTTCTTCTCTGAAACCAAAAGGTGCAGGCAAATTTTGATTAGATTTTTGGATTCAGGATACATTTAAATTGTGTTTTTTATGAAAATTGGACGAAAAATAGGTTACGCGTTTTTTGCGTAAAATTATGTAATTTTTAAAATGAGACTTTTATTGTTATAACTTCATAATGGCTGAAGATAATTGTATGAAGTTTTCACTGTTGATCTTGTCTTGCGATTTTCTTGTGATGTCAAGGTCAAAGGTCAAGGTCATGTCCCAGTTTTTGACCTTTGATAAAAAATGCTATTTTTTAAACATTTCTGGTGATAATGACGTAGTATTTTTTGTTAATTGTAGGTATTGACATGACGATCATTTTGATATATTGATTAAGGTCATGGGTTCAAAGGTCAAGGTCACAGATGTACAAGTTTACCAAAAATAGTTAATTATCTGTAAAACTATGAACTTTTTGTATAGGCATGTATATTAGAATATTGTAGGTAATGGCTTGATGGTCATTTTGATATATGAATAAAGGTCATGAGTTCAAAGGTCAAGGTCACAGATGTAAACAAGTATTGAAATGATTATTTATCTCAAAAACTATAGACTTTTTGTATAGGCATGTATAATAGAATATTGTAGGTAATGGCCCAATGGTAATTTTGATATATGAATAAAGGTCATGAGTTCAAAGGTCAAGGTCACAGATGTAAAAAAGTACTGAAATGATTATTTATCTCAAAAACTATCAACTTTTTGTATAGGCATGTATGTAAGAATATTTTAGGTATTATCCTAACGATCATTTTAATATATGAATGAAGGTCATGGGTTCAAAGGTCAAGGTCACAGATGCAAATGAATACCTGAATGGTTAATTATCTTGAAAACTATTAACGTTTTGTATATGCATGTATATTAGAATATTGTAGGTAATGGCCCAATGGTAATTTTGATATATGAATAAAGGTCATGAGTTCAAAGGTCAAGGTCACAGATGTGAACAAGTTTTGAAATGATTATTTATCTCAAAAACTATAAACTTTTTATATAGGCATGTATATTAGAATATTTAGGTATTATCCTAATGATCATTTTGATATATGAATGAAGGTCATGGGTTCAAAGGTCAAAGTCACAGATGCGAAAGAAAACTTAATGGTTAATTATCTTAAAAACTATTAACTTTTTATATAGGCATGTATATTAGGAAATTTAGTATTATCCTAATGATCATTTTGATATATGAATGAAGGTCATGGGTTTGAAGGTCAAGGTCATAGATGCGAAAGAATACCTAAATGATTAATTTTCTTGAAAACTATTAACTTTTTGTATAGGCATGTATGTAAGAATATTGGCCTAATTATCATTTTGATATTTGAATGAAGCTCATGGGATCAAAGGTCAAGGTCACAGGTGAGCGTTAAGGCCCATGGGCCTCTTGTTACCATTTACCCCCCCCCCCTACACACACCCTTTTTGTTACCAATAACTTCCCCCACACCCTTCCTCCTCCTTTATTACCATTAATCTCCACCCCTTCATCTTTTTTTGTTACCAGAAACTCCCAAACCCCCCTCCCTGTCTTTATTACCAATAACCCTCAAACCTCTCCCCCTCCTTTGTTACCAATAACCCCCACACCCTCTGCCTATTTCATTACCAATAACCCCACAACCTCCCTCCCCTCCTTTGTTACCAGTAACCCTCAAACCTGTCCCCTCTTTAATTAACATGAACACCCACACTGCTACTTCTTTTATTACAAGTAACCCCAACACCCTTCCTGCCCTAATTTGTTACCGGTAACACTCAGAACCTACCTCTCCTCCCCTCTTTCTTATGCATTCTGCCTTTTTTGGAAATTAATTTGACTGAATATGATAAATATGAAAATTAGTTTTGAAATTTGATAATATTTTTGATATGTATTGTAATATAATCTATATCCATCTTAAAATCTTACCAAGTTTTTTTCGGAATTTTTTTTATGCAATATAATTTCATTACAAAGAAAAAGAAATGTTTAAGAAAATAACTTTATTATGAAAGTTCTAAGATTTTCAGATAAAGGTGTAATGACGGATACCAGTATTGTTTTTTCAGAAACACCACTCCTCCCCCCCCCCTTGTGTGTCATTATTGAGACAGTATTATTGTAGTATGCTTTATAACAGTGTTTCCCACTTTTTCAGATCAAAGTTAGCTATATATATATAACAATGTTTCCCACTACACTTGTATTTCAGATCAAAGTTAGAATTAGACAAGAAAACTAAAAGACATTTGATGATGACCAGAAATACAACAGATACAACAAAAGATGATGGTAACAGTAAACCAGGTAAGCTGATGAAATTGAAGGTTTAATTTTAACTTCCTATTCACATAATGTACGGTAAAGGAATTTATAATAGCAATTTTCACGTTGATACAGTACCGCTAATGTAAATCCATCGCCCAATTAAACATGATGATAGTATACAAAGCAATCTATGAGATTAATGCTAATTTAAGTCAAAATCAATTTACCCAAATTATAATTTCCCTCAAAATTTGTACATGCTAAAATGAATTCATTTACAGTCTAATCTAATATATGTACTTTCAAAGTTTGTTTGGTTCTCACACTGAACTACTCTTTATTTCCTAAGAAAATCAAATGAACTTGAATAAAGATTGATAATATTCACTTACTTGTACTTAGGACATCTGTATGCCCATCCGTGATAATATTCACTTACTTGTACTTAGGACATCTGTATGCCCATCCGTGATAATATTCACTTACTTGTACTTAGGACATCTGTATGCCCATCCGTGATAATATTCACTTACTTGTACTTAGGACATCTGTATGCCCATCCGTGATAATATTCACTTACTTGTACTTAGGGCATCTGTATGCCCATCCGTGATTAGCATAGAAGATATCTGCACAGAGTTAAAAGTTGGCACTATAGGGATTCAACATGTTGAAAAACCAGGCAAATGACGGATCCTGCTGCGCATATGATGTAAAATGTCACCAAGGACATCACTTTTGATGTAAACATCACCATGGAAAATCCCCATAGCATTAACATTTTCCTTTCTGCAGAAATACTTAATGACAATTGTGGATGTGCATACAAATTTTCACTTATGACTAGGCACAAGCAAGTGAACAATAACAACCATTATTCAATTTTATTTGATTTTTTATGGAAATAAAGTGTAATTTACTGTCACAAACATGATGACATAAACATTAGTATTGTAAATCTCTTTATTCTGAATTCATGACTAAGATTATCTTGAGAGTAAGCAAAGTACATGTATCAGAGTGTCCCTCATTGTCTATATTTATATCCTACAGAAGTTAACTCTGTAAATGGTCATAACATCATTAATTGATTAGTATTAGTTTGTTTGTTTTTGAAACTGTTACAGTATCGGGCGATCCTTCCAAAAAAGAAATACAAAGTAAAACCTTAAACCACTGTACTGTAAATTAGCCAACATTATTTCAAATAGTCTATATTTATGAAATAACTTGTTTTGAAAAGAAAAAAAATTACATATATCATTTACCGTACATTTTATTATAGAAAATAAAGCCAGTAAGAATCTTACTGTGATGGATGAGGATCAGACATTAGAAGATGAAGAAGAAATATCAACAGAAGAAGCTCAGATGGTTTGTATGATTTCATTCTTTAAAAAATATTACATAGTTTAAGATATATATATTATTGTATTATAGCTAGACAGCAATAAAATCTGAAAACAAAGAGTACACAATTCAAATTATTTTTTTAAGTTTGGATATATTATAAATATGATAAATTACATTGTCAATATTTCAGATCATAGATGCATGATTTAAGGACCATTTTTTCAAGCCCGGACCTGACTGTGATGCACCAGTATGTCCAATGGCAACACATTTAAAGCCCAATGGCAACACATTTAAAGCTATAAAACCTTGTTACTAGAGCAGTCTTTCAGATAAAACTCAAAACATAGCCCCTGTTTCTCACTGAATGTAGACACCTGTAGAGTTTGAATTAGAGTAGGCCACCTATGGCATCTACAGAGGATGCTTACAACTAGAATGGATTGAAACCGACTTTAACATAATACATTTACAATGTTTTAAATCAGTACTTTGTACGGGGTTCGTACGGGCCTGGAAAAGTCCTTAAATTTTGGGGTTTGCCCTAAAAATACCCTAAAAACAACTCTGATCCTAAAAAGCTCTCAAATGTATCCTGAAGGCCCTAAAAAGCCCTTGAATTTGGCCAGTTGGGTGTCTGTATTTTGATATTAAGTGGTTGCAAATAGACTGATGTTAATAAATTAATTAATTAATAAGTTACATCGAAATGAGCAATTTTAAGGTACCTGGCTCTCCCGAACGTCTAACTTCAACCTTATCCACTTCAAGTGTAGTTACTATGGATATGTAAGTAATTGTTTTATTGATTTAATTGTCTTTGTACCAATATTTTTTTGCTAAAATGGTCTTTCTGATTGGGCCTTTAATTTGCAAGTAAGACCCTAAAAGAACCTTAAAAGTCCTTAAATTTGGAGTCCAAATGTCCCTTAAATTTGGAGTCCAAATGTCTGTACGAACCCTGTTTGTAAAATGAATTCTTGCAGTAACAGGAACTATTTTTGTTTTGTTTTTATTTTAGTTTGAGAGAGAAAATCAGGCTTTGTTTGACGAAATGAACAGTTTAGCTGCTGAAGTCAGGTAATTTATCTTTACATTCTACATACTGTATAGTTGCTTTTATTCACTGGGAATTTAATTTCAATATATTTGCAGTTTGACTTTATAGGGCAAAATTAAATACCAAGTGAATATTTTCATATAGCATTCATTAACACATTAGACAGGGGAAATCTGGACAGAAAATTGTTTATACTGGCCACTGCATCGCAAAATTTTATACCCATAAATAAGTTCTAGTGTCTGAACCACAAAATTTTATCCCTGCAGAATTAAACAACTATACATTAGTTTCTCTGACTTACAAGGATCTACACAACAAGAGGAATGCAGTAGATTCCAATTAATTACATATTTGTTAACTTAATTACATATTTTGCAAGCACTGGTAAGCAGAATCAGCTATACTATACTGTTTTATGTTACAATTGCACTATTATAAAATAACACGGACTTAGCATTTTAAAACAATATTGACATGTAAAAACTGAACTATGAGTAATAGTAATAATAAAAACTTATTTTATCAGGATTTAATCATTTACCCATATAAATCAAAAACCTGTTGTACCTGAATAAGAGTTCTGTCAAGATGATGTGTTGTTAAAACTGTTTTGCTGTTTGTTCAAAATGTATTTAAAAAAGTCAATTACCATGTTTACTGATACGATAGAACATTAGTAAGTTAGTGATAGATAACTACATGTACTTCCTCATTCTGTGTCTGTATTCAGCAGCATGTCCGGCCCAATTTTTAGCTCAGATGAGCTATTGCAATCTATCACTGTCCGTCGTCCGTCGGACTTTACATTTTAATCTTCTTCTCACAAACTACTGGGCCAAATTTGATGTAACTTGGTGATTATGATGCCTGGGTAACGGCCTTTCAAAATTGTGTTCGGGGTTTGGCCACGCCCAACAAGATGGCCGCTGTTACTAAAAATAGCAAAAAGACAAAAAAATCTTCTTCTCTGAAACCGAAAGGTGCAGGCAAATTTTGATTGGATATTCAGATTCCGCATACCTGGGATCATTCAAATTGTGTTTTTCATGAAAATTAGACGAAAAATAGGTTACACGTTTTTTGCGTAAAGTTACGTAATTTTTAAAATGAGACATTTATTGTTATAACTTCATAACGGCTGAAGATAATTGTATGGAGTTTTCACTGATGATCTTGTCTTGCAATTTTCTTCCAATTAATGTCAAGGTCGAAGGTCAAGGTCATGTCCCAGTTTTTGACCTTTGATAAAAAATGCTATTTTTTTAACATTTCTGGTGATAATGACGTAGGATTTTCATTTATTTGTAGGTATTAACATTTTGATACATAGACCAGGGTCATGGGTTCAAAGGTCAAGGTCACAGATGTCCAAGAATACCAAAATAGTTAATTATCTGCAAAACTATGAATTTTTTGTATAGGCATGTATATCAGAATATTGTAGGTAATGACACTATGGTCATTTTGATATATGAATAAAGTTCATGGGTTCAAAGGTCAAGGTCACAGATGTAAACAAGTACTGAAATGGTTAATTATCTCAAAAACTATAATTTTTTTGTATAGGAATGTATATTGGAATATTGTAGGTATTGGCCTAACAATCATTTTGATATATGAATGAAGGTCATAGGTTTAAAGGTCAAGGTCATAGACGTGAACGAATACTTAAATGGTCAATTATCTCAAAAACTATAAACTTTTTGTATAGGCATGTATATTGGAATATTGTAGGTATTGGCCTAATGATCATTTTGATATATGATTGAAGGTCATAGGTTCAAAGGTCAAGGTCAAAGACGCGAACGAATACTTGAATGGTTAATTATCTCAAAAACTAAAAACTTTTTGTATAGGCATGTATATTGGAATATTGTAGGTATTGGCCTAACGATCATTTTGATATATGAATGAAGATCATAGGTTCAAAGGTCAAGGTCATAGCTGCAAACGAATATTTAAATGGTTAATTATCTCAAAAACTATAAACTTTTTGTATAGGCATGTATACTAGAATATTGTAGGCATTTGCACAACGATCATTTTGATATATGAATGAAGTTCATAGGTTCAAAGGTCAAGGTCATAGATGCAAACTAATACTAAAATGGTTAATTATCTCAAAAACTATTAACTTTTTGTATAGGCATGTATATTGGAATATTGTAGGTATTGGCCTAATGATCATTTTGATATACAGATGTTTTAGCTGTTTATAAATAATATATTGTAGCTAGACTTTAGATATGTTATATATAGCATACTTATATAATAATTATTATAATTAATTTGCAAAAATACTTGCATATTATTGGCCCTTACTGCTGAAAATTTTGATATTCTCTTTTATTAGTGTCATTGACCATTGAACCTCTGCATAAGATATGTACTCTTCCTCAGGTGAGCGTTAAGGCCCATGGGCCTCTTGTTTCCTAATGAGTATGTAAAAATCTATGGCATTCCCGGGCAGCACAATAAAAAATCTCTGCTTATTTCCAAGTGATGCCATACAAATTGATAAAAGCTTGAACTTCAGTGTGTAATGGTGTTCAATGTCCAAGTCAAAAATATTTCACTTATTATATTGAGATGTTGTCAGCTATAGGCAAAGTTGCAGAAATTTTGCTTGTGCATTACGCTGATAACATTGTACAGCAGGGTTCTTTATCTTGCCACACTTACCATGACACAGGACTTTATGTTAAGTTCCTATCCAAAAGAACCATGACTTTGATTTGGTAATAACAATTGCTTGGCAAAAGAACATTCAACCCACCTACATGTAAGTCAGACCCAGTCAGGGTTGGAATCAATCACCTCCCACTAATAGAGCAAGCACTTCGCTATAACGGTTGACATTTTGATATATGACTAAGGTTTTTTTCAGTCACAATAGAAGTTAATAATGTTTTATCACTTGCTTCATACCATCAGTTTAAAGCTTTTTATCTGTGTGATGTATAATGCCTATATTATAAATTTTAGATTAAATGTATGTTATGTATTTTTTTTCAGTCAAATTGAAGGAAAAGTTGTAGAGATTGCAAAATTACAAGAAATATTTGCTGAAAAAGTGTTGGAGCAGGTAAATGAACTAATTATCATTAAATAAACTAATACAGTCAAACCTGCTATAGTAACTTCCCATATATATAAAGATCGCATGTAGGTACATTCAGACCATGCAAGACCACACAATCTGTCACCAGAAACTACCATGCTGCCATTTTGGAACCTGACACTAGGCTCAACTCTTTTTTTTCTACATATACCATTGAAATAAGACTTTTTATATCAGGACCATCTGTCATTAACACCAAATTTTAAGGTACTTTGCTGATTTCAACCAAAAACCTCTTTTTAAAGTCAAATTTGTCTGTTAAGTCTATAATTCTAAGGTTGCCTTGTGGTCTTTATAAGTATTACGAAACGGCCGTCCAGTGCTGTAAAATTAAAACTGGTATAATATGTAATTTAAACCTCTGAGCCGGTATCTATACTGGTGGCTGGTGCCCCGATGATATTACAAACTCAGTAGGCAATAATTGTGCATTATTGTCAGAAATATACTATTGTCTAAATTTGCTGCTATTTAAAATTTGAAATTCCTAAAAAACTAAGGCCTAAAAAAAAATATGTGTGTTTCCGCTAACCCGACCAACCCAACTAAAAAAAGACCGACTCCAGTTTTTTTTCTGGATTTTTAAAAATCTGTTTTCGTTTTTCGATGAAAACTCTATTGTATCAAACACAAGTCAGCAAAACGTTTGATTTGTACATGTTTTTGATATGTAATCATTATAACTGTTTCGACCACGATAAGCAAAATAACTTAAACAACACATTTATAATATAATTTTAACATAATACATTACATACACATGCATAACATATGCTATTAAAAAAAATCGACCTACCGACCCTTTATAATAATTCTATGTTAGCAGAAGCACACATATTTTTTTTAGGCCTAAGGTATACTCTCTCATGCAAAGTACCAGTATTTCCTTAGCTAAATTTGGTAAAATATATTTTGGCCCTTTGGGTATCTTTTCAACATCTTGTTAAAAATTTTGGTTTCATAATTTTAGTCCAAGCACTACTGATGAGAAATTTTATTCTGTAACAGCCGTCTAGTGCTGTAAAATTATATTTGGTATAATATGTAGCTTCTGAGTCACTACATAGTAAATTTAATTATGAAGTTATTTGTTGATCAATTTATCATGTTGATCTTAAATATTTGTAGATTTCCTTCAAGAGCATAATGCATCAATCTAGTTGCAAGCAAAGTACAAAAAGTTCTTAATATTCAGTTTCAGTGATTTATAAACACCTTTAATCACAGAATATGTACCTTTTAACATGCATGTGTAGAATATATATAGAATTGCAAGTGTGTAGTTTGATATGCATTGTATTCCCACAAAAAAATGAAAACCATAAGAAAAACAAACCATAGTTTGTGTAAATAATTTGACAGACATTTTATTGTGGTGATTTTGATGTTACCTCCAAACTATGCCAGACTTTGCACCTGTTGAACATACCAGTATTGCTTTAGTATAGTATTTCAGTCTTCTTACAAAAAATGACATTTTCCATTCTAGCTCACCTGCACAAGGTGTAGAAGATGTAGTATTGTTAAATAGCTAAATATCTTTACTCATATACTACGGTATATCATTTGATTGTAAATGTTATTTAGGAAACAGACATAGACAGAATAGCAGATGCTGTGGTTGGTTCTACAGAGAATGTAATAGATGCAAATGAAGAAATTAGAGAGGTGAGTTTATGATCTTAATTCTGATAATATTCACCATAAAAAAAACCCCAGTCTTCCACCATTTTCTTCAGTCTAATTTAAGCATTCCAAAATGGTTTTTGACATTAAACTGGGTAACACTTGCATTTATGCATAAGTGTTGATAAGTCATTCTGGGTCGTTTTACGTTATTGATATTGCATGATAAAATATTGTTATTGCACAAAGCTGTTGACGATATTTCACCACTTATATTTACTTTATACTTTTTGTTTAAATGACATAAATCTGTTAAATACATAAAAATAGAGTTTTTCTATTCTCTGGAATGCTCTTTTCAAAAATGCTAAAAATCAGGCTATAACTTTACAATGCTTCTTATAAAATCTGTTTGTATAAGCTATAGAGATAATAACTATTCATTAATGAACAATTTATCACAGACCGAAGTACAGCACACAACAATGTTACCAAAAAATCCTGAATTTTGTGTCAGATTTCCTCGTCTAATAAAACTTGAAAAAAGCATGAACACCAAAATTGTGCAAAACACATTGCATGTTTGTATAAAATGCATAGAAATTTGACATGTTTTTTGGCAAAAATTATATGGGAAATTTAGCACACAATTTCAAAGTGCTGCACTATAACCTGTGAATAAATATACATAAATTTTGTTTCATGCTAAATTTATGAAAACATGTTCATTTATCAGCAATTTTATTTCATTTTTCAGGCAATAAAGAATAGTGCTGGTTTCCGTGTGACAATTCTGTTTTTCCTTGTTATGTGTGCATTATCTTTATTATTCTTGGACTGGTATAACAGTTAATAGTTCTCCATGGTACTTTTAAAGACTGTTAAATAATTTGTGCAATATCAGCTGTGTTATGTGACATTTTACTGGTGGAAATAAATTATGACAATTTATTTTATTTTGTTGTTGTACTACTGTCACTAAAGACATTTATTAATCTATTATGGACCTCTCTCGAGGGAACTGTTCTCCTATAGTGTTGTCTGGAGAGGTATAGTGGCCGAGCCGATATGCGAGGTCACTATACATCTCCAGACAACACTATAGGAGAACTGTTCCCGAGGGAGAGGTCCATAATAGATTTAGTACATCATATGTCTGTGTTTTCAAAGTTGAAGAGAGAATTAATTTTCAGATGAATCATTTACTTTATTCAACATTATGAATATTCAACAATAAACAATCATCGAACTTATGGAATAAATGTCGTTCTCCTTGGGTCGGACATTTGTATAAAAACCACACAAAGTATTGTTGATTTGATCGATTTCTTTAGATCCAAATTCGCTATCAATTTACCTGTCTCTCAAAATTCATTTAAAATGTTAACCGAAAGTGGCCTCCTTTGGATTTTTTCTTAAACATCTGAATTTACATTCGTAAATCGCGCGTCGTCGGATGCCATTTTGTATCCGACGACAACAATAAACAGCGTCACCTAGACAAAGGGAAGTAACTCGCTTTTGCTTTGCGGGGTCACGCGAGGGACTATACTTGGATGTCGGGGGACTATACCTAGGTATAGTCCCGCTGCTATGCCTTGTCAAGGGCAGATGATTTCTACATTAAATAGTATTCATGTAGTTATCCAATGATTATTCAACAAATAAACATGTGATGTACTAAATGCCATTTAATTTGAGTGAGTGTCTACACTTTATGATCAGTTTACAGTATTTGTTTTCCTTTTAGAGTCAGTGCAAATGCAAGTAATTTGTATATTTTGTATAATATTCATTAAGGCCTTATTGTTATGTTCTCTGTAAGTTAATATATTTTATATATTGTAATTATATAAGGGTTGTGGGTTTGCACTCAACTAGCTGTGCCACAGTACTGCTGTCTAACCAGCTACAAAGTCAAATGTATTGCCAGAAATGCAGGGCATTCCATCCAAGTGTTGGTCTAGTATTCTTGAACAGTTTACATCTCTAAAATTGGCAAATAATACTGGTCTTAGGCCTAAAGACAAACATTGTATGTTAAAGCATGCTTAACAATGCTCTGGCAATTTTAGAATAGAACCTAGCAGATTTTTCATATTGTGTAATTTAGAATTAAAAGATGTCACATTTCCATTTTAAAATTAGACTTCACTCATTATCATTAAATGCCAAACCATCAATACATATTTATTACTTTGTTTTAATAAAATCATGTCTAAAGCTATTTTGGTTTTATTGATTTTTATACAGAGATGAAGTTTTACAAGTCAGTGTATTTAGACCCTTGTGATTGCAAGAATACATGATTTGGTAGTACTACTTGCACTATACATACCCACAACACTCAGCACACCATCCAGAAATTGTCCATCGTCACAAAGTCCAAATTTTGTAATCAGAGATTCCAATATATGTTTGTTTTATTTTTTATTTCTTTCATTTGTTGTTTTGTTCTTAGTTGCATTGTTTATTGTGCAGTTCCATGTTTTTCGTCTGCAAACTGCACTCTTCTATTAAAGGTTTAATGTCCCAGTGTATAATGAGACACTATCAGCTTTAGGTGAAATCTGTATTAAGAAAAAACATTTGCAAGGAAAAAATATTCTGCATTTTCATGGTAACCTTTTACTGCGAATATATCTTTTCAGGGAAGATTTTTTATTTCCCCTAGACAATTTCCCTGCCATTCGAACCGTGAAAATTTCATGCTGTTTCATAGTTTAGAAGATCAAAACTGCGAAAATTTCCTACTACAAATGTTTCACCTTATACAGTAACAGAAAGTGATACATGTATCTTTGATATGCACCAGTTTTCATTGTACATGTATTGAGTTATGTATAGTGCTTCTGTCACTGTGTCTATTATTGTAACTAGATTCTCTATAAGAATACAGTCAAACCTGTATATAAAGCCCACTCGGAACCAGTAATTTTAAGCGACCTTTATATGGACTGGTGGCCTTTATATAGAGGTTCAAATAAAGAACAATTGGGATACAATATAAGAAGGTGGTCATTATATAGAGATGACCTTTAACATGTTTAAGGCAGGTTGGACTATGTCCTGGTGTAATTTGTTAGTTGGCTTGTTGAAGGTCAGCAGAGTGGAGTAATGGAGTTTTACACCACAGTCAAGATTCCTTTACTTAACATTTACGGTAAACAGTCATTCATAGTTGGTGAAGAAAGCCATGTTGCCAAGAGAAAACCACTGACCTTTGGAAAGTGAACTTGACAAATTTTCTCATACTAGGATGTATCCTGAGTGGGATTCAAATCTAGGCTGTGAGAGTCGCCCCTGTAATGCATAAGCATGCTTTAGACCACACAACCACCAAGGTCTGTAATTTTCTTTGGGATATTGAAGTTTCCTTTTTCCTGTAAAAGAAATCCTATTTTTGTCAATTGTTTACAAGGTCCTAGATAAGAAAGTGAGCCTCACAAGTAAACAGCTATGTGACATGTTATATACATGTACCAGTTCAAAATGAAAGTTGGTTGATTTGTTGAATGTTGTTTCACATCAAATCAGCAACTTTTCAACTACTCACAAAACCATTTTTTTCTTATTAATCTAAACACAAGTTAATTCAGTTTCTAAACTTTATTGTGCTTCTACTAGTTGACAGGAATCAAACCCACAGAGATGAGATGCTTTAGGTTTGAAGGCTGGGATTTACAGCTAACTAATAGTACTATAACCATACATTGGATATTAACTTTATCATTTCACTCTCTCAATATTTGACACCTTTAGTAAGCCTAAGTGTTGTACCGGTATCTTATCACTCTCCACACCAGAAGGACCATAAGGCTGCAACACTTTCCTTCCATTTTTTGTGTCCTTTGTTGCTGCTTTGGCTGTGTTCCAGGGTTGTATGGGTGCATTTTAATGTTTGCTCTGTGGTGCTTGTGTCAGCCAGATCACACTAGGTTACTCTAATGTAACCTTGACTGGCGGTGTGTATCATATTATGCATATGGCTGCTTTAATATAGTAGCACATACTTGGTGCTACCTTAAGGTTCTATCTCAACGAGACCACTAATGCAGAGGTTGCTGCCCACTGATCTATTATCCTGACACCAGGTAAGTCAGCAGTAATGTGAAATGAGTTGAGTAATGGTGTTAAAGGTCAAAGTCAAAAATATTTCACGTATATGGAGACATAGCCAGCTATGCACAAAGGTGCAGAAAATTTGCTTGTGCATTGTGCTGATGGCATTATACAGCAGGGTTGCCAAGCCTATCGCAACACAGAACCTTGTTTATTTTAAGTTCCCATCTGAAAGAATCATGACATATATTTTGTAATTCTGAGTGCTTTCAAGTCTTGAGTCAGGACTCGAAACTAAGACCTCCCACTTACAGAGAGCAATGTGAAATGAAGTAAGTTGCTTAAAGTCACAACATGCCTTTTTTCGAGATTCTAACCTAGAAATTTAAGATCTTGAGTCTGATGATCTCCAAACTAAGTTAAATGCTTCCACAACCTATAAGTTCCAATATGACTCACAGAAAAATCCTAGTGTGAGAAAGTTTGCAGGTTCACTTATTGAATCCTGGACTGGATTACAATCTACAAGTGAACAATTTGACTAAGGCATATACTGCAAACATTTTTCTTTTATGGTGTACAACCAGGTAATTTTCAAATATTGCATGGTCGTTTTGTTTTGCGCCAAAATTAATACCAAGTGAAAAATTATATTATGCATATTGTATTATAGTGCATATTTCAAAAACGCGAAAAATTTAACTATGCAGATGTGTCTAAATTTCCTATACCGTGGAAATAAATACACGCAAAATTAATTATGTTGACAGTAACACTGTTACTCCAATCACATCACACTCAAATCAACATAAATACCGGTATAATGATATTTAAAATACACAACTTTCAACCATGAAATTTTCTACTCTAATTTTATTGTATAATTGGATATAAATATAAAATCTACCCACTTATGTGTTTAATATATATAACTACACAATGTCTTAAACAGTCAAACCTGTCTAAAAAGACCACCTGTCCTGTTTTTAAGGAGGTCATAATCATAGTTTTTCTAGTGTGGCCTTTATAGACAGATTTGGTGGAAAAACAAGATTAAGAAATATAACACCAAAAACAAATTAAGAGATATATAATCTGTCAGCGATATTGTGGAGAGTGTTTATAAACATGGAAGAGTCTATATCATGTAGATAGCCTAAGATAGGATATATAAAGGTGGAGTTGACAATGAGCACATGAAGGCGTGAATAAACGTATACGATAACGCATTATTAATACCTATTGGTGTATAATAAATCGCCTTCGTTTATAAACAATCTGCCACAATATCGCTGACGGACTATAACACCAAAAACAAGATCAAGAGACATAACACCAAAAACAAGATTTAAGAAATATAACACCAAAAACAAGATTTAAGAAATGTAACACCAAAGACATGATTAAGAAATATAAATATGATGTATTAAAATACAGTAATCAATACCATTTCAACATAAGTTTATAAAATCCACCTAATAGAACCAGTAAAAGTGGTCTAAATTATGTAAATGAGAAGGTGTTCTTTATGTATTTTGCATAGTTTACGAAGATATGATATTTAAGTTTGCTAGCCTTTATAATAAAGATTACCTTTTCAAGACATGATCTAATTTGGTATGCAAAAATAATTTATTGCATAAATTATCCAAAAATAAAGCAAAGTAATTTAAATTATAATACACCTGTGTAACACAACTCTGATCTCCATGGTTACTGACATCACCCTATTGCAAAACGAAATTTCGGGAAAGCACTTAAGTGATATGTACCCTGTCCTGTATGATGTGAAATACACATGTATTTTTTTTTTAAATAAAGAGTTAATTATGACTATGAAGATGATGAAATAATCCAGTTTTTCATTCTCACACTTTAGTTTACAGTGCTACTCCTTTCTTAAGGATGATGTTACCATATTGTGCAGTTTCCCTGAAAGTAAATATATTTAATTATATACATGAATAAAGAGTAAGGTATTTAAATACAAAATAAATAACCTAAGTGGAATAAAGGAAACCAACACATAAGGTACCAGTATATAATGTGATATTGTTTCTTCAGGTGGCTACCTAAGGTTTTCAATAGAGTTCCATAAAATGGTTAAAAAAATTACTAAATAAATGGATCTCAACACTTGATGATACATTAATGGTATAAATTTTTTTTATTGTATTTGGTCAACATGTTGACATAGCTACCGAAACAGGTTGACCAAATAAAAAAAAATAAAAATAATACCATTAATGTTTCATCAAGTGTTGAGATCCATTTATTTAGTAAAATAAATAACAGCAACAATTTTAATATGACTTATGGAAGGAATATTTTGGGCATTTAAGCATGCAATTTCTTTAGACAGTTTATCCAGTTTGAAAGTAAATATCTATAGCTAGCATACACCATCATGGAATGGAGTGGAGTGGAGTGATAAAGTTTTATGTATCGGTCAAGATTCTTTCACTTATATTGAGGCAGTCATCCGACACCCTCATACCATTGTGAAACTGAAAATTTGCACCGCCATAATTGTTGTGGTACAGAAACTACAAAAGTTTATACTGGACGGTAAATGTTTCACCTTATATAGTAAGTAAAACTGATTAAAATGCAGTTTTAAGTAATAGTATTAGATTTTAAAATTTTCCAGTGGACTAAAATACAATAATTATAGTGTAGTAAAACAACAAATTATAAAATTAAATCAAATTAACTTAATAACTAGTAAAAAACAAATATGTAATTTATGTAAACCAAAAAATGACATTCAACAAAAATATTAACAATGGTTTGGAAGTACACAATCATTGGGGTGGGGATATACTGTATATTGCTTTATTTTCACGGTGTCAAATTTTTGCAGTATGACAATGGCTAGCATATTCGCAGTGTCATATTTTTGCGGTCTTATCTGATTAAAGGAAAATGACTGTAGCAAGATTAATGAGCTGGAAATACCAATGTGTTTTCGCAACAGTTTAATTTTCGCTAGAATACACAGGACAGTGAATATTATAAGTTATACAGGGCTTTGGCAGGTTACACGGCCCGATGTACCCCGTCAAAGATTTATGTACCCTGAGCCGCAGGCGTTCACAATGTATAAGTTACTTCCTTTTAACCGCTAAACTTCGCGTGCGTTCATGTACCCCGTCAGATCTCCGAACATAGTTCCATGTACCCCGGCAAGTTAACCAATTGCTATGCGAGAAATTTCTTTGAAGGGTGACAAAGTTAAAATAAAACTCCATCGATATACAAACATTATACAGTTACCTATCATACAGGCATCAGATGAGGTAAAAACAGTGTTCTTTTGTCTATGAGAGAAAATATGTTCTCACACATGAGACATGGAAATCCTGTGTTTTTACCCATGTGAGATATTTCTGTCTCACTCTAAGGATGAGATCACTTTTCTCAAATAACAATTTCTCAACATCATAATCACTTACACACGCTAAATTGATGATGTCATAATAATTTTACACGAGGACTTCCAACAAAGTTGAATATGTCATTTTCAGAAAGCACGATGATGGCCTGAAAACTGAAATTTGATGCAATTTTTTGTTTACAAATCACATTTTTATGCTGCAAATGTGTGAGAAAAAGAATCCTACACCAGTAACAGTGTAAGAGAGTTTGATATATCACTGTTGCCGGTGTAAGATTCTATTAATATTGGACACCAGGGGGCCTTGGTGGCTGAGTGGTCTAAAGTGTGTGCTTACTGATTACAGCACCTCTTCCCCCCCATCTAGGTTTGAATTCTTTGGGATGGAACCTAGAGTAAGAAAGTTTGTCAGTTCACTTGCTGAAGGTCATAGTTTTCTCCAGTTTTGGTTTTCTGTACCATTCCTGAACTTCCTTGATATAAGTGACAGAATGTAAACTGGGGTGAAAAACTCCATTTTTTCACTCCACTCAATTAGACATCAAGGGTTTTCTGTTTATTGTACAAGTGGGTTAAAACACAGGTCAACATGCATGATTTGTTAAATAGTTACCCTGTATGGACTACAGCAAATGACCTCTTGGCTCTTTCATAAAATGCAAATCTCTCCACTTCCTCCACCTGGATCTTGAAGTATAAAAATATACATTATTTTCTGATTTAACTACAGTAAACCTGCTATAGTGACCACCTCTATATAAAAATCAACTGTCTATACAGTAAACCTGCTTCATTGAAAAACTCCATATAAAGACCACCTGTCCATTAGTACCAGATTTTTATGGTTTGCTTGTTTGCTTCATATTTGAACTAAATAGAACCTCTGTATAAAAAATATATTAACAAATACATGTACATTTTCAGAATTAACTACATGTACAATAAACCTGCTTCAGTGACCACCTCTATATAATAACCATTTGATCATTAAGACCCGAGTTTTATTACTTCTTTGCTACAAGAACCTCGGTGCATTACATTTGTGCAAATCCATATTACTTTTGCGCAAAAATAATATGGTTTATCGTGCAAAGGCTTATATTACGATTGTGCAAAATGTAACTGCCATGTTAAATAAACACCCAAAATGTAATTGCCATGTTAAATAAACACTATCCCTTCTGTTAACAAAGGCATATAAAAACACAAATAAAAGCCTGTTAAAATTTTGTCAAAAAGTATCATTTTACAAGTCAACACTGACTAAAAATTGTCATTTCAGTTGTAAAGTATCTCGACTCTGTCTGAAAATTTCACCCCTCTTGTGTACAATTCATACTGCCCAATAACTAAGTCCATTTTCTCCTTTTCATTTTGCCTGACTGTGGCCCATGCATCAAATCTGTGAACTTAAACTAGTCAGGTGGTGTTTATTTAACAGTTTAACATGGGCAATTAAGATTTGAGCAATAGTAGTATACACTCTTTGCGCAAATGTCATATAGGGGTTATGAAAATTTTGGGCAAATGTAATGCGCCCAAGAACCTCTATATAAAGATACCTATCTATAAAATTATCTACCCAGGCTTTACTGTACTTAAGTTTATGTACAACATGCACAACACCTGAACACAGTACAGTATAACCTGTGTATAAAGACCACCCAGGAGAATAAGCAAAAGTGGACTTGATAGACAGATGGACTTTATATAGAGAGCCACCTTATGAAGGAGTAAACATGCATTGTTGATACTTGTATACAGATAAGTGAAAATAATACCTATTAAAATACCTTTTTGTTAATTTTGTGAAAATTACTTTTATTATAATTAAAAAAAATATTATAGAATTAATTTTAGAAAATATTTAAAAAGTGCATAATAATCTTAATGGACTGTACATCTGATTAGATTTATATAATAAAAACTTCTTTTTTTTTCCAAACTTCCACATTTTAAAACCTGTTGTAAAATTCAATTGAAACAGAAAAAATTTGAATGAACCAAATGATAATTTATGATAATTTCTTGAAATCGTGGGTTAAAAATATGAGAAGTGAAAAAAATTAAAGTTAAACAAAAGAACCAAAGGACTAGATGTCTCTTCTAGGTCCCATATTCAATATAAGGGTTGATTTAGATGTAAAACTGTCTTCAACATACAGATTCCACATTATGATATACCACCAAACTAAAGTCTTGCTGAATTCTGCCAAGCTACATAACATTATTTTAATACAGATATCCCCAATTGTGGTGTTCACCTTTTTTTCTTCCACAATTTTTTTATTTGCTTTTTTGAACATATAAATATATATTACACAAATGTACAATACATTTTGACATTATAACCATCCACACACACATTACACACTTAAATATATATACTTAATTAAATTAAGTTTGTAGAGATCAACACAGTATATGATGTATAATTATCTCCCTTACATTGATACAAAATTTAAGAACATGAAATAGCTAAATATGGAAAAAACCAACATGTTTTAAAAAATAGTAATAGAAGCTACAGAAGACACATTATAAAGGACTAATGCCTTTTTATTATAAAATAATACTATACATTAAATTTTGTTTACCTTTGTACTAAGGGATCGGTAATACTGAATAGCGTCTAGAAGCGTCTAGACGAGTCTAGAAGCATCTAGAACGATTTAAAGCACTTTATCGTTAAACAAGAGGCCCATGGGCCTTAACGCTCACCTGTGACCTTTGAACCCATGAGCTTCATTCAAATATCAAAATGATAATTAGGCCAATATTCTAATATACATCCCTATACAAAAAGTATATAGTTTTTGAGATAAATAATCATCTTAGTACTTGTTTGTATCTGTGATCTTGACATTTGAACCCATGCTCTTCATTCATATATCAAAATGACCACTGTGTCAGTACCAACAATATTCTAATATACATGCCTATACAAAAGTTAATAGTTTTCAAGATAATTAACCATTTAGCTATTCATTTGCATCTGTGACCTTGACCTTTGAACCCATGACCTTTATTCATATATCAAAATGATCATTAGGATAATACCTAAATATTCTAATATACATGCCTATACAAAAGGTTTATAGTTTTTGAGATAAATAATAATTTCAGAACTTGATCACATCTGTGACCTTGAGCTTTGAACCCATAACCTTCATTCATACATCAAAATGGTTGTAAGGCTAATACCTACAATATTCTAATATACATGCATATACAAAAAGTTAACAGTTTTCAAGATAATTAACCATTTAGGTATTCATTCACATCTGTGACCTTGACCTTTGAACCCATGACCTTTATTCATATATCAAAATGATCGTTAGGATAATACCTAAAATATTCTAATATACATGCCTATACAAAAAGTCTATAGTTTTTGAAATAAATAATCATTTCAGTACTTGTTTACATCTGTGACCTTGACCTTTGAACTCATGACCTTTATTTATATATCAAAATGACCATTGGGCCATTACCTACAATATTCTAATATACATGCCTATACAAAAAGTTAATAGTTTTGCAGATAATCAACTATTTTGGTAAACTTGCACATCTGTGACCTTGACCTTTGAACCCATGACCTTAATCGATATATCAAAATGATCGTCATGTCAATGCCTACAATTAACCAAAAATCCTACATCATTATCACCAGAAATGTTTAAAAAATAGCATTTTTTATCAAAGCTCAAAAACTGGGACATGACCTTGACCTTTGACCTTGACATCAATCCGAAGAAAATTGCAAGACAAGATCAACAGTGAAAACTCCATACAATTATCTTCAGCCATTATGAAGTTATAACAATAAATGTCTCATTTTAAAAATTACATAATTTTACGCAAAAAACGCGTAACCTATTTTTCGTCCAATTTTCATGAAAAACACAATTTTAATGTATCTAGGTATCCTGAATCCAAAAATCTAATCAAAATTTTTCTGCACCTTTTGGTTTCAGAGAAGAAGATTTTTTTGTCTTTTGGCTATTTATAGTAACGGCAGCCATATTGTTGGGCGTGGTCAAACCCCGAACACAATTTTGAAAGCCTGTAACCCAGGCATAATAATCACCAAGTTTCATCAAATTTGGCTCAGTAGTTTTGGAGGAGAAGATTAAAATGTAAAGTTTACGCACGACGCACGACACACGACGGACGACGGACGGTGATAGATAGCAATAGCTCATCTGAGCCTTTCGGCTCAGGTGAGCTAAAAATTTATAGTTTTCGAGATAATTAACCATTTCGGTATTATTTTCCATCTGTGACCTTGACCTTTGAACCCATGACCTTTATTAATATATCAAAATGACCATTGTGCCATTACCTGCAATATTTGAATATACATGTCTATACAAAAAGTTAAAAGTTTTCGAGATAACTAACCATTTAGGAATTGATTTGCATCTGTGACCTTGACCTTTGAACTCATGACCTTAATCTACATATCAAAATGATCGTTAAATCAATTCCTACAATATTTAAATATACATGTTTATACAAAAAGTTAATAGTTTTCTAGATAATTAACCATTTCGGTATTCTTTCCCATCTGTGACCTTGACCTTTGAATCCATGACCTTTATCTATATATCAAAATGATCGTTAAATCAATTCCTACAATATTCTTATATACATGTCTATACAAAAAATTTATAGTTTTCGAGATAATTAACCATTTCAGTATTGTTTTGCATCTGTGACCTTGACCTTTGAACCCATGACCTTTATCTATACATCAAAATGATCGTTGTATCGATACCTACAACATTCTAATATACATGCCTATACAAAAAGTTTATAGATTTCGAGATAATTAACCATTTCGGTATTGTTTTGCATCTGTGACCTTGACCTTTGAACCCATGACCTTTATCTATACATCAAAATGACCGTTGTATCGATACCTACAACATTCTAATATACATGCCTATACAAAAAGTTTATAGTTTTCGAGATAATTAACCATTTCGGTATTGTTTTGCATCTGTGACCTTGACCTTTGAACTCATGACCTTTATTAATATATCAAAATGACCATTGTGCCATTACCTACAATATTCTAATATATATGCCTATACAAAAAGTTAATAGTTTTGCAGATAATCAACTATAACGGTAATAGTTGTGCATCCTTGACCTTGACCTTTAAACTCATGACCTTGATCTATGTATCAAAATGATCGTCATGTCAATACCTACAATTAACTGAAAATCCCATGCCATTATCACCTGAAATGTTTAAAAAATAGCATTTTTTATCAAAGGTCAAAAACAGGGACATGACCTTGACCTTTGACCTTGACATCTTTTGGAAGAAAATAGCAAGACAAGATCAACAGTGAAAACTCCATACAATTATCTTCAGCCATTATTGAGTTATAACAATAAATGTCTCATTTTCAAAATTACATAATTTTACGCAAAAAACGTGTAAACTATTTTTCGTTCAATTTTCATGAAAAACACAATTTTAATGTATCTAGGTATCCTGAATCCAAATATCTAATCAAAATTTGCCTGCACCTTTTGGTTTCAGAGAAGAAGATTTTTTTTGTCTTTTTGCTATTTTTAGTAATGGCGGCCATCTTGTTGGGCGTGGCCAAACTCCAAACACAAGTTTTAAAGGCTGTTACCCAGGCATGATAATCACCAAGTTTCATCAAATTTGCCCTAGTAGTTTTGGAGAAGAAGATTAAAATGTAAAGTTTACACACGACGCACGACGGACGACGGACGGTGATAGATTGCAATAGCTCATCTGAGCCTTTAGCTCAGGTGAGCTAAAAATGTGGAGTCTAGAAAAAACATGTCATATATGTATATAATATCTATAATTTAAAAAAATATATATATAAATCTGATGAATATTAAGGCGAAAAACTTAATTTTTATTTTCGAGTCTAGAAACTACTAGAACGGTTTGAGACAGTTTGCTGTCTAGATCTAGTCTAGAACGATTTAAAGCACTTTATCGTAAAAAAAGGTGGAGTCTAGAAAAACATATAATATATGTGTATATATTAATATTTATTATTTTAAAAAAATTATATAAATCTGATGAATATTAAGGCGAAAAAGTTGATATTTTCATTTACGGGTTTAGAAATTACTAGAACAGTTTGAGGCAGTTTGTCGTCTAGATCCAGTATAGAAGAACTCAAAGAACACTATCTATAAGAAAAAATAAAACACATCTTACAATATGTAATTTTGTTCAGGTCTATGGTGAAAAAATTAATTAAATGTATAATTGGGTAATAAAACGACTTGTGCATAACGGAATCTGCACGACAGCTAATAATCGAAAAATCGTGTACCTAAAGAAAGAGAACTCTTCCTTATTCACGTAAAAACTTTATCAATCTTTTAATAAATGCCAATGAAGAATATAAATAAATAAATAAATAAATAAATAAATAAATAAATAAAATTCGTTACATAATTTTGATTTTATGAAAAAAGATAACTCAAGATAAATTCTAACATGTATACTGTAAAAATGTATTAGTTGAGCTTTATATAATAGGTCAGACTGCCTTGGGGCATGAAAGGATTATTCGTTAATGTACTGAACGGATTAACGGCACATGCCGAACGTGTCAGGTTGATTGCTAATTAATTAATAATTAATTACCTGCCGTGACTACACTATTGTCCAACTTGTATCCTTGTGAGATAAGTAAGCACGCAATTGTTAATTTTCAATCTGACATATACATGTACTAACATTTGGCATACACAGAAGCAAAGATAATCGGTTGCTAAAGATATATGTAAAGATATTTTTCAATGTAAAAACTTATTAATTAAATTAGGTTTAGGCGTATCTTTGCAACATATTTGATGTTTTGGGATTCATTTAAGTTAGACAACACAAATGAGAGAGAGGGAGAGAGAGAGGTGTATATGTAATTTAATAATAAGAGAGGGAGAGAGAGAGAGAGAGAGAGAGTAGACGTAAGTTAATGAGAGAGATAGAGAGAGAGTAGACGTAAGTTAATAATAATATAGAGAGGGTAGACGTAAGTTAAGAGAGAGAGAGAGAGAGAGAAAGAGAGAGAGAGAACGTAAAGATAATAATCAATGACACGGTTCACAAACTACATACATAGTCAAGAGGGCTTACATATAACTATACGGTAATAAGTGTATGAATATAATGTATATGTTTGTATATTAATTGTGACATATTGTAATTTATTTTCTTTGTTTTAATAAATATTGTTTGTTCCTTTGATGGACTTAAAATCATATTTTTTATTTGTTAATAATCAGTAATTACTATAAAAAGTCACAATATCGTCTTTAATCAATATATAATCTGAATTAACATGCCCCTGAAAAGAAAACAAGAATCCACATCACTTGTCGCAACTACAAAGGCTTTTCTCTGTTTTCGGGCGTGTGAGATTAATTTAAAAAACAACAACAAGAAGAAACGAATGCCATCATCAAGATATGCCGCTACACTATGAGTATTTGTAACCCAAACACTTACGCCCCTTTGATGATTTGTTTTTCTAAGAAATGGTTAAATGAGACACAAATTTTGCATTGAATCATATTGCTTTTAACCAGTGCTATTGGTGAGATATCAGGTTATAGTACCTTTTTACGGTAAAGTGCTAGAAATTTCTAGACTCGTAAATTAAAATTAAGTTTTTCGCCTTAATATTCGTCATATTTATATAATTTTTTTAAAATAATAGATATTATTTACATATAATATATGTTTTTTCTAGACTCCACCTTTTTTTTTACGATAAAGTGCTTTAAATCGTTCTAGACTGGATCTAGACGGCAAACTGTCTCAAACCGTTCTTGTATAATTTCTAGACTCGTAAATAAAAATTAAGTTTTTCGCCTTAATATTCGTCATATCTATATAATTTTTTTTAAATAATAGATATTATATACATATATTATATGTGTTTTCTAGACTCCACCTTTTTTTACGATAAAGTGCTTTAAATCGTTCTAGACTGGATGTAGACGGCAAACTGTCTCAAACCGTTTTTGTATAATTTCTAGACTCGTAAATAAAAATTAAGTTTTTCGCCTTAATATTCGTCATATCTATATAATTTTTTTTTTAAATAAGAGATATTATATACATATATTATATGTTTTTTCTAGACTCCACCTTTTTTTATGATAAAGTGCTTTAAATCGTTCTAGACTCTTCTAGACTCGTCTAGACTCTTCTAGACTCGTCTAGACGCTATTCAGCAATACCCACTAAGGGATACATCCTAAAAATTGTGTGTGAGTCCCCGGTGGCCTAATGGATAAGATGTCAGTCTTCAAATCCAGGGTCTCTCACCGCTGTGAGTTCAAGTCCGGCTCAGACCACATATGGGAAAGTGAATTTTCCTTGCCGTTGGCATTTACTGATTCACCTGGCATCAGTATAATGGACTTGGGGAGCACATTAAAGTCAACCTGAGTGCAGGCTAGTACAAGGCAGACCATACAACACACTCGCACTTCACATGCATACACAAAATTGTTCATAAGATTAATCCATAGAGATTAATAATATAGTTCACGTCACGAATAGCTGAAAAATTGCTGATGCGACGTTCAGCAACATTCAACCAACCAACCAACCTAAAAATTGTGTGGAACAATTAGTTATAATTGATACTGAATCTCATCAGTTGACATATTCACATTAAGTGATGGTATTTTGGGAATATTTTGGAATCTTTCCTAACTGTTCCACACAAATGTAAAGGGGTAATTGTGTGGTATGCTGACAACCCCCATTAGTAGAGGTACAGTAAAACCTCGATTCATCGCCACTATTTGTTCAGCCAAATTTTGGCGTTATAAAGGGGTTTGGCAATAAATCGAGGGAGGCCCATAAAGAAAAACATATACAAAATGGATTTTGGGACTTCAAAATAGTGTGGCGATAAGCGAGGTGGCAAAGTTATCGAGGGGCATTATAACGAGGTTTTACTGTATTTTCTAGTGAAGGATTTCAGTCTACACAAGTGAGCAGAATTATAACTTGGTGTACCTGTGTAACAATATTTAGGAAAACATGGCTTTGGAATATTTGGTTATTTACTAGATAAGAGGGACATCAAATTCTACTTATCTTTACATCTTGTAATCAATCCCGGGAAGTTATATAAACACATCATGTACTGATAATGAGAAATGATGATCTGGTCAGCTGAGATCAAATTTGGCCAGCATATCAAATTTCAAAGACCAAAGAAAACTTATGCAGTACATGTTCCTTGGTATATATGATTTAAACGTTTTGGTTATTTAGATAAGAGCAACATCAAATTCTACTTATCTATACATGGTGTGCAGATAATTAATCCAGGAACTAAACATATTGGAGGTTATATAAACATGTCATGTATTCATAATGAGAAATGATGAGCCTCTCAGCTAAAACCAAATTTGACCAGCGTATCAAATTTCAAAGACGAAAGAGGATTGATAAAGTACATGTTCCTTGGTACAAGTATATACAAGGTGTATTAGAATGTGAGAGTGACATAGGGATTACCCTCTGGACAGGACTAATAGGGATTACCTATTAGCTAGAGAGAGAGAGAGAGTTGGAGAGCCACTCTGTATTATCAGTAAAATATATTGTACACTCGGACAGGGATTACCCTCTGGACAGGACTAATAGGGATGACCTATCAGCTAGAGAGAGAGAGAGAGTTGGAGAGCCACTCTGTATTATCAGTAAAATATATTGTACACTCGGACAGGGATTACCCTCTGGACAGGACTAATAGGGATGACCTATTAGCTAGAGAAAGAGAGAGTTGGAGAACCACTCTGTATTATCAGTAAAATATATTGTACACTCGGACAGGGATTACCCTCTGGACAGGACTAATAGGGATGACCTATTAGCTAGAGAGAGAGAGAGTTGGAGAGCCACTCTGTATTATCAGTAAAATATATTGTACACTCGGACAGGGATTACCCTCTGGACAGGACTAATAGGGATGACCTATTAGCTAGAGAGAGAGAGAGTTGGAGAACCACTCTGTATTATCAGTAAAATATATTGTACACTCGGACAGGGATTACCCTCTGGACAGGACTAATAGGGATGACCTATTAGCTAGAGAGAGAGAGAGTTGGAGAGCCACTCTGTATTATCAGTAAAATATATTGTACACTCGGACAGGGATTACCCTCTGGACAAGACTAATAGGGATTACCCATTAGCTGGAGAGAGAGTTGGAGAGCCACTCTGTATTATCAGTAAAATATTGTACACTCGGACAGGGATTACCCTCTGGACAGGACTAATAGGGATGACCTATTAGCTAGAGAGAGAGAGTTGGAGAGCCACTCTGTATTATCAGTAAAATATATTGTACACTCGGACAGGGATTACCCTCTGGACAGGACTAATAGGGATGACCTATTAGCTAGAGAAAGAGAGAGTTGGAGAGCCACTCTGTATTATCAGTAAAATATATTGTACACTCGGACAGGGATTACCCTCTGGACAGGACTAATAGGGATGACCTATTAGCTAGAGAGAGAGAGAGTTGGAGAGCCACTCTGTATTATCAGTAAAATATATTGTACACTCGGACAGGGATTACCCTCTGGACAAGACTAATAGGGATTACCCATTAGCTGGAGAGAGAGTTGGAGAGCCACTCTGTATTATCAGTAAAATATATTGTACACTCGGACAGGGATTACCCTCTGGACAGGACTAATAGGGATGACCTATAGCTAGAGAAAGAGAGAGTTGGAGAACCACTCTGTATTATCAGTAAAATATATTGTACACTCGGACAGGGATTACCCTCTGGACAGGACTAATAGGGATGACCTATTAGCTAGAGAGAGAGAGAGAGTTGGAGAGCCACTCTGTATTATCAGTAAATATATTGTACACTCGGACAGGGATTACCCTCTGGACAAGACTAATAGGGATTACCCATTAGCTGGAGAGAGAGTTGGAGAGCCACTCTGTATTATCAGTAAAATATATTGTACACTCGGACAGGGATTACCCTCTGGACAGGACTAATAGGGATGACCTATTAGCTAGAGAAAGAGAGAGTTGGAGAACCACTCTGTATTATCAGTAAAATATATTGTACACTCGGACAGGGATTACCCTCTGGACAGGACTAATAGGGATGACCTATTAGCTAGAGAAAGAGAGAGTTGGAGAACCACTCTGTATTATCAGTAAAATATATTGTACACTCGGACAGGGATTACCCTCTGGACAGGACTAATAGGGATGACCTATTAGCTAGAGAGAGAGAGAGAGTTGGAGAGCCACTCTGTATTATCAGTAAAATATATTGTACACTCGGACAGGGATTACCCTCTGGACAAGACTAATAGGGATTACCCATTAGCTGGAGAGAGAGTTGGAGAGCCACTCTGTATTATCAGTAAAATATATTGTACACTCGGACAGGGATTACCCTCTGGACAGGACTAATAGGGATTACCTATTAGCTAGAGAAAGAGAGAGTTGGAGAACCACTCTGTATTATCAGTAAAATATATTGTACACTCGGACAGGGATTACCCTCTGGACAGGACTAATAGGGATTACCTATTAGCTAGAGAGAGAGAGAGAGTTGGAGAGCCACTCTGTATTATCAGTAAAATATATTGTACGCTTGGACAGGGATTACCCTCTGGACAGGACTAATAGGGATTACCTATTAGCTAGAGAGAGAGAGAGAGAGAGTTGGAGAGCCACTCTGTATTATCAGTAAAATATATTGTACGCTTGGACAGGGATTACCCTCTGGACAGGACTAATAGGGATTACCTATTAGCTAGAGAGAGAGAGAGAGAGAGAGTTGGAGAGCCACTCTGTATTATCAGTAAAATATATTGTACGCTTGGACAGGGATTACCCTCTGGACAGGACTAATAGGGATGACCTATTAGCTAGAGAGAGAGAGAGAGAGTTGGAGAGCCACTCTGTATTATCAGTAAAATATATTGTACGCTTGGACAGGGATTACCCTCTGGACAGGACTAATAGGGATGACCTATTAGCTAGAGAGAGAGAGAGAGTTGGAGAGCCACTCTGTATTATCAGTAAAATATATTGTACGCTTGGACAGGGATTACCCTCTGGACAGGACTAATAGGGATTACCTATTAGCTAGAGAGAGAGAGAGAGAGAGAGTTGGAGAGCCACTCTGTATTATCAGTAAAATATATTGTACGCTTGGACAGGGATTACCCTCTGGACAGGACTAATAGGGATGACCTATTAGCTAGAGAGAGAGAGAGAGAGTTGGAGAGCCACTCTGTATTATCAGTAAAATATATTGTACGCTTGGACAGGGATTACCCTCTGGACAGGACTAATAGGGATGACCTATTAGCTAGAGAGAGAGAGAGAGTTGGAGAGCCACTCTGTATTATCAGTAAAATATATTGTACACTCAGACAGGGATTACCCTCTGGACAGGACTAATAGGGATGACCTATTAGCTAGAGAGAGAGAGAGAGTTGGAGAGCCACTCTGTATTATCAGTAAAATATATTGTACACTCGGACAGGGATTACCCTCTGGACAGGACTAATAGGGATGACCTATTAGCTAGAGAGAGAGAGAGTTGGAGAGCCACTCTGTATTATCAGTAAAATATATTGTACACTCGGACAGGGATTACCCTCTGGACAGGACTAATAGGGATGACCTATTAGCTAGAGAGAGAGAGAGAGTTGGAGAGCCACTCTGTATTATCAGTAAAATATATTGTACACTCGGACAGGGATTACCCTCTGGACAGGACTAATAGGGATGACCTATCAGCTAGAGAGAGAGAGAGAGTTGGAGAGCCACTCTGTATTATCAGTAAAATATATTGTACACTCGGACAGGGATTACCCTCTGGACAGGACTAATAGGGATGACCTATCAGCTAGAGAGAGAGAGAGTTGGAGAGCCACTCTGTATTATCAGTAAAATATATTGTACGCTTGGACAGGGATTACCCTCTGGACAGGACTAATAGGGATTACCTATTAGCTAGAGAGAGAGAGAGAGAGAGTTGGAGAGCCACTCTGTATTATCAGTAAAATATATTGTACGCTTGGACAGGGATTACCCTCTGGACAGGACTAATAGGGATTACCTATTAGCTAGAGAGAGAGAGAGAGAGAGTTGGAGAGCCACTCTGTATTATCAGTAAAATATATTGTACGCTTGGACAGGGATTACCCTCTGGACAGGACTAATAGGGATGACCTATTAGCTAGAGAGAGAGAGAGTTGGAGAGCCACTCTGTATTATCAGTAAAATATATTGTACGCTTCTTTATACCTATACATGTAGAATAAAAGTAACATTTTACACCACCAACAATTCAGTTGTATTGTTACACCATGTACTATTACATAGTCTAATATGACCTGTGTTTTCCTTCATATGAAACATGAAGAGAGCTAGCTATGGTATAACAAAAGATATACCCATCACTGTTCCGTTTTAATGACGTACTCCCTTGCTTATCTTATGACATCATGTTATGTTCCGCGAACAATGGTTGTGACGTAATTTTCATTAATTAAATCATTTATTTCAATGACGGTAATCTCAACAGCCGAATTGTTTCAATGGACCTTTTTGCAAATAGATAGTAAAATGTACTTTCGAAGAAAGAGTTCGCAATGTTTATTTGAATTTGTTTTATTTAAGTCATGTTAAAATTGAAATGATCAACATTTACCCGTGGTATATCATCGAATAATACACGGGCCGTCATTAACATGCGATGAATATATCACTCAGTGGCAAAGCCACCTCGTGATATATTCTTCCGCATGTGAACTTTAATTTTACAGCATTAGATGGCCATTCTTCATCAGTAGTCTTTTGATCAAAATTGTGATACTAAAATCTCTTCAAGGGGTTGAAAAAATATATACTTTACCTTTTGTGGTTCATGTTTCTGGATGATACTTTTGTACTCATCCCAGACAGGTGTTTTCAGTCCTTTTGCTCTGTCACTAGGGACAACTTCCATCAAAGCTACCTGGTGACAAAAATTACAAAATACATCAGGTAGGTTTACACTATCAAAAAAAATTGATCAAAATCTTTTTATAAATTCACTTGGAAGAATGTTTAGAAAATCAAACTTTGTTCAAATAGTTGTCCATCCTATTTTAAAACTTTAATCAAAGTTAAATGGTAATTCGGATCCAGCTAGATCAAACATTCAAATGACACATTTCTGGGAGTTGAGTTGAGTCGAGTAATAGTGTTTAATGTCCCAGTCAAGAATATTTCACTTATATCGAGACGTCGCCAGCTGTAGGCAAAGGTGCAGAAATTTTGCCAGTGTGTTGCATTGATGGCATTGTACAGCAGGGTTCTTTAGCGTGCCAAGCCAACCGTGACATGGGACCTGGTTTATTTTAAGTTCCCATCAGAAAGAACCGTGACTTTCATTTTTTAATGCCAAGTGCTTGGCAAAAGAACAGTCACTACCCACTTTCAAGTCTTGGGTCAGATCAGGTCGGGGGACGAACCCATGACCTCCCACTTACGGAGCGAGCACTCTACCAACTGAGCTACACATTTGTGGGAGGCTTAGACTTAATTTACTTTAGTTGAATGGATTAGCAACCTAAAAAAAATACCAAGTTAATATTACTTACAGGTGAATCAACATACGTATCCAAGGGTAACAATGTTAATATTGCATCAAGTAGTTGAGGAATTTTTATGCCTGAAATTAAAAAGTGTGATACATGATGAAAAATTATCGTACTTGAATTTAGTTGTCAATTGTCTGGTCACATTATGAAACTTACAGGTCATATTGGTATTACAATATGATCTGTAAGTTTCATAAGGTGACCAAATTCAGGATTGAAAAGTGAACGGTAAATCTGAGATCAGAATACCCTGAAGTGACTGTCATACAGTGAACTGAACCGTTTTACAATTAACTGTGATGTGGCTGACCCTGTCTGATAGGTGACTGTGTAGCTCAGTGGGTAGAGCATCCCGCTAGTATTGGGAAGGTTCTGGGTTTGAGTCCTGGTTTGGTCAATGCTTTTTTTTCCCTTTCCCGAACTGCAATGATATAAGGATTGATGGTATATTACTGTATCAGGAAAGGGAAAAATGTTGAACCTGCCTTAAAGACCACCTCTATATAAGGGACACCTGGTTTTATAGGCCAGTGAATTTTAACCTCAATTGCTCTTCTTTACTCAGGGTATTTTAACCTCTATATAAGATGAACTTCTACCACCTGCACATAAAGGCCACTTTTAATTGGTCCTTTATAGACAGGTTGGATTGTATATATTATATATACAGTATATATAAATATAGTTATATACCCACCATCAGCTCTAACCTCTTTGGGACCTTCTCTACAAATTGATGAAGATGGAAAGTGAGCATCTGCCAAAACTGAAAAACAAAATAAATATAATATATTTTATAATTCATTTTAACTAACTTTGTCAAATCTGAAATGACAAAATCTATAAAATCTATTTCTATCTGACATGTGCAATATTCATCCTCTCCTATCCTAGAGGCCCTGCATTGGAATTGGCCAAAAGGTAATAAAGTCCAACTTGCCGTAACGGCCACCTCTATATAAGGGCCACCTGCTTATAAAGGCCAGTAGAATTGTATCCCAATTGTTCTTTATTCATATGTTTTTAACCTGTATAATAATAATATCTTTATTGCTCAAACTCAATTACAATAATTGGTTGTGGCAAGTAATTCAATAAACATAAAACATAATCAACAAGAAATCATAAAAAAAACATGTAACTGACAAATTTATACATAAATAATAAATGAATATTTAACACATAAAGAGATGCAATACCGCAAGGTACTTAAGTAATTTAAGTTTTACGTATTTCAAGGCATTCAATAATAAATTTTGATGTTATTTTCAAAATCTCTTTTATATTGCTATTGAAAATTAACTGGAATTTTCTTCTAGAATTTAGATGGTCAAAAACAGGATGGAAGTTGTTGATTTTAGAGAAGAAGATGTGTCTATTTTTGCTATATAGAGGACAGTGAAATAAAAAATGCATTTCATCTTCTATGCAATTCATATTGCAGCAAGTACATATTCTGTTATTATAATCTGTATTAGTGTATCTTCCAGTTTCAATCATTAGTTTGTGGGAACTTGTTCTGAATTTTGCAATGGTAGATCTATCGGAGAAATTATATAAAGACCACCTTCCCATAAAGGTCACTTTTACTGGTCCTTGGGTGGCCTTTATAAACAGGTTTGACTGTATACATGCAGCTGCACAGAACAGGAGCCTGGTCTAGAAGTATGTGTAGATTTTAGCTTTCTGAAAATGTGTCCTGTTGGGACAAGAAAATTACTGGAATATAGATATTGTCCCAGTTTGGCATGGGTGTACTACCATTTTAATATACTAGTGAATCATTAACATTCAATTACAATCAAAATGTAAAACTTTTGTTGAGTATCGAGTAATTCCAAGATACAAGCCCATTATTATTGAGTTATTCCATTATATACAAGCCAAAATTTCACATTTCTATGTCTATCTGAGAAGTTGCATGTCATGGATTGGCAAAGTGAGAAGCCTCAGGTCATTTAATACATTTACAGTAATTTTACCACCAATGACAACTTTTTTTTCTTTTTCAGTTTATTTATGTACTTATATGACAGGTCAAACTGAAAGGTTAAACATAGATCTCTGACCTGGCCTGAAATTTAAACCCTGTTCATTATGTTGATATCTTAACAGTTTGATAAGTTAATGGGCAAGATAATAAGAATGCACTATTCAAGAGAGTCCTCAGGATTGCTAAAAGGTTTATACACCGTTTTCGTCATCAAATAAGGAAATAATGTCATCATTTAAATCTTCATCTTGTTGCAAAAAGGAAACTTCATCCCTCCTCTTACAAACATTTGGATGTGCAGAATATATATATTTATGCATATGAAAAGTTTTATATTTTTTACCAGTTGACCAAGTGGCTGGCATACCATAACTGCACAAAGTCTGCAGTATATTCTTATACAGTAGACTAACACCTGCTATACTGAATAGCAGCAAAGATTTGAGGTGAAACTACATGAAAACCCACAGATACGCTTTTTATATACCCATTGTTTTAAAATAAATCATAGAAAACCTCAACCGTAAATTGTCGATTTTTCAAAAAACGTACGTCTTATTTCTTTAACAAACTCTGGCCCCTATGCACTGCTTTATGACGTTGAATACATTAATATCTTTTCATTTTTAAATAAATTCGTTATACAAGGAGAAAACTACATTATTTTTCCCAAAACGTTTATTTTTGCACAATTTTCATTAAAAAAATGCAACAAATACTTTTTAAAATTCTTAAATTATCCATTCCTGCATTATTTTTATTTATAAATCTCCACACTTGTGTAGGTAATTTCATAATTGTACCCCCCTTTCACGTTTTTCAACCAAATGGTTTTCACTTGAATTTTCCTACTTAGATGGCCCTTAATGAGCAATAAAACATGAACAAAAAACAGGAATTAAGAAATTTAGGTATGAAAATATAAGCATTCAGGATGAACATTGAATCAGTTTTAATAGTAAAATTTATTATTGCAATTCTAAGTTGAATCTCTTAAATACATCTTGTATCTGTTTTATTTTCCATGTCTCTTTTTAAATAAAAAGTTATCTTGTTTTGCATGTATGTATACAAAGTATATATTACAATCACGTGACAGTCACAATGTTCATAATAATATTTACCTATTTCATCTCCATGTCCCATCGATGCCAGGATGAACAAGAGTTCTGGTGAAATGACACTTGGTATTACTTTTAAAGGCATTTTGAATTTCTTTCTTAACACAGACACCAGCACGCGTCTGATGCCGACACACTCTGCATGAACAGTCAGTACTAACCAAGGTGCGTGTATCTGATAAACAAAGGGGAGTAACTCAATTTGACAGTGACGTGTGATACGAGGTTTTTTTTCATAATTACATATACCAGTCCTCAGAGCTGGTTGATGAGACCAGTTCAAGCCAGCGGCGTACCGTGACCTGATTATATGTGTACGCAAACTTGGAGCGCCGAATGCGCGACGACGCTAGGGGGTCCGGGGGCATGCTCCCCCGGAAAACTTTGTAATCTATATGCTCCAAAACCGCTTTTCATGCATTTTGAGACAGATATACAATACCTTCTCGTGTTAAATTTTTGATACTAATTGGAGATGAATTACAAATGATGATGCATAATTTATTGAAATTTAAATTGATATTTTTTAAGATTTTGAGATTATTTTTATAATCGTAGCCCACGGTTTCCAAATGTATATTAGTACAAAGTTAACTTTCCTCTTCTTCTAAGCGTTAAATTTGTCAATAACTGTTTCTACGTCGACGTCCATCTCATGATTTATGTGCAGAAATGCAAGAGATGAAAGACCATCTTCTTTTATTGTGCCTCTTAAATAAGTCTTGAGACGTTTCAGCGCACTGAAACTTCTCTCGGCAGTGGCTGTTGTAGGGGGCATGGTTATAATGGCTCCATACAAACTAGCCGGAAACTTAGCAAAACATACACACGCACACACACACACACTCATTCTCTTTTTTTCTCTCTCTCTCTCGTAATTTTTTTTATTTTAAAATAATGTTTGTGACCAATTTATGTGTACGCACTTGCGTTTTTGCGTATAGGGCGGTACGCCACTGCAAGCTTGAACGTTTGTACTTAGTTTCGTCAAAAATGTCCACCCTTAGTTCCAAAAGAACGCACGCGACAGTATGTAAAGTAATACTGTATATTAATTTGCCAAAATTTGATTAAAAACCGTGTTTAAGGAAAATCTTAGCTAATTGTGAAACTGGGGTCCGTTTTCAGAATATTTTTTCAATGTATCAATATGTTCATTATAGACATTTTTATGATAAAAATCATTTGATTGAACTTATTTGAGGTCAGTTTGTTGATTAATCTAAACAAAGAATATTTCTGAAACTTTCACCAGGACCCGAGATTTTGCCTCGGAATTTACGTGCCAATTATATGCGTTTACCATTATAACCACACACTACTTGACAATTACCCAAAAGTCCGTTCTAAGGCGGGAGTTTTATAATCAGTGGTCCCATTATGTGTTTACTATAAACACACCACTTGACAATTACCCAAAAGTCCGTTCAAAGAAGGGAGTTTTATAATCAGTGGTCCCATTATGTGTTTACTATAACCACACTACTTGACAATTATCCTAAAGTCCGTCCTAAGGCGGGAGTTTTATAATCAGTGGTCCCATTCTGTGTTTACTATAACCACACCACTTGACAATTATCTACTGAGTCCATTCTAAGGCGGGAGTTTTATAATCAGTGGTCCCATTTTGTGTTTACTATAACCACACCATTTGACAATTACCCAAAAGTCTGTTCTAAGGCGGGAGTTTTATAATCAGTAGTCCCATTATGTGTTTACTATAACCACACTACTTGACAATTATCCTAAAGTCCATCCTAAGGCGGGAGTTTTATAATCAGTGGTCCCATTTTGTGTTTACTATAACCACACTACTTGACAATTATCCTAAAGTCCGTCCTAAGGCGGGAGTTTTATAATCAGTGGTCCCATTCTGTGTTTACTATAACCACACCACTTGACAATTATCTACTGAGTCCATTCTAAGGCAGGCGGGAGTTTTATAATCAGTGGTCCCATTTTGTGTTTACTATAACCACACCATTTGACAATTACCCAAAAGTCTGTTCTAAGGCGGGAGTTTTATAATCAGTAGTCCCATTATGTGTTTACTATAACCACACTACTTGACAATTATCCTAAAGTCCGTCCTAAGGCGGGAGTTTTATAATCAGTGGTCCCATTATGTGTTTACTATAACCACACCACTTGACAACTACCGCAAAGTCCGTCTTAAGGCGGGAGTTTTATAATCAGTGGTCCCATTATGTGTTAACTATAAACACACCACTTGACAATTACCCAAAAGTCTGTTCTAAGAAGGGAGTTTTATAATCAGTGGTCCCATTATATGTTTACTATAACCACACCACTTGACAATTACCCAAGAGTCCGTCCTAAGGCGGGAGTTTTATAATCAGTGGTCCCATTATGTGTTTACTATAACCACACCACTTGACAATTACCCAAGAGTCCGTCCTAAGGCGGGAGTTTTATAATCAGTGGTCCCATTCTGTGTTTACTATAACCACACCACTTGACAATTACCCAACAGTCCGTCCTAAGGCGGGAGTTTTATAATCAGTGGTCCCATTATGTGTTTACTATAACCACACCACTTGACAATTATCTACTGAGTCCGTTCTAAGGCGGGAGTTTTATAATCAGTGGTCCCATTTTGTGTTTACTATAACCACACCACTTGACAATTACCCAAAAGTCTGTTCTAAGGCGGGAGTTTTATAATCAGTGGTCCCATTTTGTGTTTACTATAACCACACTACTTGACAATTATCCTAAAGTCCGTCCTAAGGCGGGAGTTTTATAATCAGTGGTCCCATTATGTGTTTACTATAACCACACCACTTGACAACTACCGCAAAGTCCGTCTTAAGGCGGGAGTTTTATAATCAGTGGTCCCATTATGTGTTAACTATAAACACACCACTTGACAATTACCCAAAAGTCTGTTCTAAGAAGGGAGTTTTATAATCAGTGGTCCCATTATGTGTTTAATATAATGACACCACTTGACAACTACCCAAAAGTCCGTCCATAGGCGAGAGTTTTATAATCAGTGGTCCTATTATGTGTTTACTTTAACCACACCACTTTACAATTACTCAAAAGTCTGTCCTAAGGTGGGAGTTTTATAATCAGTGGTCCCATTGTGTGTTCACCATTATAACCACACCACTTGACAATTTCTAATGATGTCAACAAAATTTATCACAATGATGCTGATGATAAATAGAAGTTATGATGAGTGTGATAATGATTTCACCATAATGACGTTCACTAGCCTCACTTGTGGGAAAACTTGACATTGGTTAGCACCACATTTAGGAAAACTTAACGTTCCCTAGTACAACTTGTATCAGGAAAACTTGATGTTCACTGGCACCACTTGTGGGAAAACTTGATGTTCAATGGTGCCACTTGTGGGAAAACTTGATGTTCAATGGCGCCACTTGTGGGAAAACTTGATGTTCAATGGCGCCACTTGTGGGAAAACTTGATGTTCAATGGCGCCACTTGTGGGAAAACTTGAGGTTCACTAGTGCCACATTTGGGAAAACGTGACTTTGCTAGTGCAACTTGTATCAGGAAAACTTGACGTTCACTAGCAATACTTGTGGGAATTCTAAAACTTGATGTTTACTATCACAACTTATATCAGGAAAACATGATGTAAGCTAGTGCCACATTTGTGAAAACTTGACTTTGCTAGTGATACGTGTAAAAAGAAAACTTGACGTTCACTAGCAATACTTGTGGGAAAACTTGACGTTGGCTAGTGCAACTCGTGGGAAAACTTGACATTCACTATTGCTACTTGTGAGGAAAACTTGACATTCATCAGCACAACTTGTATCATAAAAAACTTGACATTCCCTTGTGCCATTTGTGGGGAAAACTTGATGTTTGCTAGTGCAATATTTGGGAAAACTTGACGTTTGCTTGCACAACTTGTATCAGGAAAAGTTACGTTCACTAGCGCCACTTGTGGGAAAACTTTCCTGCATTGTAGATTCTATTCAAGATGTAGAACCAGTGTTAAACGTGTTGGCCAACAAACCATTTGACAATACAAGCCCAAGACGAAAGGGTAATGTCTAGTAGTTGTCTAATATAGTGAATGAATACTCAAGAAAAATTTGTAAAATCAAGTTTTATTTAACTTATTAAAACTTTGGGTATTCATACAAAACAAATATCAAAAATAAAATTACCTCAGCCTATTATTGTTCTAGTATTAGCTTGTCTGAATACACATATTGACAGGGACGCATATAGCATTGTAATATACGTCCCTTTAACCCTTATATTGGACATAAAAGGTTGAAAATATATACATGTATCTAATTTATAATTACTGAAAAAAACACTATGTAATTTCATTATAAATGTCTGTTTTTGTGATAATGTAAAATGAAAAAAATACAGTCAAACCTATCTATAAAGGCCATCCAAGGGAACCAGTAAAATGGTCTTTACATACAGGTTCAAATAATATGAATACAGAACAATAGGGATACAATTTTTCTGGCCTTTATAAGCAGGAAACCTTTATATAGAGGTAACCTTTAAGGCAGGTTGGACTAATAAAAAGCTGTCAAACGAAAGTGCAGCTCACTTGTAGATCTTAATTTTAGGCCCTACCTGTGACACCTCCACTAATAAAAACAGTACGATGTAAGCTTTTCTGTACATTATAGGCATTATAGGTTTACAGACAAGCTAAACTAATAAACAACACTAACAGACATGTGGGTTGATTTATACTACTGTCCTCACCTGTTTGCGTATTCTACTGCCATCTAATATTGTAAATATGTTTGGATTAAAACTTGTTTTTGCCTAATCCTAATAAATTATTATTAATTTTATTCATAATGATTGTAACAATATTTTTAAACTGTCACAAACTTATGTATGTTTGTATTAACAAATGATTCTTAAATTTATATAATATATACAGTCCAACCTGCCATAACGGCCACCTCTATATGAAGGCCACTCGTCTTTAAAGGCGAGTAAAAAAGTGTTCCAAACTCTCTTTAATCATGTTGCTTTAACCTGTATATAAGGGCCACCTGCCCTATAAAGACAACTTTTACTGGTTCCTTTGAATGGCCTTTATAGACATATTTGACTTTGTTGATTAATTGACGGATCCTCTGCCATGCCCACATTATTTCGACAAAGGCCAGGCATGCTACACACAAAAAGAATGAAAAATGAATTGTGCCATTTAATGACGTCACTGACACTAGTACGTCATTTGGTACCGTAATGCTGGCCAGTGTTGGAACATAAAAGTCATGGTAGGCGATACGTCAATTCAGTTTGTCCATAGAGAACTATTACACATTTGTTCAGTATAGGAGACACAGTTTATCTGATTACAGATTGTACAATTATCAACAGTCTGGACCTTATAAAACATATAAAACAATATTAAATATAACAACATTAATAACGGAACTGTCAGAAATACAAGAAAAATCCTACAACGTTTGTGCCAGCGACCAAATGTAATATACGGCAGAAAAGCACAAGCACAAAGCAAACCAATCAAGAAACCAAAAATAATAGTGAAGTTATTAATATATGGCAAAGTTCCAGAGGCCAGGAAAAATATGATTGCTATAAAAATCTTTGTAAGTTCTATAAATGGTCGCTGGATAATCTTCCAAAACTGTACAAGTTCTACAAGTGTGACACCGACAAAACCAAACAGCGCTCCAGTACCTCCAACATGTGGTGAGTATGGTGTAAATATTGATGCTGCCTATAAATAAATAAATAAATAAATAAGTAAATAAATAAATAAATAAAAAAATAAATATGCAAAGGTAAACAACTTAGACCTGTCCGCTTGACCTTTCATTTAAATATTTATCACGGACCAAGTACATCTATGTATAGGGAGCACAGGTGTTTATTTAGTATACACTCGCATCATAAAGCAAACCTGCACATTGTGTATATATTGACTTGCTTCTTAACATTACCCATGTATTGGGTTGATCCTCTTATACGAATATTCCTAATGAAAGGCCACGTGGACAGGTCAATGCTGTTTGCCTATATATAATAATAATTATTGAATATCGTAAATGAACAAGAGAAACTAATTTCTAATTTGACAGCATATGAAATATATATCTTTAATGAATGCTTTTGAACTGCGATAATTATATTCAACAACTAGTCATCAGCTAATAATAACCAACCAGTCAACTTTAATTTATACAATTTTTTATCATTGATGAAATTTAAAACATGAATAAAAAATAAAAATATCATTAACGAATTGAAAGTTTTATTTCAATTTTCTTTAGTTTGATGGATTTTTTTTTTCATTTTAGACATTTCAACATTAAGTTCACAATATATATGAAAATAGACAAAATCAAATTATGACTAATCAGTTGATTAAACTATCAAGGTTCAAACAACTGACTCCAGAATTTAGTTTTTTTTAAGAAAATTTTAAAAAAGCTCTATCAATAACACTGTTAAAGTGGTTTTAATGATATTGATCAAGTATTTCATGGGTGCATTTTGGGACAATAAACACTATTGTCCCTAGGTAGTAGGGTCCTAGACAAAAATTCCCAGTTTATCTCTTATGTCTTTGGAAAACGGTTTTGACTGTTCCCTTAACACTGATGAAATAATGGTATATGGTACATCATAACAATATATTTCATAGTAAAATAGTGTAGTAGGAGCTTTACTCATCTGGTCCCTTGGATGTCATTTTGTTACCCAGAACTCAGATATGACAATTCTTGAGAGGACATGGAAAAACTGCTTCCTCCGGAGGGTCCAGATGTCGTACAACAAAAAGATTTTTATAATCAATACACACTTACCAACAAGCCACCAACACCACTTAGTATGTATATGATCATCACTCTAAACCACCCTGCAGACTGTTCTATCTGTCTTAGTATTAATGCCTGTATAACAACAACAAGTGCAGTATGGATTATACCATGATGATAAAGTAGGGAAATCAGGAATCTCCACCAATGTGCTGGTTTGTCTGAAAGCCATGGCTGGTCTGGTTTTGAAATAAAACCTCCAAATCCACAAATAGAACTTAGACAGTTTACCTGTTAAAATAAACAGCAAGATAATTTATCAGATAGTTAAAACTGTCATACTTGAATCTTAAGATCTATATAAAAACCTCATTTTGCACCCCAGACATCACTGCAGTATTTACCACAATTCAAAGAAGATATTAAAATGTTTCAAGAAACAATAACAATAGATACTGTAAACATAATTAATTTCGTGTTTATTTATTTTCGCTGTATAGGAAATTTAGATATATCTGCATAGTCAAATTTTTGCGTTTTTGAAAATACACTATATCATAACAAGCGTAATATAATATTGGTTCGGTAATAATTTTTGCTTGGTATTAATTTTCGCCAAAAACAAATGGCTGCAAAGTAAGCAAAAATTAGTACATCGTGAAAATAAATATGTTTACAGTAGTAGCGAAAATCAAATAGCTTTAAATCATGAATTTGTTTAGAGATGTTCATACAGATCATTAGTAATCTTCATCATCTTGTCTAGTGTAGCATTGAACTGGAACAGATTGGCTCAAAATATGCATATTACTTACATCCTTTTTAATGTTGCACCAATTAGGGTTTGAAAACCAGAAAATATATTCTTAGTTATCAAAATTTCACAATGTAAAATTTATAGTATTCAAAATTACAAGTTTTTTTACTCGATTTCCCTTACACCTTGAAATACATTTTGAGAGAAAAGAATATTTCAACTTTGAGCATCATTCCAAAAAACCTTTAAAGTCAATAAGACAAATTATACATGTATATACAATTAGATGTATTACCTTGCTACAATGTTCTGGTCCTTTCTGATGATATATACCACCAATAAATGTACAGTGTTTATGTGACATTAGTGTACACACCCCCTTTGTGTTTATACAACATGGCTTTAAGTTGTGTTGTATGTGATTTTGTCCAGATGGTCGTTCACTACACAACATTTTCTCCTTCCATTTACCAACTCCTTAATGAAAACAAAACCAAAGTTTATAGTCAGCAAGGTCAATCGGAGAATTATTTTTCTACTCTATTCTAGCATAGTGCATCAATCAATTTTTGAGTATTGCAAGTGTTGTAATGTTGTTATAGAACCAGTTAAGCCACACTAGGCTTACCTGATGTCCTCCTGATTGATGGAGAATTATGTGGATCGAGTTCATACTAGGCTTCCCCAAGGTGCACATGAATAGTGAGTTACACATTTATACTAGTGTGCACTCAGTGGATTGTTATATGCAAGTTCAACAAGACAGCATTTGCAGTGTTGCCTCCCCATCAGTCCATTTTCCTGACACCAGGTATTTTAACAGCAGTGACCTTGACTAAGATCAAAATATATCATTTAATTTAATAACAACGAACCATAAAAATAGGACACAACTGGTTAAAAATTCATGGTTACCCCAATAAAAACTAAGAAAATGCCACAAAAGAAATGATTTAAGAAAAAATGACATCACCTTTAATACAACCCCTGACTTTGGACAGACACTAGATATAACTAGAACTGTCTCTTGAGAGCCAAATACCCCTGCTCCCAACATCTACAAGGGTTTAATGTTGAAGTTTTATGACAGTTACCCAAAACAGCTATGAGATACGGCCCGTACGAACAGACATTTTTGAATTAGACAGACAGAAATACCAAATGGTGTCAAGTGGGGTAGTTTATATCCCCTCCCGACTTTGTACAGGCACTAGACATAATAACCTAATAGTGTCCAGTGGGTTGGTTCAAGTACGTGTACTTTTGAAGAACTATAACCATTCAAATGCTTTTCACATTTTTGAATTCTAAATTTATGGAAACAAATTCACACAATCAAAAAGTAACTTGTCACAATGACTTAAATAACAATACCATTTGTTAACTGTTCACATTCTTCTTGTGTTGTAGTTCCTGCCGTATTCCTAGAGGCCACCTCACAACATCCCAGTGTTGTATCTACACTGTAATTCATCTTAGTACTATCTATCATTATACCAATATCTTCTCTCATACAGGGAGAAAATGCTGCACCTACACCTGTTAATACATCATATATGTATACTGTAAACATATTATCCCCATGTGTATTTATTTTCAAGGTATATGAAATTAAGACATATCACATAGTTAATTAAATTTCCACGTTTTTACATTATGCACTGTAACACAATAAACATACTGTATACGTAGAAATATTCATTGATGTAAACTTTCGCGGTTTTGGTATGGAGAGCATTTTCGCTGGTATAAATTTTTGTGGTCATGTAGGCGGTGTAAGCATTTGACAAGGATATAAAATTTCATGGTGGATTTATTTTCGCGGTTAATCAGCGACCGCGAAAATAGAGACCATTATTACACAGCGAATATTTCTACGTATACAGTAAATAATTTCCGCTCAGTATTAAGTTTCATGCAAAAGAAACGACTGCGAAATAAGTGAAAATTAGTACACCACAAAAATATATACCTTTACACTATTAAATTTTTAAATATCTAGTGCTTTGATTGGATAAATCTGTTCAATTCAATTCTCAATGAAGTTACAAGCCAGCCTGCCAGAACTACTGACCTGTATCCATACACACAGTTTGATGTTAACTTATTTCATAATAAAAATCAAAATAGTATCAGTGTTGGTTACATAATTTGAACTTAATGTGGCATAGATTGTTACACAAATTATACTGTGTGTACAGTCTCCATTTGTATCAATGCTCAATAAATCGGAAGAAAAATAAGAATCAAAGCTTAAATAACATTCAAAAGTGTATATTAGAATATCCTCTAGAAACAAAAAGTACATGATATAAAGAATAACTTAAAACATATTACATTTATCTTATTGTATGAAAGTGTCCTAAAAATGACAGAATACACTGGATTCAAGAATTTTAAAATTTTCAGATTTTGACACAAACTGAAACCTGGAAATATACATTGCATTGGACTAAAAATGTTCATATTTACACAGCTTGTGTGTACTGCAGAAATAAATGCTGTTAGGCATTAAATTATTAATTCAGTTGGCTATTGTATGCACTCATATAGTACACAGTTACTCCAAGTTAAAGACTTTCTAAAGTTTACAAACTGGGTTTATATTCATTAGGGATGAGTTCATGCCGTCTGAAACTTTTTCACTCTGGAACAGCATTAAACCTGTATATTTACATGTGTGGACATGCATGAACATGCCATATTTGCCACATAAGCTTTGATGGCATATTCATATTTATGTACAGCATTTAAAAGCATAAGTGTGTATATATGAGTGAGTTCATGCACATACACATTCAAATCTGTTGATATTTTATCAATCTAAAAGGTGTGGGAATGGGGGATGTGCCTTCATAATTATTTTAAGAATAAATTGACTTACTGATCATATACAATTCAGATGGTCCTATCCATATGTTTGGAGGAACCCATTTATGTACTGTCTCAGTCCCTAGGAATGTTTTAATGCCATCTTGTAGTTCTAACTTTGGTTCCAATCCAATATAAGTTAATCCACCCAAACCACAAATTACTCCAAATGACACCAGTTGAGCCTGAATAGTATACAGATATAGATATATTGTCTTTAATGAAGATTAAAACAGTGTGACAATACTTAGCACATGTATTACACTTATATATAAACAAAATTTACAAAAATAAAGAAAATACATGATAAAAAGTACAGCTTTGTTACAGAAACCATATAATGCATAAACAGAATCCAAACTATGAGATTCAAAAAAAACCAACCATCTTTTCCAACTATGAGTTTAAATAAAAAGCAACCATTCTCAAAATATTTTTACTTGCCTTTATACCTGTACAGTCAAACCTGTCTATAAGGGCCACCTAAGGGAACCAATCAAAATAGACTTTATGGGCAGATGACCCTTATATAGATGTTCAAATAACATTAATAAAGAGCAATTGGGATAATTTCACTTGCCTTAACAAGCTGATGGCCCTAATATAGAGGTGGACTTTAAGGCAGGTTCCACTGTATATTGTGCATGTATCACCTTAATGACCATGGCAAACCTATGAATAAATATGAATGAGAATTTAATTTTGTTAGTATCTCTGAAATTTTTTTTTTCTTAAATGTGTTAACTGAGACAGTTAACTATTTTAGTTACAATGTAATAAGATGATTGTAAGACTTACAAAGATTATAAATATTGTAAACAGAGGAAGGTATACTGGCATCTCTGACAGTTTAACACGGATATCTGTAATACTCTTTGGATATTTATGAAGATTTGTTCTGCTTTTCATTTCTACACTCTTCCATAATTCTTTCCAGTCTTTGGCTGGTTCTCCTGTTGGATCCATGTAATAGGCTACAATAGAACATTAGCACCTCCAGAATACCAGAATAGCTATTACTAAATCCCTACTGTTGTAGCAGGGATAAAAGTTTTGGCAGACTTTTAAGTCAGACCTGTAATATTTTGTATATTTTCTTAACAGTAAAAACTGTTTATAAAATCATCATCCAATTTGACCAATGATTAATTTATGCTATTTATTATAATTTAAAACTTGCATTACAGATACTGATGTTTGATACAACTCTTTTGAGTTAGAAAAACAGAGTACCTAACACATCAATTTGATTCCAACTGGTCCAAAGGATTCTGGTACTTTGATGATGGAATGACAGAGCCTCCAACCAATTAGATTTAAAACCCATGAGGTAGATAATAGCATGAGAAAGTTTACCAGTTCACTTGCTGAAGTTTGGTCATTTTATCTGGGCACTCCAATTTCCTCCACCAGTCAAGAACTAACAACCTTGGTATAAATGAAAAAAAATCACTAGGACTCAAAACACCAAAACTCCAGCCAAAAACAAAATTTATTCATCAGGGGAAACGCCAAGAGCAAATTGTGTTTCGGTTTTGTTTTTTGAAACCTTCCGCGGTCGAAAAAACGGGATTATTTTTTGTCAAGTGTCCGACACCGGAAAACAATCGGTCACATTCAGTTTCGTATTTTAACAGTAAAATTTGCATGTATGGGTGAAAACGCAATATAAGCACATGTATCATAAACTTAAAATTTCGTATGTGTTATAAAATTTTAGATGACATATCATACTTATAAAAAATTCGCGATTTTCTGACGGCACCCGAATTCTCTTGAAAATCAGCACGAAATTCAACTCGATTTTTAAAACTTGTACGTTTTTTGTACCATGAATATTTCTCTTTGAAATTTTGACATAACATTACAATACTATTGTTATTTATTTCCTAAAAATATTATACCTGGTGCATAAAGTGTAGATATCTGAAAAAAGCAAAAAACCAAGACCCTCCATTCATCGTCAATGAAATCAAAAATGGCCGCGAGCTTCAGTGTACAGTAAATTCAGTGTCGTGTTTGAACGGTAAAGTTTGCATTTATGGGTGTGAACGCATTATAAGCAGATTTGTCATGAACTTAGAATTTCGCAGTATGAAAAAATCCGAGATGACATGCATACTTACGAAAAAAATTCGCGATTTTCTGACGGCACCTGGTTTCTCTTGAAAATCACTGTTAATCAGCATGACTCAATTTTTAAAACTTGTACGTTTTTTGTATCATGAATATTTCTCTTTGAAATTTTGACATAACATTACAATACTATTGTTATTTATTTTCGCAAAATATTATACCTGGTGCATACGGTGTGGATATCTAAAAAAAGCAAAAAACCAAGATCCTTCATTCGTCGTCAATGAAAACAAATATGGCCGCGAGCTTCACTGTACACTAAATTCAGTGTCGCATTTTAATGGTAAAATTTGCATTTATGGGTGTAAACGCATTATTAGCAGATTTGTTATGAACTTAAAATTACGCATGTATGAAAATATTCTGGATGACATGCATACTTGCAAAAAACCCTCTATTTTCTGACGGCACCTGATTTCTCTTAAAAATCACTGTAGCCTAATCAGCATGAAACTCGACTCGATTTTTAAAACTTGTACGTTTTTTGTACCATGGTCTTTTCTCTTTGAAATTTTGACATAGTATTACAATATTATTGTAATTTATTTTAACAAAGTATTATACCTGGTGCATGCGGTGTCAATATCTGAAAAAAGCAAAAAACCAAGAGCCTTCATTTGTCGTCAATGAAAACAAATATGGCCGTGACCTTCAATGTACTCATACATTGTACATACATCTGACGTAGTGACGTCAATATCGTGTTTCGCTTCATCACACAGTCGAGTCATGACTGTTGCATGCATTATCGATATTTCTACCTTCATGCACTGTCAGCTGCCCAGCATGTTTACATCTAATCGTTACATGTTGCAGGGATCCTACCATTTTGAGGTCCAAAATATAGGAAAAATAGGAATGTGGCATCAAAATTATAGGAGTTTTATAGAAAATTATAGGAGTTTCCATTAAAATTATAGGAAAAGTTTTAAATAATTTGCACAAAAATATACATCCATGGCCTCTCCCACAGCCATTTCTGTTCCCCCTTTTACTAACAAACATAAAATATTGGCAACTGCAATGTATACTTACTGGTTTAAAAATACATAAACGTGAATGTTGTTTCATATATGTACTAAATGCAAGAAAATGTCCCCATTCTGAATTCCAGTAACAAAAATCATGATAGGAAAATATAAGAAAAGGGTAAAAAAAATTATAGGAAATACAGCCCAACCTGCCCTCAAGGTCACATCTATATAATGGTCACCTGCCTATAAAGGCCAGTATAATTGTATCCTAATTGTTCTTTATTCATATTATTTGAACCTGTATACAAAGGTCACCTGTCCATTAAGGCCACTTTTACTGGTTCCTTTGGGTGGCCTTGATAGACAGGTTTAACTGTGTAGGAAAACATAGAAATGGTAGGATCTCTGATGTTGACCTCCACTCAAAGCAATATGTCTTGCTGGTCCAAATAATCAGCATTAATGTGTGTGTGTGTGTGTGTGTGTGTGTGTGTGAGAGAGAGAGAGAGAGAGAGAGAGAGAGAGAGAGAGAGAGAGAGAGCATATGTGTGATGGGAGGGTAGGATTTGAGGAATTTTAAAACTGCATGATTATGTACAACATATTTACCCATTACAAGCCATATGTGTTATATACATGTGCATGAGTAGTCTACTACAATATTTGACTTATTTCAAACCAACACCAGAATATGCAGGTGTGCAATAAAGTATTTATAAATTAAAAAATGAAATGCATACATTAAATAATTAGAATGCTGCATCAAAACTAACCAAAGATAAATCTCATTTTTTTTAATTTTAAAATTAATTGTACATGTGAAGTAGTCATGGACTTGACATTTTAATGAGGGAAAAAGCATAAACTATATTATGTTGAGGCAGTGCTTGTGAAAACAATATTCATTAACTTGGGTTTGAGCTTAGCTGTGGATTAACATCTTTAGACATTGCTTCAATATTTCATATCACAAAATTTCATATACATACATGTATATATATATACACATGTATTTTAGTTGTTTAATGTGTAATTTCAGTGTTCAATCATGAATTTTATTCTTTCCTGATCATTTTCAGCTTATGAGGGTTAATTTGAGGTTGAATGTTACACAAATGAAAGTGTAAATAAGATTTACATCAAATACTTATTATAATTCCACATTAATTTAGTTTATTTTATATAGTTTTAATTTTAATACTAATTTTACCAGTCTAAAAAATGGGTTTTATCATAATTATAAATGAAAAAAATGCACAAGTCATGAGTTATCAGTGAAAACTTGTTAAATCCATGAAACAAAGTCAGCAAGTAATAATATAACTACCAGATGTGAAATAAGGTGTTTGTTGCTGAATAAGAGAAAGTTCATAAGTGCCTTACATTGCATGTCCAAATTTCACAAAAAGTGAAATCATTTTTCATATTGAAATAAGTATAATAACTCTGGCTTTTAAGTCAACATCAGATGATGGACACATGTAATGTTGTAGGTATGGTATGTCTATGTGTTTGTAACTCACATCTAAACACATCTGTCAAACTAAATTAAGCAAAGTGACTTTAATGACTTGGCTCAGTTGTGGGTGTTGAATCAAGATTATAATGGACAATTTGCAATGTTTTAGACCTATCTGTTTATGGTTTAAGTTAAATTATAATTTCATTTCATTATTTAGCAATTTCAATTATTACATTAGCAAAAAGATGTCTCCTCTAAAGTTTTAGAGTAAAAACAGCAGAGCTGTCATGTGCTACTGAAATAATATAATTCAAATGTTCTGACTTTGAATGCATTATTTTAATAAAAATTCAAAATCACTTTAATCAGCACATGACAATTTCATAAAAATTCAATAGTAGCATATGCCAGAGCTAATTACAATAAAAATAACTTAGTAGCTTAGATCATAGATGTATACACACTGTAGATCTATGAGTCCAGTTTTTATGCAAATTTTCAATTTGTATAGGATTTCAAATGAATTTTTTTCTGTTAAAATTTGATTAAACAATTAAATGGGACTGTATAATAAACCATGAGTTCATGCTTTGTACCAAAGTAAGGAAGGCAGGGTTTTTATTACATTAGAATTTAAAAAAATATATAATTAAGACTAGTGCCAATCTTGTGATGAAATTCAAAATGTACATATTTATGAATTGAGAGCTAAATCTAAGTTAAAAGATGTTCCTCATCTAAGGAATATTTTATGTAGAAATCCACACTCCTGGTCAAATATTAATGGTAAATATTTTGAGTAAACCCATTCCCCATGTATTTAAAATAAAATAAATAAAATAAGACAGTTGAATGTTATTTAGCAGCCAAATAAATTGAAGGCCTACAAAGCATACAGGCCAATGTGTCCTGAGTACATGCAGGCCAGTGTATTGGTATCCATGTAAACTTCATATATTCAGTGGTACCACAAATCAATCCTGCATGTTATATGGTGTAAAAACCATGACTGCCATGTACAAAATACAAAAGGATCATTCGGGAATGCAAAAAATGACTTTGAGGCGGTAAGGGCACTTTTCTAAGATGGCTGACTGAAAGTAGACCGAAATTTCCGGCAAAATCGGCTTGAAGTGTGCAGAAAATTACTATTTAAATGGTAAAACTTACTTTATTTCAGCAAATAAATCCAAACAGCGTCTCTGGACTATCAAATTTACACATGGTGTACCATGAGGAAGCTGCCGTTGCATTATTTATGGGTCAAATGAGCCGGAAAAGGGACCGACCCATGATCACATATCCGACATCGATTTTTTCGACTTTAAAACTTGTACGTTTTTTGTACCAGAAAATTTAACTGTCGAATTATACATCAAAATAAACACGGGAAAAAGTTCTTTCCATTCATATTAAAACATCTTTGGTGCATAAGCAAATGATTGAAAGAGATCACATTTTTCAAAAAAATAATTTTCGATTTTAGGCAAGTGTCCCGCATTCAATCGGTATTTAAATGGTAAAATTGCCACCAAATTAGAGCAAATCTGCCTTTAATCAATTACAATTATTCAGAAATTTTAATAAAATGCCATGTGTTTCAGTAATAACAGTCGGTAAGACAAATATTTCATTATTTCCACGCCTCGAGTGTATGCTGTTTTTGGCCATTTTTTTCACCCCTTCTGCGCGTGCAAACTTGTTTAATGAATCAATGCGTAGGCCGGGTTGGCGTTTCCCCTGCATGCATTGGTATACATAATAACACATACACAGACAAACACATATATGTATGTTGTTAGTCTTAACCTAGGAATAATGCATAAAACAATAAAAATTATAAAATAATAAATAATTTTGAATATGATGAAAATTTAAAGAAAATAAAAACAGTATCAATGTACTGGTGAGTAACTAATTGAAAAAAAATTAAATTGGATGAATAAACCTGAAATTTTTTTTTTTTTTAAAAATGAAAAAAAATTATAACAAACTGCAAAAATAACATTCTAAATGGGAAACATTAAATCTTTAAAAAAAGAAATGACAAAGCAAATTTAACAAATTGCATACCTTTAGCTTTTTCAATAATTTCATCAATTTGTTCTATATTCCATTTATATACATTAACTTTTCTTTCTTTAGATTCCTCAAGCTCTCCTATCTTAATTTTCTTTTCAATCTGAAATGGTGTCTTACTTTGTACTGCATAGCCACTTCAACTATTGTGCAATTATTTATATGCTTTAACACACATTCCCAAAATGAGCTTCCCAATCACACAATTTGATAACCTATGTCTATGGCAAATAATGATTTCCAAAGGATATGAAACATGTTTATGTTGCTTTGAACAACATAATTTTAAAATAATATGTTGAAGTAAGTGATTCCAAATCGTTCAACATACTAACTAAATATCAGGGGTATATATTTAACATGGTATGTTGGAAAATTCCATTTTATGGAAAAACATCAAATTATGTGATACCTTATACAAAAACAAGAATGGTCAAAATAACAGCTTAACTTGCTTGCACAGCTAGTTCATAACTTCAGGATTCAATCTATTTGGAGAAGTACAGTAAAATCTAAATTCATTGCCACTGTTTTGATTTTGATTTTGGAATTATATAGAACTTTGTCGATAAATTGAGGAAAGTTTATAAAGAAAAATATAAAAGAAATGGATATTTGAACCTCAAAATAGTGTGGCGATAAATGAGGTGGCAAAGTTATCTAGGGGCATTATAATGAGGTTTTAACTGTATTGAAAAAAATTCTCCAGTGCTAATTTGATGTGATTTGTTTTTTTGTGCCAGTGATTTTTCTTTCAAGCCTGTCAGAGCTACTTATAACATTGTATAAAAATGCTGGTTGGCAGAAAACGAAGACACAAACTTTTGTTGACAAAAAAAAAATGCTTGCTTGGATTTCACGGATTATGGCAATTGACCACAAACAATTTAAAACATGGGTTTATTTGTTAATTCTGACATGATACACTTACCTCAGTAAATAGTTTATAGTGATGATAAGCCTCTTGACCATAAGCAAAATCTTCTGCATTCAGCTGCTCATCTGAATCTGATTTCTGAAAAAAATGACAGTTACAGATTTAATGTTGACATCATATATACTAATGCAAACACCTTTAATTTAGCGACACCTGTTTTTCACAAAGTTAAACCAAGAACTACATTTCATTGTATATCAGAGCATAAAATTTTGTGATTTTTTTGCCAATGGTGACATTGCTTGGTATTGAATAATTTATTATTGTATAAAATTCTATTTCCTAACACTTCAGTGAAGCCATGCATACGTCATGAAAATAAAGTTATTTTAATAATGAAAATTTATACCACTGTCATCTCTGTTTTGTTTATAAAAAACAAGAGGTTTAAATCTTAATTAAAAATAACAAAAATGATGCCAATGCAGAAAGCAAGGCATACCAGTAATCTATGTTACAATTGTAGAAGCCTTGGTGGCTAAGTGGTCTAAACTGGTGGCTTATGGCCTCTCACTGTCTGGGTTAGAATCCCACTTGGTAAGGTCCTAGTGTGAGAAAGTTTGTCATTTCACATGCCAATGGTCATGTTTGTATCCAGTTCCCTCACCATCCTAAAATTAACCATCTTGATATAAGTCACAGAATATTGAATAAGGTGTAAAACACAAAATACTCCACTCAACTCCTGTACACTTTGTGCATGTGAGCAGTGTTCAATCTAGGATTTTTCAGAAGAGACCATTTTTAAAAACTTTCTTCTAAAACACCAAAACATCAATATTTGCATTTATAGCCAACTAAGACCCTAACAATGGGTCATTAGGAAAAATAAGGGATCAATGGCCCCTTCTAGAATGAACACTGGGTAAGCTATAAAATTTAGATATGTTAATCATTAAACTTACATTGTCCCACTGTGTAGAATTAGGATTATTATCAGTTTCCCGAAAATCCTCCGATTCTTTATGATTAAATTCATATTCATGTGTCCTGGTCAAACTTTCAAATTTCACATGTTTTTCCACTATCTTATCCTCCTCCACACTGTCATGTTGATCACTCACATCTTCACTCACTAATGAACTATCTTTCTTTATAATCTCCTTACTATCTTTCTTATTTGTATCATTTAACTGTGAGTTAGTTTCACTTTCATTAACAACTTTTGTGATGTCATTATCTTCTACAGAATTTCCCAGGCTTCCCATTATTACAGCATTTACATCCCCACTAGTATTCTCTCTTAGTGACTTTGTTACACTTTCATTACCTACATCTGTATTATCACTATCTTCTACATTTATTACAGAATTTCTTGAGCTCCCCATTATCACATCATTATCATTACTGCTAGCGTTATCTCTTAATGATAAATGAATAGACTCAATACTGATTGTGGATCCATGAATTGTGTCCTTACTATCATAATCATTTGTAAAGGTTAGAGACTTATCATTTAATTCACTTTCTGACCTCAAATCATCCTTACTAGTGTGGTCACTACTACTATAGGTTTTGTCACTTTCCAGTGTAGAATCAACTTTGACATCATCCATGGTTACTGTAACCATGGTAACAGCACTTTCACTCATACTACTAGCAACTAGAACCTTATCATTAGACCTGCCACTATCATTTTCAGCTATCACACTGTAACCTCTTCTAGTAACCAAAACAGAACTGTCACTTTTACTCTTAGCAGTAGTATTGCCACCATAAGTCACTATGTCACTGTTTTTAGGTTCACTGTCATCACTACTGTTTTCTCTGCCATTGGCCAATTTATTTTTGTCCATTACTGGATTGTCAGTTTTACTCAAAGCTGAATTACTCTGGTCTGTGTTACTTGGATATAGGTTACGTATCTCATTTGGGTTAGCTTCTTTTACTTCTATAGTGTGAGGATCTACAGTGTATTCAGTGTCTTCAACAGTTGGAGTGCAGTCATTGTCAACATCTTCAACAGGGGTGCAATCATTGTAAATGCTTCCAACTGCAGCGTTATCACTATCAGCACTGGTATATCCAACAAGACAGTTTTCATTACCAGTTTGTTCAACTTCAACACATTCAACCTCAGTGTGTTCAACAGGCGTACATTTACTATTGTCAAAATTATTATCACAACTGTACCCTGATGACACAAAACATGAATCCTGATCCAAATGACTCTGTGACTGTTCAATATGACTATCCTCTGAACACTGAACTTTCAAATGCACAGACTCCATACTTATACTAATTTCACTATCATTTCTCTCAACAACTCCAGAATTTTCCCATCTGTTTGAATGATTCTGAAGTCTGAAGTTATCATCATAATCATCATCATTGTCACCATTACAGGGACTCATCAGAACTTGTGACAGTGCTTCTTCTACTTGTGATGCTAACTTGTATTTGTAGCTGGATTTTCTTGAAAATAAACTATTGACTGAAATTCCATATTCACCATCCTAAAAAATACAAAGTACACACCAATGGTCAGAATAAGTTAAAATTTCCAACCAGTCCTTGTCTTGATAATTTCAACATTTTCTATTGTGGCATATAGGAGACTATTGAAAATGTTGAAGTAACCATGTTAAGTCCTTCCCAAAAGTTAATGTGCAGTGATTGTGTTACCTGTGCATTTTTAAAAAGCTACCTTGAGGCTTTTAAAATTCGGAAAATTTGATGTTCTGAAATACATATACACCAAACTGCCAATGACATGCTTGCAATAGCTGAGAATCCTCATTGCAAAAATGTGATATTGTGACAGTTTTTTAAAATTTTGTGGATAAGGACAACTAGATTTAATTTGCTAGTATATCACTGTTGTTTTTGGAAATTTAGTGGTCAAATTAATTTTTTTAATCATTTTTACCAAGAGGAAACTACTTTTATTTGGTAATTTTAGGCAAACAAAATCATTACTGTGTAACTTTAACTTTGCAGCTAGTTAACTATTTCAGTATTTATTTGCATCTGTGACCTTTGAACCCATAACCTTCATTCATATATCAAAATGGTTGTTAGGCTAATACCTACAATATTCTAATATACATGCATATACAAAAAGTTTATAGTTTTCAAGATAATTAACCATTTAGGTATTCATTCGCATCCGTGACCTTGACCTTTGAACCCATGACTTTCATTAATACATCAAAATGATCATTAGGATAATGCTTAAAATAATCTAATATACATGCCTATACAAAAAGTTTATAGTTTTTGAGATAAATAACCATTTCAGTACTTGTTTACATCTGTGACCTTGACCTTTGAATGCATGACCTTTATTCATATATCAAAATTACCATTGTGCCAATACCTACAATATTCTAATATACATGCCTATACAAAAAGTTCATAGTTTTGCAGATAATTAACTATTCTGGTACATTTGTGACCTTGACCTTTGAAACTATGACCTTGATCTATATATCAAAATGATTGTCATATCAATACCTAAAATTCACTGAAAATCCTACATCATTATCACAAGAAATGTTTAAAAAATAGCATTTTTTATCAAAGGTCAACATGACCTTCACCTTTGACCTTGACATCAATCGGAAGAAAATCGCAAGACAAGATCAACAGCGAAAACTCCATACAATTATCTTCAGCCGTTATGAAGTTATAACAATAAATGTCTCATTTTAAAAATTATGTAAATTACGCAAAAAACGTGTAACCTATTTTTCGTCCAATTATCATGAAAAACAAAATTTTAATGCTCCTAGGTATTCTTTATCCAAAAATCTAATCAAAATTTGTCTGCACCTTTTGGTTTCAGAGAAGAAGATTTTTTTTTGTCTTTTGGGTATTTATAGTAATGGCAGCCATATTGTTGGGCGTGGTCAAACCCCAAACACAATTTTTAAAGCCTGTTACCAAGGCATGATAATCACCAAGTTTCATCAAATTTGGCGCAGTAGTTTTGGAGGATAAGATTAAAATGTAATGTAAAGTTTACACACGAAGCACGATGGACAGTGATAGATTGCAATAGCTCACCTGAGCCTATTGGCTCAGGTGAGCTAAAAATCAAATGAGGTGCAAAGGGTGTAGCTCTGGCAAACAACCTCTGTCCCTTGAAACTAGAAAGGGAGAGGTGAGCACAAGGTTAGTATGACTGAAACAGAATTTGTCTCTATTAGCTGATTGGGTGGGGGAATGGGGGGGGGGTCTGCTATATTAAATAGCAATTCAATTACTTGTGTACATTGTGGCAATTTTAATGAGCCCCTGAGGAAAAGACTTCAATTCTGCATGTATATATATCAGGTGTGGAGTGGAGTAAGGGTGTTCTATGCCTGTGATTATTTTCTACTTATATCAAGGCGATCAGTTCTGACAAGGTGGAAGAAACTGGAGTGCCCAGAGAAAATCACTAACCTTCTGCAAGAAATCTGAAAAATGTCCTCACATTAGGACCTGTCCAAGCAGGATTAATACCTTGGCAGTGAGTAGTACACGTTGTAGACCACCAAACCACCACCAAGGCCCCTATTTCAGTAGGAAAAGATTCATTATAAAGATTAGAAAAAGAATTTGAACCCCATCACAGAATGAGATGCCATATTGTCATTATAAATACCGGTAATATGCTACATAATATATTTCCTGTGAGTTGTTGCTGTCAAGCCCTTCACAATATTCCAGTAAATGTAAATGTCCATCGTAAATTCAGAGTTTTATAATCAGTAGTCAGTCACAATGACATATTACCCTTGTCTTGCCTTCTTTGTTCATTTTATCATTTAAAGTCACAGTTCTTTCGGATGGAAACTTAAAATAAACGAGGTCCGTTGGCGTTGTCACGGTGGGCTTGGCACGCTAAAGAACCCTATTGTATAATGCCATCAGCACAACACACAGTCAAAATTTCTGCACCTTTGCCTATAGCTGGCAACGTCTTGATATAAGTGAAATATTCTTGACTGGGACGTTAAACACCTTACGCCACTCATTTTATCATTATGTGTTCTTGGTTAGTTTTGGTTATTGTTAAGTACATGTTATTTATCTGCATTAGTTTTACCTGTAACCTTTGTTGAATTTTATCTTGGATGTCATCCAGTTCATCAGATTTTACAATGCCAAAGAAAATGCCAACTCTTCTGGCAATGAATCTGCCTACAGCTTTAAATCTTTTCCACTGACTTGTCATTCTGACAAAAACTTATCAATCTGTAAATAACAATGTACTGTTTGTTTACCCTATTTCATAGAAGACAAGAATGCAAATATCATACAGATATTTCAATGGGACGGATACAAATCAGTAATTCATTTACTTCCATAAGCTGAGTCCTTGCTAAAAAAATTGATTTCAATTAAATCCATGCATTATAACTCTTTTAATACACCAAAACGAAATTTAGATGGGTGTTCACAATGGTAAAAATTTTGACAAAATGGTGGCGTCATTTGTATGGTATAATGATGACACAAGAATTTATTATTTACAGAGTCGTATACAATGAAAAGTAGTGTAGTGTATGGTCAAAGGGCACATAACTCTATTGTACATGTATATGTATCATGTAATAACTACGTCATCAATATATGATGTGGTCTCGAGTTGTGCACGAGGTTCAGCCATTAAAGCAGATGCATATGATACAGAACATGTGTTTAATCATGTTATCATTATCAGTAGTTATACTATATATTGGTAGCTCAAAGGTCAGGCTGAGTTTAAAAGTTTCAATTGACGTCAATTTTTTCTCAGTTTGAAAATGCAGAAAAGTAGTTCACTTTATTAGTTTATTTTAAATCAATTAAAGTCAGTTATGCCAAAATCAATCTGTTCTTGAGCTGCACTAACCTAACTAAATATAGTCAACTCTTCATTCATCACGTTATCAAAGTACAGTGAAACTTGTCTATAAATGTCACCCAAGGGAACCAGTAAAGATGGCCTTTATGGACAGGTGGCCTTTATAAACAGATTAAAATAATATGAATATAAAACAATTGGGATACAATTCTAGCTACTGGCCTTTAAAAGCAGGTGGCCCTTATATAGAGGTGGCCTTTAAGGCAGGTTGGACTGTCACATAAAGTACGTACCCTGCCATTTGGTAAAAAATTTACCATTGTAAACACCAAACCAAGTTATACATTTTGTCACAAGGGATGGAGCAGAAACAGGGTTTTTTAGCAACAAATAGGCTCATGTTAGTAAAATAATCATTGATTTGTACCTCTATAAAATATTTGCGTTCTTGCATTCTCTGAAATAGGCTAAACAAATAGTAGTTTATATAGTTTGCAAAGACTAAAAGTATTTTAAAGGGGCAAGATGGTACCAAGGATGATAGTCCGAAAATTCTTACCAAGACTAAAATCTTATTCAGTCTTATTCAGAGTTTATGAACTACAAGGTTGGGATAAGTTTGAATGATTGTTAAGTAAAAATCAGAAGAAGCACACAAACTTTTGTTGGTTTTGGTAACTTAAAAAATACTGAGCATAAGAAACACAATCATATATTCCTTTTGACGCAAAAGTAACAATTGCAATAGGGATCTTAGAGCATTGATTTCTAAGTTATTGTAAGTTAGTAACACTATTCCCAAAAACGGTTCACCTAATGAATGGTGGGAACTACAGAACAGAACAAGCTCAGTACTAATAGCAGACGACGCCCGAGGTTTTAGGACCAAGAAAATACCCTAAATAAATCCAAACGATGTGACATTGTTACAGAGATTTGTTAATGTTACTTACTATCTGAAAAAATGGTTGTCACTATTCATCATGGCTATTATATATATCATAAATGCACTTCATATCGTCGTCGCTTTCATCACGTTTTGTTGTGTGGGAAGAACTCTATCGTAGAAGGTGTGAAAAAAGAATACCGGAAGTGGGTTGAGAACCTGCTGCAAAAACCAAAAATGACTTCAGAATCTTTCTCTCCGTATAAAGGAAGAGAAACGGTAAGCATTCACTTTATATATAGGATCTAAATATCTAAATCAATATTTTAAAATTAATAAACGAGCCCTTTGCATCAGCCTGCAAATGACAAATGTTTGTTTCCGCAGCTATCCCGACCAAAATTCATCCTCAAATTTTGTGCAGTTTTGCTTCCCAAGAGGGGGGTTAAAGTAGTAGGAATATAGGCAATGCTTATGATTTAGGCAAAACAATGTTGCATATCTTTAAACAAATTAACAAATAGGTACATTCTGGAAATATTTGCATATCTAACGGTTCGATAAGAAGAGATAAATATGGATAGAGTGACACTGTATCAACAATATGAAGCAATTAATTCGTTGATGCATAGTAGGCCCATGTTATATCCTACAATTCCTATATACCATGCTATGCACATCAATTAATCTTTGTCTGCATTGCCATTGTCAAGTTGTCATAGTTTATAGTCAATTTCTGCAGACATCATTTAATTTGTTCAGTGACTTAGCTTGCTAAATGAACCGCAATTTGTCACTCTGTACTAACACTAGTAGTTAAATGTTTTTTAGGATCTGTTTTCAGAATTCTCCGGCATGTTCATATCCTTCTACAATTAAAGTGCATGCAATTTTTGGAGCGTACTTTGATATCAATTTGATTTAATCTATATGATGACAAGTCCATCTAAGTGTGGATTTGGTAAAATGTGCATGGTCTAAAGCATGAATCTGCAATATTATGCATAGAGCAAAAAGGTCAATCCCTTTGGTTTATCCATTATCACTCGTCATGACTCAAATCTACCTGCAGTTGTGGCAAGTTTGAATGATAACTTGGGTGGAGCTTGGGTGTAATAGATTAATATTTGTGTGTAAGCACAGCCTATTTTGATTTGGTTTGGTGCCTCTAGCAAGTGATTAATCACAAAAACACTGTGTGCACACTGACTACTGTATTCATTTTTCTGTAAAATCACTCCAGTGTGCCTTTTTTTATCTAATTTCAATTTTACCTTAGCAATGCACACCTGCAGAGCATGACACACCTTCGATGCATTTCGGTTGTGACCCACAATTGCATAAAATACGGTTGTCAGCTCTGCAGGGAGGAATGGGTGAATTTTAGTTGGAATTAACATAAAGCCAGTTCTGATGATGTAAATAATAATAATAACAATCAATAATTTTTTTATTAGCAAATCACCAGTATATATTTAAAGGGAGATAACTCAAATTTACATACAATAATTTCAAGACAATTCATTTATAAAACATCTGTGTGTGTTAACATGGTATTATAGATATTATGAAAAGTCTATCATAAGGATTTTACATCCTCAGTCCATCATCTGATGGGTTTGAAAGCATTGAATATATATAAGATTTTAAATGTCCTGGACAAGCCCCCAAATATAACAGGAAATGGGAAAATGCAGTGGCCGAACTGGGACTCGAACGTGGAACCCTCCCAATACTAGCAGGACACTGTACTGGTTGAGTTAATTGGTCACCTGTTGAGTCCATCCCACCACAGATAATGCAGTAGTTTCCTCGTTTGGGAAAATCAAATGAAATTTATTTTGAGAAGCTTTTGATTTTTTTTCAATTAATGGAAACTAACTTTAAAGTCATTTTGTAAATCATTGTACAATGAATGTCATTAAATTCCTTTTAAGTTGAAGAATTTTGACAGTTGCATAAAACATTGTTTACTCGACCCCAATCATTGTAACTTTTATTGTATAATAAGTTTTTTGTGTGTATTTTCAGTCTGAGTTTTTGATGCAGATTCTTAGGATTCTTTCTAAAAGGTAGGTTACACCATAAATATCATAGTCAAATTCTTAAGAAAAGATTTGTTAACCATTGATTTTGTAACATTTTTTTCAAAACTACCTTCTGCCTTTTAAACTGGGATAATTTGAAGTTCTGAAATATAGTAAACTCCATAATGACATGCTTGCAATAGCTTCAGATCCTTACTGCAAAGATGTTTTATATTGTGACAATATCTAATATATCACTGTTGTTTTTGGAATTTTAGTGATTAAATCATAAATATTTTTCATTTTCCCAAGGGGGAAACTACCTTTATTTGGTAGTAATTTTAGGCAAACAAAATCACCGTAAATAACTCCAAACTGACTTATGGTATATACCACCATGGTATGTCACCAAAAATAACATTTGTATAGAATATGATTGGGAAAAAATTTATTGCATTGCAAAATTCCTGGAATGACATTTGTACAGAAAACACCTAGGTACTTATTTGATTCCATATGCAATTAAATTAATGATTCTGCACAAACGTGAGGAACTGTACCATATGGTACACTGGTAAATCTTGTATTGTTTATGTAGCTCTTTGTTTGATACTACATGTAGTATACAGTTTTCTATAAACCCAGTGTAAAACATGAAACATTTAATATGCTAAAGATAATGATAATTAATTTATAGAATTATTTCTTTATTATTATAATTATAATCATTATGTGTTTGAGTCTTGAATAACTTCATTGAAAATTGAACATTTCTGTTCACAGTACTGCAGATTTTGAACAGAGAGAAAAGGAAAAGGCTAAAATAGAAAAGGAATTTAAGGAGAGTGATAAAAGATTGGGTGAACAAGTAACAGGTATTACATGTATTTATTTACAACACATATGCATATGGACATGTACATGCTCATTCTTTACTCGGTCACTCCTCACTCTTTCATTCTTTACTCGGTCACTCCTCACTCTTTCATTCTTTACACACTCGTTCCTTACCCATTCATACTTGGTTGAAAATTAAGACCATTACCATATCTTCCTCTTGGGTTGAGAATTCATAAAAAATTCTGGTGATAAATCTCCAATCGTCAAAATTTGTTGTTCTTTATGTTTTGTCTATTATTTGTAACCTAATTGTACTGTTATCCCCCACTTCCATTAAAAAAATAGGGGAGATAATAAATTCAAGTTTCCGTCATCTGAAATTCTTGTCTGTAAATTCTCAAAAATTATGAAGCACTATTTCATGAAGCATCAACATTGATAGGAGGTATTGTTAACCAGATTTTTGTTTGCTCATTTTCCTGGGAGTTATTGCCCTTTGAACATAGGTGCAAATCACAAAAAAAAAAACCTGCTGGCGAGGGATCCTAATTTTCATTGAATTTACTTGTTTCTATTTTCAGCTAACTACCAAGATCTGTCAAAAATTACCCAGGCCTTTAGTACTATTACTAAAAGTATCAATGGTAAGTCTACTGATAGAATACTGGGAAAATTGGCAGGGAAACAAATACTCATGTTTTTCACGGTAACTCTTGTAATTTTCACGGTAACTCTTGTACCACATATATATCTTTTCAGTGAAAATTTCTTTTTTTTTTTGGTACACTTACCCTTCAGCCTTAACCGTGAAAATTTCTTTTTGCTAAATAGCGAGTTTCCTATGGCTAATGTTTCTTCTTATACAGTAAATCTGAATCATGACAAGGAAATGATATGAATCAAAACATTACTGGTAATAATAATGTTCAAATGTTTCTGATTGACTTTGTACTAGACCATGCTGACAGGACTAGCACTCTGGTAAACAGTTTTGTTAATTAAGATCTTTAGCCATTCAATCACATAAAAGACAAGTGACAATTGAAACATCGTTTCTGTTATGGGTGTGATGTAGTCTACATCATTTTAGAAGAAACAGATCATGGCATTAAAAATTTACATTTGAAATCAAGTTTATATCAAGTTTTATTATGCAAATGAGTGAGAAAAAGAATCCTTCACCAATAACAGTGTAAGACAGAGATGTATATAAGACTAGGATTAATATTTTCAATGCTGCTTTAGCTAGTTCTGGACAGGACTTTGTCACTTTGTTTAATCACCACCAGATTTTGAAATCCCAATGTTGATTTCTTTTGTTTTTCTTCATAACCCTTCCTTAAATTATTTTATGATACCAAAATTTGACTGAATAAATGGTAGATATTATTAGAGGCTCTTCTGTCCATGATGAAAATAAATGTCATACAGTGATAATGGCAATAATTGACAAGTACACGTAACTGAATCATGGACTGAAAATCATTAAAATTTGTAGCTGTGAAGTACATGTACATGTAGATGTTATTTCTTATTTGTTAAATAAAAGTTTTTAGAATGTAAAGTGGTTGACAATATATAGTACATTTATTTGTTTATAGACTCCAGAGAGAAGATTAAAAAGATAAAAGATGATCTTAGTAGTTGTAAAACATTACTTCACTGTAAACGAGATGAGTTGCGGAGATTATGGATAGAAGGGGTTGAGCACAAAACTATGGTCTCATTACTAGAACAGGTGTAAGTATAAAGAGGTATTATCTGAAAAGGACATGATACAAAGATATCAATCATAAAGAAGTCTATGTTTTCAGTTCACCTGACCCTAAGACCATAACGGGGAAATAATAAAAATATGTTTATAGGTACATGTACATGTATAAGTGCTATGCTTAAGATATTACATATTTAGCATCTTTAGACATAAGTATGTGAAATTTCTTATTTGCAGGAAGTATGACAGTGAGGCTTACCATAAATATTTTCACAGTCCGTCACTTATGTTTTTTTCAGAGAGCAGATAAAAGAAGTGCCCACAAAGTTAGATAACTATTTACTTAAAAAGCATTATCTTCATGCTACAGACTTGATTGTAAATGCTGGTAAGTTGGAAGCACATATATTAATGGAAAAAATTAAATATTCAATGCTTTGCAAGTTTTAGTAATTTAATTGTTTTTGTACAAAATGTGAAATAGCTTAAGCCAATTAGATATATCATATTTGATGGGCAAATGCATAAGTTTGTGAATAATAATGTTTTGACGGACTATATGTACAGATATAATGCACTGTTTTTTTTGATAGACTAGATATGCAGGTAAAATACCGGTATGTTATATTCTTTTTTTAAGTAAAATGTACTTTAAAGTCTGTTTACAAACCATTTACAGCTACTTGTTTTATGGCTGATCACGGGTTCACAATCATTCCTTAACTATGACCTTTCTTAAACATACTGGTAACAAATTTCAGCAATCCCTGTTGAAACTACAAATAAACTTTTTCATCAGAAGTAAAAACAGATCCTATAAGGTTGGAGGAATCTTCAAAATGACACCATAAAGTTCTGAGTATCTTAACAGTTAACAAAATTATCAAGATTTCTAATTTGTCAGATTTAAGTTAAGCAAAATCTTGGTTAAGGAATGATTGTGAGTCCAGGTCCCAGTTTCACAATCATTCCTTAACTAAGATTTCCCTTACCTTAAATCTTGCAAAAATTCAAATCTTCATAATTTTGTTAATTTTCAAGATATTGAGGAATTTAAGGTGTCATCTTTAAGATAACTTCTAGATTAAAACATTTGCATTTAGTTTTAACACAAATATTCACTAGTAGCTCCTAAAAGAGTGAGTGAGTGAGTAATGGTGTTTAACGTCCCAGTCAAGAATATTTCACTTATATCGAGACGTTGCCAGCTATAGGCAAAGGTGCAGAAATTTTGCCTGTGCATTGCGCTGATGGCATTATACAGCAGGGTTCTTTAGCGTGCCAAGCCCACCATGACACGGGACCTCGTTTATTTTAAGAAAGAACCGTGACTTTCATTTCGTAATGATGAGTGCTTGCTCCTAAAAGAGACTACTAAACTTGGCTAAGTTTAAGTTAAGGAAAATCTTAGCTGAGGAATGATTGTGAAACTGGGACCTGTGCTTATCCCCGTTATAGTAGATGAGTGTAGTGGAGTGGGGTAATGGTGTTTTACACCCCAGTCAAATTTCTTTCACTTGCATGTATATTGAGATGGAAAGCTCTGGGATGGTTGAGGAAACCAGAGTGCCCAGAGAAAACTACCAACCTTCAGCAAGCAAACTGAAAAACTTTCTCTTACAAGTGGGATTAGAACCTAGGTGGCAAGAAGTGCTGTGATCTGTAAATGCAAACATAAGACCACTTAGCCACCAAATCCCCCAGTGACATAATGATACATATGGTAGGTTAAAAATCCCTACTTGATTAGGTACCAGTTCATTGCAATATTGTAATTATATTATTTTCAAGCACTTGTTTAACTATCGGTATTAGATTCCAAGAATGAATTATTTTGTCTTTGTTATTGACAGTAAATAAGTTAGAAGGACCACTTGCTTCAGTGGAGGCTTTACGTGATTTAAAGGCAGAATTAATCACAAGGAAAGAAGTGAGTACAAATAAACATATTATGCCAAAAAAGATATTTGTGTTTTTCCTTATTCTTATTATATTTTCAAACTTGAAATGATGATTCATGGAAACAGCTTGCCTTTCTTAACTGAACGATGCACAATTTTGTATTCCTAGATCATATCCAATTTTTGTTTAATTTTGAAAAAATGCTAAGTTAGAAATTTTCTATCTGCACTTCCTTCTATCTGTCTGTCCAAACATTTCTGCTTCAGAAGAAGTTCATGAGGTTGTCTTAAAATTGATTTAGAGTTTAAATCATGGTATTGGGGTCAGAAGTCCCTCTCTGACAATTCTGGTGATTGCGACTTATTTTTCAGTATTTTGATTATTTTCTTTTCAGCAACTGCATGAGATATTGATAGATGAACTTAACAGACAGATCTACATCAAATCTATACCACCATTGACTTCTTCACTTAGCAGATCTGGATCATTTAGAGGCTCACAAGTTACCTCCCCTGGAGACAAAAAGAGTGAGTCATAAATAAATAACAATCTCTAACTGTCAGACAAATATTGCTATTCATTTTGAACTTAAATGTTTTAGATTTTTTTTATCTTTTACTGTGTTCTTCACAATTATCAGAAATGCAAATCATTTGATATACCTTTATGTTTGGTTAAGGAAGTAATGGTTACTGCATCACTTTTTTGTGAATAAAAGAAATTATATCATGGTTATATACTGGTAGGGTTTATTTGTATATTTACATACATGTACAACTTTCACATGGGCAAATACATAAATTCATACTTGTCAATTATTTAAGGTTTGTTACTTCTTAAATTCTGTATTGAAATATCTCAAAATCTACAGGATTACGTAAGGTAGAAACTAGAAACTTAATATGTCACATTTGATGTAATCTTATTTATTTTTCATAAGAGAGTGGAAGAGAGAGTCCAGGACCAATGCAGTCTTACTCTGAGTTTAGGAAATCTATTAAAGAAGATTTGAACTCTGACCCAGAAGATAACCCGACCCAGTTTATATCCATATTAATTGAAGCTTTGTTTATACTGCGAAAAATCCCAGAAGCTGCTGAGGTAAGATTTGAACTATGACCTGGAAGATAACCTGACCCAGTTTATATCCATATTAATTGAAGCTTTGTTTATACTGTGCAAAATCCCAGTAGCTGCTGAGGTTAGATTTAACCCAGAAGATAACCTGACCCTGTTTATATCTGCATCACATGTATTACCGGTAGTAATACTGAGCTTCTGAGGAAATGTTAAATTTGACTGACTAGGTCGGAATTCCACTTGCATAGATCTTAGTGTGAGAATAGTTGTCAGTTCACTTGTCTAAGGTCAATGGTTTTCTCTGTGTACTCCAGTTTCCTTCACCCTTCCAGACCTGACAGCTTCAATATAGGTGATATAATCTTGATTGTGGTGTAAAACGTCATTACTTCACTTTACATTCTTTCTCCTTGTCCTAAAACTACATTTGGAAAACTTCAACTAAAATTTAAGTAAGGGATGAACAATAGATGTCATGATATAATGATACCTTTTTTGTACTTTATACAGTGAAAAATTTTTATGATGTTTTCCTGATACTAGAATCTTAGACTCTGAAATTTGTCACCACCATTAAACTTAAGTTTTTGTTAAAAAGTTTTGAGATGTATTTTAAAAATGTATTAATTCCAGGGGGTAAAAGCCATGATATTAATTCTGTTACAAATTCTGTTACACATGTATATTCTTTAATGATGGATACTAACACACTCTTTTGACCATGTTTAAACTTAGTTCAACATTATTCACTTTTGGCCATGGCACCAAATATTGCCATCATCATACATAATTATGTACAAAACAAAATGTTCAATATTGATTTGTTTATTTAAACTTGGTAAATGAAATATATATGATTCAGTTTGATTTATTTATGATATCCAGGTTTGAAGATCAGAATACAGCCAGAGTTATCTACCATTGTTGCCAGAACATCACAACAACTTGTGGACAGGTAACTTACTTGACCTATGCTTCTGAATTGATGTATCTCCGACCATGCCCACAATGTTCCGACACTTGCCACCATTATGGTACCAAAGCAGCGTCACAGCAACTAATGACGTTCTAGTGTCAGTAAAATTTAAGAGCACTCAATTTACATTCATTAAATCAGAACTTTGTTACCTGTGAAAAGCAATTTTACAGTAAGTTAACATCACCTTCTTGTGATAACAAATAGAGATGAGTTGAGTGATGGTGTTTAATGTCCCAGTCAAAAATATTTCACTAATATAGAGACGTTACCAGCTATAGGCGAAGGTGCAGTAATTTTGCCTGTGCGTTGCACTGATGGCATTATACAGCAGTGTTCTTTTCGTGCCAAGCCCACCGTGACACTTTACCTTGTTTATTTTAAGTTCCCATCCGAAAGAACCGTTACTTTCATGTCATAATGCTGAGTGCTTGGCGAAAGAACAGTCACTACCCACTTTCAAGTCTTGGGTCAGACCCGACCGGGGTTCAAATACATGACCTCCCACTTAAAAAGCGAGCACTCTACCAACTGAGCTACCGCAGTGGTTTGATAACAAAAAAGATGTGTGTAAGGACACATGTACTTTTATATAAGTGGAAAGGTCGAAATGTGTCTCTACCTTATGTATTCCTACACTAATTTGTTGACATTTGTCACATTTCTGTATATTGTGCACTTGCTATATGAGGAAATAAATGACAAAATTGCCACAACTGCTTTATAAATATAATGTAAAAATGGTATCCAGTAGTGTAGATAAAGTATTTTTGTAGGACCACAGTCATTCACCTTATTTTACCATCATTGGTCACTTATTATTTTTAAATAACTTGGATATTAATTTTAAAACTATGCAATTATTGATTTTTCATTTAGCACTTGCCAACAAGGAGAAACGCTATCCAATCACAATGAGCCAAGGTATTTGTTGGAATTAATGGAAAATGTTATCCATCAGTTTAGATATGTAGCTGGAATGCATAAAATCGTCCTCAAAACATTGGAGAGAATTATTGTAAGTATTGTGATTATTGTTGCTAACGACTGATTATTGTTGCTAACGAATCAATCACCATCCTTGACATATAATGAAAATACATAAGATATATTGGACTTGGGTATAGTAACCAATCATTGTCATATACCATCTTAAACTTGTACCATAAATATATGTAAGAAATAACGATCACCATAAATACCCGGCTATAAAGATGCTCTGCCTGGGGATGGGATTTTCCCGTCATTTTTGACTATTCCAGTTGATACTGGACCTATTCATTCAAGACCATACTGGCACTGGTATTTAAAGCAAAAGATTTCCATCTGTTGTTTGGTTTTTTATTACTGTAATTGAATATTCCATTTTTACCATTAGGTAAAACAGGTGCTGAAGTTCAGATAAATTTCATCATATATCTTTGTCAGGATAGGCTGTTTATTTGATTGTAATCTAAGATTTATACATGTATTTAACTGGAAATTTGAAATAAAACATTTTTTTTTATAAAAGAATATATCTTCATACTATTCACCAAGATCTGACATTCCTTGAAAAATGTATTTATTCACTGCGTATGACACCAAAAGGTTAACCCTTATATTTGACAACAGTTATTAGTAGTTTTTGTCCAGTCTGCTGCTTATAAAATAGATAATCTGTCGGGCCAAACTGCTCAACAAATCAAATTATTTCAAATTTAAATTTTAAATCAAATTTATTTCAAATTTGATTTACCATAAAGGATGATACATAGCTTTTATATAGCTGGTGACATCTTGATACAAGTTAAATATTCTAGACTGGGTAATTTTAACATATTTCAGTGAAGTCAACTTTACCATATATATCTAACTGTTATTTACAGGTGCCTTATTCAGACACCATTTTAGCTCCAGTTATATTTTCCTTGGGTGTTTTGACAAATTTTACAGAAATGGCCACCAATCGAGTATTTTTTATTTTAAATAATTTTTTTGGTCTTTATTGATATAAAACTATATTTTCGTTATATATATAATATATTGAAGTTATTTCTTAATATTTAAACATGCATCATCATTTAGGTCATTGATTCCTTTGTAGTCATTGATTAAAATTTTTATTTTTATTTTCGTCTTTAAATATTTTCTTTAAAACACTTTACACTCTAGGTGCCTGTTTTTCATGTTTAATGATATGTGATGTAATTATTTTCTTCTGATTTTATTAATTTATTTTATATATTTTGCTAGTACATGTATATAAAATACTTCCAGAACAAGATATTATTGTCTCTTTTATTTCGTGCATGAACACAAAGGATGAAACGTTACAATGCTCCAAAAACATTTTATAGTATTTATTCATGTCTTTAGATGTATTAACAAAGTATTAGGTAGATTTTATATACCAGTAATAGATCCCTTCGATTTAAAAACTTTCAGAAATTAAATACTGTAAGTTATTATGTTAACCATGTATAAAAGTTCAGCAGAAAATTGAAAAAGAAAAAAAAATGAGGTGCATTGGCATTAAGAACTTGCAAAAATTAAATATTTTAAAGGCATTGCAGTACATGTTAAGAAAAAATATTAGCTGTAGGAAACTTTTGCAGTTATGATTTTCTAAACTATTTCACGGTAAGAAATTTTCATGATTTCGACTAGGGAAAGTGAAGCAAGGGAAATAAATAATTTTTGCTGAGAAGATATGTTCGCGGTACAAGTGTCACATGAAAATCATGAATATTTCTTCCTTGTGAATGTTTTTTCTTATACAGTATGCAATTTTAGTAGAAATTAGGAATTTGAGGGCCTTAGCATCATAAGGTGTCAGGGTTTTAACAAATTCTGCAGAGGGGCAGTAGTTTATGGTTGAAGGATTTACACTAGTTCTGCAGAACTCTTGTTTAATTAATTTCTTTTCAAATAAGGTCTGTCTGTCTCATGTGATGAATATGTTTTATCTGGGTGCAAGAACAATTATCATGATAAATAATATGGGGTTACAGTTTGTCTTTTAACAAAAAACTATCAGTAGTGTTTGTTTTGGGAGTTTAAATGTGTGCAACATTTTCATTTCTTGGTACAAACTTGTAAATTTAAGAATAGACTTTAGAATTTTCCCTTACCATCAATGATTCTGCTTGAATATTATAAGAGTTATCTCCCTTTCCAATTCAAAATTTTCATAAAAATTGAATGATGTTCCCCCTAAAAACATTGGTACACTTTTGGTGGTGAATAGCTATATGTTTTCCGAGAATACTTTTTGTTGCAATGAGGTTTTTGCCGTACCATGTGACACCTCTATCATTTGTTCAGAGCAATGATTTCACCTCAAAAACGGCATTGTTCCGGGAATTCATAACATAAAAATTTTCCAAAACAAAATTTCAAGGGGTGATTCTTACATGGTACAATGGTGAACCACATTAGTTTGAGAGTTGGTCCTATTTTTATCTAAACTGACTAGATTAGGTCTGCAGAACTTGTGTTTGATTATTTAATGTCTTGTCAAATTAACCAGAAAGTGATATTTGATTTTTATAAAAGCAAACTATGGAACCTAAGGAGGAGGTAATTAACTTTATTTGTTATGTGCTGCAGATTTTATTTTTATTTTCAGTTATACCTTTAAGTTCATTCAGTATATTGATATGTCAGTTAACACTTGTCTGTCTGTCTGTCTGTCAACTTGTTAACACTTGTAATGTGCTCTTCAAAAGTAATGTGCTCTGAATTATAGTATCTGGCCATGAATCTTGCACTGCACTTCATGAATATATATATACATGTGATAATAATATGTGATCGTATCAAGAAGAAATTGTTCAATCTCCAGGTTTAAATATTGTCATGTTCTTGCTACTCCCAATAACATGTTTTCAGTTTCAAACTTTTCTATTTGTGTTATTATATTGAAACACATCAACAACCTGCCACAAATATTGTGAAAGCACCTGCGAAGCTTAGCTTGGTGGTCAACAAGATGGCAACATTTTATTTCGAGACTTTCTTGACATAAACACTCAGATTAGAACATCCATGACTTTTATGAAGATGTTTTTAAAACTTCAAAATTTGAGATTCTTGACAAAGATCTTCTTGATACTGTTACATAGATAATTTTTTGGCTGATTTAAAATTTCTATCTGCTTTCCTATTTCCTATGTACAGTGACAAACAGTAAAAATGAAATAACTAGACTAAGAAGTGCACACACACACACACACACACACTTGTGAATTTGAGTTTTCAAGGAGATTTTCTAAAAAAAAAATTATATCCTGACAGAAACAAAAAAAACTGTTTGGACAAATTTATGACATCAAGTTATTCATGATCTGAATTTTTCATCTGTTTTGTTTAAGGATAAGCATATCATTATGTATTATTACATTTTCATTCTGGTACTGGGAAATTTATTAAATGAATATACAATGTTTATTACCCATATACGTTTTAAGAAGAAACATTAGCGGTAGGAAACTTTCACAGTTTTGACCTTCTAAACTATGTCACAGTAAGAAAAATCACAGTTCTAACTGTAGGGATAGTGAAGGGAAATAAAAAGAATTTTGCTGGGAAGATTATTTGTGGTACAAGTGTCACCGTGAAAATTGCGAATAATTTTTCCTCGGGAATATTTCTTCTTATACAGTATATAGAAGTATACATGTATTGCAAATTTGAAATTTTACCAATATTTATGGCCAGTGACTGTAAATGCTTTATTCAATCTCTACATGTATCTGGCCAGACCATCCACCCCACACTCCACCTCTGATGATAATAATGAATCTGAAAATCTTCATATTTACAATTTATAACACTTATGTATATTATGAATGTACTTCAATATGTAGAAGGATTATAGATTAGTCATGAGCAGTACAATGCCTATTGCATCTGTTTTGTGCATAAGACAGTTAGTTTTCCAATCAAACATTTCATCTACTGTTTTAAGTCTGACACTGACAGACAGAGTCCAAAAACATGGGGAAAACAGCTTAAAATACTTCATTACTATTTATATTGATTGAATAAATGGGGTTTTACATCCTAGTCAAGAATGTCTCAATGTCTCACTTATATAGAAATTTCACCAGCTATTGTGAAGTAGCAGAAGTTTTTACCTGTGCAGTATGTTCAGAGCAATGTGCAGGGAGAGTACTTAGTGTCAGTTTAAGATATCTTCGGAGGACTCTGTATGACTTTTATTTCTAAATGCTGATTACTTGGTGAAAGAATAGTCACTTTCTGTTTCAAGTCTTGATCAGACCATGCTGGGGTTTAAACCCAATCCTTCCACATACAGAGCAGGCACTCTACAAACTGAGCTACCACAGTGATACCATTTATATTGGAGATTAGATAAAAATACAGTTGGATCGTCAATGTTGTGATGTTTATTTGTTTTAAAGTTGGCTACTATTTAATTATGCACTATAAATGTAAAATCACATCAAAAGCCTAAAAAGCATCTGCACTATCAACACAATCATCGCACCATATGAATATTATTTTCAGATGAGGCTAAGAAGAACCTAATCAATTGCTACAGAATGTACAAAGATGTACTGATAATTTCACAGTAACTGACTAGATGAACATCTCAAATCAAACATAAGATGGTTCGCTACATTTTTGCAGGGTTTTGCCCCTTAAACATTTTTCAGAACCTGTTCTCTTAATTTTCCATAAACGTGTTTTAACTAAAATGTTTTTGAAATCAAAATTTGAACACTTTAAGATTCATATTAAAAATTGATGCTAAATACAATTCAGGTTATGAAAGTTACCCATTCACAAAAGTAAAATGTAAAAGGGAGTGGGAAGTGCTGGTACAGAGTATTAACTTTTAATGCATAGTGAGTTACTGTATCTGTATATAATTGACTGTCTTTTTGATATTCAATAGAGTTCACCAGTGTACCTTGTACATATGTGCGGAAAGCTTTGGAAAACTTTAACGTTAAAATTTCCCGTATTATGTAATTTTTATGGGGAAATGTAAACTAAAGTGATTCCATCTCCTATGAAAAGAATTGATCCACAGAAATGTTATGGGGTATCACGTAGTATACCCATTGGTTGTTAGTTTCTTGTACAGTTAGCCTACACTGAGAAATATACATGTAGATGTCTTGATCAAGAATATTCACCTTGTAGTGATATTGCATGATGTTGTTTTACACCACAATCGAGATTATTTAATTCATATCACGTCCATGTATGTGTATCAAGGGTCGAATCAGTCTTGGGATGTTGGAGGAGACTGGAGTAACCAGAGAAAACAAATGACATTCGGAAAAAGAATTGACAAACTTTCTTAATCTAGTATCTGCCTGAGTGGGATTCATCTACCTTTAAGAAAATTAAAGAGTATAAATTTAATCTTTGGAGGTCTATGGTATAGTAGGTTGTTGATATAGCATAAAAGGTGTATAAATTATCATCATCGGTGGATAATTTTAATCTCCTTTTGTTGATGTAAAATTATAATATTTAAACACATTTGGCAGAATTTTAATTAAATTATTTATCATATTACCCTATGCTTTACACAGAAATTTCTTTGTGTATGGTGTTTAAGAAATAATCAGCATTTACCTGTGGTATATCGTCGAATAATACACAGGCTAGTGTTCACATGCGGAAGAAAATATCACAAGGTGGCTTTACCACAATATACCACAAATGTTAATCATTTCAATTCTAACATGACTTAAATAAAAATGATTGAAAAAAAAACATTACTAACTCTTTCTTTGGAAGTACACTTTACTATTTATTTGCAAAAAAGTTCATTGAAACAATTCAGCTGATATTCCCTCCATTGAAATGACTGGTTTTATGAATGAGAATTATGTCACAACCATTGTTCGCGACACTATTATGACATTATTATATGAGTCAAAGAGTATGTCATTAAAATGGAACTGCCATGGATTATCCTGTGTTATACCATAGCTGGCTCTCTTCATGTTTCATATGAGGGAAAACGCAGGTCATGTAAACATGTTTGGGTTCCATTTAGAAAATATTACTGTGATGATTAGAACTTGGAAACCATATAGAAAAGTATGGAAAAAATATGACAAAATTACAGTCTGTAACAATGTCGGGTTCGATCCCGTTACTAAGAATCGACTGTGGCGTCATAGAAAGAACATTCTGTAACCACACAATGTAAAACAAGCCACTTTTCAACAGAAAAGGGAAATTTTTAACTGCAAAACATGTACTTGGCAACAACCAATTCATTTAAATACATGACACAATACAAACAAGTAAATTCAGTGAATTAGGATCCCCTGCCAGCAGGGTTGCACTTCAAAGGGCAATAACTCCCAGGTAAATGAGTAAACCAACACAGTTCTGCGATATTTGCATCTCCTATTAAGGTTGATGCTGTGTACCAAGTTTCATGAAATGGTGTTTATAGTTTTGGAGAATTTGTGCAGGCAAGAATTTGGGACGGATGGAAGGAAGGACTGATGGAAACTGAAATTTAATATCCCCCACCTTTCGAATCCCCCTCTTTCTTCGAAAAGTGGGGGATAACTACTTGTATTGATACATACAGTCAAAAATAAAAACTAATGGCATTTGCATTTGCAAAAAATAACTTGCATCTAGCAAGCTTGTTGCATGGATCTGTATTTGTATGCATGTGTTGTTGATGTTGTCATGTGTTGATGTTGTATATGAAGTTATTTTTTTTCTAAGACCTCTTTCCGCAACTGGGTTGATTTAAAAAATGTATGACATGTACAATTTTCTTAAATGATAAAATAAGAAAATTCAAAATTATTTTACTTATATACATATTATCATTTAGAGGCAGTAAAAAGCTACACTAGTTGCTAATTTATAATTAACAAATTTATGATCTGAAATTTAAAACCTTTTCTAAATATTTTTAAAATGTAGAAACCAGATTATTTGTCTCTAACTAAATAGTTTGATGGTCAGTTTGCATTCGTGTAGATACCAAACTGAGTTAGATCTAGACTCAGATATGGATAGTTAATGTTCTTTACCATGCATGTACTTGATATTTACTAAAAATGAAAGTCACAGGTCTTTTGGTTGACACCTTTAAATCTAATGCCAAATGTTGTCATGATAGGCTTGGCATATAAAAGAATATTCATTGCCCATTTGAAATCTGAGAAATCTATAGGCATATAGATTTCTTCAACTAAGCTGGTGACCTCACAATATAAGTAAAATCTTTATTTTAACATACAATCCTCTTTATTCTATCATACTACAAAGTATGTGAAAGTTTAGATGGAATGAAAGCCATATATAAAAATGCTTAAATGTCTTTTCAAGGCATGACTATATAGTTGTTGTCTGTATTTGCACAGTATATATGTTTGTGGTCACTAGTTAGAATAGGGAAGTACTAAATATCTTTATTGTTATATGTTCCACTTGCAGCATACCACGTCGTAACATTTGTGCAGAGCGCTTTTATAAAATCTTTACATTTCAAATCAGAGAATAATATTTTTACAGTAAAACTTGTATATTATGTAATCACTTCCTTGTTTCAAAGCTAGCAGCCGAGACTTCAAACACAATTCCTGCCATTGCATGCTTTTTTATACAATACTATTGTGTGGAAATGTACCGGTACACTGGATTTTGCCTAGTTTCAGACAACAGAATTAATGTGCACATTCAGCAATATCCATTGTACAATTTCACAGAGCAATTATGTAGGGAACGTAAATATTGCCATATAAAAAGTATGATTTTGCAATTTCTGAACTTTCAGGACAATTTTTTAAAATTCACAATTTAAAATGATGTAAAAAATAATAAGGACTTTAGATAAACATTTAATTTTAGTCATTCCAAATCTATATACATGTACCTGAATAGAAGAGTGTGTTAATGTAGTCACTTGTTTTCATACAGCAGGGGCTACCAGTACTTGTGCCATATAATATTGTGAATTGCATAATTTAATTTTGTTTCAGTTAATTTTTGTGAAAATTTCTCAAAGTACTGTATTGTACTAAGCTGATTAAGAGCCTGTTAGAAACTCTGTCAATAAAGATGGTATACAGCAAAACAGCGCCCTAAGGATTCTGATTTTAACTTTGTTTTATTGTCAGGCCCAATATTTGACTTCATACTACCTATGTATTCTTTGTAAGCATGTTCGTTATATTCATGTTTTCTGTACATGTTTTTATATATAGGAAGATTAAAGCGTCAATACACATTGTGTTGATTCACTATCTTCATATTTTGATACATAAGATGTATATACATGTATCATTTCAGCCCTAATAAGCTGATAAGTAATCCCCTAGTAAGTGATGTATTATTTTTTATGCAACAAAAAATAAGATGGACTGAAAAATCTCGGAGACAGATATGAAACTCAAAAACCAACATACTAATTCATGTCCAAATCACAATCCAGAAGCAAAGTAAAACCTTTAAAACTGACAAATTAGATTCAACACGTGAACTTTAACCAGGGAAGTGAGGCCAAGTGCTCCAGAAGGGTAAACACCTCCATGTACAGTATGATGATGGTGATGTACAGTGGTGGTGGTGACGATAGTGGTGGTGTGAATATGATAAGTTGACTATTTAGGTTTTGTTTATTTCTAGATATCTGGTATCCCTATCAGAAATGAGTTGATGTATGACATGACAGATGTCTGGTCTAAGATACAGGCTGTGGTAAGTGACACACACTCACACTCACTCTATCTTTTTCTCCCATCTCCCTCTCGCCCTCTCTCCCCTCCTCTCTCTCCTCTCTCTCCCTCCCTCTCTTTCCTCTCTTTAAATTGCAGATCTTTATCCCTAACATAGCTCTTGCACTGATTACATATCAACATATTCATACCTTTATGTATCAAATGAAATACTTCCCACTAACAATATTTACTGCGGTAATAAACTTTTCATGCATTATATATTTTTATTTTCAGTTGGAGCTTCTACTGCGAGAATACTTAGATGTTCAGAACTCCTCATCACAGCAAGGAACACAAAGTGGATTTGATGAACCTAGCACTGATATAGGCGCTTACTTCTCCAAGAAAAGACCAACAAAACCAAAAAAGGTCAACTTACTCTCTCTCTTTCTCTCTCTGAGTCTCCCTCTTTCTCTCTTTCTCTCTTGTAATAGAAGAAAGAAATTTGCAACAGAAAAATGTGTACATATACTCGGCTATAGTCAACACAACCACTGATTATAAAACTTCCTACTTTCGATGTGCACTGGAGTATATATCCATTGGTGTGGTTTTAGTGCTATTCGAGGGTTCCCTACTCAAATAAATATTATCTGCAGAATTTATTTTTCTATTCTCCTATTTCTATTTATTATAAAGATATTTGTTTACTATTACCTGTACTATCAATTTAGATCAAATTTGTATAAAAAAGTATGACAATATTTTCATTGATTTTTTAGGCCATCTAGTGATTAAACATTCAGATACTGATGGAATTTCTGATTAATGAGTTGAAGTACAGTACAGAACAGTAAAACATGTTTATAAGGAAGCCTTGAGGACTCTTTTTTTATGTAACTTTGTTATAAAGTGACTCCATTATATTGTTATAAAATTAATAAACTTATATAGAGGAGAGGTCTGGCCCAATATTTAACTTCATACTATCAATGTATTTGTTATAAGCATGTTCCTTATATTCATGTCTTACTGTATAATGAATATATAAGTTTTGTGACACTAAATCAATCGAGGACGAGAAACATTTTATTTCAAACTGCAGCAATTACAATAAATTACGGACTGATTTTATCGCTAAACTAAATATTGATACTGCTTTACCAGATGAGGACCTTGTGAAGAATGTACTATGTCTATCTTCTTAAAAAATTAAACATGTGGCAAACTTTTTCATAAATAGTTTAATTAAACGTAATAGTTCTCGCTCTACATATGGAGATTGAAGGTAGTGCATCGTAAGCCTACTTAGGCTGGCCGATACTGTGTATTTGTAATATTACTAGAAATAATGTATAAATCGGGTTGCACTTTAAAATAAAAATTATTATTATTATTATTATTATTATTATTATTATTATATTGTATAAGTTGGTAAATTTATTTATTTCAGATGTCATTGTTCCGATTTGATGCATCAATACATGCTATAAGTACCAACAGTTACATAGACGACAGCAAAGCTTTTGATACTGTAAGTATTTACATGTACATTTTGGTATACAGAAAAGTACATTTGATTGCCATACTTAGTGGTACATGTAAATCCTTGATTGAAACAAATATAAAAAATGTGTTTAGCATGGCTGTTTGAATGTAATTTTTATTTGCAGGGTGATCTGTTATTAGAAAGCAATTGAATTTAATTTTGAATATTTTATGTTTATTTGCAGGGTGATCTGTTATTAGAAAGCAGTGGAATTTAATTTTGAATATTTTATGTTTATTTGCAGGGTGACCTATTTGGTAGCAGTCTTTTAGCTGAGATGGGTTTAGGTAAACACCAGCTAGTCTGTAAACCAAGTGTGTATAATATAACAGGTAATGTACCATAGATATAATTCTATGCCTGCAAAGAATTTCAACACATGAATTTTTCATTTTAGTCATTTTACTTTATTTTTCACTTTTTTTTTTAATTTTTACATTTTCTCAAGAAACCAAAATTAAAAATAGAACTTATTTCCAGAAAAGAAAATTTGTAAATGTACCTGAAAGCATTTACAGATATGTGGCAACAGTCAACATAACTGAAACCATTGGGGTAGCTCAGTTGGTAGAGTGCTTTCTTCATGAGTGGGAGGTCTTAGGTTGGAACCTTGAGTGCGTCTGACCTAAGACTTGAAAGTTGGTAGTTATTGTTCTTTCGCTAAGTACTTGACATTATGAAATTAAAGTCATTGATCTTTCAGATGGGAACTTAAAATAAAATAAATGAGGTCCCGTGTCACGGTAGGCATGGCATGATAAAAAACCCTACTGCATAATGCCATCAGTGCAACTCACACTCACAGGCAAGGTTCTACACCTTGGCCTATATCCGGTGACGTCTTGATATAGGTGAAATAATCTTGATTGGGACATAACCCAAACCAGAACACAACACATTTCAAGTAAATTACAAAAACTGCCAAGTAAGCAGAAACAACAAAATACAAACACATATTGACAACACTGAATATAAAACTCCTGACTTTGGTTGAAAACTGGAGTTAATGTTAAGGAGTGTGATTATAGTACTATTGAGGGGTTGCCTAAAGACATGTTATGTAATTGACTGATGTCAATTGCCCACAATGTTCCGACAAATGTCCAGCATGCTTGAATTACACACAAAAAAATGAAAACTCGCCCTGAATTGTGCCATTTAATGACATCACTGGCACTAGTGCGTCATTAGTTGCCATGACGCTGCTTTAGTACAGTGATAGCGGCCAATGTCGGAACATAAAAGGCATAACCAGTAATAGTTAGCTCACCTGGCCAAAGGCCATGTGAGCTTATGGCATGGCGAGGCGTGCGTCCGTGCGTGCGTGCGTCCGTGCGTGCGTCAGTAAACTTTAATCTTCTCCGACGAAACTACTGGGCCAACTGAAACCAAATTTGCCATGGAAGGTCCTTGGCAGAGTCTAACTATAGTTTGTTCAAATCATGGCGATCGAATATCCAAGATGGCCACTGTTACTAAAAATAGACAAAACATTAAAAAATCTTCATCTGTTGAACCACTCATTGGAGGCAAAAACTGATGTGATATTTGGATTCTACATAGTCTTAACCTTTAAGTTTGTTCATTTCATGAAATTTGGTTAAAAAATAGGTTACGCGTTTTTGCGTTTAATTTTGCAAAAATCGTAAAATATTTTTAAATTGTTATAACTTGACTATATGACCAGATAATGACATGGGGTTTTCAGTTTTGACATATTCTTGTAATTACCTTCAAAATGGTGTTAAGGTCAATTATGAAGGTCATGACCTAATTTTTTACTTCTCTAATATTATTTATTATCTCAAAAACTATAAACTGTTTGTATAGGCATGTATATTGGAATATTGTTGGTATTGATGTAACAATCATTTTGATATATAGATTAAGGTCATTGGTTCAAAGGTCAAGGTCACAGATCCGAAAGAATACTGAAATGGTTCATTATCTTGAAAACTATGAACTTTTTGTATAGGCATGTATATTAGAATGTTGTAGGTATTGATACAACGGTCATTTTGATGTATAGAAAAAGGTCATGGGTCCAAAGGTCAAGGTCACAGTAGCAAAACAATACCAAAATCATTAATTATCTCGAAAACTATAAACTTTTTGTATAGGCATGTATATTGGAATGTTGTTGGTTTTGATGTAACGATCATTTTGATATATAGATTAAAGTCATTGGTTTAAAGGTCAAGGTCACAGATGCGAAAGAATACTGAAATGGTTCATTATCTTGAAAACTATGAACTTTTTGTATAGGCATGTATATTAGAATGTTGTAGGTATTGATACAACGATCATTTTGATGTTTAGAAAAAGGTCATGGGTCCAAAGGTCAAGGTCACAGTAGCAAATCAATACCAAAATGGTTCATTATTTTGAAAACTATAAACTTTTTGTATAGGCATGTATATTGGAATATTGTTAGTATTGATGTAAAGATCATTTTGATATATAGATTAAGGTCATTGGTTCAAAGGTCAAGGTCACAGATGCGAAAGAATACTGAAATGGTTCATTTTCTTGAAAACTATGAACTTTTTGTATAGGCATGTATATTAGAATGTTGTAGGTATTGATACAACGATCATTTTGATGTATAGAAAAAGGTCATGGGTCAAAAGGTCAAGGTCACGGTTGCAAAACAATACCAAAAAGGTTCATTATCTCGAAAACTATGAACTTTTTGTATAGGCATGTATATTAGAATATTGTTAGTATTGATGCAACTATCATTTTAATATATAGATTATGATCACTGGTTCGAAGGTCAAGGTTACAGATGCGAGTAGCAAGTTTCATAAATATCTTAATACCCACATCAGAGTTATTGCTCCTTAAATGTAGTATTTATTGTGTTTTTGTGCTGTTTACGGCACAGGTGAGCGGTACAGGCCCTATTGGGCCTCTTGTTGTATATTGCTGTGGTGCTGTATGGCTTTCTATCTATACATACATGCACATGACATACTTGCAGGATTTTCATGAAATTTGTCATAAATATTTGTCATATTCAGAAAATTTGCAGAGAACAGTGCACACAAATAACTAAAATAATATACAATATACATATAATAAAATCTGTATGTGGTAAAAGATGTCATGGGTGTACATGTACATGTATAATGCACCACTATGTGGAGGTTCTTGTTTGTTTTTGTTTTGAACTGGTTAAGAGTAGCATGTTTTCCATTGAATTAGAAAATACAGTCATCATGTGTTAAACTTAAATTTTGTTTATTTTAGCTATTTATAAACCATTGAGGGTATTTATTAAGGAAGTAGAAGACATCATTGCTTGTCCTGATGGGTAAGTATCCATGGTAACACAAAGTAAAATAAATCTATGTTTTACTTAAACCATATATTTTGTGTGACATTATTAAATGTTGATGCCATCTTTAAGCCTATAAATGCACATTGCAAATTCCAATGTCAATAACCTCAGGTTCAAATTAGCAACAGGTATGAGAAGCTAAAAATTGCCTAAAAATAGCTTAAAAGTAGCTTTTGGCATGCTTTTAGGAGCAACTCGTATCTATTTTACTATATGTATTATCGGAACAACTAACTGTTTCCTCCAAATTTGATTTGATTTTCCCGTTTCAAATACCACCTTCTGTGTTAAAAGTTTTAGGACAGCTAAGGTTTTTATTACTGGTACTGTAAACATATCTATTTTCGGGGTATACTTATTTTCACACATTTCATGATTGTTTGTTTTGCACAAAATTTAATATCAAGCAAATATATATATTATGCTTAATGTGTTATAGTGAATATTAAAAAAATGCAAAAATTAAACTATGCAGATATGCTTAAATTTCATATACCGTGAAAATAAATACACGCAAAATTAAATATGTTTACAGTAGGTTTTGTACTATAAATTGATACTGTTTTACTTTTTTCTGTTGATTGTGTTCTAGGTCGTCCAGTTTGCAGTGTTTTGTTACAGAATTTATACAGACAATATTCCTTGGACATGTACACTATACTATTTCTACCAGTATTGAGGCAGCCACTAAAGGTAGGTAGTCATATGATGGGTGGACATGTCACTGGCTTTTTAAGTCAAAGGATGTGGGTTTGAACCTCACTTGGGACTTCGAAATTTTCAGAAGTCATTTTCATCTCCTGTCCATACTAGAGCTGTAAAAAGCTAGGTACTAGAACTGTCTCTCAGATGAGACACAAAACCTAGGTCCCATGTCTCTGTGCATGCTAAACTTTAAAGACACCTCTGTAGAGTTCGAAAAAGAGTAGGCCACAAGTGCCCGCTATAGAGTATGCCTACAACTAGAAACTGACTAAGCAAGATAAAGTATATATCAGTACACAGGTAAGTGCCCACTTTCTGTGTAATCAACTTACTTGGAGCCCACTTAAACCTTATTTATGTAATTTTTTAGCTTCCATGCTACACAAAGTAAATATTTGCCGATGCCCTACATTTGATATGTAAATTAACTCGATGCTTTAAGATACAAAGAGAAGGTTTTAGAGATTAGTAACATTTGTATATTTTTGAGAGACTGGTTTCTGAAGATGAACTTTGTTGTAATCTGATATCTCTTTATAAATATGAAGAAACAGAACAAAATATATGTTTTGTTTAAATTAACACAAGGACAGTTTAAAATACATTTATCTAAAATATTTTCAATGAGGCTTAAATTAAGGAATAAGTTTTTTTTAATTTTTTTTAATTGAAATAATTTTTCATTGATAAATTTGTATATTAAGATTTTTCGTCATTGACACTTGTCGGGGGTGAGGAGTCTGGTACGTACTTTAGCATGTTATGTCTGGGTTTGGGTAAACAACAATCAGAAAACAATATACCATAGGAATACATCTGGTTGGGAAAAGGAATTCTGTTAAAATGTGACCTTTTATTAAAGCTTATGTAGTTGCTCTGTCAAAATGTGTACTGGGTAATATAATGATTGGTGATATAAAGTAGCTTTACTTGTATATCTAGATTAAGAGAGGCGAGAAAAACAGCTTGTGTAATGATACAAAGTGCTTTGTTAACTATTGTGAAATAACCAATGTGTGTGTGAGTGTGTGTGTGTGTGTGAGAGAGAGAGGGAGAGAGAGAGAGAGAGAATGGACAAAATTAAAAAATTTTTCGTTATAATTGACAGTGGAGATATAATGAGGGGTGATAAACAGAGGAAACACTGTACAATAAGTATTCAGATATCTTGACACACACACACACCACACAGAGAGAGAGAGAGAGAGAGAGAGAGAGATTTTGTAATATTAAAATTGTATTTGCTTTAAAAGATTTCCTCCTTGGTTTTAGGATCCTTGGTTTAGGCTCCTTGGTTTAGGCTCCTGGATATTGGTGGCTAAGAGTAATATTAATTTTTATTTAGAAAGCTGTTGAATTTAAAACTGGTTCCTGGTCACGTCATGATGCTGTTTGATCTTTTTCCCTTGAATGTCTGTTCTGTCATCATCAATATCAAAAACAACATAAATCTACTGACCTCTTAACATTTTTTTTCAAAGTTTCATCTTTGTAGATTTGAAATATATGTATCTTTGATTTAAAATTGAGAATCAATTTTTATTTTTGTCAATTGTATAGAGAATCCAAATTCATTTGTGCGTAAGTTGGTTCCTATATTTATTTTTTTAAATCAATTTCGATTTTATTTTACAATAATTCTATGTGTTATTAAATATCATTTTTATTATGAAATACTATTATTATTAAATATTTTGTATTAATTATGATAATATCTCTTTGCTTATATTTTCTACTTATTTCTTTATTTATGGTATATAAATTGTCCATACATATAGTATAATATTTATCGTATATTTTTGTTTTGTTTTAAATTCCTCTACTGAATACTGCTTTGTATCCACTTTTTAACAATACCCAGAAAAGTAAAAAGCAGTACTGCAGAGAAAAAAAGTCAAAATGTGAGAAAAATCTGATTCTAACGATGAAAATTTCAACAAAACGTTTTCAAGAATCAAGTCAGGTTGATTTTTTTAAAAAAAAAACATAACATAGAAACTAGGAAATTTCCAAACAATTCAGGCATGTGAATAAATGAATGTGTACTTTGATGCAATATCTGTACTTGACCTTTGAGGAGCTGGGGGTATGGTGGGGCATATAAGTACAAGCAATTCTTGTATACATATATATTTTACTGTTTTGTGTCATTTTTTGCCAACTCATCAGTGGACAAAGAAGATGAAAGTAAGTCAGGCATGACAGTTGTTATGTGTATTACATTTTGATGTGCCTAATGTCAAATCTTTTGTTGTCATGAAAATGCTTGATTTTTGCAAATATTTAGCCATTGTCTAACATACTGGCCATATATTTTTCTTTCTGCAGTTATATATCTTATATATATAAAATAGTATATATTCTAATTCAGTCTAATATTCATTTCAAATAGATTCTTGTGTCACCCTACAAAGTTTGTTTTGAATTACGGTAGATTAAGGATAACTGTCTTTTAATTTTCAATTTGCAGACATGTATCAAACCATCCAAGCAAAAATGGGGCTACAAATGGAAAAACTTGAGAAAAGTTCATAGAATTTTTTTTTAAATAATCACCAACAAATATACAAAGATACCTCGTATATTTTAGATGAAGGGTCAAGCATTGAGACAAGAAGTATTCATATTCCACAGACTTGTCCATTTGGGGCCCCAAATAGGGGGATTGTAAAGAGATTGTATTTATTTAGGTAGAGTTCAGACTTTCTAGATGCTGCATACTTAGGATAAGTAGTATTTAATATGCACAAATCCTGCCTATGGGGAACCAAGAGGGGGAACTTTAGATAGACTCTTAAAACTTATAAACATTATTAAACTACTACAAGAAACATGTCGTCAATTTTCAACAAAATTCACAAAAAGAAGTACCGGTAAGCCCAATTTTTGGTTTGGATGGCTCATATACATGTAGATAAGATAATGTGAATATCCTTTACATGTATGTATATGTCTGTAAAATTATGTCCTATTAAAACTGTTCATCTTATCATAGACAGAAAGCCAGTCTTCACCAAAACAACATGTAAAAATTTTTGGTGCAATAACTTTGTTTTGATTACAGACAAAGCTAAAATCTGAAAATCATGAAAAACTAAGGTGTAATCCTTGTACAAAGTATTTCCTTTGCTAAATTCTGAAAATCCTCAAAAACTAAGGTAAAGTCCCTCATGCAAAGTATTTTTTTAGCTAAATTTGGTCAAATATATTTTAGATCATTAGATATTTTTTTCAACCCCTCAAAAAATTTTGGTTTCACAATTTTGGTACAAGCACTATTAATAGGGAATTGTTTTCCAAAAGGCTGTCTAGTGATATACAATTCACACTGGTATAATATGTAATTTGATTAAATGGTAACACCACTGTGAAACTTTAATATATTGAAGTACAATGACTTCCATAGTGATTATGGTAAAATCAATCCACATACACAATTCTCTGTAAAAATGATAACAAAGAACTGAGAAGGCTAAACATTTTGCAAAAGTTAAATTTGAAATAGTGTTTTACCCATTGATTCATGTGTTTTGTTATTGCTTATTTAAGATTATTTGTTCTCTTTTGGTTTTATTTTTGTGTCATTTGTTTGTAACTTTATTCTTTTGTTCAAAAACAAGTTATTTTTATTATAAAACTTCCTAAGAGATAAAAATGTTGCCATGGACACAGATGGATTATCTTCCATGTTCATGAACAGCTGAGTGAAATAGAATGTAGTAATGGAACTATACGTTTACTGTAATCAAGATGGTCATTTCAGAGATGGTTGAGGAAACCAGAGTTTCCTTAGGAAACCAATAAACTTAGGCAAGAAAACAGAACCTTTCTCACACTAGGATCTGTCCTGTGTGGGATGTGAACCCAGGTGGTTAGAGGCGCTGTAATTTTTAAGGTGTAGTTTAGACCACATGGTCACTCAGGTCCCCTCATGAACAGTGGAAATTGTATAATAATTATATTGAAAAGATTGGGATTAAAAATATTTAGCTGTATTTTGAATATCAATGAACACTTGGTTTCAACTCAGCTTGTTCTGTTGAATATTTCTGAAATTTTGTCTCGCATCCTAGATCGTTTTATTTTCTGTGTTCCCCATCCCTCTCCTCTCGTCATTGTATATAGAGATTCAAACATGAGTGAAATTTTGTTGAAGTGTATAAACCAAATTTTCCAAACTCCTTTTCCTTAATCTTTGAAAACTAACTTATTTTGTACAAAATTTAGAACAATTTGTTTTACCAACATAACACTTTGTTTGAAGATTTTTCAATCAACCCAAATTCTGCACACTTGTTAAATATACCTTTTGAAAAAGAGGATATACCATCCTTTTTATGGCAGGTACATCTCATCAGCATAATACTGTATAATGAGAAATATTCATGGTAGAAACTTTCACGATTTTACATTGATCAACATGTTTGTGTGTAATTACTTTCGCTTTTGATGAGTTGCCGGTAGCAATTAAATTAAATGACCAGAATCTACAAAAAATCACCGAAGAAATGGCAAATAAAATGCTGAATTAAAACAACGGTCATGGGAGGTGTAAAATTATCGCATTACCGCCGATTGACATTTTTGGCTTTGTGGAGCCCATTTATATTTTTTCACATGTAGAAAACTCAGCCCTGTACTTTTTTTAGCAGAATTGACTGTGAAAACCTTGAATATTAATACATCGCAAATATTTCTTGTTATACAGTATTTGGTCTCTATATTTATGATACTACTATATATATATAATTAAATAAATCTATAAAAATATCACTATGAGATGAGAAGTAAACATGTATGTAAGATGCTACATATTTCTATTAATTTCTAGTATTGTATATATTATGAATATATAACTATAAATTTCTTTATCATGAATATATAATTTTGAATTTCTTGATCATGAATATATAATTATGAATTTCTTTCTTTGCATGAATTTGTCAACATTTATTTCTTTTCTTTCAGTGGTGCATTTGTTAATATATTATGATATATACAAGTTTACAATAAGACTTCAGTATTTTCTAGTATATAGAACTTAAAGTATAAGATTGTCCTAACACCTGTTGTTTCCACGAATTGCTAGTTATGGGACAGACACACACTGTTTTAAATAACTGGTTTAAAAAAATGCCCAACAGTTTTCTGATATCTTTAATCCTTCATCATGCAGAGGCAATGAACTTTAAGTTTGAGTCTTTGATATTCATATTTGCAAATTTGAAAATATGACAGAAAAGCATTTGTATAAAGTTGTCAAACATGGCTTGTAGTTATACATTCAAAAAAATCTGAGCAAGTTATCAACATACTTCTGTATAAACTTGAGACAATGTTTAAATTTTCAACCTCAAATAGTATTAGTGTTACCAAAGTATTACTGTATATTTATTACTGTATATTCAAAGAAAGAGGGTGATATTAAATTCGAGTTTCCATCCATCCTTCCTTCTGTCTGTCCGAAATTCTTGTCTGTGTTAATTATCCAAAACTATAAAGCACTATTCACCAAACTTGGTGCAAAACTTCAACGTAGATAGGAGATACACCTTTGGTTAACCTGAGTTGGTTTGCTCATTTTCCTGGGTGTTATGGCTCTTTGTACATAAGTGCAAATCACAAAAAAAAACTGCTGTCGGGGGACCCTTATTCAATGAATTTGCTTGTTACAATGTAAAATATAATGCAATATTTTTCAGATTCTGTTACAGTTGGATCTGTTAAAACTGAACCCTATATAAACAGACTCTCCAATCTTATCCTAACAAAATCTTTTCCCATAATCATGTTGGGTTTACATAGTCTCACTGTACAGTCAAACCTGTCTATATTATTACAAAAACCAGTAAAATGGCCTTTATGGGCAGGTGGGTCTTATATGCAGGTTAAAATGACATGAATAAAGAGCAATTGGGATGAAATTAGCAGGTGACCCATATATAGAGTTTGCCTTTAATTCAGGTTTCATTATATTTATTTGATGTCTGCTTCAATTTATTTATTTCAGTAAATCCCGATGTGTCTTGTCATGTTCAGTTTGGTTAGATATAATTTTGAATCGTTTTTCTCTAAAAAGAATTTGTTGTCACTTAAGTTTAGTGTGTATAAAAAGTTTTTTGTTGTGCAGTCAGATTTGTTGTAAGATACAAGTGCTATTTTTAACAATTTTCTTCTAAAACACCATAACATCAATATTAATGTTATGTGAAATATGGCCCACTAACGCCTTAACAATCAGACCATTTTGCAAAACAGGAGATCAATGGCTCCATGGCCCTTCTACAATAAACATTGCTAGTGTAAAGCATTGGTAAAAGTATAAACAGATATAGGAATCTGGAGATGTTGTTTTACTTGTCTGTAGAAAGTACAAAAGTATAAATGTATGTTGTTTGTGTCATGGTAGGGTAGACACAACCTTGTTGTATACATCCATCCATACTAGAGTTGTAAAAAGCTCAATACTAGAATAGTCTTTCGAATGAGACTCAAAACCGAGGTCCTGTGTCTCAGTACATGCAAAAGACTCCTCTGGAGAGTTAAAAAAAGAGTAGGTCACCTGTGGCCGCTACAGAGGATGCTTACATCTACAAACGATAGATAGGTTTACATTATAATCATCATACATTTTTGTACATACAATTGAAATATTGAAGTTTTTGCTGTATACATGTATTTGAAAATGATATCTTAACATTATGACCTAAATGTATGTAATAAAGTTGTTTTTCTTGGAAATCAGTTTTCTTGGAATTTTCTGAAAACCAGTGAGGTTTAGCATAATGATGTTTTCAACAACTTATTTTTGTGAAGATTTTAAGTCTGTTATGATAGGACCAGTTGTAAGCATGTATGATAATTTATGGAGGGCAGTGTAGATAGAAGGAGGCTACTGTAATATTTAAAGAAACATTTTTTGCATTTTAGATTACAGAAGAGTTTTTTATTATATTTTCATCAACATAAGTGTTGAATATTCTAGTTGTAATAATTAATTTTTTGAATAATTGCTTGATGGACTATAGAGCTATGTTGTTCTCATAACAGCATTTGTTACACCATTAATATCTCTTGCTTAGAGCAAATAAATATGTTGTATAATTTCTATTGGTAGGTTTTGATGCACTTAGGCATGTAATTGACCACAAGACACAAAGAGATTTGTCAGTGACCAGACCACTGTTAATGGTAAGAGTGAATACTATCAAACTTTGATAATTCAAAAAACATATGACTAATATTAAAATTTTGACCAAGAGTTAACTTAGAGTTCCAATTTGCAAATTTTAACAACACAAATATAACTTAGAGGAAACAACAGTCTAGTTACCATGATTACTGAAGTTCCATTGTACTACAGGTTATTTGCTTAACATCGTAGAAAGCAAAAATGTGTATAGTTTACCGATTTTCAATGAAACAGGTACAGATCAATAATTCATTTAACCATTGGAATGTCTAGAAATGGCATTTATAGTGTTATAATTTAAATTTCCATGCAAAGCAAACTGAATAATGCACGCTAACTCATTATTATTATTTTGCTTTGCATGGCAATATTAGTTATTGCACTATTAACACCATTTCTCATTTTTGGAAAATCTTATTTTGGTTTTAAAATCCTAAAATAAATTTAAAACACAGCCTTTTGACATGCATTTCCAATTATTGAAACAGCCATTCTATGATGTCACGCATATAGGCACAAGCAAGAAAGAAATGACATAATTTTAACATATGTAATCATAGACCTATAATTACATTTGGTCTAAAACAGAGTTCTATATTGTAAAATATCACAAATATAAATATTTCTTCATATGAGTCATTACTAATTAAATTGCAAAAACGATCTTTTTTTAAAGAAATTTAACCATGAAATAACATTGCATATTTAACGTAAAAGTTTTAAAATTTGGGACAGTGTATAAATTCTGTGATTTTATGTGTCCTGACAGGACAGGTTTGAAAAGGGAGAAAATTCAGGACATCCCTGACAATTCGGGACATATGGCATGTATGTAAATAATGAGTTTATAATTTCAGAGCACCGTCACAGTTGACAGGAACATTAATGAGTTACGGGAGTTGATGCATGATTTGCCAGATTATGCTGACCAGTTTTTAAATATGATCTGTAACATACTTAAAGACTACCGAGATACCTGTCACTCAGCTTATAGAGGTATAGATATCATAGCTCAAATACAAATTTTTACAATTGCAATATCTTTGCTTCAACAAAGTATTTGACATCGACTATACTTTGCAACTTCATAGAAACATTGTCCCACGCGCTGATGTGACGACGTCAGACTTCAATGCCATTATTGACACATTTTATGAAAAGGTGCACAACAGCGCATTTCGAAATTGTTTTCAAATTAACATGGAAAATATGAGTTGGCAATAAATTTTTATAAGTACATATTTTTGCCTTTTATGCAATTTGAGACAGCCCATTATTCCTTGTAAGTTCATAAAGACATTGGAAAATTACCTTATTTTTAGCTCACCTGAGCCAAAGGCTCAAGTGAGCTTTTCTGATCACAATTTGTCCGTTGTCTGTCGTCGTCGTCGTCGTCGTCGTCGTAAACTTTTACATTTTCATCTTCTTCTCACGAACCACTGGGCAGATTTCAACGAGACTTGGTCAGATGCATGTCTTGGTCGGTGCAATTCAAATTTGTTCGTGGTGTTGCCATGGCTACCATAACTAGGTCAAGGTGACCTAGGGGTGCAAAAATCTTAAAAAATCTTCTTCTCCGAAAGTATTGATTAGAGAAAAAATCTGATGTGATATTTGGCTTCTCTAGGGTCTTTAGCCTATAGTTTGTTCATTTTGTGAAATTCAAACAAAAAATAGGTTACGCGTTTTTGCGTTTAATTTTGAAAAAATCGTAAAATAGCTTCAAATTGTTATAACTTGACTATTTGGCCAGATAATGACATGGGGTTTTCAGTTTTGACATCTTCTTGTTAGTATCTTCAAATTGAGGTCAAGGTCAATTATGAAGGTCGTGACCTAATTTTTTTTACCTCTGATTATAATTATTATCTCGAAAACTATAAACTTTTTGTATAGGCATGTATATTAGAATGTTGTAGGTATTGATACAACAATCATTTTGGTGTATAGAAAAAGGTCATGGGTTCAAAGGTCAAGGTCACAGATGTAAAACAATACCAAAATGGTTACTTATCTCGAAAACTATAAACTTTTTGTATAGGCATTTATATTAGATTGTTGTAGGTATTGATACAACGATCATTTTGATATATAGAAAAAGGTCATGGGTTCAAAGGTCAAGGTCACAGATGCGAAACAATATGGAAATGTTTAATTATCTCGAAAACTATAAACTTTTTGTATAGGCATGTATATTAGAATGCTGTAGGTATTGATACAACGATCATTTTGATGTACAGAAAGAGGTCATGGGTTCAAAGGTCAAGGTCACAGATGCAAAACAATACGGAAATGTTTAATTATCTCGAAAACTATAAACTTTTTGTATAGGCATGTATATTAGAATGTTGTAGGTATTGATACAACGATCATTTTGATGTATAGAAAAAGGTCATGGGTTCAAAGGTCAAGGTCACAGATGCGAGACAATACCGAAATGGTTAATTATCTCGAAAACTATAAACTTTTTGTATAGGCATGTATATTAGAATGTTGTAGGTATTGATACAACAATCATTTTGATGTATAGAAAAAGGTCATGGGTTCAAAGGTCAAGGTCACAGATGCGAATCAATACCGAAATGGTTAATTATCTCGAAAACTATAAACTTTTTGTATAGGCATGTATATTAGAATGTTGTAGGTATTGATACAATGATCATTTTGATGTATAGAAAAAGGTCATGGGTTCAAAGGTCAAGGTCACAGATGCGAATCAATACCGAAATGGTTAATTATCTCGAAAACTATAAACTTTTTGTATAGGCATGTATATTAGAATGTTGTAGGTATTGATACAATGATCATTTTGAGGTATAGAAAAAGGTCATGGGTTCAAAGGTCAAGGTCACAGATGCGAAAACAATACTGAAATGGTTAATTATCTTGAAAACTATAAAAGTTTTGTATAGGCATGTATATTAGAATGTTGTAGGTATTGATGCAATGATCACTTTGATGTAAAGAAAAAATTCATTGGGGTTTAGTATTTATGTTTTCTTTAAATCTATCAGCTAGCCATTAGTTATCAGGTGAGCGTATAAGGCCCATGGGCCTCTTGTTTAAGTACAGTATAACTACAATTCATCGCCACTAATTGTTCAGTCAGATTTTTATTGTTAAGGGGTTTGATGCAGGGATGGGTATTATTTAAATTTTTGTATCGTGATACATTATGATACACAGATATCGCGATACGTATCATAATTTATTATTTCAAAAGTGAAGAAAAAAAAGACGTTTAAGGTTATGTATATTACACATCAAATATTGTTGTATGTAAGTTGTCAGGCATCTTGTTTTAATACCACGTTGCTATGGATGCTGTTTTAGTGTCTGGATAGCTTTATATTTGACGTAATGCATTTCTGTGCTATATTTTGGTTTAGACGCAATGTGTTTATGTGTTTACATTTCGATCATATGAAGCACTACGACAAATTTTCAAACATCATCTACATTACTCAATTTGAAATATATATATCGATATTATCGAATCGGACAGTCATATCCTAATATGTATGTAACTGGAAATCGTATTGTGATATATCCGTATACTGATAATACCACATATCACTAGTTTGACGATAAATCTGGGTAGACTTAAAAAGAAAAATATAGAAGAAACATACAACTTCTTTCTCATACAGTTCCAAATTTTTACTTATTTTTGCCCTTATCACAGAAAACAGGATGTATAAGAAATGTCTCCCAAATGTCATAAAAATGTCCTATTTTTTGTCTAATCTTCCTGATTTCCACTTTTGAGGTATAACACGCATGGTAAGAGATCCAAAAGAACCCATTTTCTATATTTTTCCTTCGTTGTCCTTAGCTTAAATTTACAAATCTTTTGCTGTACTACACAAATAAAAACTTTAGACATATCTAGAATACAGATATTATAAGATTGGTAAGGACAAAGTACTGTATAATGCTTATATTTCACTGTGGTGTATTCTAGCGAAAATAAAACCACCACGAAAATACAGCATTTTAAGGCATTCAGTAATGTTGCTTGAGACGACCACAGAACTTTGACACCGTGAATAAACTAGTCATTGCCAAACTGCGAAAATTTGACACCACGGATAGACTAGTCATCGCCAAACTGCGAAAATTTGACACCATAAAAATAAAACAATATACAATAATCTTCAGAATGTCACATTTTATTTCTGATTATTGTGAAGCATTTTTTCTGATTTCAAATTTGCCAGATTTAAGCTAAGGAAAGTTTTTGTTAAGAAATGATTGTAAAAGTGGGGCCATTGAACTGATATTGTTGTTAATTTGGTGTTGTTTGTTTTAACTGTCATTATATTTACAATATAGGTATTGTACAGTATGATTCTGATGATAAGAGAGTTATCAGTGCTACCTGGGCTAAAGATGAAGATATAAGGACCTTACTCAGGTGAATACATGTTTGTATACAGAGCAGACATTTACACCAGCATAGGGCTCCTCCCAATTTTTAACTTCCCTTTTTGGCAACCCATTATAAATCCACCGATTCGACACAGGTTTAAAAATAAACCCAACCATTTGTAAATTTTGTCAAAATTATATGCTGGCACATACTTGTCTTCAGCTTTTTTCTACTGAAGTGCCCCTCCCTTGCTGACAACTTCCCGGGTGGCTCCACTGTGTCGTTCTCTGCTTTCTTGGGATTCTTTCCTTCTCCTTTTTAATCTTTACCACTTCAAGTGCTCAATTTCAAAAATTCAAATCAAAGGTCTACACATTGGCAGCCAAGTCACATGTAGACAATAAACTTTGACAATCATAATAGATGTATTAACACTGGTCTTATACAGTGTGATTCTGCCACTTATATCTAGACAAAATACTGACTGTGACATAAAACACCTTAATAAGTCCACAGCAATTCCTAACATTAACACATTGAATAGACATAATTTTGTATAACTTCATTATATAAATTAATTTAATTTTGACAAGAACACAAAATCACATTCACCCAATAATTAGTGTAAGGACAAATACTACTCAACATCACTTGTATCAAGGTGGTAAGTTCAGGAAGAGTGTAGAAAACCACTGACCTAATACAGGCAAACAAACTAATTTTTTCACATAAGGGTCTTGCTGGAGTTAGTTTATGATCAGTAACCTGGCACTTAAGCCAATTCAGCTCTAAATCTGGACATACATGTAGTAAGGGTGTGTCTTAAAATGCCCACCACTGCAGTTGCTCAGTTGGTAGAGTGCTTGCTCTGTAAGTGGAAGGTTATGAGTTTGAACCCTAACGGGGTCTGACCCAAGACTTGATGTTGGTAGTGACTGTTCTTTCGTCAAGCACTCAGCATTACGAAATGAAAGTTGCTGTTCTTAAGGATGGGAATAAAAGAGGTCCTGTGTCACAGTAGGCATGACACAATAAAGAACTCTGCTTTATAATGCCATCAGCATAAGAGATAGGGAAAATTTCTGCACCTTCCCCAGTAGCTGGCAATGTCTTGTTATAAGTGAAATATTCTTGATTGGGACGTGAAACACCATTACTCAACTCAACTCTTAAAATGCCAACTACATGTATGTATTTTCTATTTACAGGTCATTACCGAGTTGGAATATACTACAGCCTACAGAAGACAGTGATTTGAACCAAAGAATTTGCTCTGAGGATGAAATGAGAGCACTGAATTCTAAAGAAGCAACTATTCTTATAAGCAATTTGTCGTCTGCAGATTCACTTATTCCACAGCAGGAAGTCATCACTGATGTCTCACAGCTGAGGGCTGTAGCTAACGTACATGAGAGTTTGGTAGGATTACTTTATAAATACAAATTTTTTAGAGTTTCATGACATTTTTTACTGTAAATGTATTTAATTTTGTGTGTACAGGGTATTTATTTTTGCGGTATAGGAAATTTAGACATGGAATTTTCTTGTTTTTTAAATATGCACTATAACACAATAAGCATGGTAAGCATAATATAATTTTTGCTTGGTATTAAATTGGGTACAAAACAAACAACAATTAGTTCACGGTAAAAATGAGTATGTTAACAGTGTTATACTGTAAATGTATTTATTTTAGCAGTGTACTAATTTTAGCTTTTTAGCTCACCTGAGCCAAAGGCTCAGATGAGCTATTGCAATCTATCACCGTTCGTCGTGCGTCGTGTGTAAACTTAACATTTTAATCTTCTCCTCCAAAACTACTGGGCCAAATTTGATGAAACTTGCTGATTATCATGCCTGGGTAACAGCCTTTCAAAATTGTGTTCAGGGTTTGGCCACTCCCAACAAGATGGCCACCGTTACTAAAAATAGGAAAACAACAAAAAAATCTTCTTCTCTGAAACCAAAAGGTGCAGGCAAATTTTGATTGGATATTTGGATTCAGCATACCTGGAAACATTAAATTGTGTTTTTCATGAGAATTGAATGAATAGGTTATGCGTTTTTTGCTAAAATTATGAAATTTTGAAAATGAGACATTTATTGTTATAACTTCATCACGGGGGTAATCCTGATACACCGTATTTCATTTACGTCGGAGTATTCCGTCGGTTTTCATTTACGTCTGAGTAAAATGATACATTTTTGGTCGTTACGCTTTACGTTAAAGAGCAAAACACGGTTTTTCATATAACTTCACAAAAACGAAACTTTAAAAGAAAGCAAAAGTTTATTCGCATTATATTTGATGGTACTTAACTGCCTCATATAAAATCTTGCAAGAAATAGTCATATTTTTCACGTTCCTGTAACATTTCCATTTTTGGCCGGTCCCTTTGTTTAGCAGCTGATTTTAATAAACGGGTTTGGATTCAAATGATGTTTCTACTCAAAATTATCAAGAAATGTCTATATTTTCATAAACTTGCGAAGACAGAAGCTTTACTCTGCTTTTAAGCGAAATTTAATGTTTCGTTTAAGCTGAGTAGCATAAATGTTACGCTTTCCGACCAGCTGTGTTATGCTTTACGTGAAGACATGTTACGCTTTCCGTTTAATATGATTCGCAATTGACAGAGCACACTTCATTATAACTTTAGAACAAACGTCTTTATCGATTAAATCTTCACTGGTTGTTTCAGAAGTGATTCAGAAAGCATTGCAGAACATGATTTTATTTTTGAAAGAAAACATGCAGACCATACAGTTCGTAACTTGAACCAATAAAGAAAAAAACAACAACATACAATGCACATGCTATTCTCCGAAAAGGAAACACTTGCGAAAGGGTAAACCGACTTAGAGATAGTTATACTAATTACACAAATAAAACTACAGTCAACCCTGCTGATAAAGGCTACTCAAGGGAACACGTAAAAGTGGGTTTATGGGTAGGTGGCCCTTATACAAGTTTCGAATGACATGAATAAAGAGCAATTGAGATACATTTGTATTAACTTTTAAAAGCAAGTGGCCTTCATATAAAGGTAGTCTGTAAGGCAAGTTAAACTGTTCGTGTCAAATACCATTTTGAAAAGGAAAAATGTAGTTTATATATATGGTTTCACCTGGTCCATGGGCTCAGTTGAGTTATTGCAATCTATCACCGTCCGTCGTGTGTCGTGCGTCGGTCGTAAACTTTACATTTTGATTATCTCTTCTAAAACTATTTGAAACTTTGTGATTATCATGCCTTGGTAACAGGCATTTACAATTTTGTTCGGGATTTGGCCACGTCTAAGAAGATGGCTGCTGTTACTACATATAGCAAAAAAGACAAAAAATCTTTTTCTCTGAAACCAAAACGTGCAAGCAAATTTCGATTTGATATTTGGATTCAGGATAACTGGGAACATGAAAATTGTGTTTTTCATGAAAACTGACGAAAATAGGTAACGTGTGTTTTGCTTAAAGTTCATAATTTTTAAAACTCAACAAAGGTTTACTGTATGGAGAATTCACTGTTGATCTTGTCTTGCTATTTTCTTCGAATTAATGTCAGATCAAAGCTGCAGGCCATGTCCAAGTTTGTGACCTTTGATTCAAATTGTTAATTTTTTAAACATTTCTGGTGATAACGCATGGGATTTTCAGTTTATTGTAGGTATTTACATGACGATCATTTTTATACATAGATGTAGATCAAGGTCATGGGTTCAAAAGTCAAATTCAAACATGTACAAGTAAACCAAAATTGTTAATTATCTGCACTGACTATTAACTTGTTGTATAGGCATGTATGTTAGAATATTGTAGGTATTGACATGCTGATCATATAGATCAAGGTCTTCAGTTCAGGGTCAAAGGTTACATATAAAGAATATAAGAGGGTTAGGGTCTAGGTTACAGATATAAAAAGAATACTGAAATGGATACAATTGTTATAACTTAACTATATCTATATATAAACAGATAATGGCATCACTTTCTACATTTTATCTCAACCAACCTGTAATTGTGTTGGGACGGTCATTGATCCATTGTATATAATCAGGTGAGCGTTAAGGTACATCTAGCTATTGTTTTAATGTTTAACTTTTTGATCTAAGAATATATTTGAGTTGGGTAATGGTGTTTTAAGCCCCAGTCAAGATTCTTCCACAGATATCGAGACGGTCAATTCATAGATGGTGAATGAAACAAGTGTACCCAGAGAATCCGCCGACCTTCGGCAAGTGAACTGTCAAACTTTCTAAAACTGTCCCGAGTGAGACTCGCACCAAGGCGATGAGAGGCACTATGATCCATAAGCCCACCCTTTAGACCACTCGGCCACTCGTAAAATACAATTTCACTTGACTGGGGCGTAAAAAACAATTACCCAACTCAACTACATTCCTATATGAAAAAGGTAAAATAAAAGAACTACATTTGATCCTTTTCAAGGCCCGGTCACACAGCGCTTTACGGCTTATCACGGCCATAACCCGTCAAAAGTGGTCTCCCGTTAGACGATATTGTTCGCGTTGATGTGGAGTTTAAGACGAGCTCCAGTCGATTTATAGACGTGACAGGGCGGCGAAAAATCCGAACGGCGTCGGACGCGGCAAAAAGTTTTGAACTGCTCAAAACTTTAGTCCGCGGACAACCACGGGTGACACGTGGTAAAGACGTGAAACATACGTGAAACGCAGGTGATAATCAGCGTTCCGGCAGTGATTAAAAATTGGTAAGACGCGAAAGCTTAGCGGTCTGTCACGGGCAAAGCGCGGTCATCGAACGTATGTTACACGTTGGTATAGCGAGTGATTAGCGGCTTATCACTAAGAAATGGATTTTTCCACGTACAAAGCACTACCTTAACCCGTTAAACGATGTCTCAAACGACTGATCACTGCCTTTATGAAGATGCCTTCTGCGATGTACGATGCAATTGTGCAGAGACTAACACAAGCACTTACAACGAGACTACCAACTGGAGAGCACCCCTTGAACAAGGCCTGAAGGTTGCTATCGCCCTGAGGCATCTTGCTTCTGGCTCCAAGTACCGTGAGATGCAATATGCCTGATGGGTCCCCCACAACACCATAAGTCTAGTGGTGCGTGAAGTCTGTGAGGCAATCGTCCACGAGTATGCTCATAAGATGCTCTCCCCGCCAGACACCGAGGTCCAGTGGTGCCAGGAAGCTGATGATTGGTATCCCAGGTAGAATTTTCTACATGTCATTGGGATTATAGATGGGAAGCATATTGCGTTTAAAGCTCTTGCCAACGCTGGGTCCGACTTCTTCAACTATAAAGGTCTCTTCAGTGTTATCCTCCTGGCATTTCTGTCTTCAACTGTTCCTGTGGATAGACGAAAGCGGCAAGGGCTGATGCCCACGTCTACAATGAAAGTTAGTTCAAGGAGGGTCTACAGAACAATGACATCGCCGGGTTCCAACAGCCAGATCCTCTGCCAGGTGACACACAGGATATACCCTACTTCCTGGTAGGTGACGATGCCTTCGGGCTCAAGACCTACATGATGAAACTCTACGCTAACAGGGACGTGCACAGTCAAATGGGTCTGGGGGTCGTGCCTACCTCATCCTCAGCTAGGGCCTTGGCCTTGGTTTTCCACGGCCTCTTCTTGGCAACGTAACCCTTCTTCCTTGGCATGATGAAATAGAAAATTGCGTGGAGATGTGGACTGCAGAAGATCTGGATCGGCAATTGTGAAGACCAGCCGTGCGCGGGGCGCTTTTATATGCGCCGCAAGCCAAGCTTCCGACGACGCCGAGCCGCTGTTACCCGTGATTGGGCAGTGCTATGGCAGTGGAGTGCCCGTTTTACGTCCGCGCTCAACTCTTGATCGGCAGTGCTACAGACGCGATGCCTTGGTTACTTGTCCCGCGTTCGAACACGTTCAAAACCATTTTAGCCTTATACGTGGCTAGACGTGGTTAGCCGTGCTTCAGTAGTGTAACAGCCGCCGACGGCAACCCCGTACAAAGCACGACCATGTCAAATTTGAACAAAAATTACCACTTACGACTACGTCTACCAGATAATTATAAATTTTTGTACGTGATTTAGACGTGGAGTAGTTTATGTAATTGGCTTAACTATCTATAAGTCGGTTACACTTTCGCAAGTGTTTCCTTTTGGGAGAATAGCATGTACAATGTATGTTTTTTTTTTTATTGGTTCAAGTTACGAACTGTATGGTTCTGTTTTCTTTCAAAAATAAAATTATGTCCTGCAATGCTCTCTGGATCACTTCTGAAATAACCATTTAAGATTTAATCGATAAAGACGTTTGTTCTAAAGTTATAATGAAGCGTGTACTCTGTCAATTGCGAATCATATTAAACGGAAAGCGTAACATGTCTTCACGTAAAGCATAGGAAAGCGTAACATTTATGCTACTCAGCTTAAACGAAACATTAAATTTCGCTTAAAAGCAGAGTAAAGCTTCTGTCTTCGCAAGTTTATGAAAGTATAGACATTTCTTGATAATTTTGAGTAGAAACATCATTTGAATCCAAACCCGTTTTATTAAAATCAGCTGCTAAACAAAGGGACCGGCTAAAAATGGAAATGTTACAGGAACGTGAAAAATATGACTATTTCTTGCAAGATTTTATATGAGGCAGTTAAGTACCATCAAATATAATGCGAATAAATTTTTGCTTTCTTTTAAAGCTTCGTTTTTGTGAAGTTACATGAAAAACCGTGTTCTTTGCTCTTTAACGTAAAGCGTAACGACCAAAAATGTATCATTTTACTCAGACGTAAATGAAAACCGACGGAATACTCCGACGTAAATGAAATACGGTGTATCAGGATTACCCCCGTGTTCATAACGGCTGAAGATATTTGTATAGAGTTTTCACTGTTGATCTTGTCTTGCGATTTTCTTCCAATTGATGTCAAGGTCAAAGGTCAAGGTCATGCCCCAGTTTTTGACCTTTGATAAAAAATACTATTTTTAAAACATTTCTGGTGATAATGGCATGGGATTTTCAGTTAGTTGTAGGTATTGACATGGCAATCATTTTGATATATAGATCAAGGTCATGGGTTCAAAGGTCAAGGTCACAGATTACGGTACAAATATACCAAAGTAGTTTATTGTCTGCAAAACTATGAACTTTTTGTATAGGCATGTATATTAGAATATTGTAGGTAATGGCACAATGGTCATTTTGATATATGAATAAAGGTCATGGGTTCAAAGGTCAAGGTCACAGATGCACAAATATACCCAAGTAGTTAATTATCTGCAAAACTATGAACTTTTTGTATAGGCATGTATATTAGAATATTGTAGGTAATGGCACAATGGTCATTTTGATATATGAATAAAGGTCATGAGTTCAAAGGTCAAGGTCACAGATGCAAATGAAAACTTAAATGGTTAATTATCTTGAAAACTATTAACTTTATGTATATGCATGGATATTAGAATATTGTAGGTATGAGCCTAACGACCATTTTGATATATGACTGAAGGTTATGGGTTAAAAGGTCAAGGTCACAGATGCAGATGAATACTTAAATTGTTAATTATCTGCAAAACTATTAACTTTTTGTATAGGCATGTATATTAGAATATTGTAGGTAATGGCACAATGGTCATTTTGATATATGAATGAACAGCAGTTCAAAGGTCAAGGTCACAGATACAAACAAGCACTGAAATGAATATTTATCTTTATAACTATAAACTTTTTGTATAGGCATAATGTATATTAGAATATTGGCCTATGTATATGAATGGGTTCAAAGGTCAGGGTTTACAGATGAGCGTTAAGGCCCATGGGCCTCTTGTTTTGCTGATACAGTAGTAGTAACAGTACCACTAATTTAAATCCATTGCGTAATTATATACGATCATAATGCATAAGGTAATCCAGGAGATTTGCACTTTAGTCCACATTAATTTACTCAAATTATAATTAGTGCTTATATATGAATATGCTAAAATTATAATTTGACATTAATTTGAAATGGTTTCTGAAGTCAAACAAAAAACTCTGTTACTGGTACATTGATAATATCCTACGAATACATATGGAAAATGTATACTCTATTAACAATGTTTAATTAATGATAAATCACAATAACCATTGCTAAGATTCCAATTGTGACTACTGTGAATCTGCCATTTCCTGGTACAGAAAAATAGACGTGATTAGAAACCATGTTGAGTGACATTGCCAAACAATGATTGTTTTCTGATGAAATTGTGTGGAACACTTTAAAATTAAATAAAAGATTTCAAGTAAGACGTACATACCCTTTCACAAGATGACAAGCTGTCATGAAAATATCTTCTTACAAACATTTTAGATTATACAGTCTTGTAGTGTAATCAGATTTTTGTTTTCTGTCTGTTGCAGGAATGGTTTGCTGGACGATTAAAAATATTTTCCACGTGTTTGTCAGCTAGATCACCAAACACACTAACTACACCAGCAGATCTTACTTCTACAGTAAGTATATCTATATCATAACCTATCTGTTTCTGTCAGCAATTACCACCATTTTAGGGGAGAGGATAAGATTTTAGCCTTCAAACCCAAGGCATTTAACTTTGATGTTCATTTGTTGTCACCAGCAGATTTAATTTCTATAGGAAGTCTGTATCAATCTCTGTCTGTTTTTGTCAGTAATTGGGGGCATGTTGGGCGTGATAGTGGATATGGTGTTGGGCTTCACACCCAAGGCATTTCATCTCTGGACTTTTACTTGACTATAAGTGAGAGAGAGGGTTTCTACTGGTTGCCTTAGAAACAGTAAAATTTAGTTTGTAGCCCAACTCTCTTTGCTAAACCTATAAATAATTAAGAAAGTTCTTAAATGCTTAATGAACCAGATCCATAGATTATAATGTAAACCAAACAGCTTAACATCTCTGACTTGATTGGTTATGTTCTTCTTGTTAGTCACTGTGAATTCTTCAATACAACTAATAAACTCCTAATCTTGTAAGTTTAACATGTTTGACTTTATACTAGTTAGTACTTATGAAATATATTTGAAGTATAAACATGTCATGTAATTACATCAGAAGCCAAAGATGTAAATTTGACTTTTATTTTATATTACAGGAGTTACCACCAGTGTCTGATAAAACATTAGAGTGAGTATATCTATATTTATACAACCTCTATAAGAATTTTAGATATTTGTCAGTTGTACTACCTCAGAAAACAGTGCATCCAAATTGGTTCTAAACCATTTTTTTTTATGAGTTGTACAAACTGACACTGATTAACAATTGACAGATCACCGGCCACACCCACTATGTTTCAACAAAGGGCAGAGATGCTTGAATTACACGCAAAAAGAATTGAAACTCGGCCTGAATTGTGCAGTTTAACGACGTCACTGACACTAGACACGTCATTAGTTGCCGTTGCGCTGCTTTGGTACCATGTTGACGGCCTGTGTCAGAACATAAAAGGAGTGGCTGGCCATATGTCAATTCTGATGAACCATTACTGTATTTCCATTAGATATTATATCAGATAATTTGGTTTTAACAGACCCATCCCGAAACAGGACATAGTATGTTAAGGCATTGTCCATGTGTCTGTCTGTCAGTCTGTTCAGCCTACTCCTCCAACACTGTTCAAGATGTGTGTTTTTTTTTTTTTACTAAACTTGGTATACCGGTACATGATTATCATGTGAAGAGGAGGTTACATTGCAAAATTTCTCTGAGTTGTGCCCCCTTGAACATTTAGTCATGTTGTGCTCCATTAAAATTTTAATCATTTTTATCCCCAATCTTTACCAACAATTTAATGGCAAAAAATGTAAAAGAGTGTATTTTGCTTTGCCTAGTAGTGCTCTTGTTCTTCCCTATACAAATATTTGAAGAATTACTGTAGATTTTCTACAATCCTTATGTTTTTTAAGTTAATATATTTTTTTTTAATTACAGATCTTTACACAGTTTAGTAAAAGATTTCCTGGATTTATCAGAGATATGTTTGTTACTGATTTACTTAGAGATCAGAGTCCACTGTTTCTACTATCTACTACCTGTAGCCAAACAGGTAATTATTTTTATATCATTATATTATATTTTATTATCTCTTCTTAGCGTTGATTTGTTTGAGAGAAACATTAGAATTGTGTTTGTTGGATGGTTAGAATTATATTTTATACTCTAATCAAAATCCAGCAGGTTTCGAAATTAAGCATGCATTTGTGCTAAATTCGAACTAAATTTTGAAAATTGTAACCTAAATGTCGATCCCAGGTGATTTAGTGACTAGTCATTCGTCATTGTGAAAATAAAAACTTCAATTTATTATTGCAGTCATTGGTGTTTGCATTGGCCTAGGTAATTTCCACATATTCTTTTTAACAGAATCGTTCAAAACAGGAATTTAAATAACAAACGCAAAATGTATAAGTATTTTGTTTAATAATTTGAACATAATCACCTGCAACAAATGCAAAATATTTCATTGCTATAATAGTATGGTAAAAATTGCACAAGTTCCTGTTGATTTAGCACCTAAGATTTAAAGTCCTGTGTAGTTTTTAGAACCCATTCTAAAAAGTTAGTTGTGACCCCTGTCCAGAGTCATTTCTGAAATGCAGAAATGACTGAGAAAATTCTGAGTATCTGTTGAAAACCACTGACCAAATTAACAAATGGATCTCACACTGATATGTTTAGATTGGGATCAAACCAGGACAGAAAATAAAGGCTTTGCCTTGTTTACATGTACCTGTATATATGAATCCTATAATTCCATTACATTTTTCACCTTAAATTCACTTTCATTTAATATGGGACTTTCTTGAATATTTCAATATGTTTTCAATCATCATAGAAATTCACTTTTTTCTTTACACATACAGTAATAATATCAACATCTTCTTTTTTAGTCCAATTATGCAGGACCTATAGATGACCTTGACCCAGATTCTAATGTCCTGAAGTTAAATAAAGATTTAACTGGAATAGAGGAAGTTCTGTCACAAAGTCTACAACCCAATAAATTCAAGTAAGTTATAGTTATATAAATATGTAAGAAAAGAGGTTCTGAAAAATGATGAATGGAACCATGAGCAGAACCATGGCTAATCTTGTATACCAAATAGATTATCTACTCCATTTTGGTTGGAAATGTTCATCGAATTGGTCATTACAAAATCTTCAATACTTCTTAACTGTTTAAATGAATTGGATACTAAGTGATACACACATCTTTGACAAGGAAATGAAACAAGATTACAAGCCAAAGGTTGCAAATTTTATTTCTCTGACAAAAAAGTATAAATTATTTTTGTCATTTTCTGTCAACACAAGGAAAGATAACTTTAATGCAGTCACCACGGCATCATAAAGGATGCAATTTCATATCCTTTTTAGAAGTCACTAGAAAATCTAACTGGGGTATGTTGGGGTGTGGTGAGAGACAATTGGAGGTACCCTACCAAATTTCAACAAACTGTTGTACAAATGAAATAAATCATCTCATGAGATGGCAAATTTTAAAATGACTAAATGGCGTTAAGTAATGGTGTTTAACATCCCAGTCATATTTCACTTATATGAAAACGTCACCAGCTATTGACGAAGTGCAGAAATTTTTCTTGTGCGTTGCACTGATGGCATTATACAGCAGGGTTTTTAGCGTGCCAAGCCCACCATGACATGGGATCTCGTTTAAGTTCCCATTCGAAAGAACCGTAACTTTCATTTCATAATGCCGAGTGCTTGGAGAAAGAACAGTCACTACCCACTATCAAGTCTAGGGTCAGACCCAGCTAGGGTTCAAACCCACAACCTTCCACTTACAGAGTGAGCACTCTACCAACTGAGCTATTGCAAATGACCATTATAAAAATGTTTAACTGTACCTTTATTTACAGATATATTTTTGAAAGTCTTGGTTTATTGGTGGCTTCAATATTAATGAACAGTATACAATATCTGAAGAAAATTAATGAAAACGGCATCAAAAAGATGTGCAGGAATCTGTTTGCCATACAACAGAATCTGACCAATATTACAATGTCCAGGGAACCAGACTTAGATCATGCTAGACAATACTATGAATTATTGTATCTCAATCCTGATGTAAGTACACTATTTCTGTATCTATATTATGTCAACTATTTGAATTATTGTATCCCAATCCTGATTTTTGACAAGTTTTATTTTAGTGTTTTACACTGTTGGGTTTTAATGTGAAAATGAAACTGTATTAAATTTAGTATACATGGCTTGTTCAGCCTTGTTGTGCACACAAATAGCTGGTGCATTAAAATAAAGCTACATTTATACTTTCTGTAGATTATAATTATTTGTATGTGCCAACATGAAGTTGTTTACAGTATTGTATCTCAAAAGCTATGCAAGAGTTAAGTAATGGTGTTTAACATCCCAGTCAATAATATTTCACTTATATTGAGACGGCACCAGCTATAAGTGAAGGTGCAAAATTTTTGTGTGTTGTGCCAATGGCATGATAAGCAGTCACTACTGACTTTCAAATCTTGGGTCAGATCCACTTCCCACTTACAGAGTGATCTACTGTAGTGGTCCTTTGTAAGAAGATTGGCCTTTAGACAATTCCGAGTTTTAAGTTTCCTTGGATTTATCGCCAAACCTCTCTATAATGCCAAACCTTGACTGAACAAAAGATGGAGATGAATCAAGCTTTTATTGTACCATGAATTATTGATTCTGAATCTGAATCCTGGTTATGACAATCCTGAACATGATGAAAATCTTGATAATTTTGTTATAAGCAATGCCTCATAGATGCATACTCACTATATCACGACTTCTTTAGTAAGCTTTAGGCTTGAATTTGGCACATCTTAAAATTAAGCACTTGTGTGTCAGTGTCGACTAGATCACTTTAGGCCAGTCCAGTGTGACCATGACTGGCAGTGTGTTTAACATGTATGTCTGCTTTGTATTAGCACATACTCAGGGCATTATTTTAGTTGCTAGCTCATTGATTCAGCAGATCCAAAGGCTGCAGTCCCACTGCTCCATAATTCAGCATCAATGTTAAATGAAGTGATTTGCTTAAGGTCACAACAGGTCTGGTATACATAGCTTGTTTAAGTTAAATATTCTTGACTGGGACATAAAATTCAATCATTCAATCAATCAGTAATGACATTCAGTGTATATGAATTATACCAAAATTAAATATTTGCAAGGTTTTTTTCACATCTGGTTACTCATGTGAAAAATGAACATAAAGTTTTCACAATATAAAAGGAATTTCATTTCAAATAACCTATTTTACAGGATATATTGACAACAGCAGCAGAAAAGGGACTTAATTTTGCATTCCAAGAATATACTCAGATCATTCAACTTTATCACCGTAGTCACCTAGGAGCTGGAAACACATTGCTGGAAAAACGAATGCAGACTCTAAGAGAAATATTCGAAAAAGGACAAACAGACTGATCTCCATGCATATTGTCAAACCTATATATAAAGGTCACCTAAAGAAAGCAGTAAAAGTGCCATTTTTGGGCAGGTGGCCCTTATTTATAGTTTCAAATAATGTGAATAAAGAGCTATTGGGATAAAATTTTACTAGCCTTTAAAGGCAGGTGTCCTAATATAGAGATGGCCTTTAAGGCAGGTTTTACTGGATACACTGTGTATTTATATATATTTATTAGAAGCACAAGTATAAAGTACTTACTTTGTAATTAGAATTTATGTACAGTCAAACCTGTATATAAAGCCACCAGAATAATCTTTTAAAAGTGCATGAGCATGTGGCCCTTATACATGTATATACCAGTAGTTTCAAATAACATGAATAAAGACCAATTTGGATTAGACATTAGTGGCCTTTAAAACCAGGTAGCCTCTTTATAGAGATGGCAGATTTGTAAGTAAGTTTTATTTTTAAACACTTTTTTTTGTGAATTTGTACCAACAACATTATCTGGATACAAAATTTTCATCAACGTTATGATTTTAGTGTTTAAAACTCCTTTCAAAATGATCTCCCGAGAGGTGTTTCAGTATAAATTAAAAACCACAACAACTAAAAGCCATTTAGACCAAATAATGGCTTAGGAGTTATCCATGGTTTTGGAGAAAATGTTGAGTTATTGAAGAGCGGTAATTTATGGTCACTTGTTGACACAATTTTGCATGGAGTAATTTACTGTCATATAATGTCAACTTGTTTTAAAGAATCTAACACAAAGTTACATGTAATTAATTAGCTAATATTATGTATGTGGCTTAAGAGTTTTCATATTTGAAAAGAAAAGGATTTCCTGTAAAATGTGCAATAACAAGCTTTTATTTATTAATATATATTAACATGTATGTGTACATATTACATGTATAGCAATTCATTGAATAAACAAAGAATAAAGCTTGATATTTACATGTTTGTTTTAGGCAGCAATGTCAGTGTCAATTAAAATAAAAAATTGTAAAACATTGAGTTGGCAACAGCCAAAGCAACCAAGAAACAACTAAGATAACAAATGAAAATTGGATGTCGATAAACCCTCATAATCTCTCCTAAACCCCTAGGGTCAGCTACATCATGCACAAATAGTGATCAATGGAGTTCCCTAGTTTACCATGTGATCAATACTCCTTGACGTTTGTGCTGAACATTTTGGAAAATGTTTACACCAAACTTTCCTGGAATAACGCCATTTTTGCCAGGAAAAACATGAACTGAATCAATTCCATCTCCAATGGAAACAATTGTTCCCCAGAATAGTTAAGGGGTATCATATGGTACACTGACAAACTCCATTAGGTTGCGTGTAAATAATAATACTGTAGATTGGGAAATTTTCGCGTCATCAAATTTTCGTGTGAACGCACTTTTAATATTTATTTGCATCTTTTAATTTTCGCATGATCGCGACCCTGTAGTTATAATTTTAATTACTGCTTATTTTTCGTGAAACTTTTATTTTCGCGACTTGTTTCACTCACAAATTTACGTCAAAATAAAACAATCGCGAAAATTTCCCAATTTACAGTATTGTTTTATGCTCCAGTCATAATTCTTTCACTTTATATTTAGGTGGTCATTTCTTGGATGGTAGAAGAATCTGGAGTGCCCCCCCAAAAAAAACTACCAACCTTCCATGAATAACTTTCTCGCACTAAGATCTATTGATGTAGGATTTAAAGCTAGGCTCTTAGAGGCCATGTGATCTGTTAGCTGGCACTTAAAACCTTTCAGCTATCAAAGTCTTACCAGTAATATAAGCTTATAGTCATTTATGGAGTGCAAGGCTTTATATCATTTGTAAGTTTGATGCTTAGTTGAGATTATGTTTATCACAAAGACTAGTCACATAATTTAATGTCAAGAATGTGAGGTGCTCCCTTAGTATTTCATGAACTGACAGTTAGTTGTCAGATATGCTTAAATTTTCCTTGGTTGTCCATATTTTGAACACCTGTTCAATATGACAGTTTCTTCTCACTGTTCCGTTTTAGACTCTTTCGGTCAATGTTTCAAACAGAATTCCAGCCTGGATATCCAGGTATCCTGATGTCTAATCTGTCCATATTTTGAACACTTGTCAAATAACCATTCCAGGCCGTTTTTGTCTACATTACAGTTATCTTAAGACCGGGAAGTTCTGTGGACAATTTAACCATCTCCTATCATGTTGTCATTTTTAGCCTTCTTTCTCGTCTGCTGTACATCATCAGCTTCTGTATCATCATCATCATCATCTCCCTCTAGTTTACATTTATTTAATATCCAGCTGTCTTTGTTATGAATCTGTGAGGACTTTATAACACTAATAGTAGACTTTAAGGCTCTTCTTGATTCTGAAAAACAAAACATGTACCAGCATTGTATCCATTGAAATGTGCAAAGCAGTAGTTACTAAATTCTGCATATGCATCTGTGCCAAGTTTTATCAGAATTCATCCATATGTTTATATGTGGGAGTTATGGAGCAGAAATGAGAATGGAATGGATGGACAGACAGGATGTTTCCTATACTAGTATACAGTACCCCCTTTTATGGGGTGGGTGGGGTAGGTGAATGCAATAAAACTTGTGTAATATTTTTTTGCAATGAAAATAAAACAGACAGACAGGTAACAAACAGCACTATAATAAAATAATGTGTAATGAGAACAATGCTTGACTGGAAGATAAACATAATATTCAGTTATATTTCTCACTTAAATGCACAGAACATCACAGATTAAGATCACGATACAACAATTGCAGGCTTTAATATTTTTACTGATATCTACTGGATATTGCCACATATACATCATATATGTATAACAAATATGTACATATCCTTCATATATCAGTTTCAAGAGAAGGAAGTTGTTGGTTCAAACCCATTTAAATTTGAGATTCTGCTTCCTTGTCTGGTGCTTAGTATTAAGAGAACAGAGTATTGATTGGTTAACCTGGTGTCAGTATAATGTGACTCTGGGATTGGTATGCTTGTCTGCAGCATACTGTCTCTGAGAGCTAGCACTTTAAAGTCACTCTGATTGTGTGCTAGTACAAGGCACACCATAAAACACACTCACACATACAAAAATTTGTTCTTAACTTTCAAATACTAAGAAAGTAAAAAATTTGCTTTCATCATGAATAAGTGAAAAATTGCTGATGGGATGTTAAACGACATTACAACCAACCAAAAAACAACTGCATCTAATTAAAATAAATCGAACATTGATAAATCTTACCAGAGTGATAAATGACAGCTCTACAGTTGGAGGTTATAGCCTCTTTCCCTTGAGCCTGTGTAAAACCAAATAACATTCCTCTGGTTTTGTTAAGGAAAGTTTTGAGAATTATATAAAATTTTGTCTATTGAACAAGACTCTCTCTGAAAGCAAAATCCTCAGACAAGATAATGATGATGAAAGTGGACGATTTATTGTTCATTTTTTTGTCTATAAATACATTTAACTCTAGTCTGGGTTTGTGTATATTTGAATAGTTAAATGAACTTACACAGGCCAGTAATAAGAATATTACCACTTCATGTTGATCATTCTACCAAAGTTTATAAAATCCAAAGAATGGATAAAATGAAAGATGTCCAGACACAAAATGTGATGTAAAAATCAAATGTCAAGGAGACATAACTCTGTGGAGAAATCATTGAACTGGATAACTTCATGTCAAATTGACTTAAACCAATTGTTGCAGATTATGAATGCTTTTTTATTGCTATATCAAGATGGCAGCATTTAAACCGAGTTGACATGTTAACGGTACTTTTTCATCTTGATTGATTGAAATGACTCTTCATGCCAAATTCTACTTGTACATATACAGTCAAACCTGTCTATAAAGGCCACCAAACGAAACCAGTAAAAGTGGTCTTTATAGACAGGTGGCCTTTATATACAGGTTAATATGAATAAAGAACAATTGGAATACCATTCTACTGCCCTTTATAAGCAGGTGACCCTTGTACAGAGGTGGCCTTTAAGGCAGGTTGGACTGTAGTTGTTTTGTGTAAGGATACAAATTAGCTACATCATAGGGTCCTCGTAATTCTATTGGCTGAAACAAAAAATAATAGACAAATTTTAAAATTACATGTATGTTCATGCATGCAGAATTAATGTAGTAAACTTTAAATAGCTAGCCATTATATTTTGTGGTGAAAAGAAAGTACATACATGTATATAGTTTTATATACAACACCTGACCTTTTTGGTCTAAGTATGGATGTTTATAAGAGTTCTAACATTTAGATATCAAAGATACATTATGTTTGTAATGTTCAGTTATTAACAGACTTGGGTGGAATGAAATGATGGTGCATTTTGTGTCAAGATATGTTCAGGTGTGTATGTGTGTGTGTGTGTGTGTGTGTGTGTGTTACCTTGGAACATCCACTTGTCAGTATCACATTCTAAAATATAATAGCAATGTCTATAGAAGATTTCTTCACCCACAAAATTAATCTCAGCAAAGACTAGGGGGTAAAGATAAATCTTGAGGCCAGATTTTTTTTTTTTTTTTAGAAAATATAATGATTACTGCAAACCAACCTTTATTCACCTGCGATTAACTTTCACATGTTTTGCAAGCACAAAATAATCATAAAAGTTAATCATCACGAATCTGTTTAAAAATATTACTGGTTTACGAATATTCAGATATAGTCCATAATGCTAAAGTTAATAGTCACAAAATGGTATTGGTATGAGAATCAAGAAAGTAAATAGCCATGAATAAAAACTTATTTACAGTAACCATAACTTTTAACAAGCATCCTGCTTACAGTGTATACATTTGATTCCAAACTCTGTGAGACATGCATCACCTGTTGTTTACAGGAAAATTCCCTATCTTGCTGATGTCCACACCAATCAAAGATCATTATCACTGCATGTTGACCATGTTACTTACACAGATGACCTATTAATCCCAAAGAATACCAGACAGTTCACAATAAGATTAATTGTTTGAATGGGGTTTTGCCTACAATCAACAATATTGCACTTATATCAAGATGAAGAAGCAGAAATTTTTATCTTTGCAATGCACTCAGGGCAATGTGCAAGGAGGTTCTTTAGCAAGCCAGGCCCACAGTGGCATGGAGCAATGGTTTTTTAAGGTTTTTTCAAAAGGACCCAGTAACTTTCAATTCTAAAAGCTGATTGTTTGGTGAAAGAACAGTAACCTTTTTTTCAACCCATGGTTAGACCAAAACAGTTGGACCCCAACCTCCCATATATGAAGCGGGCACCAACTGAGCTACCATAGTGATTTCACCAATAAGACCATGCCCATTACTTTATTATAATATAACCTACAAGATGAAAAAATTCAACCTGTAGTCTATGTAAAGTTCAACTGTCTATTATGACCACTTTTGTTTAGTTCCCATGGTGATCTTAATATACAGTTCAGACTGTTCTTTATTTTGTTATATTGTATTAGCCAGACAATGTTTAAATGATCACAAAAAACTAACCTTTCCTTTACAACAATTTATTAGAGATATGGCATTACATATGGTGTTTCTCCGAGTTATACTGTCTCTGACTGCTGGACTGTACTGGATTTCAAAATGGATTCCTCTCTCCATTGCCTAGAAATAATACATGTACATGCTGCTGTATTTATTTTCAAGATATATGAAATTTAGACATATCTGTGTAGTTTGAATTTTCGTGTTTTATAAATATGCACTATACTAGTAACACAATAAGCATAATATAATTTTCACTTGTTATTAATTTTCAAGCAAAACTAACGTTAGCAAAATACTAGTAAGCGGAAATTAGTGCTGCATAAAAATAAATATGTTTACAGTATATATGATAAAACAATAGATGTTAGGAGATCAGCACAAATTAACTACATCTACATATCTAGCACATTATATAACTTTAATATTATTTTGTCAATCAAAAAACTTTATAAACCTTAAAATCTGGATGCAAAAGGTTGTGTCCATGCTGACACTTTAACTGACTCTCATTTCAGGGAATAACAAAAGCATTTCTGAACTGTCACAAGTTCTAGGTTGGTTGAATTAATGTATATTTTGCATGGAATCGGACATTTTTCATCTATATACAACCAGTTTTTTTCTATAAACAATAATTACTCTAAACATAAGTTTATATTTATTGAAGTGTTTATAATCTGCTATTGTACTATATCAGTACACATGTATGGCAACCTTTTAAATACTTTTTCATTTTTCCAAAATACTAGAGATAAAAATCAAAGACCAATCAGGTTATTAACTCTTTAGCCACCATGACCCTATATTTACTTATTAGAGATAAGCTTAAACAAGGCCCTGTACAGTAACCAGACTAAAGTAGGTATTTACAAATCCAACGTAGCTGTAGTACTGATGTATGGGTGTAAAACCTGGAGAATGACACGATTGATGACGACCTGCTAGATACATTCCAACACAAAGGCCTCCGTAGAATCCTAAAGATACTCTGGTCAATGAGAGTTACAAATGAAGAGATCAGGAAACAAACAAGAACTACAACAATAAGTAAGCAAGTAAAAGTCTGAAGATGGAGATGGTTGGGTTATGTATTACAGATGAGTAACATTGAACATCCAAGGATCGCTTTAACATGTCAACCAGCTGAAGGAAAGAGGAAAAGTGGACAGCCAAAAGAGACCTGGTGTAGGACAACAGAAAAGGAAAGGTAAGAGCTAGGAATGAAGACATGTGGGAGGCAGTCACACTAGCAAGTAATAGAGATGACTGACAAGGAAGATAATTGGCCCAATTCTCCACCAGGAGAGATGGAATTAAGTAAGTCAAAACAAGGCCCTTAACTATATTTTGGCTATTAACACCTGGTACTGTAATGTTGGAAATTTTTGTGTATGTTCATTTTCCAGAGTAAGAATAATTTGATTCTTGTATACTCGTATTATTTTCACCTGTATTCAGGTGACAATCTGCATAAATTCTAGTTTGTTATATAAAAATTAAATTTTATCTTAGCTGCGTGTTGTCCTTATGAATTTATTCGAAAATAGAATGAATGTGACAGCTTTATAGTTTACAGTATATGGTACATTATAAATGGTGGATAAAAATGAAATAAAGGATGAAACCTTACATGTAAAAATTCCATTTTATTTTGTGATCAACCAGGATAAATCTTAACCATACTTACTTTGTTAATTGGAGGTCTTTTAATGTGGAATGGTAAGCGTTGTGTTACATCTATAGTTATAATATCAATGTCAAGGTTACTACATGCTTGCTGTAAAATGATTTATAACATTTTTATTAATCATGTATATACAGTAAGTCAATAAGTCAAAGGTCAAATGTCATGACACATAAAAAAAATACAAACCACTGAACCAGTGAAAGGGTACAATGTACTATTTACCACAACCAATACCATAAAAACAGGTCATTTTTGTGTTTGTTTTATTACTGTGTAAGAAGACATAAAACTGTCGGGTATATTTTTTTGATATAATGATACATTTGCATTTTTGTGCCGACATCAGCAATGCAAAGTACACATATATTTGAAATGACATTTTTTTAAAAATAAACTGACATGAAAATTTCCCTATTTACCATAATTGGGTACAACATTAGTAATAAGTATCATGGTATTTTGAGCATGGCATAAAAATAATTACAATCTTACCTGTCTATAAAGGCCATCCAAGGTAACCAGTAAAAGTGGCCTTTAAGAGCAGGTGGCCTTTATATACATGTTCAAATAATATATATAAAGAACAATTTGGATACAATTCGGCTTGTCTTTATAAGCAAGTGGTCCTTATATAGAGGTGACCTTTAAGACAGGTTGGACTGTACACTGTTTAACACCATAAAAGTAATGAATTGGTATAAACTTAGGTTACTTCATCTGAAATGGTTACATCTTGGTATGAACAAGATATTATTGAGAGAGACACAGCCCTCATTCACTCACATACATAACCCTAACCATTAATTCCTCAATTCAGTTTGAAAATGTTTTGAGTTTAATAAGGCATAACTATGAATTATTTATATATATTCATATCAATGTTACACCTGTCAAGCATAATGTACATGACATAAAAATCAAACAAACTGCATAGCCAAATTGTTAATTTCTAAATCAAATCTGTTTTTGAGTTTAAGAAATCCTCCATTGTATGTACTTACATGAAATGTCTTTTCAGAGGTAGGTTGAACAGCTATCAAATCAAAACTCTGTACTTGTTCAGTTGACTAGAAACGTAAAGATGAAAAATGAATTAAAAAAAGGTTTTGAACTAGAACCCATATAAACAAGGGACTAGAACCCATATATACAAGAGACTAGAACCCATATAAACAAGGGACTAGAACCCATATACCGGTATACAAGGGACTAGAACCCATATACAAAGAAACCACTTGCCAGTTCCACGAAGGGCTGTATTCCCCATTTCATATTACAATTACAACGGTCTACAAATCGACCTCCAACAAAGAGGCCAACATGGCAAGCAGTCTTTGATACTAGTAGTGACTGGTTCTTTCTATGGTTTAGTCTCACTTAGCATACATTTTAAAAAACCATAGTCTCACTTAGCATACATTTAAAAATCACCAAATTTTACCCGAGACATGTACACCTGGCTATAGTCCATTTCCTAAATATGCATAATTATCATCATAGTCAAATTTTAGTCTTTTTTTAAAAAAAAAAAAAAAGCAACAAAAAATAACAATTAAAGAATATAAAAATAATAATAATAATAAGTTGATAAATAAATAAATAAATAACTTTCAAAGAAATTTATTCATTCATTCATTCATTCATTCATTCATTCATTCATTCATTTATTCATTCAAAGGTAATTTAAAAAAAACAGGAAAAAAATTAATGAAGTTTTAAAAATTAAATAAATCAATAAATCGATCACATATTCAGTGAAGAAAAAACATGTTTTCATTTGGTGGTGTGATTCAGATATCTTACTTGATATAACTTCAATAGACTTGAAATTTCACTTGTTTCATAAGAAGCTAAATATATTTTTTCATATTCTAAATATTTAAAAAAATATTCTAAGCTTTTTCAATTAAGAAATTCATTCATTCATTCATTCATTCATTCATTCATTCATTCATTCATTCATTCATTCATTCAATCAATCAATCAATCATTCATTCATTCATTCATTCATTCATTCATTCATTCATAATAAAGAAAACCCAGTAAAAGAATAAATAAATAAATAAGAAATATAAATAATTTAATCAGTTAATTAATAAAAACTGGTAAAAAAATAAAAACTTGTAAATAAATAAATAAATAAATAAATAAATAAATAAATAAATAAATAAACATATTAATAAAAACCAGTAAAGAAATAAAAATCGGTAAATAAAAAATTAAAATAAATAAATAAATAAATAAATAAATAAATAAATAAATAAATAAATAAAGGAATAAATACATAAAAATAAATTAATAGATTTGTTTTATGAATGGGAATATGGTCAAGTTTTAGAAAAACAAAATTTTAATAAACTACACCAGGATTTCAAGCAGTTTCTAAGAGAAATGTAATGACAATAACGATATTCACTTTTGTTTTTTATTTAAAAAAACTTTTAGTTTTGTTTTTCTGCCATTAAAAATTCCCTTATGTAGTAAGATTTATGGACTTTGTGAAAAATTATTATTATTGTCTGTTTAAAGTATTCCATACTTTTTATTTATTGGTAAATGAATTTAGGTCTTTTTAATTAATAACCTGCTAATTATAGTGAAAATTCTGTCTTTTTCACAATTTGAAAATGTGAATGTTAAAAAAATAATTTTGATTATATTATTATTATAAATTTTTTATAAAGATATTGGCTTTTCAGTATTCAGATTAAAATAGAATTGAACACATTTAATTCTTGTTAAATTGGTTGTATGGTGCTTGTATGATTTGCATTAATGCCATTTTATCTTGAAACAGACTTTGGTCCATAACCATGTTCCAGTCTCACTTAGCATACATAAAAATCATACATTTTTACCTTGAAATTCCAAATGTATGCTAAGTAAAACTACAGGCTTTCTATCTGTGATGTCACTACTAATTGTTCCAGAAGTAGTTTTTGTCTGGTTTGAAACTTACTAACAAGAGGCCCAATAGGGCCTGTACCGCTCACCTGGGCCGTTAACAGCACAAAAACACAATAAATACTACATTTAAGGAGCAATAACTCTGATGTGGATATTTAGGTATTTATGAAACTTGCTACTCGCACCTGTGATCTTTACCTTCGAACCAATGACCATAATCTATATATTAAAATGATCATTGCATCAATACCAACAATATTCTAATATACATGCCTATACAAAAAGTTCATAGTTTTCGAGATAATGAACCTTTTTGGTATTGTTTTGCAACCGTGACCGTGACCTTTGGACCGATGACCTTTTTCTGTACATCAAAATGATCGTTGTATCAATACCTACAACATTCTAATATACATGCCTATACAAAAAGTTAATAGTTTTCAAGATAATGAACCATTTCAGTATTCTTTCGCATCTGTGACCTTGACCTTTGAACCAATGACCTTAATCTATATATCAAAATGATCGTTACATCAATACCAACAATATTCCAATATACATGCCTATACAAAAAGTTTATAGTTTTCAAGATAATTAACCATTTTGGTATTGATTTGCTACTGTGACCTTGACCTTTGGACCCATGATCTTTTTCTATACATCAAAATGATCATTGAATCAATACCTACAACATTCTAATATACATGCCTATACAAAAAGTTAATAGTTTTCAAGATAATGAACCATTTCAGTATTCTTTCGCATCTGTGACCTTGACCTTTGAACAAATGACCTTAATCTATATATCAAAATGATCATTACATCAATACCAACAATATTCCAATGTACATTCATATACAAAAAGTTGATAGTTTTCAAGATAATTAACCATTTTGGTGTTGATTTGCTACTGTGACCTTGACCTTTGGACCCATGACCTTTTTCTATACATCAAAATGATCGTTGTATCAAAACCTACAACATTCTAATATACATGCTTATACAAAAAGTTCATAGTTTTCAAAATAATATACCATTACAGTATTCGTTCGCATCTGTGACCTTGACCTTTAAACCAATAACTTAAATCTATATATCAAAATGATCGAAACATCAAAACAAACAACATTCCAATATACATGCCTATACAAAAAGTTTACAGTTTTCAAGATAATTAACCATTTTGGTATTGTTTTGCTACTGTGACCTTGACCTTTGGACCGATGACCTTTTTCTGTACATCAAAATGATCGTTGTATCAATACCTACAACATTTTAATATGCATGCCTATACAAAAAGTTAATAGTTTTCAAGATAATGGACCATTTCTGTATTCTTTCGCATCTGTGACCTTGACCTTTGAACCAATGACCTTAATCTATATATCAAAATGATCATTACATCAAACCAACAACATTCCAATATACATGCCTATACAAAAAGTTTATAGTTTTCGAGATAATGAACCTTTTTGGTATTGTTTTGCTACTGTGACCTTGACCTTTGGACCCATGACCTTTTTCTATACATCAAAATGATCGTTGTATCAATACCTACAACATTCTAATATACATGCCTATAAAAGTTTATAGTTTTCAAGATAAAGAAACATTTTGGTATTGTTTGGCTACTGTGACCTTGACCTTTGAACCAATGACCTTTATCTATATATCAAAATGATCGTTACCTCAATACCAACAATATTTTAATTTACATGCCTATATAAAAAGTTTATAGTTTTCCAGATAATAAATAATATTAGAAAGGTAAAAAATTAGGTCATGACCTTCACAATTGACCTTGACACCATTTTGAAGGTAATTACAAGAATATGTCAAAACTGAAAACCCCATGTCATTATCTGGTCAAATAGTCAAGTTTTAACAATTTAAAGCTATTTTACGATTTTTTCAAAATTAAACGCAAAAACTTGTAACCTATTTTTTGTCCAAATTTCAAAACATGAACTAACTGTAGGCTTAAGACCCTAGAGAAGCCAAATATCACATCAGATTTTTTCTCCAATTAATACTTTCGGAGATTTTTTAAGATTTTTGCACCTCTAGGTCACCTTGACCTAGTTATGGTAGCCATGGCAACGCCACAAACAAATCTGAATTGCACCGGCCCATATATACTTCTTACCAAGTTTCATTGAAATCTGTCCAGTAGTTTCAGAAAAGAAGTCGAAAATGTGTGTTAACGACGCACGCACGCACGCATTCGCGCACGCACACACATACACACGCTGCGCTATGCCATAAGCTCACATGACCTATGGTCAGGTGAGCTAAAAAGGCAAATTATCTGGTCAAACAGCTTATGAAATGGATAATTGACAAGTCCAGTATTATGAATTACCATCTCTTTCATTGTAGATATTTATTTAGTCAAGGGCTATGAAATCTTTAATGAATAAAATGTCCCCTTATTTTGCAAAATTGTGAGTGGAAAAAATTGTAAATGTCAAAATCTTAGTGCTAAATACTTTGTTTTACATCAAGGTAACAAAAAGTATGCCAGATTATCAACATTGGCTGATACCCTATTTGTATTTTATTTTTTAAAACGTGCCACAACCATGGTTACCCACCTCTCTTTAATGTGGCCATTGTAACCCATCTCTTTATGTGACTATTGCTTCTGCAGAAGTCTTTACAGAGAACGATTATAATAAGAAGGGGATAGCTGGTGGTTGCTTAGTTGGATTATGTTGCTTAGGCAATTTTTCAGCTATGTGCAATTAAGAAAAAGTTTTAATAATAATTCAAAAAATAAATCTTTACAAAAGTAAGTGGTACCTACATTTGTGCAAGTGTTTCTTACTTGTTTTTGTGGCAAATTTTTAAAGTACTAATACACTTTCCTGCCTTTTCTCACATGCAGTACAAAATGATCAAACAGTGATGAGACTCTTCATTAGTACCTTAACTACAGTCAAATCTGTTTATAAAGACCACCCACGGGAACCAATAAAAGTTGCTGTTATGGGCAGATGACCTTTATATACAGGTTCAAAAATATGAATAAAGAACAAATGGGATATAATTCTACTGGCTTTTATAAGCAGGGGACCCTTATATAGAGGTGACCTTTAAGGCAGGTTGGACTGTACTCTCACTCCTTGGTCACATGTCCTCCCTGATGATAAAAGAAGTGGGCAATATATATAAAATATTGAAGTACTAATTTGTTTTCCTTACCATTCTATGTACGTTTGATGCATCAGTTATCACAGTTGAAATCCTGGCAAGTTGTTTCAATGAACGTTTTCCTTGCTGAAATAATATTTATTGTGTAAAATGTTTTATATGTACCTTAAAAGCTATAAAAATCTAAAATGATTTAAATATTTATTTCATTATTGATATTTTCAGATATTAATTAATTAACTGAACTTATGCCAATATTACAGGAAAAAAATGAAAAAATCAATAGAATAAAAAAAATAAATATATATGAAAATAAGCAGAGAGAGAGAGAGAGAGAGATAGAGAGAGAGAGTATGTGTGTGTGTGTGTGTGTGTGTGTGTGTGTGTGTGTGTGTGTGTGTGTGTGTGTGTTACCTTAAGATTTAGATCAGCTATAGTTTCGTCACTGAGTTTTACTTGGCTTGGTGACAAGAATTGCTGCTGACCCTGAAATTCAAAAGGATTATCTTTATTATAAAATACACATGTACTACTACCAAAGGCAAAAGTATTGGTTCAAACAACAAAGAATAATCTGAACAATAGTTGTGTACAGCAAGCTATCTGGCCAATTTGTTCAGTCCATCGAAATTTGGTAGCCAAGTGATATAAAGTGTGCATTAATGGACTACAACACCACTCACTGCCTAGGTCTGAACCCCATTAAGGGCAGATCCTTGTATAAGAAAGTTAAACTAACTTGCTGAAGGTTGGTGGTTTCCTCAAACATCCCTAACTGAAAGATTCTTGATTGGGGTGTAAAAACTCCATTTCTCCACTCCATCGAAACAATTTACAATTAAAAAACTTTGATAATTTACCCATAAAAAACCATACTTCATAATAATGTGAAAGGTAAAAATTAATGCAACTTCTACTACTAGATATAACCAATGCGGTAGCTCAGTTGGTGGAGTACTCGCTCCGTAAGTGGGAGGTAGTGGGTTCTATCCCAGGCTGGGTCTGACCCAAGACTTAAAAGTGGGTAGTGACTGTTCTTTCGACAAGCACTTAGCATTACGAAATGAAAGTCACGGTTCTTTCGGATGGGAACTTAAAATAAACGAGGTCCTGTGTCACGGTGGGCTTGGCACGCTAAAGAACCCTGCTGTATAATGCCATCAGCACAACGCACAGGCAAAATTTCTGCACCTTCATCTATAGCTGGCAACGTCTCGATATAAGTGAAGTATTCTTGACTGGGACATTAAACACCATTACTCAACTCAACTCTACTACTAGATATAAATTCATTGATTACCTGGTCTGCATTTTTACGTTTCTTCTTTTGTGTTTGTGACTGCAATTCAGGCATGACATAGTTAATAGCTATGACATCATAACCCACTACAAAGTAAAAACATAAACCTGATACAATTTACATGGCATGTATTCAAATTCAAAATTGCACATTTTTTATTTATAGCAGGTTCTTTTCTTGTAATTGCAACCAAAATTTTCATTTCACGTCTCGAGAAAATATATTGACCTATTTTCAGAACTGTGTGACAGCAACATCTGACGCGGTTAATGTTACCATTATTATTGGTACTTTATTCCACTTTATATGGTTTTAGGTCATCGCCAATACTCAACTGTTGCTTCTTCAACCTAAGGTGGAGAAGCAAATGTGCGATTATGCAAAAGAAAACATGAAAAGAGCAAAACTACTATCACAGTCGGCTTTGCATTTTTGCTTTCTGTTAAACTTTGTTTCCTTGTTTTGGCATCTTTGCATTATTTCAACTCAACTCCTTCATGAAGGCAAAAAAGCAATGGTAGCTTTATTCCTGTGCCTTTGCAATTGCACCTTTCTGTCAGAGAAGCAATGATTGAAAACTGGCTCTAAAATTAATCCTGAAGTATAAACTTTGCTCCTTTGCCTCAGCATCATCACAAAATGGTGACTTTGGTCGCCAAGTGGATTTTAATGTACACTTACCAATCATAGTGCCTCTCAAAGCCTAGGTTTTTATCCCACTTGGGACAGATCCTATTGTGAGAAAGCCTGTCAGTTTGCTTGCCAAATGTGGGTGGATTTCTCTAGGAACTGGTTTCCTCCACCATTCCAGAACTGACCACCTAGATAAAAGTGAAAGAATCTTGACTAGGGCATAAAACACAATTACTTCACTCCAATCTTTTGTAAAAGTGATAGAATTATAGTATCTTTGCTTCTTTTCAACTCCACCTTCCCAGTTTGTGTTAATAAATTGAAAATTAACCTTAACCACATTCCAATGTTCCTTATGAGACTGTGGTGGCCTAATAGATAAGAGGTAAGTCTACTAATCCAGGGTATCTCAACACTGCGAGTTTCAGTCCCACTCAGACATGTTGGAAAGTGAATTTTCCTTGCTGTTGGCCTTTACTGGTTCACCCCGATGTCAGTATAATTAATGCAACTGGGTGAGTCGTACACTTGTCTGTGGCGTACTGACTCTGTGAGCTAGCACCTTAGTCGCCCCAAATGTGTGCTGGTACAAGGCAGACCATAAAACACTCGCACTTCACATATTTACACGAATTGGTTCATAGATTATTCAAATACTAGTCAACTCGTTCCAATTCTAACTCGTTCCAACTGATTTTTGCCAACTCTTTCCACTTTTGACTACCAACTCGTTCCAACTGAATTACCAATTCGTTCCAACTTTTTTGCTAACTCGTTCCAACTACAAACTCGCACCAAATACATGTATCTCAATTAAGTTGATTAGATCTACATGCGTTTTTATTTTATTTTATTTTTAATAGATAAATATTCACCATAGTTTCCTTTATTTCAAGTGATAAACACACATTAAACCTAAATACTAAGAATAGCATAATATAGATAAACAATAAAAATAACAAATAAATTATTTAACAGATAAATAATAAATAATAATATTATGTATTGTGATCACAATTAATTGTTATGTCTTTGTTTATCAAGACTGTCGAAACTATTAGGTAGATCGGCACTATATATTTCAATTCAATTCAATTCAATTCAAACTTTATTGTCATATAATCAGATGACAGATTGTGACAAACAAATACAATACAAACAAGCAAGGAACATAAAAAATACTATAAGTCTGGCATATATCGAATACAAAGTAAAAAACAACTAAGAGTCTCCCGTCCTCAGTTCCAACGACTGTTTAATGAAGGAGGCTTTCTTTTTACTTGACAAAAGTCACAGATAAACGGAGCGTTTGTCCAGTTAACAAGCGCATTAGCAGCGTATCCTTTATTTTTTAAAGGAATTTTAGTTTCGCAAATAAACCCTTGACTTATTTTGTAAACATTAGTGTAAGATTGAAAAATCAGGTTGTTTTTCCTTTTTTTACCTACAAGTGGGCATAAAAAAATACTTGAATGGTTTAAAAACACAAAGTATTCTTAAACAAGATCAAACGAACTTAAAAAACCAAACTACTCATGATAACAGTCAAAAATAACAACGAACCAATCAGAATGAACAAAATAAAAAAGAAAAAGAAGGAAATATAAAGAAAAAACGTAACATTAAATAAAACAAGAAATCTCTATATCTTTTGGACCTTTGGACTACTATGGGTCTTGGAAGAGGATATCTCCACGTGGGCAACATTGTAATTAATTAAAAATTAGGAGATCCTTGATTTTTAAATCATCTTGTATTAAATTAATTATTTAATTATATTAAGATTTGAAACGTGTTGGTAACGGCTAAAATCATTTAAAATTCTTAAATTTGGAATGAGTTGGTGAAAAAAGTTGGAACGAGTTGGTAAAAAAGTTGGAACGAGTTGGTAATTTAGTTGGAACTAGTTGGTAATTAAAACAGAGGTGTAAAAACTCTGCATAAAAAAAGTGGAACGAGTTGGTAAAAAATTTGGAACGAGTTGGCGAAAATCAGTTGGAACAAGTTGGAATTGGAACGAGTTGACCAGATACCGATTATTCCATAGATCAATAATAAAGTAGTTCTCGTCGCGCTGAAAAATTGCTGATGCTACATTAAGCAACATTCACCAACAACATCCAATGGTCCTTATTTTGTAATAAGAACAAGTTCATGTCATGATTTTGTTATTTTACTAAATAATTCAAATTTAATTTCACGAGTTATTTTGCATCTGACACTGTCTGAATCAGTTTCACGAGTTGTTTTGCATCTGACACTGTCTGAATCAGTTTCACGAGTTGTTTTGCATCTGACACTGTCTGAATCAGTTTCACGAGTTGTTTTGCATCTCAATCTGTTTAAAGTCAAAGCAATCTTTTTTTATTTTGGTCAGAGATGGAAACAGTCTATCAATTAGTTAAAATACTATTTTTAAAGGAATGACATACGTTCAAAGGCTAGTTTCACTTTACTCTTCAAAGAATCGGCTTCTTCAAAACACACGTTTAAATCCATGGGGGCTGCCATTACGGGAAGTGGAGCATGTAATAGCAAAATAGGAAACGTTTTTATATTAAATTTTGTAAAATGATATGAGGCATCAAATGTTTCCTTTTCAATATGGCAGATTTATATTTACTTTAAGTCAAGCAATTAAATTAAAGAAACATTTAAACCATATTCAATATGTTTGTGACCACAAACATAACTGTTAAAAAATATTTTTCGGAAATATTTCAATGCTAGTCCGTTTCCATTTTTAAAAGTAGTGTGAGTATTTAGGATCCGGATAAGGTTTTTTGCCAACTTGTCAGTCATTGAAAGAGATTTACTGTACTAATGTTAAACATTGCTGTCATATACATCAGGTAATTACCCACTTTACTTTACTTTTCAGATAGAATAACCCAATGTTGTGATAGGCTGTGTGTATTGTTGAAACTAAGACTTTAGTTACCCGCTAAAATAAAATTGATTTAGTTTAGTTTAAACAATATTTTATTTAATTCATAAATACATAAGTAAAATAAATAACATATAGAAAATAGGATTCGGGAACAAGCCATGTGCTATTAACCCGTCTCCATCAAAAATTGATTTACTATCTGTTTACTCTGCTGCAGAGAAAGGAACAACGCAAATATTTCAAAGATTTGAATGGCAAGGTTAAAAATCAATTAATTATTTACTTACACAAGCCGAGTCGTTGTTAACAATCCCAATATCGATCTAATCCATGCATTATAACTCCTTTAATACACCAAAACGTATTTTGGATGTTTAAATGAATAAAAAGTATATACGTTAAAAGAGTGGGTCTAAATGTTCGTAAAAATATCAAATTCGTAAATCATTGTTGAAGAAATACAAAACTACTTTACCATTTCAGTCGCCGATATTGCGGCCCCTCAACAGCGTTTCGCAATGCGATTTTAGCACCATTTTTTAAAATTAGTTTATCTTGAAAACCAGCAGAACATGCTATTAATTTTATTGCTTAAATAAAGAGCACTTTCAAAGTTCTTTTAAATGATATAATGTGTTCCACCCTAATTAAACCTGAAATACATCGTATTTTGACGTGAAAGTGCACATTTTGGGTATTTTTTGGACAATTTTTGTCAGGGAAGTGTTACGTCTCCTTGCCTTTGACGGCCATTTTGTTTCACATTTTTACAGTTTTTTTGTATGCGTTACGGTAGATATCTTATAATCTTAGGTCTTTAAAAAACCAAACATATGCACCTTGTCCCCAATAACATTGAAATTATTCAAATTTGACATGTGGATACCGGTTTTTCGAGTTGGAAAATGGCAGAAACTGTTTAGTGATAACTGTGACGTAATGATGACAGAAAGATTTATTATTTACATAAGTTCGCAAGAGGTACAATGAAGGGTTGCTCAAACATGGAGTTGAGTTTAAAAGTTTTTAATTTACATCAATTTTTTTAAAAGTTTGAAAATGCAGACAGGTAGTTGACTTTATTACTTTATTAAATCAATTTTAGTCATCTTAGTTACGCAAAAATCAATCTGTTCTTGAGCTGCACTAACCTACGTAAATAGTCAACTCTTTCGTCGTGACTACGTAACGTAAAGAACCCGCCATTTTGTAAAACAAATTACCATTATAAACACCCACCCAGGTTATATTTTGTCGCATAAAATGATATATGAAGCAAGGATGAAGCCGAAACAGGAATGTTTAGTAATGATTCGGCTCATGTATGTAAAAGAATCATTGATTTGTATCCGTCATATTGAAATATATAAAATATTTTGCGATCTTGCTTTCTCCGAAATAGGCTAAATAAACATTTGCAGTTTTAGAGACAATTGAATGTCAGTGATGTATTTTACGTTCCATTTAATTCTCTTTCAATTACAACAATGAGAATAATGACTTTAGAAAGTAACAATTTGGGTTTATTTATTTGCCGTTTGCCATGTCAACTATACTGGTTTCCATCTTCAATGAAGACCAGATGTAGTAGGTTTATCAAAAAATCTACTGTACAGGACTGCAGATAAGATGTGTATCTATATTTTGTTATGTAGAGATATAATTGAAATAAAATTTAAATACCCAGTATTTCAAAAAGCTATTTACATGAAGTATGCATGATTGATGAACACTTAGGCATAGCCACACAAACCCCTACATATCAATGTAAACAACTCAGAAGTCTCATTGATGCAATTATTAAAAAAATGCAAATTCAGTTAAAATGCCCAAAAATCATTTTGTTACATTTTAATTTAATTGAGGTGTAACATGTAAAAGGTGATGGAATTTTGAATGAAGTTAGAAAATTTTGAATAATAATGACAATAAAAATGTTGTGAATATACATACATTTCAAAACATATGGAGGTGGTGACTAGTGAGTGAGGGGGGGGTCAATAAAAATTTGTTTTATCTTTTAAGAATGACAAGATAATTTGCATTTTATCTTTTAAGAAAGACAAGATAATTTGCATTGCTTTCAAGGAAATTTAATGCAAAACAATAATATTCATAAGTTTTTAATGTTTAATTTTACTAATACATTATGTATATACAGTAAGTATACTAAGTATATGTGGTGTCTATACTTAGTAAGGTAATAAACAGAAGGAAATGTTAACAGTATACTAGAAATTTCCTGGTTCATAAAATAAATTATGTATAAATTTATATATTGTAAAATGTATAACATGGTATAACATTGCCGTCATTGGAATATATTTATACATTATTTCATTAAACAATATATGTTATTATGTGATAAAAATTGATAATACTATTGCCACATACCTGACAACATTACCTGATGATTGAATGCATGACACTTACAGACAAACGACTAAGTCCACTCCGGGCGTCAGAAGTAAACTTTGATCCCCTTTTTGGCCTTCATCCATCGATAACATTTTGAATTTGAGTAGCATACATATTTTATCAATTACACAAACTTCATGAAGCTCATTCAATATACATGCACTACTAATATTATACTAATAAACTGTTACATGAGCTGTAGAAATAGGGTTACAAATAGTCTGTAGAAATAGGGTTACAAATAGTCTGTAGAAATAGGGTTACAAATAGTCTTTACAAATAGGGTTACAAATAGTCTGTACAAATAGGGTTACACATAGTCTGTACAAATAGGGTTACAAATAGTCTGTACAAATAGGGTTACAAATAGTCTGTACAAATAGGGTTACACATAGTCTGTACAAATAGGGTTACACATAGTCTGTACAAATAGGGTTACACATAGTCTGTACAAATAGGGTTACAAATAGGCTTTACAAATAGGGTTACACATAGTCTGTACAAATAGGGTTACAAATAGTCTGTACAAATAGGGTTACAAATAGTCTGTACAAATAGGGTTACACATAGTCTGTACAAATAGGGTTACACATAGTCTGTACAAATAGGGTTACACATAGTCTGTACAAATAGGGTTACACATAGGCTTTACAAATAGGGTTACACATAGTCTGTACAGATAGGGTTACAAATAGTCTGTACAAATAGGGTTACACATAGTCTGTACAAATAGGCTTTACAAATAGGGTTACAAATAGTCTGTACAAATAGGGTTACAAATAGGCTGTTTGGAATAGGTCAACAGTAAAAAAAGGTTTTCAGTGTTCAGTTTTCACAGGTTTGGCTTTATAATAAAACACATTAAATGAGGATGTGAAAAATGTTCAAAAAGAGTCAAATACACATGTATAAAATTCTTATCCAGCTCTGACTTTAAAAAAAAAACTTATTTGCCAGACCATTAACTGTCACTGTTTTATTTAAATTTTATTTGTACATGTTTTTATACTCGGGTTTCCTTGACCCAAGTGACTAGACCTACAACTCTTAGGTTGGCATTTTTATTTTAAATCTGTGCTATAGTTATTTATATAAAATACAAAAATAATAATAATGAAATAAAAAATTGAACAAAAATACTATATGCTATATGAAATCCGAGGACAAAAGTTGCATCCAACTATCATATGAAGATCATATGGCATGGTTTCTAATCAAGCCACCAAGCTCAGTTGGTAAAGTGCTCACTTTGTATTTGGGAGATTGAGTGTTTAAACCCTGGCAGTGTTCTGTCCAAGACTTGAAAATGAGTAGTGATTAATCTTTCACCAAGAACTCATTATTTAGAAATTTTATGAAAGTCACCGAGTCCTTCAGAGAAGACCTTTAAAACTGATGACCTGTGTCACTGCAGGCATGGTCTGAAGAACCTTCCCTGCACATTGCCCTGATCACACTGCAAAGGTAAAAATTTCTGCCACTTCACCTACAGCTGGTGACAACTTGATACAGTGAAATATTCTTTACAGAGATGTAAAACCCATTTAATCAATCAGTCTAAACAAGCCTAGTGTTTTTGTACCCAGAATTTTTAGATTTGTATTTGTCATATGATGAGATTTTCAAATCTTAATGTTAATCTAAAATTTAATCAACTTTTATTTACACATTCTGATGATGATTCATTACAAATAAAATTAAATGTCAGTTATTGGACTTAATCATGTAACATATGTGACAATTAATAAACAATAATTTTATAGAACAATTACTTTGTATACATTTGGAGAAAAATGTCACAAGGAACTTCATGATTGAATCGAAGCAAATAAGGAAATGTACAAACGTTAAAGACAATTTACATTTAAATAGGGACATTAGTGCCTTTATACAGCAAAATAATGTTAAAATTATATTAATATATGGTCTTTTTTATATTTTCTAGGATGTTTTTATGAAAAAATAAGTGAAGGATTTCAATGTAGATAATGGCGATATTTTAGCACACATCTACAAATGTTAAACATTACTGACAGGATTTGATTAAAGATAACTTGTATTGACAGGAGGCGATTGAGGATTTCATGAATTTGGAATTGACAGAAGGTTTTTTGGATTATTGACAGGAGGCGATCGAGGATTTCATGAATTTGGATTTTTGACAGGAGGTTATTTGGATTTTATCTCAGTATAATTGTTTATGGATGGCGATATGTTGGAGAAGAGTTCTCCGTGGAAAATACCTTTATATTGGACTAGGATTATGCTTCATGTTAATAATAGTACTCTCGCAAATTTCTCTGCAAGAAACAAGTTGCAACTGTGCTCACGGACGAGATATTCAAATAACATGCAACCATTCATTGACAGATGACCATAAAGTTGTATCACTTTCAGAGAATCAGAAATTATCAGATAAAAATGAATTCCTAGACTGGGATCCTCACAAGATGGCTGTGATAATTCCCTTCAGAGATAGACTAGAGGAATTGATGGAATTTGCACCATATATGCATGATTACCTTAACAAGAAGGAGATAAGACATACTATATATGTCATCAACCAAGTAGATAATTTCAGGTAAAATAAACTGTTCTATATATTCCTTAAGGACAGTTTGTATGGTGCTTACTCTTCCGGAGCACCCGGTCTCAAGGAATACTATATATGTCATCAACCAAGTAGATAATTTCAGGTAAAATAAACTGTTCTATATTCCTTAAGGACAGTTTGTATGGTGCTTACTCTTCCGGAGCACCCGGTCTCAAGGAATACTATATATGTCATCAACCAAGTAGATAATTTCAGGTAAAATAAACTGTTCACTATATTCCTTAAGGACAGTTGGTATGTTGCTTACCCTTCCAGAGCACCCGGTTTCAAGGAATACTATATATGTCATCAACCAAGTAGATAATTTCAGGTAAAAAAACTGTTCACTATATTCCTTAAGGACAGTTCGTATGGTGCTTACCCTTCCGGAGCACCCGCTCTCAAGGAATACTATATATGTCATCAACCAAGTAGATAATTTCAGGTAAAATAAACTGTTTACTATATTCCTTAAGGACAGTTAGTATGTTGCTTACCCTTCCAAGCACCCAGTCTCAAGGAATACTATATATGTCATCAACCAAGTAGATAATTTCAGGTAAAATAAACTGTTTACTATATTCCTTAAGGACAGTTGGTATGTTGCTTACCCTTCCAGAGCACCCAGTCTCAAGGAATACTATATATGTCATCAACCAAGTATATAATTTCAGGTAAAATAAACTGTTCACTATATTCCTTAAGGACAGTTGGTATGGTGCTTACTCTTCCGGAGCACCCGGTCTCAAGGAATACTATATATGTCATCAACCAAGTAGATAATTTCAGGTAAAATAAACTGTTCACTATATTCCTTAAGGACAGTTGGTATGGTGCTTACTCTTCCAGAGCACCCTGTCTCGCTTCCCTGGTGGAAGTTCATGTATTAAATTAAACTTTAACTTAACATTTTCAATTTGTTTTTACTTTGTTCTGGGATTGTGATTTAGACATAGATTGGTATGTGTTTTGATTGACGATATAATTTGTACAAAATCGGCGAATTTAAATTATTTGCATTTAAATAGTATGCTTGAGGGTAAAAGTCAATCAGTACTTTTTTCATTCATCTACCTAGGATCAGTACCATCAGGTTTCGTCCTAGCTCAGACAGGGATAGACAAGTTCTGAAATATAACAGGAAAGGGAAAAATTTAGCAGACAAACCAGGAATGGCACCTACCCAATACCATCACACCATGACACCATGCTCTACCAATCTGAGCTACCCTGTCACCTATTGAGCCTGGTCTGCAACACATTGCATCTTTTATATATATATATAATTAGTCATAACTTGGGTAGCAGGTGGTTTTTACAATACTGGCATCAAATACATATTGTCAAATTTTTAAGATAATCATAAGAAATAAATTTCTGAATATCAGAAGAAAATTTACTATAATAATGCAAATACTGGGGGGTAAAATACATATCATGTCATAAAGATATATGCCATGACCTGGCTAGATATAGGTCTTTACATTCAAATGTTACCAGGAAATCATGGATTTTTTTACGTTGTGGTGTTCAGTTTTTATGGTTTATAGAGGAAATACCATAAAGTGGGATTGTAAATTTGTGGTTTCTTTTTAGGCCAGTTGGTTATGTAAACTTCTTTGTTAACATGTAAAATCGAGGGTCAGATCATTAATGAAAAAACTAGCAAGATTGGGACTCCACGAAAATAAATAATTACACAGTATGACAGTCAAAGTTTGGCCAATGAAGAATACTTATTTCTTATTTTGTTTTTAGGTTTAATCGGGCTTCATTGATAAATGTGGGATTTTTAGAAAGCACACAAGATTGTGATTACATAGCAATGCATGACGTGGATCTCTTACCTGTAAATCCTGAGTTAGATTATTCCTATCCAGAAAATGGACCATTCCATGTTGCAGCACCAGACCTTCATCCTTTGTATCATTATAAAACTTTTGTTGGAGGGATTCTCTTGTTACGTAGAGAGGATTTTGTAACAGTAAGTGTCATAAACTTGACAAGTAGACCACCCTCGTGCCTTTGGCAAGTGAACTGACAATATTTCTAAAGCTAGGATCTATCCTAGTGGTCTATTGATTGCCAACTTATTACAGACATTTGCACTCCAAATTTAAGGACTTTTTAGGGTCTTTTCAGGGACAATTTTAGCAAAAAATATTGATGTAAAGAATTGCTTACATGTTCATAGTAACAACACTTGAAGTGGAGGTTGAAGTTTTGCGTTTGGTTGGGCCATGTACCTTTAAATTGCCCATTTCAACTTATTTATTTATTTATTTATTTATTTATTATTTATTTATTTATTTATTTATTTATTTATTTATTTATTTATTTATTATTTTTATTTATTTATTATTTATTTATTTATTTATATCAGTCTATTTGCAACCACTTAATATCAAAATATAGACACCCAACTGGCCAAATTCAAGGGTTTTTTAGAGCCTTCAAGATAAATTTAAGGGGTTTTTAGGGTCAGACTTGTTTTTAGGGTCTTTTTAGGGCAAACCTCAAAATTTAAGAACTTTTCCAGGCCTGTACGAACCCTGATAGATAACAGTGTCTTTCAACAACTACCACTGCAGTAGCTCAGTTGGTAGAGTGCTCGTTCCATAGGTTACCAGTAATAATAATAACCTAGTAAAATTTTCTGGGCCACTTCAGTTCTCCTTCTCTTTTCCTAGAACTGACAGCCTTGATATAAATGAAAGAATCTGGAATGGGGTGTAAGACGCCATTACCCGATTACACAACATTGTTAGTTTTGTGGCTCTTAGGACCGGGCCTCAGTGGCCAAGTGTACACATACAGATCGTAGCACCTCTAACCTCTAGGTTCATAACTTTGGACCCTCAGTGGCCAAGTGTACACATACTGATCATAGCACCTCTAACCTCTAGGTTCATAACTTAGGACCCTCAGTGGCCAAGTGTACACATACAGATCATAGCACCTCTAACCTCTAGGTTCATAACTTAGGACCCTCAGTGGCCAAGTGTACACACCTCTTACCTCTAGGTTCATAACTTAGGACCCTAAGTGGCCAAGTGTACACATACAGATAATGACACCTCTAACCTCTAGGTTCATAACTTAGGACCCTCAGTGGCCAAGTGTACACATACAGATAATAGCACCTCTAACCTCTAGGTTCATAACTTAGGACCCGGCCTCAGTGGCCAAGTGTACACATACAGATAATGACACCTCTAACCTCTAGGTTCATAACTTTGGACCCTCAGTGGCCAAGTGTACACATACAGATCATAGCACCTCTAACCTCTAGGTTCATAACTTAGGACCCTCAGTGGCCAAGTGTACACATACAGATCATAGCACCTCTAACCTCTAGGTTCATAACTTAGGACCCTCAGTGGCCAAGTGTACACATACAGATAATAGCACCTCTTACCTCTAGGTTCATAACTTAGGACCCTAAGTGGCCAAGTGTACACATACAGATAATGACACCTCTAACCTCTAGGTTCATAACTTAGGACCCTCAGTGGCCAAGTGTACACATACAGATAATAGCACCTCTAACCTCTAGGTTCATAACTTAGGACCCTCAGTGGCCAAGTGTACACATACAGATAATAGCACCTCTAACCTCTAGGTTCATAACTTAGGACCCGGCCTCAGTGGCCAAGTGTACACATACAGATAATGACACCTCTAACCTCTAGGTTCATAACTTAGGACCCTCAATGGCCAAGTGTACACATACAGATAATAGCACCTCTAACCTCTAGGTTCATAACTTAGGACCCTAAGTGGCCAAGTGTACACATACAGATAATGACACCTCTAACCTCTAGGTTCATAACTTAGGACCCTCAATGGCCAAGTGTACACATACAGATCGTAGCACCTCTAACCTCTAGGTTCATAACTTAGGACCCTCAATGGCCAAGTGTGATCACATACAGATCATAGCACCTCTAACCTCGAGGTTCATAACTGAGGACCCTCAGTGGCCAAGTGTACACATAAAGATCATAGCACCTCTAACCTCTAGGTTCATAACTTAGGACCCTCAGTGGCCAAGTGTACACATACAGATCCTATCACCTCTAACCTCTAGGTTCATAACTTAGGACCCTAAGTGGCCAAGTGTACACATACAGATCGTAGCACCTCTAACCTCTAGGTTCATAACTTAGGACCCTCAGTGACCAAGTGTACACATACAGATCGTAGCACCTCTAACCTCTAGGTTCATTACTTAGGACCCTCAGTGGCCAAGTGTACACATACAGATAATAGCACCTCTAACCTCTAGGTTCATAACTTAGGACCCTCAGTGGCCAAGTGTACACATACAGATCATATCACCTCTAACCTCTAGGTTCATAACTTGGGACCCAGACTCAGTGGCCAAGTGTACACATACAGATCATATCACCTCTAACCTCTAGGTTCATAACTTAGGACCCTCAGTGGCCAAGTGTACACATACAGATCATATCACCTCTAACCTCTAGGTTCATAACTTAGGACCCTCAGTGGCCAAGTGTACACATACAGATCATATCACCTCTAACCTCTAGGTTCATAACTTACTCTGGAAGATCTTAGTTTGTGAAAGCTTGCTTGTTTATTCTGTTCCCTGTGGTATGTATTTTTCAACATCAGCACTCTGACAACCTCCACTGTCACAAAAGTGATGGTCTGATATATATACATGTATAAATTAAATAATTTGGATTTAGGTGTAAAGCACCATTAGTCCATTACAAGACTGGTTGTGTTATTATACCTGGTAGTCCATTGAACATTTTTCTGTTTTATGTAGAAGAGTCTGATGTCATTTGTTATAGAATTGTTTGTTTGATTTTAGGTAAATGGTCTATCAAACAGATACTGGGGCTGGGGTCGAGAAGATGATGAATTTTATGTCAGGATAAAGAAGGCAGGTTTAAAGGTAATGGTTGTATAACTGCAATAAACACTCCTAAATTGATCATTGTAGTTATGATATATTGTAAGATGACTACCAGTAATGTTTTTTGTAAATTGACACCATAGCACACGTTATTCGGTTTGCTTTGCATGGCAATGGAAGTTATAGGACTATAAATGCCATTTCTAGACAGTTCAATGGTTAAATACATACAACAACATGAACAAGCTGAGAACATTACAGATCATACATCATATTCTCACACACTAGTTTACTAACCTGCACATCTCACATACATAACTATACATACAACAACATGAACAAGCTGAGAACATTACAGATCATACATCATATTCTCACACACTTGTTTACTAACCTGCACATCTCACATACATAACTATACATACAACAACATGAACAAGCTGAGAACATTACAGATCATACATATATTCTCACACACTAGTTTACTAACCTGCACATCTCACATACATAACTATACATACAACAACATGAACAAGCTGAGAACATTACAGATCATACATTATATTCTCACACACTAGTTTACTAACCTGCACATCTCACATACATAACTATACATACAACAACATGAACAAGCTGAGAACATTACAGATCATACATATATTCTCACACACTAGTTTACTAACCTGCACATCTCACATAACTATACATACAACAACATGAACAAGCTGAGAACATTACAGATCATACATCATATTCTCACACACTAGTTTACTAACCTGCACATCTCACATACATAACTATACATACAACAACATGAACAAGCTGAGAACATTACAGATCATACATTATATTCTCACACACTAGTTTACTAACCTGCACATCTCACATACATAACTATACATACAACAACATGAACAAGCTGAGAACATTACAGATCATACATTATATTCTCACACACTAGTTTACTAACCTGCACATCTCACATACATAACTATACATACAACAACATGAACAAGCTAAGAACATTACAGATCATACATCATATTCTCACACACTAGTTTACTAACCTGCACATCTCACATACATAACTATACATACAACAACATGAACAAGCTGAGAACATTACAGATCATACATTATATTCTCACACACTAGTTTACTAACCTGCACATCTCACATACATAACTATACATACAACAACATGAACAAGCTGAGAACATTACAGATCATACATCATATTCTCACACACTGTTTACTAACCTGCACATCTCACATACATAACTATACATACAACAACATGAACAAGCTGAGAACATTACAGATCATACATCATATTCTCACACACTAGTTTACTAACCTGCACATCTCACATACATAACTATACATACAACAACATGAACAAGCTGAGAACATTACAGATCATACATTATATTCTCACACACTAGTTTACTAACCTGCACATCTCACATACATAACTATACATACAACAACATGAACAAGCTGAGAACATTACAGATCATACATATATTCTCACACACTAGTTTACTAACCTGCACATCTCACATACATAACTATACATACAACAACATGAACAAGCTGAGAACATTACAGATCATACATTATATTCACACACTAGTTTACTAACCTGCACATCTCACATACATAACTATACATACAACAACATGAACAAGCTGAGAACATTACAGATCATACATTATATTCTCACACACTAGTTTACTAACCTGCACATCTCGCATAACTATACATACAACAACATGAACAAGCTGAGAACATTACAGATCATACATCATATTCTCACACACTAGTTTACTAACCTGCACATCTCACATAACTATACATACAACAACATGAACAAGCTGAGAACATTACAGATCATACATCATATTCTCACACACTAGTTTACTAACCTGCACATCTCACATACATAACTATACATACAACAACATGAACAAGCTGAGAACATTACAGATCATACATCATATTCTCACACACTAGTTTACTAACCTGCACATCTCACATAACTATACATACAACAACAGGAACAAGCTGAGAACATTACAGATCATACATATATTCTCACACACTAGTTTACTAACCTGCACATCTCACATAACTATACATACAACAACATGAACAAGCTGAGAACATTACAGATCATACATATATTCTCACACACTAGTTTACTAACCTGCACATCTCACATACATAACTATACATACAACAACATGAACAAGCTGAGAACATTACAGATCATACATCATATTCTCACACACTAGTTTACTAAACTGCACATCTCACATAACTATACATACAACATGAACAAGCTGAGAACATTACAGATCATACATCATATTCTCACACACTAGTTTACTCACTCACACATTTCGCATATAGATCTACCGTATATACACTACAACCTGAACAAGCTAAAAACATCACAGATCATACGTCATCATGACGTAAAGCTGTTTGTCTGAATATGTTCCCATGACTGCTACTGAGTAAAAGCAATTACAAATAAGGATTTATGTTGAAAATACATTTGAGAATTTGAAAAAAAATACAATTTTTTTTTCATTTGTAGGTCAGTCGACCAACTGGAATAACATCGGGTAACAAAACTTTTCGTCATATCCATGACCGTCGAAAAAGACCCAGAGATAATAAAAGATATTTTGGTCAAAAATCAGTAAGTTTCAATATAATTCTTATATCAGAGATCACTCAGTTATAAAGTGCTGGCATTGTATGTTGGAGATTGTGGGTTTGAACCCCAGTCGGGTCTCACCAAGACTTAACAATTGGTAGTGACTGTTCTTTCCCCAAGCAGTCAGCATTTAAAAATGAAAGTCACAAAGTTTTACGGAAGACCTTAAAATCTGTGTTCTGTGTCACGACAGTCATGGCATGTTAAAGAACTCTCCCTGCATATTGCCCTGAGCACACTGCAAAGGTAAAAATTTCTGCCACTTCACCTATAGCTAGTGACATCTCAATATAAATGAAATATTTTTGACTGGGACATAAAACCCATTAAATCAAATCAAATCTTACAACAAAATTCATATTTTTATAATGTCTATAATACTTCATATTGTGACATTAAATGGTGCAAAATAATTATTAATACACACATGTCATGATGTATATGTCAAACTCATTGTTGCTAAGCTTGAATCACACTTCAGCAAATCTTAATTTGTGGTATTTGTCAGTTCTGTTAGCTGAAGGTCTTGTTTTCTCTAGTACTTAGAACTGACTGCCTTGATATAAGTAAAAGAGTCTTGAATATGTGTAAAACACCATTACTCCACTTAATTTGAGATGTTAAATTTCTCCTATTTTGATTTTATAATGGATATAACCTAATAATTTTTTATAACTTGATCAAATTCGCTGACACTGACATAATTCATAGCCATATCACATAAACTCTTCTGTAAAAATGCATAAAGTGTGCACTAAGGGAGATAATTCTTTTTGAAAAAGAAATTACCAGTAAAACTTGGTTTTTTTTCAACTTTCAGAAAACAAGTTATTTAGATAAGAAGACTGGTGTAAGTAATGTGAAGTACAAAGTTGATAGTGAAAGTCGTGTGACATTTAATGGGGCTCCAGTAAGGATAATTAATGTAAACTTAATCTGTGATATAAATGAGACACCTTGGTGTTTGAAGAAGGAGACTCAGGATATATATAAAAAACAAGGATTGTTACCAAAGGATGCTGCGAACTCCCCACCAAAGTAAAACAAGGATTGTTACCAAAGGATGCTGCGAATTCTTCACCAAAATAAAATTCCTGTCATTTAATTTTGATAAGTGCTTTTATTTTCCTCAAAATCAAAGAAATGAAGTACCTGCAATGTTGTGCTGTATTTTTTGTACTGTTAAAACTAAAGAATTTATTTAAAAATCTGTGCCAGTATTTTCATTGTGGCTTTACTTTTATTGAATTTTATCTGTTATATCCTTTATAAATTCTGTAAAATTTAAGCAATACTCTGAGGATTTTGCATGAGTGTATATGTTGTAATATTGAATTTATTAACTAATTTTTATACAGTTCTTCACTAGTCAAAATGTTAGCAATATACACATTACAGACTGAACATCTTCAAAATTGTTAAAAATATCATTATGCTACAGTAGGGTGTTTTCCACTAAAATAGTGTTCTTAATATCTTGAAAAATGTATTTTTCAATATTTTTATAATTTTCCCCAAAATTTTAGAAAATTCCAAGAAACATGATTTTCAAGAAAAACAAAGAAACAAACAGCTTTATTGCATATATTTAGAAAATAAAATTAAGTTATCACCTTTACAGGAAAAACTTACTTCAATATTTCAATTAAACAGAATATGATATGATAGTTAATCATGTAAACCTATGACAAATATAAATAGTATACATGTAGTTATTCATGGAAGGCAGTGTATAATATAGGTATATTTCCACTGACTGTTATCCAGTGATGTGAAAGTAAAAGTACATGTCACAAACAACCTGAAAACTGGCGACTTCCTTGGCAACAGAATTTTCCAATCCAGTGCTAACCCTGCCTGAAATGTCACAAATAACTGACACTTACATGTCCAGATTTGTAGTAATTATGTTTCTGTAATTGTGAACCAAACAGATTTGTTTATGTTTCATGTCTCCTCTACTTGATCAAAATATTGATAAAATCAATGGTGCTAACAATACATTTAGTTTACCGGTATATATATATGTTATCTTAAAGGCAAACAACACTAGCATGTCCCTTGAGCTTTCATTAGGAATATTCATTTTCAATGATCCACCCAATACATGGATAGTGTTTGGATTCACAGTTTATTAAAGAAATAAGGTAATTTCCAATTTCTTTATGAACTTGCAAAGTATAATAGGCTGTCTCAATTTGAATAAAAGGTGAAGCCTTTTTGTGCAAAAATTTGAGACAGCCAATTATACTTTGCAAGATCATAAAGACATTGGAAAATTACCTTATTTCTTATATTAACAATATTTATAAAAATCAATTTTTTGCCGTCTTACATTTTCCATGTTATTTGAAAACAATTTTGAAATAAAATGTTAGTGCACCTTCTAATGAAAATGGGTTGTCTCCTCTCACTCAACGAGAGCATTTGAAACCTCACATCAGCATGTGGAGCATTGTCTCTATGAAGTGGCAAAGTATAGTCGATGTCAAATACTTTATTGAAGCAAAGATATTGCAATAAAATTATTGTAAATATAGGTAAACAATGTGTGTTTCCCATGATGTAGATGAAATGAACACATGTGTTCTCTGTGTATAAATGTACATGTACTGGTTCATAATTGATGTTCAAATCAAAGGTCAAATGGACAGGTCAGTGTTGTTTGCCTTTACTAAGAGTTGTATACATGTGTTCATGTTTTATGTTTAATTTATACATCAAATGTATAGTGTGCTTTTATTTGTAATATAAAGTTGTTTATTTGTTTTTTAAAGTTTTTTTTGTATTTCTTATGCTTGAGGATGTTGTGGTTTTAATGTATATACATTATGGTTGCAATCAAAATAAAATGATTTTTTATGTGAGGGATATATATATATATGTGTGTAATTGTTGTAATTGACGTATCGCCGGCCATGCCCACAATGTTCCGGCAAAGGCATGCTTTAATTACACACAAAAAGAATGAAAACTCGGCTGGAATTGTGCCATTTAATGATGTCACTGACACTAGTACATCATTAGTTGCTGTAGCGCTGATTTGGTACCGTGATGGCGGCCAGTGTTGGAACTTAAAACACATGGCCGGCAAAACGTCAATTTTGTTAAGGTGTGAAAAAGTTCCAGATAACATGAAATCCCTAGTGATTTTGAACCAAGTATGTAAAAAGATTAGAAATCACTAGGGGTTTTATTTCATTTGTTACTCAATCACCAGTGAAAACTTTCCTTTGGGGGTTCAAAATTCCCCAGGTTTTGGAGGTTCAAAAATCCCCAGGTCTGTCTTTTGATTTAACATTGTGTTACTTGATATTTAAACGGTAAAAGTCTGCTGTGCCTATTGTTTTTACCAGGATAATATTACTTTTTTCTGTATGATAACATACTTTCACATGGACCTGTCATTGTTGATATTGGACATTCAAAACTGTATGTTAGACTTGCCAAAAATAAAGACAAAAGGCCCTGAACCTTACATTACAAAACGTAATTGATTTTGAACACCTGTCCTTTTGAACCATTTTACTGGAAGAACAAATATTCTGTTATCATGTGCATGTAATTATGGGCAATTTTGTGCATAAAATAAATAAATAAATAAATAAATGATAAAAATATTTATTAACCAATCATGGAACGCACAAATGGACATACAATTAAAGGGAGATAACTCCAAATCACATAAAATGATCAATGATTACAATAATTATTACAAAGAACTTGCGGAGAACTTAATCAAGTTGTATGATTACTATATAGAAGCTAGACATTATCAAATTTATTCAGTGTAATATATTTTTTGCCTTTCTGTTTGTTCATCTGTTCATATCGACTTCCTATTGAACTTACCAGTACTTAAAAAATAGCTGACTGAGACAATTGAATACATACACATGTTAAAGATAGTGTTTGCTTGCCACTGAGGTTATACTGGTCCTTAGAAATACCAGATCAGCTGGCATATAATTACTTAATCGGCTTTTAAAAATCTGGAAAAAGAGACAATTCAATTTCTACATATAAATTTTGTAAATTATAGTACTTCATTTGCATCATATATAATACAAATATTATAAACATACTTAGAACAATGGCAGATTGAGTATTTACATGCCTTTCTGATCCACACAGAATTTTTTTTGCCCGATAGCAATACTGACACAGACACGTTTTTAACTTTTTGTTTTTAAGGTTTATTTATTTTTCCTGATTTAATTTATTTAATATCTTAAATTTTATTTTATTGAAACGGGCAAAGAAGCAAAATATGTTCAAGTTAGCATTATTAAATTCTTTATTGTATAGAAATTAATATTAAATAAATGATACATTTTATGCATAAATTTAGGTTTTATCCTATATTGTTGAATGGTTTGGGATTTATATCTTCATTTATTTTAAAATGAAATCCTGACTATGTTGAGTAAAGATGTTTAACATTCCTGTCAAGAATATTTCACTTATATTGAGACATCACCAGCTATAGCCAAAAGTACAGAAATGTTGCCTGTGCATTGTGCCGATGGCATTATACAGCAGGGTATTTTATTGTGCTATACCTTCTGTGACACAGGACCTCAATTATTTTAAGTTCCCATCTGAAAGAACTGTGATTTTCATTTTTTAATGCCGAGTGCTTGGTGAAAGAACAGTCACTTCCCAGTTTCAGGTCTTGGGTCAGACCTGGTTGGGGTTAGAAACCACAACCTCCCATTTAATGAGTGAGCACTACCAACTGAGCTACCACAGTAGTTGCGCATCAAGATGTGATCAACTTTAAATTATTATATGTTAGTTTTCTTAATGTAGAATTACTGATGCTGAAGAATAATAGATGTAATAAGAACAGAATAGCTTGTATAAACATTCTGTCCATCAAAACATTTTCATCCAACACTTGCACTTTATTCTCGAAAGACATCGTGTATTTAAGTCATTTTGAGATCTTCGATACAATATAAGAAGTAAATAACTACATGTACTGTACAAATATGGGGATGGATTTTTTTTCTGCCCAGCTAAGAGCTGTTTAGAACCACAATTAGGTAGCCTGCACATCTAGTGCAATATTGTAAATGTATTTATTTTAAAATGTATGAATATCGGTGCAAATTATAATATTCAAGTATACATATATACTGCAAACATAATTTTAGCTATGTACTGATTTTAGAGATTTTTGATGATCATAATGCACAAGGTGATACAGGAGATTTACAGTAATTTGCGATTTTTCCCAATTTATTATTTGCACCGAAATTCATACATGCTAAAACTGTACTCCACAGTTAAAGGGGGTTTCTGTAGCAAAGTAGTCTAAAAGCACACATTTATGGAAAACCAACTAGGTTTGAATGCCAAAAAATTGGGCAGATCCTAGTACCTGAAAATCTGTCAGTTCACCTGCAAAAAGTCCAATGCCCGATTGTCAGTGAAAGATTGGGGCATAAAACATTATTATTCAATTCATACTCAGTCAAGATTCTTTTATTTACTATCAAAAGATTTGCTTCATAGTGTGGTGAAAGAAACCTGATAACATGGAGAAAACCACTGACCTTTCAGCAAGTAAACTGGCAAACTTTATAACACTAGGATTTAATCAAGTGAGATTCCAATCTAGTCAGTGATTTGTACTTTGATCCATAAAGCTTGGAGGAGGTACAGTCATACCTGCTTTACAGGCCACCTTCATGATTATCTGCTTCTAAAGGCCAGTATAATTTTATCCCAATAGGTCTTTATTCAGGTTATTTGAACCTGTATATAAGGGCCACCTGATCACAAGGGTCACTTTTTAAGGTTCCCATGAATTGATATTGGTGGACAAATCACAAATGCAACCTAAGGCAATACATGACACACTTTTCGTATCAGTATAAATTCATGAGGAACAATTAGCTACAAGAAAACATGAATATTTATTGAAAGGGGAGGGACATAAAAAAATAAAATGCAAGAATTTTATAATTCAATTAGATAACAATTTTATTGTTGATTCAATACAGAAAAAATACAACATAAGCACTATACATGTATTTAAAAACATGACAAATAACATTGAAAAAAAATGAATGAATAAATAAATAATGAAAATTATACAAACCCACTTATTTTAATTCTTATAGAAACATACAACTGTATGTAGTGAATTACACAAGTTGTAACAGACATTTTATGAAATTTAATATGTTAACAGTACTAAGTTTATGTTTTAGGAAAAAGACTGCAAGATCAAGAAATCAAGAAATGGTAGTCAGTTCTGTACCATAATACATGTACAAGTAGTATTTGTTCTATGGAGGTGTGTGAAATCAAGGGAGACAAACAAGTAACACCTCTCTTCGTGTAAACCTATTCTGGCTAGTACCTATTCTTGCCATCAACATTGGATCTCTCTAATGTACTTTCTTAAAATTACTCAACAATTTTCCATCATTGATTATCAACATCTGTGTTTCAGAATAAATGGTTATTTTTTCCATAAAATTACAATCATATGAGATAAGAATGATGGCTAAATAGGTACATGTACAATGCTAACACCTGCCATCATTTAAAGGGGCAAAATTCTCATTTAATTAGAATACAAACTACTTAAACAGAATGACTAATATAATCATTAATTTTTGTTCAGATTTATTTCTTCCAATGAATAAGAATTTGCACTTGCCAAATCCCCAGAATTTATGGTACATTTACCATTAATGTTAAGAGACAATGGCAGATATTATGTGGTACAAAAATGAATTCCATTATGAAAAACAAAAGAGCTCTTTACATAAAACAATAATAAAGTAATAATGGGGTTTGCGAGTTTATCACATGATCTATACCCCATAACATTAAAAATGCTACAGAAATTTATATGAAAATGCCAACTTGTGTGAGTCCACATCCAATGAAAATAAATGTTCCACATAGCGTTATGGGGTATCATGTGAAGCACTGGTGAATTGTAATGTTTATCAGAAAATACTTAAAATAAAACATAAATGTGCACTGTGAAGGAAAATAACTGAAACTTAAGTTTTGCTGTTCCACTTTGTTACTACTGGACACCATGGTCTGTATCAAGATATATTGAAAAAAGCTTCATGGGCATTATCAGGTTCTTGTGTTTTACCATGGCGTGTAACTCCTGCTTAAGAAACGATTAACTGTAAAATTTAACTTATATGTTGATATTGGTTAGAACTAAGTGTGAATGAAATAAATTCATAAGTGAAACAAAACACTGACAAATCTTTTGACAGGGCTTGAAAATTCAATATTTGACACACCGCTCTTGGAAGAGCAACACTTGGATGTCTTAGGACATGGTAATAGTGAATTTTCAAGCCCTGAGTTTAGAATGATCCAATAAAAATGTTGCATGTTGTGAATAACAACAAAAATAAGTGCTCAAACAGTGACAAACAGAAATGTTAAAAAAAAAGAAAAAAACACAAAAAAATTTGGTGGAGATTAATTGAAAATGTCATAGTAATAGGTGTTACAATTAAATGGCCCTTTAACAGCCATCAAATAGGAACCTGTATACTAATATGCAACACTTAAGACCTTGAACAACCTCTAAATAAAAGGTATGAATAATTAACCAGGAAGTGTTTTGTTTAAAGCTTGACCGTCTGTATAAGCATGTATGGGCAAGTGGTCCTCTCATAAGCTAGATTCAACAGTAATCATAGTTATGTAGTATGTATGTATCTAAAATATTTTAGAAATGACAAGCTTAATACACTCTTTAAAACTCAACACTTGTATCGCATATACATGTAGATAATGTTACCGACTCTGAAAAACATTTTTAAATATTCTGATGAAGGCCTAATGTACATGAACAGATTGATTTGATTTCAACATGAAATGATTTACCACCTGTATTGTACACTGCTTCCAGTATTGTGTGTATAATCCTGCCCCTGTCAAGTAAGGCATTCTTCAATATTTCAGCCATATGTAATGAGCATAACTAAATTAATTTCACCATGAAATGATTTAACATTTTACAAATAGGCTTATTTTTCTACCTCGATATGCACTCCATGCCTCAGTTTGTGTACAGTACCCAGATAATCTCAATCTGTTTTTAACTTCAAAAATCAGAAAACCCTGTCATATTTTTCAATTTTATGCATTTGAATAATAGTACATGTATCTTCACAAAGTATAAATGTTTGGAACTGAAAATAAGACATTAGGCAGAAATTCCACTCAATCAAGTTGACCAAACAAATATACCAGAATTAAGTCATCTTAAAAAGAACTGCTAATATTTGTCACTCAGTCACCTTAATTGCTAATGTCGGCTGGTCACTCGGTCAGTCAATGTATATTATTCTGCTGCTACAGAATCAATTTACCTTAAACTGTATCATCTGGTATGCTATACACAATGAGACATTGAAACACTTATAGTTATTTTGGAATGTATAAACAATCGCCTGAAATATGATTCAAATGGATCACACATTTACAAGGAAAATCACTGAAGTAAACAAGCCATACCAACAATATACCAAATAAAATAATGCAATATATATGACGCAAGTAATTGTGTGTGTGTGTTATGTTTGTATGCCCTTTTTCACACTTTGGTTGTGTTTTTGCAACTAAACTCTCTTAATGACCTTAACACTCAATCCTAATGACATGACAATACAAAAGATTTTATGCTTCAGGAAAAATCAACATTCTTATATTGGTACAACATGTACAGGATAAACCAAATGGCCATCACTATTTAGTCAGGATATTATTCATATCAAAAACGCAAAATTTCACATGAAAAATAAATGAAAGTAGCAAACAAAAGAAAACATGATGAATTCCTGTAGGATATTAAGAACCAGAATTTTTTTATATGTGACAGCATTCTGAGTTCTTAAATATACACATAGACAGACCATAATGACATTTCTTGGGTTTGAGGCAATATAAAACATTTAACATGCTCACATGCAGCAGACAACTTATGTGACCTGATGCAAAATTTTATGAAAAGCCCAATGGTGTTAGGAGGAATTTCTTTACTCAATGTGTACATATACATGTGTATATATATATATATATATATATATATAATTATTCCTTAAATTGACACACAAGTCATAGGAATCCCCAAACCACACATACCTAACACAATAAATGATATACAGAGATCATTTTTAATTCAAAATGATACAATAAAATGATGATTAATACTCTCTCTTTCTCTAAACTGTTCCCTAAACTAACACTATTGTTTTGACACAATGAGAAGGCAGCATCAGAATTTCTCAAACCAAAATAATAAATCCCTTTTACACTCATGTTAGGTTAAGGTAAAAAGGATGCATTAATTAAAAGTTATCTATATATTACACTCATATACAACCTTTATCCTCTGTACAATTTAATGAATAAATTAATATAATGAAACATACATACACACACATATACATCACGAAAATGATACAAATATCAAAAGTCAGGAAATCTTTTGCATCTTCCCAAAAATTTGCCACAATAACTTGCAGAAAATAGTAATGTAAAACATTTAAGCTTCACTAATTTTCCAAACATTTCAAACTTTCATATCAATGGATTTAAGCTTTATTTTCTCAACAATTTCAACTGTTCTCCATCATTCATAGATTAATAAATTCAAACCCCTAAAAACTTGCAAAAATTTCCTGCTTTGATCTGTTACACAAATAACAAACATTTAGCATCAAATCTGTATAAAGCACATGTTTTAGGAGTGATGTACCATTAAAAAAACAAACACAAAATCAACAAAGTACTGTAGATCACTTATTTCGCAAGAGATTTATTTTCGCATAAATTCGCAACTTATCCCATTTGCAAATTCAAATATCACACAAGTATTTCCAGAACACAGATATTTCTATGTTGACATACATATATTGTATTCAATAAGATTCCAAACGCGAATTCAAATATTCGCGAATAAGGCCAAGATGGTCTTGACGCGAAATTTTCTATCCGCGAAAAATAAGTGATCTACAGTACCATTTACAAGTTTCATGCACACATTTGTTTTTGAAAATCAAATATACATATGTATTATATGTCCATTATGTTTGTATGTAGTACGTGTGTCTGAATGTATGTACATAGTAGTTTCAGGAAATGGCAAAAAATATTTCCATTCCAAAACAAAATATTAAAAAAAAAAGGAACACACATTCTATATTACATTTCAAATCAATATTGGCCAATGTATATATTTTGCTAAGAGATTTTTAAATGATAAACAAACAAACAAAAACAAAAATTAAAATTAAGCTACACACACATGCACACACTCTGTCAGACACAATTCTTAGCGCTAGTAGCAAGTAGTTTTTAGTCATAGCTACATTAACAATCTTCAGCAAACTCGAATGGCCATTTTACACATTTGACAAAACATTGCACAAAGCAATTTATTACTATATATTTATTTTTGCAAGAAAACTAAATATAGCTTAAATTGCAAGTTTATAATATACATATTGATGTTATAACATGTAGCATTTAATCGGCAAATATGACACACTGTTGAACTCGCTATTAAAACCCTCCTATCCGTCTTGTATCATATAACATTTTGATTCAATTATAAATTAATATGAACATGATCAGTAATCGATCAAGTCAGTCAGATCTATCAGTGTGTTTTTTCACATGGTAACACTTCCAATAATAACACATACATGTAATAAGTAAGTGCTCTTTGGCCAAGTTTGATAAAACATGCAGATTTCACCTTATAACACTACTGGCAGGCAACACGTACATATAATAAAGTCACCAGCTCTTAATTCCACAAATATTCCTGAAGGTGAATATCCTCATATGAATATCAGTCCATTATTTTTAAAGGAAGTACAAACACTTTCACAGCTAATTCCAATCTGAGCTACTTTGCAACGTAAGTGTAGGTGCGTGATGGAGATCGACAGCTGCTTTCTGGGACTGGCACATTAAGGAAATCCCATATGAGAATGGTATCATCATGAGAACTACTGACGATCTGGAACTCGTCAAATTGGAGTCGGAATACTCTGCCCGAGTGTTCCTGTAAAGTCAATAAACGCAAAACCAAACTTGGAATCAATATCTTTGTAAAATAATTGTTTTAAATGCTGCATGCTACATCATTTACAAATACATGTATATGTCATTTACAAATACAGTCATGCTGCATTAAAGGACACCTCTATGTAAGGGCCACCTGCTTTTAAAGGCCAGTAAAATGCTATCCCAACTGGTCCATATTCATGTTCTTTGAACCTCTACATAAGGGTCACCTGTTCATAAAGGTCACTTTTACTGGTTCCCTTAGGTGGTTTTTACAGACATATATAAAGTTAAATGAAAGTGCTTAAATCAAAATATATATTTAAAATATCTGAACAACTAATGAGCATAATCAAATTATTGTTCTAAAATATATGTACAGTATGCGATTTGAAATACAGAATGAAGTTGTTCTGAGTACAATGGCAGAAGAAACAGGAGTGCCTCGAGAAAACCAATGACCTTTGGTAAGTGAACTGAAAAATCTTCCTCAAACTTGAACCTGTCCCAAGTGGGATTACAACTTAGGTGGTGATAAGTGCTGTGAATCACAAGGGGTAATCTTCAAACCATTAAGCCACTGAGGCCTCTAGTAAAAGGTGGCTTATTTCCTGGATCTAGTAATCTGCAAGACCTGGTCAATGAAATTGGTCCACTTAAAGAGACAGTTTGAATGAACTTTATAGACTGAAAAGAAACTAGGATGCAACTTACCACGAGTGTTCTGAGACAAAGTGTTCCTGCAGGAGCTCTGGGGTCTAGTGCAGCAGTAAGATCCCAAACTTTTATTTTTCTGAAATAATATCATAGGATGTCAGAATAATATACAAGTATATAAATGCAAAATCTATATCAAAATATGGTCTGAAGAAATGGTACTTCAAGTTCTATTTAAGATCCTTTCACTTGTACAGTTTCACGATATTTCAATTCTGTCTATCGTCTTGTGTTTTTGAATGATTTACAAATTCAAGAATTAAAAGATTTTACATGCATGTTGAATAATGCATAAACGACTTATGTTACATGTATATAGTAATTTTACATTCGTAAATTTGATTTCTGGTAGCAAAAATCAACCATTCTTAATTACATTTATCAAGAAATTGTTTGAAACATAACAATTCAATTCTGACAGTGAATGAATTAAAGAAAGTAGCAATTTCAAATGCTTTATTCCAATCAAAAGTGTAGGCTCAAGTTAATTTTGTCATTTGCAAAAGACTTGTTAAATCCTCTGCAAGCTGTAAAAGGGAAATGGCATTTGGGCACTTTAGGTAACCTATGGTTTATTCAAATTTTATTCAAAGCTTTACCATTGGGATGAACCATAGAAGTATAGCAGTTGTAGTAAAAGAGTTAAGTAATGTTGTTTAACGTCCCAGTCAAAAATATTTCACTTATATCGAGACATCACCAGATATAGGCAAAATTTGCCTGTGCATTACGCTGATGGCATTATTATTGTGCCACGCCTACTGTGACAAGGGACCTCGTTTATTTGAAATTCCTATCCAACAGAACCATGACTTTCGTTTCGTAATGCCGAGTGCTTGATGAATGAACAGTCACTACCCACGACCAACCACACACTTTTGGAGTGAGCACTCTACTAACTGAGCTACCAGTGTGGTAGTTGTAGTAATAGGGTAAGAAAATGCCAAAACTTTGACCTACAGTATAATGCTATAGGGCAGACTAAATGTTTATTTTGGTGTTTGAATGATTTTTGTAAAAATGCTTGACCGGTTTCAGATAATTATATATCCTAGATCAGATGCTGGCCTCTGTAAACTGTACTCTATAGAGTATTATAATACTTACCCATCATAAGCACCACTAACAATCCTCTTGTTATCAAACCTTATACATCTGACTAATTCTTCATGTCCTTCTAAAACCCGTAAACATGCTCCACATTCTATATCCCAAAGTCTACAATAAAATACAGTGAACTGTCAAAACAAGTTAAAATACCCAGCCTTTAAATGTATATTTCAATGTTATAGTCTGGATAGACTGTGCAGAATTTTCTGACCTCCAACACAGATGTAGAGATCATTTTAAATTTAATTTTTATTACCAAAGTTGATAATACAGTTGTACATGTAATTAGCATTAGAATAACAGGAAAAAGATATAAACATTTAAATCAGTCACTAAGTCATAAAACAGACGGGCAGATAATTACCAAATCAGTTCTAAAAATCTGGTAAAAATTGAAACAATGCAATTTCAACATATAATTACTATGTATTGAGCACTTTATCAGGGATTTTTCTGGTCTTTTTGGAAAAAAGGACCTTGGGATGAAATTGGGAAAAAATGCTCGACAAACACATGATTTTGGAAAAAATCACGACAACATATTAGAAATTCTAGACCACTTTAATACTGGTAATTGAACAAATTATCAAATTATATCAGTGTTCACGGCAAAATAGCTCTGTCTTTTTTGTCTCTGTACAAATTCACCATTTGCTCTAGCATTTCATTTTCAAGTTCCTGGGGTACTACTGCTACCTGCGGTAGGACATTAGTCCACGTCTTCATGTTCACTCGTGATTTTTTGAGTCACGGAAGTGGTAGCGGCTGCCGTAGAATCACTAGAGGATTTGGTCTTGGCAGTGTAGTATTGTAATATTTTTTACTCCCTGTTACATGAGCAGATCGGATTTTTTAGCGTAGTACTTGCTATTGTGTGACATGACTTCCTTGACTTCCGTAAACAACGAACAAAATCGTATATATCGCGGAGATGATTGTAACTTCGTCATCTATAATCAGCCTCAATGCAAACATCTAAATGACAAAGTTGATTATTCTTCGAGTTGCTTCCCTTTCACCATGAAGCAGAGAGTAACATTAAATGCGGGTTAATATCGACATCATTATTAGAATAGGATAACTGTCATCCGATTACGAGTCTAATGTTGACGATCTTTTGATTTTTTTTTTTATTAAATTGATAATCGTAGCCAATTGGGAAATTTACTACAGAATTGGGAAAAATGCATGCTTTTTTGCATTGGGAATGGGTCCGTTTACCGGACCCTGTGGTGGATACCCAGAAAAATCCCTGTAATTATTTACATCATATACAGTACAAATATCATTAACATAACTTGAAACAAGGGCTGATCTAGTGCTGAATTTGGTAATTATACGCCCGTCCGATCCAGTATTTGTAGGGACTGATGGGAACTTAGTGACAAGGGAACACTATCGTGAACATGCCTCAGGTTATAGAAATTTACACTGTATATTACCTGATAGTATTGTCAGAGCTTCCACTGACAACGAGTCTGTCTCTGTATTGTAAACATGCAATTCCTCTTTTGTGACCATTTAATGTTCGAACAAATTCACAAGTACAAGTACTCCAGACCTGAAATTAAGCAAAGTTATTTTTTTAGTGAACAAATTTTAACCAAATGTCATGCATATAAGATGACTTTAACCTTTGAAGTACCTTTAAGTTTATTAATAGTGATTAAAACCACAACAGTATGTATATACTGTATTAGTGGTAGGTCATACTAGACTCGAATCTATGTACGAAAAAGCACCGACACAGCCAGATATAGGTTTTCGCAAATTATATAGTCCAAAATGTTTTGAAAATATAACCCTTTTACAGTACTTATTTTTTCACAATTTCGAAAGATAGGTTACTTTTTGAAAGAATTTCTCAGAACTTGGTAGCCAATGACAATTTTTGCTATCAGGAATGGAAATATAGTAATACTAACACAGCTATACACATGGAGCGAGTTCTCAAAAGTCAATTTTTATGTTGTAAAGTAAGATTAATCTTCAATAAATAGAAACACTTAAAACTTTTGAAGATTTTTTTTATCTCAATGATTTTTTTGTTGCACACAAAGCGTGACAATGTGAGTAATAGAAACAGAAAGAAGGAAAATTACTACATGAAGACAAAATAGACATAAAAGTTGACATACCTTTATAGTTCTATCACCTGATGCAGATACAATGTATTTTTCATCAAAATCTACAACATTAACAGCTGCTCTGTGACCCACTAAAACTCGCCGTAAATTTATCTCAGTTGGAGACTGCATGTCCCAAACTGCTATTGATCGGTCCTGAAATCATAAAATGATTTTGATTTTTTAAAAATAAAGCATATATTGGCACATCTAACATGAATGTCCATTCATTGGAACAGTCTGATAAATGATATCACAAATTTATTCACGACAAATCACATAATGATGTTTATAGCTCATTTTAATGTCATTGCCCAAAACAAAGCTTTACATTGGAAATGTAAATATTATCACACAAGATTTAAGGTTACAGGTTACACAAGTTTATAAAATATTTAGTTACAAGCAACTCTCATAAAGAGAGTATGAACTTGACATTTACTGTTCTGTTCTTTGAAATTGAATATTTTAAAATCAAAAATTGAAAAAAATATCATTTCGTAACTATTACAGTTACACCATCAGATAAATTTGAATTATTCAAATGATTACTAACCTTTGAACATGTGACCATATACCATCACAGAATCTCAAATGTAACACAGCCTCACAATGATGGATCAGTGTGTTGAGCATTTCTCCTGTCCGTACATCCCAAACACTGAAAATTATCAAAGCAACACAAATATATATACAGACTGCACAACAAATAACTAGTGAATTTTCTCAATTTAACCAAAATTATCCAGGGCTGCAAGTAGGATTTGGGTCTCAATAGACTTCTGGCTACCATGTATAATTTTTACTAGCTAAGACCAAAATGAACTAGTAAGGGTCAAACATTTTGGGCCAAATCAAAAGTTCCAAATGATCATGCAGTAATACATCCAAGCTAAAATTTCAGAATTTTTAATTCAAATTCAAAACTTTTTTTAATGATGTTGAGCCACTATTGAAAAAGTTTTGCCAGGAAATTCCGGGGCAGTTTCACCAATTTTACAATACTGTATACATGTGCCCGTTTTTAACATGTAGCCAAGAAAATTCAATGCACCATTGTGCCAAAAATCTTCGCACACTTGATGCGGCATCGTTTGTTTGTTCTACTTTGTTGGTCATTATCAGCAATACATTAGGATTGGGATGGTTTGTCGAAACCAAATGAGGATAATTTCCTGTGTCTCGCTATATATTCATTTAACCATATTGTTTTCTATAGCAATGTGTCATCCTTTGTAGGTTTGTGTATTAACAAGTTACAATCATTCATGTGAACTGCATAACACAGACAGGGTTCCTGTATATATGAGCAGGGGCTATAAACAAACGATATCCAACACTTGGAACCCAGGTGTACCAAATTAGACTGTTTACATGTACGTGTAAAAAAAACTTTTAAGAACAAAAAATTATTTTCAGTCGCAGCCTCTTTATTTATTGATCGTCATTTGGTGAGTACATCAGAAATTCAATGGCCATGTGTGATTTTTAGTCACATATGCCAGTAATTTACTCGCTACTTGGAAACCTCTGTGCACCAATCTTCAGTATATTAACTTTGTTCAGAAATTCTAAGGGTGTTCAATTGAAATTGTTGCCATTCAATACAGCCACTGCCTGGGTTCAATCCCAGGTGTCGTATTGGAGAGAGGTATGAGGTGATTTGCTGCAATGTGTTTTTAACTAAATTCTTTCGTTTTCTTTCCCCATCAAAACCTCAAGCATGAGAAAAAATGGGTCAATGAGCTCGATTAATACCAATTATAAATTTGTTTCTAAATCATTGTAAAACAAATAAAGTTTCAGAAGACAATTAAAATACTTCAATGTCTAATTAAAATATTTATTTTATCTTAATGTGACATGCAAGAGTACTTACCGAACAGTTGAATCACTAGACCCAGAAATAATGATATTATGGTCATACTGTAGGCATAAAACTGACCCTGTATGTCCAGTTAATACTTGAACACATTCTAGTGTATTTCTATCCCAAATCTGAAATCAAACATAAACCAATAAACTTCTATACCACTATGTCCAATAAAACAAAAATTGACTCGATTCTATCAAGCTTTTTTATGAATCTGGTATGTTTTTTTTAATATAGTTTGTGCATAACAAGTTCAGAATGTTACTATTTGTCCAAAGCATTTTCAAGAATACCCAGGTTTTTAAACCATTATGATCAACATGTCAAAAATTGCAATTTTCACACCAGAAATGATGTCCTTGGCGATATATTAAGTCGTATGGGGAGAATGGTCTGCCATTCACCAGGTTTTGGAACATGTAATATAACAATAGTAGCAACATTTTGCATGGTGATATTGTAAAGTAATCATGGATGAGTATAGCAATTTTCTGTCACAACTAGGCTCCAGTATGAAAATTAAGCACAAATCAATGTTAGTAGCTCATATAATTATGAGAATTTCTTTCAAAAAGTAAGATATTTTTGTAAATTTGTGAAGAAAAAAATCTTCATAAAGGACTATATTTTCAAAACTTGAAAATTTGGCTACTAAAAATTTTGAATTTGTGGAAACTGAGATCACTTACCTTTATTGTATTGTCTCTAAGACCACTAATAATTCTGTTATCATCATACTGTAAACAGTAGACACCTTTACTTGTTTCACTGCGACAGTGGATTCTCTGTAATGTGTGTCGACCTGTCCGCCAGTTGGACTCTATTCTCTGTAAGTAAATTAAACATTTACATTACATTGTATTACAAAGTTCAAAACTGATTATCATTTTAAATTTTAATTTACTTTCAGAATTTAATTCTACCTGTATGTCTTTGAACTCATAAAATACTTGTGTTTCCGAAACAAGTAAATAAGCGAGGGAGTGAATTGGGAGTCATTGTCCAAATAAGACCAAAACTTACCATCCCAAATCTTAAAACTTCAATGTTTTCCACAGAACATACATTTATTACAATATTGGATAATTTTAAAAATAGTAAGAAGCAAAATGAAAATATAACAGATTTCAGATGAATGGACTGGCCTAAATCTTTGGAACCCTAAATGGGGTTTTATGTCCCAATCAAGATTACTGGTATTTCACTTACTGCATAATGAGGCATACATTTTTACACCATGTAAATGAATCTGTACTTACTTCAATATCACTTATTATCTGTGGATACAGATTTCTATAAAATTTGTGGTCCTTCGGTGGTTCTCCTGGCTTTGGTTTAAACAAATATAAAATCCTGTAAAATATAATTACTTTGAAATATAACTTCTATATACAGTAACTGAGGTCACATACTTATTGGTAATAAAATTACAAGACAGAAAATTGACAAATGTTTGACATTTAGCTCAGTCAAATGCTTCTTAGTCAATATTATTTCACTTATTTTGGGACGTCGCCAGTTGTAAGTGATAATACAAAGACAGATTCTCTTAGCACTATTTGTATCCACCATCCAAGAACTGACAGTCTAAATAAGTGAATTTGGACAGGAGTGTAAAACGCCTAACTCCTGTTTCACGCCACCTAGTAATGGAAACATAGACATATATGCAATACATTACACTATACATTTATTTAAAACATAAGTATTAGATGGGAATTCCATCAACCTTGAAACAGAAAATTAGGTTATAGTTAAAATAGAATACATACCATCCCCTCCTTTCAGCTAAGCCTCTCCATAAAGTGTCTGTTCGTACCATCCGTTCAATTAATTTTTTCCATAACATACCCTCAGAGATCACTCTGTACCATTCTTTACATACTAATTCTGCAGAACATAATGATTTTGCATCCAGATATGAAAGTATTGTCTCCGCTATGTGATCAAGACCTTTGGCTGAAAAAACAAAAACAATAACAAAATCAAATAAAAGTTTATACAAGTATAAAGACTAAAGTGTCATATTTCTGACTTACCGTTATCACTGAAGTTCAATGACTTGTTTTGGCTAGTTTCTAGAAATCAACATCAATTATTGTGCCTTGTTAACCTATACCATCGTTAATATCATGTGGTATCTACTCCATAATAAGGTTGGACACTAACTTTTTTTAGCAGTAGCCGATAGGGCTAGTAGTTGTTGAAAATCACTAGCCCTGCTTGAAGTTTAGTAGTCCAGGGCATGTCCCGTTCCCCTTTTACCCCCGAAAAAAAAAGGAAAAATGGAGCAAAATCATGCAATCTGGAGAAGTTTAGATAACAATTATAATCTTTAGGTCTAAAAAGCTGTGCATCGAGTACATAAACTAATTGTTTTGAGAATAATCAATAGCTCATCGGACTACTGGTAATGCAAGATTCACTAGCTGTGACCAATTTTTACTAGCCTCGGGCTAGCGGGCTACTCCATAATGAGTATAATAATTTTCAACATTTCAACATAACTTATTAATTAATTTTTTTTTAATTTATTCTGATCAATCTGCTCACAACCCAGGCACTTAATATCAAAATACAGACATCCAACTGGCCAAATTCAAGGAGCTTTGTAGCTGTAGGACCTTTGGGATAAATTCAAGGGCTTTTTTGGACCAGACTTGTTTTTAGGGCAAACCTAAAAATTTTAGGACTTTTTCAGGCCTGTACGAACCCTGCCTTATTCTAGGCCCAATTAACTCTTTCACTGCCACATTTCTCATAAAATGGCCTTCTCAGTGCCACATTTATTTTGGACGATTTGCAGAAATGCACTGTATATAGGAAAATCCTTGTAAAATCTTTATTTATTGTTAGATCTTAATAAAACTTTCAGTATATGAAGATTATTGTTTATTGTGTTTAAACCAATCTCCCAATTAAGTATACATATATCATATGACCTTGACCTTGATTGACCTACATTTGGAATTTTTTCACCAAAGTTGAGTATTTTGTACTAAACTGTCAGATTTAACATGTTTTCACTTCTGAAATTGATTGAAATAACAACTAGCATTAAGTTTTAAGAAGAAACATATTTATTACCATTTTACTTCATTGCTAACTTCAAACTCGGATCCAGAGTCAGAATCGTTAGCGATTAGCTCCAGTACTTCCTCCCTTGATAGACGCGCAGCCATATTGTTTATCCCGATCTCGCTGCAACTGTCATATGCTGTTTTTAGCTTCAAAATCAACAAAAACTATCTTTTTTGTGCGTTTTTTTTTCACTTCCGCAACGCTGTGTCATAAATGAACATGCTATACCATAAAGTAATCGTATGTCGTAAAATTGTAAGTCGTAATGTATGAGGTATGATACGGGGTATCTGAATCGCCGATCGGCGAGATTGGCATTCAGCCTAAAATAGCCGAACGGCGAGGTTGGCAGTGAAAGAGTTAACCTCACTAAATCTATAATCACTGGTTAAAACATGGTACTGCTCATTTTCAGATCACTTACTCTTTAAAAATAAAACTATAAAAATTACCTGGCAGTGCGGAGATAAAATCCCTCTGAAGCATTGGTTTAAGAAAAGCATTAATTTGTCCATGTTGAAAATGGTGCATACGCATTAAACAATGTTCAACAAAAGCATTTTGGTCTTGCTCTGTCCATGAGTCAAAATATTTTGTACAAGCATCACGTTCCTGAATATACTGTGGTGAAAATTCATGCATCTGTGAAGATGACTTTATTTGTGCTGCTGTTTCTGCCTGTAAACATAAAAACAACTAATGAGATATAAACTAATAAAATACACTGTCAATCTTATTGTATGTACAATCCAACAAGTGAAATTCCTTTCTATCAAGTTAAATAATTAACAAAGAGACATCATCAGCTGAAGATAAAGTTACAGAAATTTATATATGTGTACCTTTGAAATGTTTTCACCTTGGGTTTTGGGCAATGGTTTATAAGGTATCATCTCAAGAACCAAAGTGAATACACAAAACGAAAATAGCCTCAGCAACTTTCCAAGCAGTGTTGGGGTTTGATCCCACAACCAAGGTCATTGAAAGCCAGTCAAAGTACCACTAGACCATGTTTGCCTATATTCATGAAATGGGGTTTCATTATCAGCCATATTTTGCCAAATGCAAAATAATTCATCAAGTTTGGGCACAAGTTCCATTTTATTTTGTACCCTGTGACTTAACAAATCAAATGAACTCCTTGACAAGATATATGTAAAATGCAAGTCTATAGGGTCATTTTTATGGACCCTCAGTCCATCACAAGGTTATTTGTCATCATATTTGCAAGTAATCCTTTTTATTTGGCAACAAGTAGACTGAAACATGGACAACACAAGATAAACCCTCAGTCCAACCACACTGGAGTCCCAACCACAAAATAAACCCTTGAATTATTATTTTGCAATCTTATCCACTTCCGCTGTTCCCAAAATTATCCAAGGACTTAGTTACTAGGACCATAATAAACTAACTTCACTTTCCTCTCATTTTTATCCCTTAATCTCAGAATGTTTATCATTGGTGTGTTAAGGATTCATTATATTATGGTTAATGAAAATAACACAAATTAGGTTCGCCACTGTACCATGTGATACTCCCTATGTTATGCAGAACTATTATTACCATCCGAATTGAGTTGAGTAATGGTGTTCAATGTTCCAGTCAAGAATATTTCACTTATATCGAGATGTTGCCAGCTACAGGCCAAGGTGAAGAAATTTTGCCTGTGTGTTGCACTGGTAAAGCAGGGTTCTTTATTGTGTCATGTCTAATGTGACACAGGACCTTGTTTATTTTAAGTTCCCATTAGAAGAACCCTGACCTTCCTTTCGTAATGCTGAGTGCTTGGAACCCACTTTTAAGTGTTGGGTCAGACCCAGTTGGAGGTCGAACCCATAACCTTCCACATTATAGCCACATACGGAACAAACACTCTACAATCTGAGCTACTGTCGTGGTATATTGTAATTATCATTTTCATCGGAAACTGAATCATATTATGTCACATCCTGTTGAAAACTGTAACTCTCAGAATAGGTGGGGTTGATCCCATGGTACAACAGCAAACCCCATTATTTTTGTGAATTCCTGTTCATATTCAGCAGCAATTTGGATAATCAACAATGACATTGTTTCCATTCCTGGTAGCCAAAATCGCCATTGGCTACTAATTTCTGGGGAAATCTTTCAAAAAGTTACCTATTTTTGCAAATTTGTGGAAAAATACTATAAAAAGTACTATATTTTCACAAATTTTGGAAATTTGGCTACTAATTATTTTAAATTTATGGAAACCTAGAATGTACATTATAAACAACTTCCAATTGTTAATTTGTGGAATATTAGGTAAACAACTGTTCCCATTTAAACTGTGGATGGAACATGCACCCCATTTTTGCCACTTAGATACTAAAAATAAATAAACATCATAAAACTGGGTGCCAGTGATATTTAACATTGTTGGGCCAGATAACTATAACCCCACAGAAAAGGGTGGGGATCATTGAATTAATAAAAAAAATGTTTACATTATATTTAAACATTAAACAAAGTGTTTAACATAATTTGTATTGATATTTAAATATGAAAGATTTATATGAACAAATTGAATTGTCAGAACTGTCATCTGACTAAAAAAAACAATAACAATCCGAACAGATTATCATCAATAATTATCAGATTTGGAATCCGACGCATGAACAATGTACTGAAATGATATCAAAAATAACAAAATAAAAATTAAATTGTATCATATTTGTTTTAAAAGAGTTAATAAAACGATGGTGTTCGTCGAAATCATTCAGTTATCAATGAATTGTCATAGAGAAAAATGGCGTCGAAATTCCTGAACAAACTTGAAAGACGGACAAGATTAGCCATATTTTTGCGTATCGAGAACCATACCCGTTTTTGATCTGCTCGATCGTCAGATGAAGTGCATGTCTCCATTTTCATTTCACCAGAAGACATGCTTCTTCATGCGAATGTCCCCAAAACAAAGGAACAAGTGTGTTTTCACATCCACCCAACAGATTTTCCCAAAAAGGATCCGTGACGTCACGAACCGGAAGCGACATGAAAAAATACTTTCATCATTCCCAAAAATGAATTTATTAATAATTTTCCTCCTATTTCGTTTTTAATTCAGTTCTTTACATGAGAGTTTTCGTTTATATAGTAAATATTATATATATCGAATAGATTTTATTAAAAGAAAATGTGAACATTGACATGTGCCCATGCACGATTCGCTTGACGGAATGGGCAGTGTATAAAACACGGCTCCTACGCACTGAACCGGCTTTGCCTGGAATGATTCTTACAGATCTGCGGCGACGTTTTTATGATGTATGCCATTTAACGGCACATCGTCAAAAGTATATTTAGTCGTCAACCTTCGGTGTTGTTGAAGTCAAACCGGGTGTGGTTCAGAGCTAAGAAAATGTAATGTGTATTAGTCGTCGGAGGTCTAATATGTAATTAAAACACATGTTGATTTACATGGAAAGTTCTGTTTATATTACTCTTTACTTTTTCTTGACTTGCTTTCTTCCTTTGTAGTACTTACTTACTTTTTACTTGACTTACTTACGCACTTACCGTAACTTACTTACCGAGTCACTCACTCACTCACTCACTTACTTACTCACTCACTTACTTACTTACTTACTTACTTACTTACTTACTTACTTACTTACTTACTTACTTACTTACTTACTTACTTACTACTTACTTACTTACTTACTTACTTACTTACTTACTTACTTACTTACTTACTTACTTACCGTAACTTACTTACTTACTTACTTAAGTCTTAGGTTAGTATGGGTGTATTTATGTTAATCAACATGTTGTAAACATACAAAATAAATACCCAACCTAATAAACCCGCTGAAAATGAGACTGGTGTTCATGAAGAGTAAAGGCATGGGACACTATAAATACAGGAACATCGGGATATTCATTTATAATGCAGAATTTAATGGACGTCTGGTATTTTTTCTAATATTTTTATAGATGAACATATGAGGTTAGAAAAAAACCAAATTGCCAATACAGAAGGCATACATTTCCCAGCATTTTTTACGACTATGATTGTCCAAAATGCTCAAATGTCTACCGTAAAGATTGGACCGTGATGTATCCACATGTCATGCTCATAGTGATAAAAATAATCATCATGGTTGATCACGTGATTATGGTTTTGTACATACACTGAAACTGTCAAACATACTATCTTGCCAGACATATATATGTTTCTGCTCTGGCTTAACATGCCTAAAGAGTAGATCAGACGTAGCATAAGACCCTATAATGTAGTTTCGTGATTGTATCCGAGATTTAATAATAGAAAGATGCTCTGAAATTCGGTACTCCATTTCCAATAGTGAGGCTGTACAGTTAAGCAGAAGGCATTAATTTAGAACTTAAAAATACTACTAAATATCTACAATAACAAAGAGAGAGAGAGAGAGAGAGAGAGAGAGAGAGAGAGAGAGAGAGAGAGAGAGAGAGAGTTGTAGCTGTATTTAAAATGAAACCAATTCAACCATTACAGAGACACACATACGCGTTTCACATAATGCCATTTTTTTAAACTCTAGGAGTTACCTCCCTTCACCCAAACAAGCCACTTCAATAGCGAATCAAAGCACCGAAGCATTGATAGACCAAGAAGTTAATCGGTTCACGAAAAAAGTTCATATGAAGATGTTTAAATCTATTTAAATCTATTTTGTGTATTCACCATCTATAAAAAATAAAGATTAATAAATTTAAAACTGAAAACAGCTGACTAGATCTAGTATTTGTAGCATACAGTGATACTGGAAATATAGATATATTTTTTCTTTTGAAATTGAGAACACCTTGCAGTTTTGTTAATATTTTTTATTTATGAGTGAGCATTTCTTCTAAAACAAATAATACTATTATATTTGTATGGTTTTGGTTACAACAAATAATATTACTGTATTTGTATGGTTTTTGTCAGCTATCCAATATTTGCCGGATTATCATAGTATATTCATTCCAATATTGCCATGAATTACACACAGAATTACAGGTAACGTTACCATTATGTTGATGTAAAATAACTATGTACTGTTTGTAGGCGTGAACTGAGTTGAATACATTTCCTTTCCACCAAAATTAAAATTAAAATTCAAAAATCGAAAAAGAAAACCATCATCATATTACATATATTAACAGCCTCTGTTCCGGCTCTCACCAGGTTTATACAGACCATCGAGAACTTAAATTTTGTAATGGTAACAAAATCTGGACACAGCATATAGTACTGTCTCCGGGTAGAACATCTGGAGGTAAGCAACCCACTCACCAGCATTGACAAGGGTTTCGTCAGTATACAAACTGATATCTTCTGATTCGCGGCTAGTTATCGGCGTTGTTTTTAAAATATGTATCCCGTTTGATGTGTGACCACTGCGGTAGCTCAGTTGGTAGAGTGCTCGCTCTGTAAGTGGGGGGCCGTGGATTCGAACCCCGGGTGGGTCTGACCCAGGACTTAAAAGTGGGTAGTGACTGTTCTTTCGCCAAGCACTCGACATTACGAAATGAAAGTCACGGTTTTTTGGGATAGGAACTTAAAATAAACGAGGCCCAGTGTCTTGGAGGGCTTAGCACGATAAAGAACCTTGCTGTATAATGCCATAAGCGCAAGGCACAGGAAAAAATTCTGCACCTTCGTCTATAGCTGGCGACGTCTCGATATAAGTGAAATATTCTTGACTGGGACGTTAAACACCAATGTTACTCAACTCAACTTCCATTTGATGTGTGTGTGTGGTGTGTGTGTGTGTGTGTGTGTGTGTGTGTGTGTGTGTGAGAGAGAGAGAGAGAGAGAGAGAGAGAGAAAATTGAAAACATGCATTTTTTGTAACAACATAACGACTGAGCAGACAGAATGGTCATCAAAGTTCCACGGAATGAAAATAATATATGTAAGATGACTTATAAAAAAAACCTTATGATGTGACAGTATATTTGCATATTTGTAGTCCCCCAAAATTAATTAGAATTCACGAAAACAGATCTGTTGTGGCCAATTATCATTGAAATATTTGATATTTCTGGTGATTTTTTAAAATTTTGGTTTGATATGTGTATTCAGCGGTTTGATGCAATAGACACGCGGTTTCAAAGAAATCGTCTTATTCTTGCAGAGAATGAAGTGAACCCAACTAGATGTCCATAGCCTTTCGAGTTAAAGCGTATTGTAAGCAAACGAATTTAAAAACAAATTATTATATGTACAATTTACCAATAACCATACAATAATATAATAGACTAGTACATGTAATAAAAATCATATTACACACGTGTACTACCTATAATGCGGCGTCGACTGTTGATTGTTTCCGGCGTTGAACATTTGAGCAAAAGCGTAGGACAAAAAGAGCGAAAATAAACGGACGTTTGAGCGACGAAGGAATGGACATTTGAGTGACAGAATTTAAACCCATTTGAGCGAAATTACAAATATATAAATTAGACATTTTAGCGACATTTTTCTTGTCCCCTGCTCACCATTGGGGATGTGGATGTAGGATTTTGAGCAGGGATAAAGTTTTTGAAAAGCACCAAATTAATTTTTTAAATCCATTAACTGTCTAGCACTACATGTCATAACACTGTTAAAACTTTGTATTTACAGGATAAAGTTTAAAGTAAAATAACATATCTTTTCCAGCCCAATATTTAAATTCTAGGGTACATGTAAATCTGTTGCGATCGAATTCACTATATGCATTAAAATGGACATTAAAACAGTATATACACATTATCCAAAAGTGCTTTTTGGTTATATACTAATATATTGAGATGAATTTTATAATTCTTTAATAATTAACAATTACATGTTTCTGTGATCGTTATACCCTAACCAATTCAAATAATTTTTTTAAAATGATTTTTCACAGAAATGTTAATAATGGCTAGATTCGGCAATTTTTATGCGTTTTTTTCGGACAAAAGTAAAACTATAATGGTACTAATTTCGTGGTCATTGTCGTAAGACTTACCGATGAAAGAAATTTTGGTAGAAGTTTTGAAATAGTTTTGAGTAAAACTAGACAAACGCTGATACAAGAGTCATGTTTAATCATCTGTTAATCAGTGGTTACCCGTATCGCTTTCATTGTCTGGTGTTAAATCTTTATATATACTGCTTTTTCGATAAATACCTATTTATGTGGCCATCTAGAACTACCAATAACAGATTTGTTCTGGTCAACGCTAAGGGCTAAAGTGGACAATACCCGTAGATTTTATCAAGCGGGTATCGGTGTTACGTTATCACCCTATTAATCGCAACTGACTAGCACTATTGGCTCCAAAATGATCGCATAAATTTGACGTTAAAGTATGATCAAGTACAAAATTAAATTTTACTTTGATCTTATACAAAAATAATTGATATATTTTTCTTGTAAATGTCCGAAGTTTATTATGTCCAGTTTTTCTCTAATGGTCAGTTATTTATAATGTAATGTGGTCAGATCGGTCTTTATGACGCATTTTGGAATTGTTGGAATTTAAATTGCCCTCGCCTTTGACGCGAGTTTATTTTAAAATGACACTTAATAAAACGAGGGAATTATGTTAATGACAGCAAACACGCTCTACAACTTTTATAGATATTGATTCTTAAATATTACAAATAAAGATTTGCCATGTGTCTGTGTGTATTCCCTCTTCCCCCCTCACAAACAGGGAAATATTTCCCTATATGCAAGTTTATTGTTCTTTTCTTTCATTTTGTTACACTGAAGTATTTAATTTGATCCGTAGTAACATTTTTTCCTAACTGTCTAAAAATGACTCGCGCTTTGGGTAACATGGTTAACAATATTTTAATTTCGTTATCTAGAAATACATGTAATACATATATTTTGTTATTTCGAAACCGGGAGTAGCATTTCGTTATTTCGAAATATTTCGTTCTCTCAATATAACATTTTGTTAATTAAAAACAATGATTCTTTCTCTCGAAACAATATTTAGTTGTCTCGATATAAGATTTCATTAAATAGTTATTGAATTGAAATTGCAGTTTCGAATTCGTTTCTGCGAATGAACGATAATGTCAGTGAAAATGAGCCCTACCAAAAACACCTCAAACTATTAACGCTAGTCAAATTTTTCTTCTCCTTCCACATACTTTGCAGTTCACGATTGGTGTATTTTCGCACAATTATTGCATGCGTTGAAAAAGAACATCATCGTATATCAATTAAATAATATAACTGGTTTAAACTGGTTGGGTGGTTTCTCAGCATTGGTAAAAGTCACTAGATTTTAGAATTTAACATCGTTAGGGCGGTTGTTTTGATGGTTTGTACTGCCGGGGTGGCTATTCGAGCTTCCTGTTGCATACAGGACATCTGGAATAGTGCTGGTTCTTGCACGTGGCACCATGAACCTCTGGTTTGCCCCCGTGTGACAGAAAACTGGATGTATTTGGGATCTGGAATTGGTACCCGTGATTGCTACACTTCAGTACCTCGTGATATCTCGTGTAATATGTAGTGCTTCACATTTCAAGCGGACATGCATCTAAGAAGACTGAGCGTGAAAACGTAACGTTTTAATTTTCCGGTTAGTTTTGTTAGTCTGTCGATGTTTTCATTTGTATAAATTTAATTCTATTTTTCAATAAAAGTGAATGAAATCTCCCCTATTTCAATCATCGTTACGGGACCAATTACTTTGGATCTTTGCCATGCTGAACTCATATTTAACTTGAACAGGGCATACTTTATGGTTTTTTGTGACTCCTCTACATTGTCTTATACAATGTAATCAGTAGAATGTATCGTTTTTAAACAAGGAACGAACCTAGAGCATAAAATCAGGCAGATGTCCAAATCAAATTCCGAAAAGCAAGGACTTAAATTGCGTCAAACATTTGAACTTCCACCAGGGAATTGAGACCGGATGCTCCGGGAGGGTACACACCTCGGAAACTGTCCGTAGAATATCAACTTCGATGGTTTAACTTTTAATTAATTATATTTAATAATGTTAGTTAGACATGTTTCACTGAAAAACATTTACATATACTTGCTAGCTTACGTATTGCTTGTTTAGTCTAGAGGAGCCAAGTTGTTGACAATGAAATTGTAGTTACACACTGGCCTTATTGAATATTCCAAAGTGACTGAAAGTGACGAATAAGCAATACAAATTTAGAGATGATATGATTCTTTCCCATTAAATTAGCAGAACTTGAGTATAAATTTTACATTGGCGTTTTTTTCTGGTTTGAACTGTGCTTCTTAACTTGTAAGCACCAGGTCTTGACCAAGTTGCGTCATACGAGCTGCACTATTTTTAATGTTTTCTGGAGAATAACAATTAGCAGAAAATTAGCATTATTGTTTAAAATACGAAAGGAAACTAGCTATATTTTATTTTTAATACAACGTATTCTCTTCAAAGTATTTTTTAAGTTTAGTTTTGATTTTGTTGGTGCTATAAATTTATTAAAACAAATGCATTTTGTAATTTTTAAGTGCACATATTCTGGATAATACTACAGTGTTTCGACGTTTAATTTTGGGGGATGGGGAGACCGTTCCTTGGCCATATGTTAAATATGTTTTAATATCAGGTATGGAAGTGTAAAACATGTTTAATTACCAGTTCTCCAACTAAACCATTACTGACAATATTACCTTGAGCTATTTTCAATGTCGATTATCGCAATAATCACATGTTTATTTTTCTTTTCCTAATTTTTGTTACTGTCCGACATTGTCCACGTACCAAGTTCTCGCGTGAGTTAACAAGTTTAATTACACGTTCTGTCATTGGTTAATCAATCAAAGATTCGTGTTGTCATTGGTCAATTTGATAATGAATAATTATATTCGATTGTTACCATTTTGGTCAGTTGATTTTCGCCGCTCCTGTTTAAAAAATCCTCTTTATCTCCACACTATTAAATTTTTATAGCCAGAGGCCAAGATATGCGATAGAATTGAAACGAAAAGATGAAAGTTTTAATAAGGATTGAATTACAAGGTGGCCAACGATACTTATCACCCAGTAAATCATTGGGGGAAATCACTGCTAATTAGGGGAGTTGATCTTTCGTACCAATACCACTTGACTCCAATGGTCAAGTGTAAAGCCAAGAATGCACATAATTATTTCAAATGAAAGGAGGCGTGTTTCAAGGAGACCCTCTATGTCCAATTGTTTTTATCACGAAAAAATCTTTTCTATCACGACAGTAGAATGTCAGGGCGACTTAGACCTTGAAATTAATTGAGTGTAGATTTAAGTTAAGTGAATTTAAAAAAGCTCTTAAAAGGAATCAAATCGTTGCTCTTGTGAAGATGGCAGGTCAAAACGCTCCAGAGAAAGTGAAAAGTCCTTCGTTTTTTATAGAAAATATTTTGACAGAAGATGAAACAGATATCATAAAACGGGAAAATGGCGAAGATTTCTTACATACTGAGAAAGAAAAAAGTGAAAGAGAAAATTCCACCAAAATATGTGCTGGTTAGTTTTATTATTTATTTTTTTTTATAATTTACGAACATTTTTTTTTCAATTTTGTATTTACTAAAAATCATTTGATATTTTCTGTGTCCACTGGGAATGTACATTATATGTTTTATGCCGAAAATTATTTAGATTTTAAAATATATGTACACATTTTTTAGAAGTTGAAAATGGTAGGATTTTATAATGTAGATAAAATAATAATAATAATAATAATAATAATAATAATAATAATAATAATAATAATAAGTAGATTTTGTGATTGTTGCAATATGAAAGCCCAAGAAATTGAATATCATCTTTTATTCATTTTAGGCGAAAATATTTTTTCTCATATCTTTCAAAAATTTCTTTTATTGATAAAATTGTGAAAATGTCTTGTACTAAACGCTAATTTGCCAAAACTTTGAATAGTTTCTGTTATAGGAAAAGGGAAAAATACCAATAGTAATGGCTTACAACCAAATACATGTGATATGACATTATTTTATATGTCCGTATTTTAAATTATAGTTTTTCGGTATTCGTGAAAATGAACATACAAAAGGATTTGAATAAGAAGCTGGGTGGACTTTTTAAGGAAATTTTGAAATAAAATAGTTACGCTTATATGAAACATTAACAAAAATAAGTCAAATACATTCATACTAGTCTATGAAATAAATAAATAAATAAATAAATAAATAAATAAATAAATAAATAAATAAATAAATAAATAATAGGAACAGTAATAGCGCACAAAAACTTTGTAAAACTTTCTGAATTTAATTTTCACTGACTAATGTACATTTTTAGGAATTGTCTGTATTTATGTGTGACACTATAAATGAAATTATTATTATTATTATTATTATTATTATTATTATTATTATTATTATTATTATTATTAAAATTAGAATTTTAGTTCTATTACACTATTTTCATTCAGGAGACCTAAAAATTAGTTGAACTTATCCGAAAATTCGAGATATTTTAGTTTGAGATAACCGGACTTATTTTGATTAAGTAAAAATAAATAATTCCGGACTTCTTCTTTTTTTTTTTTTTAAAGTTCGACTTATCAACTGTATTTTAGTCTTTTGTCGTTTTATTGAAATATGTGTAGCTAGGATAAAAAAGTTTGTATAATTATACAAATATTGCAAATTTCTGGAACGTGTAATAGTTTAATTTCACATTTTAAGAATTTTTCCAACAGAAAGAAATTTTCAAATCTAGTCTTAATTTTGGATAATTAAAAAAATTGCTTTTTGTCAGTGGTATAAAAATTATTTCTCAACAGAATTGAATAAAAATGGACGAATTATGGACATTTATTTTCTTGCATGTTTAAAAAATGCTGGGATACCAAATTGTTGTTTTTTTTTTTTTTTTTTTTTTTTTTTTTTTCGTTTTGAACAGTTTAATTTTCTATATCAATTACATATTTTGTGTGATAGTTAAGAATTATCTGAAAGTGCGATCGGTTGCATTATCCATTTGCAACTTTCTTTGAAAAACGGACAGGAAGGACCACCAAAATAATAACAAAACCACTGGCGTATTTTCCTAATTTTGTTTCACCATTTATCTCTTGCTGAATTAACCTACATGTAATGTACATTATGTCTTTATTTTTGTATTTGTTATTTATAAAATAAATGGTTGAAAATTTAGCAATGACATTTTGTAACAACTAGCATTTCTGCTTTACTAATTTCTTGCTGGATTGATTTATTTTCAGAAATTTTACCGACATCCCCAAAAAGGACCAATAGTGAAGATGATGCTGAGGAGGAAACAGTTACATCGCCCCACAGAATGTTCTCAAATAGTTGGTGTAGCACGTTTCATTCCGTTAACAAAAGTAAAGATATCGACGAAATTTCGGACGACGCAATTTCTTATTCACAAGATGATATTCTACACAAGTTTAGACCAAAAAAGAAAACTAGAACTGTGTTTTCTAGACAACAAATATTTTATTTAGAATCAGCTTTTGATACCAAAAAGTACCTGTCGAGTACAGAGAGAGCTGATATAGCTGCCACTTTAAACCTAACAGAAACACAAGTTAAAGTCTGGTTTCAAAACAGAAGAAACAAATGGAAATCACAGGTGTCTGGTGACCATAAACAATCTGCTCACACAGAACAAGCTTTTGTATTTCCGTTTCCTGGTAATGGACGTTTCATGAACTTTGGACATTTCCCGCCATCTTTTTCAACGTTTCCATTATATAGGCATCGTTTTATGTATTTCTGAAAAATACGATAAAATGAGGGAATTTTAAAAAGTACTTTCTTGCCAAAAATATGTTCAAAGTGGACTTTGAATTCCGGTTATAACTAAGTATCTACTGTTCAACCGTCTGTTTCATAGCAAGGTGCAGTCTGTTAAGAAAGACGGTGGTATCGATGACGGTTTTGTTAGCGTTGTTTGTGATGGTTTGAAATGAAAGGGTAAATAGTGATGTTCTACACAAACGTACATGTATATGAACATGCAGAAAAATTGTTATGTATACACGTATATTAGTTAATCAGAATGTTTTATTGAATGTATATTTTCAGTTTATAACTGTTGTTTGTTTGTATATTTCGTTGTTACAAATTAAAATGATCTGAAACACTCAGTGGCGTTAATTTTAAATAGTCAATCATAAAGAAATGAAACACGACTTTATTGGTACTATAATTACATAATAAAATGACATCACTTATATCTTGCTTGTGTTCGTGCCGTTATAGAAGGGCTGTTCCAAGGATTGGAAATGCATGTCATACACGACTATTGTTTGATTTAAACCCCAAAATAAGGTTTTCCAAAAATGAGAAATATATATACAACTATTAAACTGTCTAGAAATGGCATTTATAGTGCTAGATTTTCCTTGCCGTTCAAAGTAAACTAATCATAACATCACATTCTCAATTTTCAATGCATTCGCAGCAATCTAGAATTTAGTCTACAACTCATTTTTTTCACTCTGGCTCCGGTTTCACAATAGTTCCTTAATACAGATTTTCTTTAACTTAAATTTGGCAACTTTGACAATATTTTGTTGTACTAAAGCACAATTGGAATATGTATATAATAGACGTAGAGTGATACGGCCGGTTAAATTTATGAATATTTTGAAAACTAACAAAACCATTTAGATGTCAAATTTGCAAGATTTAAGTTAAAGACAATTTTAGTTAAGGAATGACTGTGAAACTGAAGCCTGTTATGATCGATATAGTCATGTGGGACTTTGAGCGAAATGATCGTTAAGCAAATAGACAAAGATTAAGGTAGGCTTTTTGTCTGGGCGAGAGGTGGGGTGGGGGTGGCAAATACACATTACGTCTCTAGAGGTCTGTATTTTTATCGACAAATAACACGCGACAATGATACTTTCAATGCGTTAAAATCATAAATAACAATCTCCGTGTTTGATATATATTTTATGTTTTTGCCGGGAAAGATAATGTCGTTTATATTGAAACAGAAATTGCAATCATATCAATAGCGACAAAAGACTCTGTCATTTAACGAATTAAAAGTGAAACCTCTTATCCAATAACTACATAAGTCTCGGTCAGAATACTAAAACCATGCTATAATTTTTATTTTCGCTCCAAATTTTATAATAATGAACCGTTTTGGTTATTTAAAATAAAATAAACTCAAATGAAAAAGTAATAGTATTATATCGGAATTTTCAGATTTATGCACATAAGAACGTCCATTTTCCCGGCATTTTTCTTTGTAAGCCCAGCTTTATGTTCTCATGTATGCGAAAATATGGACTGTTTTCCGTCTTCGATTATGGTTTTCAAATTGTTTTCTGCGGAAGATCAACATTTACTTTACTGTTCCTGAAAATAATTTCAAAATGCGATTTGCGTGAGTTTATAAAAAAATGTAATCGAAAGAACAATTCTTGACATTAAATTGTGAAAGTTTTCAGTACATTTCTCTATTCGGGATAGGGGAACGTTTTTATCTTTGTTTTCAATGAAATTTTATAAATTTACATCATATAGGTATCATTGTAAAGGGAACATGTTCAGATTTTATGAAATACAGTTTGTTGATGTAGCTGCTACTATGGCGTAACCATAACGTCATAAACTCAATTTTTAGGGAAAACGCTATAGAATCGTGTCAAATTATACGTATAGAAAGCGCAGCTATTTCGCGAAAGTGAAACTTTCACTTAATACAACTGAACGTGTGCATTTAATTCTTAAATCAACCAAATTACAAAAAGACCATTAATCTAACACAACAATACATACATCTGGTGAGTTGAAAAATTTGTATCAAATTCACGTGAATTTTCCCGCAATACGTCGCTATATTAAAATTAATTATAAGTTTTATAATTTAATTATCAGACGATTACTATTACTCTAACAAAATGAGCCCAAATAGTTTATTTCGTTATTGAGAACTTCCATTTTAAAGTCTACCCAGATGTCAAAATCCACTTCCTCTTTACCTTAAACATAAGAAACAAGTAGGCGTGGCTATAAAAATCTACCCTTTCAAGGAAAAAAGTAAAATCGTTAAAACAAGTATTTTCACGGCTGTATACTTTTGACAACTGATAATTCTGTATTATGAATTACACCTGTGGGATATAATATAGCCATAACGATACCCCTAGGCTGGAAACCGGGTTAGTTAGCACACGAAGTATCGATGATGCCTGGAAGCGGAGTTGTCCAAATGTTCCTAAAATTAACGGAAGTTTTTACATTTGGACATAGAATGGCCACCAGAATGCAACACCATGATGTTAAAACACGATGTAAGTACATGAAGATTTTTATAATATTTACAATTTTATCTCAAATGTTTACTATTATCTTTTTGCAAATATATAGAAAATTTAAATTATGACAAGTTACTGCGAACATTGTCAATGTTGTTAGTTTTAAACATTTTTATTTGACCGTCAAAGTTCATATCCATTGCATTGATTATTCAGGTTAATGTCGGTCGTATTATAAATTTTTGAATTTTCTGAATGAAATATTCAAAAATTTATAATATGACAACTTTTCATATTATAAATTTTTGAATATTTCATTCAGAAAACTCAAAAATTTATAATATGACAGTAAGACGGATTTTCCATGATTGCATCTCTGGATATTACAATTCATTCCCACGAATTAAATTCGTTATCAAGTTTTTTTTAAATTTTTTTTTACCATGGATTATAATTAGTTGGAACGAATGATTAAACATATATTTTAAAGTACTCTTAGCGTCTCTTTATACGGCTGATTAACTTGAGTCATTTTTTATTTTAATTCATATGTACATGTGCTGATTCTGAATTTTTATTATAATAATGCATTCAAAATTACCACACGATGTAATGCCATATATTATGCTACATTTTCTGGTGTCAGAGGGAGCGGTTTGTATCAATGCCAAAAGTCCCAAAAAACTGAACTCTGGTATGCACGATAAATTACGTTGCAAAACCCTTATACATGTGTAACACAATTTGGTGCTTTTTTAAATCATCACTTGAGAAGAATAAATTTTATCTTGTCTCACGAATGTTTTGAAATTTTCGATGTGGTGTTAAAGACACCGAATAAAATTATGAACATTGGTTGATCTTATTTTACTTATAACAACTTTAGATAAAACTGAAGATAAAATTCATGAACCTTTTTACCATTTCTTGCCATCATCGACGTTATTGCCTTCTTGTATCCTGAAGATTAACTATAATGTCTTGTGCTGTATTTAAAATTTTAATTAAATAATGCATTCAAATAAAGTAGTCCTGTCATGCCATATGTGCTGTATTGAATGCATTATTTTGATAAAAATTCAAAAACAGAAAACCATAGTTAAGGCTTAAACAAGTTCCTTTGAACGATGCTTCATGATACAATATAGAAAGGTGATTGTTTATTACTAAAAGGGCCACCTACATGCTGATACCATCTATATGATAGCTCACAAACAAATGTTCACACGATATCGACATGTGAATTACCCCCCCCCCCCCCCAGTTCTACAAAAGGTGCTGTAGGATAGGTACAATTTTGAATGAAAGATCAGCGAGTGGTGACCATGTTCTGGTTTAGTGTTCAACTAGTGAAGTAACATTTGATGGAACCAGTTGAAAAGTTAATGGTGCGAAAGTAATGTAATATATGTCTAAATGAATAGTCATGCATTTTAAAGTAAAATTGTCTACCGTTTAGCTTTGTTAATAGACTTATTATCCGGTGGGTCCAATCCAGAGAAAATTAATAAAGATTCAATGATTTTTTATTTACTGACAACTAACTCTCCTGATACTGTATAGTTGCTTAATTCTGCGGGGGTAAAATTTCGCGGTCTGAACACTGGAATTTATTCACGGGTATTAAATTTCGCAATGCAGTGGCCAATGTTAACAGTTTCCTGTACGAGTTATCTACCGTTTATTTCCATAGATACGTCGCTACTTTTCTACTAAGTAGATACACTATTGTTCTTTGAGAAACAATACCTCACTTCAATTTATATTAATTTTTACATTTCAGAAATAAAGGTTATTTTGTTACACCTAAAAGGATGTATAATACCTGTTCAAAAGAAACACAGAAAGATGGAGTGCAAAATATATTCATTACATTGCAGTTTTTGGAAAACACGCGTGTTCTTAGCTTTACTTATCGGCGTAATTCTGTTTGTCTCAATACAAATCAACGTGCAACTATATTTCAATCGAGAGAAGGACAGTCTTCATTATGCAAACGTTGTATTCCACCAAAGAAAATCAGAAAAAGAAACTGTTACAACTATACGAACCACAAGCATATGGAAAAACAAACAAGTAAAAAACAACCCGTATCTGCAACAAATAAGTGAAATCGACAATGAAGTTGTAGCTAAACAAAATATATCAAAGGGAGGTAACTCATTAAATGATATAAAACGAGACAGAAAACCAAGACAAATTAGTGGTTTTTTTGATACAGAACAAAAACCTAAAAAATTAAAAGTAAGAAAAATAGCTTTCAAAGAATTCGAAAACAGGTATCCGTTGGCAGTCAGTATCGTGGCCTTGGTCAAGCAATATAAAGAAACCGGAAAGGTTCCGCATAAGCCGATAAACCCCTACCCATATGAAGTGATGGCATCTCCGGATTATAAGTGTAAAACTGGAGAAGAAAAACAGAATGAAATTCTTCTCGTATTTTTGATCAAGTCGGCCATGGAAAATTTTGAAAGACGGAAAATCATTAGAGAGACGTGGGGAGACGAGGATCATCTCGAATATGCCAATGTAAAACGCGTTTTTCTACTCGGAATGCCTCAAAATAACCGATCTCTTACAAGAAAAATTATAGCTGAAAATGAAAAATACCAGGACATTGTTCAGATAAATTTTCTTGATGGTTATTACAACAATACGTTGAAAACAGTTGGAGCTATAAACTGGGTGACAAGCGCATGTTCGTCTGCTAAATACGCTTTGTTCGTGGACGATGATTATTTTGTTGCGTCAGACGCATTGGTTTCATATATTAAAACTATACCAAAGAAACAGGCCCGGTATTTGTATATGGGGTTTGTGAACAATCAAACACCGGCGAGGCGTCCCGTCGGAGAATATGCAAAGTGGTATATACCTTATTCAGAATATCCGTTTACAAAATACCCTCCATTCGTGTCAGCCGGTGCCATTCTTATGTCAATGGAGTTTCTTACGGACGTGCAAATAGCAATACCATATACGCAACACTTCCGGTTTGATGACGTTTTCATCGGTTTTGTTGTTTACAAACTTAAAGTAAAACCCCAGCAAAATGACGACTTTTGGGTTGAGAAATGTACATATACCGACCCTTGTTTCGAAGAAATGCTTGTATCGCACGAATACACAGACCCCACAGAGATCCGAATCGCATGGGAACTTTTACAAGAACTGCGTTCATGGGAGGAGGGCGACAAGTAAATCTTAAAATTGAATTTGAATTATTTATTACTGTATGTTGGGTATTAAAGTAATTTTTGATTAGAATCGATTTTTTGAATTTATATTATTATTCTTAAATTTACACCGGAATATATCGGTAAGTCAAGACAACTAATGATTTACAATCATTTGTTTTTCCAACTAAAACGGTGTTCAACCAGCTAAAGTGGTATATAGTTCCGGTGTACAACAAACTACAGTTGTACTTATTTTCAGTGTACGATAATACTTGTAGTGGTAGTTTATTTCGATGTACTACAAACTTCAGTGGTAGTTGTTTCCGACAAAAAAGGGTTATACATGTTTTGGTAACAATTTCCGGTATATGCATTTAGGGGTTATTTCCGGTGTAAAACACGCCTGGTCCATTATTAATGGCAACTGGTTATAAAAATACAAGTTAAGGTCTCATATAATATTTACTTGTTGGTGAAGATGGAGAAACCCAACAATAAAATACATTTTTTGACGCTTGACATAGGGTGTATGTCTTAAAATGACATAATATTTACTTGTCGCTGAACATGGGGAAACCCAACAATATAATACATTTTTGACGCTTGACATAGGGTGTATGTATTGAATTGACATTCTTGTATATACAAAACCTCTTGCGTTACACTTAAAATGTTTTTATTTTGACATAACACGTAACGCAATGTATACACAATGTTTAGCGTGTAACCTGAATGATAAACAAAGTAAACACAAAGAGAGTTGAGTAATGGTGTTTAACGTCCCAGTCAAGAATATTTCACTTATATCGAGACGTCGCCAGCTATAGGCGAAGGTGCCTGTGCGTTGCGCTGATGGCATTATACAGCGCAGGGTTCTTTATCGTGCCAAGCCTACCAAGACACGGGACCTCGTTTATTTTAAGCTCCCACCCGAAAGAACCGCGACTTTCATTTCGTAATGCCGAGTGCTTGGCGAAAGAACAATCATTACCCACTTTTAAGTCTTGGGTCAGACCCGGCGGGGTTCGAATTCACGACCTCCCACTTACGGAGCGAGCACTCTACCAACTGAGCTACCGCAGTGGTTAAGTAAACACAAAGACATATTTGGACTATTGATGATAAACCCCCCGACTTCGGACTGTCACTAAAGTTAATTCCTAGTGTATGGAGTTGTTATAGTACACTTGGAGTGCTCCAACCTTCCCACTGTTTCTATTATGCGTGTATGTCATATACCATTTTTTTAAATTTAATCATAAAATACATTCAAAAAAATGGTATATGACAATATATTGTCATATACCATTTTTTTAATGTATTTTATGATTAAATTAAAAAAATGGTATATGACAGAAATATAGAAAGCTATAGCTATATATAACACGGCAACGGATAGCTCCCGATCGAGAACACAAGCTGAGTCCCATGACTAGAGTTGAGTTGAGTAATGGTGTTTAACGTCCCAGTCAAGAATATTTCACTTATATCGAGACGTCGCCAGCTATAGGCGAAGGTGCAGAAATTTTGCCTGTGTGTTGCGCTGATGGCATTATACAGCAGGGTTCTTTAGCGTGCCAAGCCCACCGTGACACGGGACCTCGTTTATTTTAAGTTCCCATCCGAAAGAACCGTGACTTTCATTTCGTAATGCCGAGTGCTTGGCGAAAGAACAGTCACTACCCATTTTCAAGTCTTGGGTCAGACTCGGCCGGGGATAGAACCCACGACCTCCCACTTACGGAGCGAGCACTCTACCAACTGAGCTACCGCAGTGGTCTCAAATGACTTGATGTGGACAGGATGAATTAATTGTCAAGCTGGTCCATAGACCATAAACACATTTTGAGTCTACTATGATTTCCTGTGACTAGACATGGATCGGATAAATTAATTTTCTTGTTGGTTCATGGTCCCAGGGGCTTTAATAGCAATACAGGTCCCCGAATGTCCCAGTGACTTGTACAGCGTTAAAATAATCCTTATGGTCCCAGAGCCTTTTTGTAAAAAAAAAAGGATAGTTGACAATAAAAAGTTGAAGTCATCACCTTTGGGATACAGCTTCAAATGTAGCCTTCATTGGCGTCACTAGTAGATTCATAATGGTTCATGAATGTATTTTAAGACCTCCTATCATTGTGTCATATTATAAATTTTAGAATTTTCTGAATGAAATATTCAAAAATTTATAACATGACATTATAAATTTTTGAATATTTCATTCAGAAAATTCAAAAAATTATAATATAACAATTGTACTCGCGCCATATGATTTCTTTTTTGGTCCAGGTTTCAGTTTCGCAATTATTCCTTAATTAAGATTTTCCTTAACTTATATATGGGTTTGAATTATGAGTATTTTTTTTATATAATTTTTCAATTTTAAGCGTTAATAGCACATGTAATAATATAAGTTTTTTTAGTAGCGCCATAAAAATTGTCAAAAGTCTCTACTAGAACTAAAGTTTAGGAAAATGTTAGTTAAGGAATAATTTCGATATAGGTCCCAGAAGTATTAAAACTGAATAATTAAAACAGTTCTGTCATATACCACTTTTTTCAATGTATTTTATGAAAAAAATATCAAAAAGTGGTATATGGCAGTTCTAAAATGGACCAGAACCAGTCCCCGCGTTCACAATCATGTCTAAACTAAGATTTTTCCTTAACTTATATTTAACTTATTTTGGCAATCTTTTTAGAACTAAGACTAAGCATTTTTGACACAACTAAACACAAATGTTAAAAGCTTAAAAATTGGCAAAACCATGAAGACATCAATTCTGCTAGTTTAAAACAATCTTAGTTAAGGAATGATTGTGAAACAAGGGCCTGAGCTTATGATACACTGCGCATCATACTATGTTCGGTTTGACTGGAGGTGTGATACACTGCGCATCATACTATCTTCGGTTTGATTGGAGATGTTCATTTATTCGGTTACTTTGGAATCTTCAATATATCTACTTGGTTTCCATATTTAAAGCTACTAGACACCATTTAGCATTGCAAGTTAAGTGGTAGCACTTAGCAGTAGAGCGTCGACTCATTTTCGCTAGCTCAGTGTTTAACTTTCGACAGGTCTGTACTGTATCTCGGGAGCTTTTCGGCATCTTCTATCTTTTTCTCGGCAACTTTTCGTACCCATATTTATTAAAAATACCTCGTGTCAAAATAACACAACTTGGTATGAGCACTGTCACTGTTACAACTCCTAATTAAGCTTAACGCCTAATGAAGTCCACAGATTGAGGCTCCAGACAAGGAGTCTTTTTGGTATTACAAACATGTTTGTTCTTAAAATTTCACGACTTTATTAGATCAACTAATAATAGCGCAACATCGTTTTATTAGACATTGTCCGCACTTCATTGGGCGTAACTAACAATTTTGACTTCTGGACTTCATTAGATATTGGACTTCATTAGGCATTAGATTTCATTAGGTGTTGGATTTCATTAGGCGTTGGATTTCATTAGATGTTAGATTTCATTAGGAATTGGATTTCATAAGGAGTTGGACTTCATTAGTTGCTACAAAACAACACAATCTAGAACATTTGTATCTGTAAGATCAAGTATATTTTTAGACATCCCTAGGGATAAGCAGGCTGGGTCCTTTTTATTTGGTACCGGTATTGTAGTAAAGTTTAAGGTCAAACGCAAAGTTCAGAACATCGTCAAGACTCGACAGATCAATTTTAACAATTTTTCATGTTAATATCCACACAACAATGCATTAAACTCATGGGAATACATATAGTACAGCCTCGAGTCATTGTAATCATTTTTCAGTGGAATTTTATGTTATACAGGGTTTTCAATATACCAACGGAAGTCTATAAAGAAAAACGTAAAAGAAATTAATTTTTGGGCTTCAAAATGCTATTTCTATAAGTGAGGTCAAATTATAAGAGGTTTTACTGTAATCTTAACTGTTTAAGGAACTTTGGACATACAGGAACAAAGTTTGATAAATGTAATTATTAGAATCCTTAAGCCAATGTTGCAATATTTTTACAAAAGGATATAATGTAGGCCTTTGTGATAGTGATGGTCTATCTATCGAATGCCAATGAATTGTGGGTAACATTGACGTCAAACTGAAGATCAATATATAGAGGATCTTGCATGAGTGCTTATGTAATATTGAATTTATTAAACGAGTTGAATAATTTTTTATGCAACGAGCCTTGGCGAGTTGCATAAAACATTATTCAACGAGTTTAATAAATTCAATATTGCATAAACACGAATGCAAGATTCTATTTATTATATAATCCCATAAAAACGGGTTTTTCGTAGATTTAAAACTTGTCTTCTCATTAGAAGAAAACAGCTGATTGACCGAAACTCAACAAGTTCACGTAAATGTGTACAAGCGCCAAAAGTAATCCTGCTGAAATATTAAAAGTAAACAATAGTCTGTCCTCAGGAAACAAAAACAAAACAAACATTTTCAATTTAAACACAATGTATCTTCTTTTTAGAAGAAAAGTACAAAAGTATCAGCTTAAATTAGAATCAACAAACAGTGTCAAATGAAACAAATAACTGTGAACTAGGTCAATTGTGTGACGTCACTCTGGAATGACTTTTATGCTTTTATGACGTCACACTCATTCAATACGATTTTTATTGTATGACCGTATTACATGGATTATTGAGTAGATTATATAATAAAACAAATTAGTAACTGATAGTGTTTTAAAAGTGACGTTGAACTTTTTGACAGTCTTCAGGTCCGAGGCTTTGGTAGGCGAGTTGTCTAAATGGCGTTGAATTATGGGTCGATTTCCAAATCGAATCAACGGTTCTAGGTTGGAATGCCAAATCAGGCTGATCCTAATGCGTTTTTCAGTGGTCTGTGGTTTTCTCTGACAATCCAGTTTCCTCCACCATCCCTTGACTGAACACCTCTAAATATGTGTTATACCCTTGAACCGGGCGTATCGCCATTACTCCATTTCTTTCTCTTGTTCACAATGGCTTAAAATATAGAACTTCTACCGCACCGTATTATAATATTTTAGTAAATTTTCCAGGCGCAAAATTCGACATGTAAATTAAAGTTTAATGTTTTGCCAGTGTGAGTTAATGGCATTGGGGTTTTACATTGCTGCCATGTTTATCGAGACATCATCTGGTCAGTCAGGTGTTCAGCTGGTCATTGAGTTTTTAAGGTTTCGTTAAGAAACAAATGGTATTTATTCTGAATGCTAGATGCTTTGAGAAAGAACAACCACTGATTTCATAATGCATTCAGTACCGAACGAAATCACAATTACAGTCTATTCTAAGTCTGAATCGAACCCATATCAACTTTTTGAACAGCGGCAACACACTACCAACTGTAGTTGTATTTCTTATGACCAAGCTTATTACAATATCCAACAACACCAAGGGTAATTAAAGACACCTGTGAAACCCCTTTTAACTTTTGTGTTCAATTCAATGCCAAAGATGTCAAGTTAAGTTTTTATGTTAAAAAATGGATCGGCAATTGTAAATGCATTACTTAATTCATAAAAATCAAAAGTTATATGAAGCATTAAACTTTAAACTTTGGCGATTATCGAAAGTATTTCATTGAGAAAACGGTCTGTTCATGATTGTCCCTTTCCTTAAAAACAGATATTCATTATTGTCCCTTTCTGGGTTTGATGTGCTGTTCAAACAAACAATTATAGTCTATTCCAATTTTACCTGTAAGAATTTTACCTGGTGGACTTAATGGTATAAGTTATAACTTTCATTGTCTTGAATAAAAAAAATACTTATTCAAATGTTACTTATTACTCGAAACAAATGAAATAAATATTAAATTACATTTATTATAATTTTTAATTTGAAATTTTAGTCTGTGTCCGTTTCATTTTATTTCTCATTCTTAAATATTATTGATTTATTTACTAAAAACAAATAAAATAAGATTAAAAAGAATTCCACAGAATTAGATGTAAACTTTTTTGATTTCAAATTTTGCATTAATTCAACCAATAAGAACATGAATAAGAATAACAGGAATTCCATGGAGTTAGATTTATCGCCTGGTAAACATTTTTCGAAGAAAATACTTTTTTTCATTAATTTAACCAAGACTTACATAGCCTTTCCACTCCATATAAATGTTAAATACAGTGAAAATTTAAATTAGTGAAAAAAATTTGCATTTTTTATCAGAAATTTCAAGCTCATCCTACGATTGAATTAAATGATAAGCAGATATTGCATTATTGCAAACTCATCACATAACATGTATGCCAATTTCATATAGGTTTAAAGGAGATTTTATTTTTTATTTTGCTTTAAAGTTGTACTTATTCCTCTAAAATTTCAAAATAAAATGTAAAATATTTCAAAAACTGATTATATATGTAAAATAAAGTTCCATCTTTGTAGAAGCTTTATTCAAAAATTTTAAGAAGAAACATTGAAAAATGTGTCTATTAGATTATTCTTTAAAAAATCACAGGTTTTCTCTAAAAACTGTTTTTCAAGCTTCTTTTTACCCCAAAAATGTAAAATATTCTTTTCATATATGTTAAAGTTCCATATTGGTAGAAACTATATTTAAAATTTCAAGAAGAAACATTGAAAAATGTGTTTGTTAGACATTTTCTCAAAATTCACAGTAGTTCTCTCTAAAAATGCAATGTAACTGTATTTTTTACATGTATTTTGATTTTCATTTTATTTATTTATTTATTTATTTATTTATTTATTTATTTATTTATTTATTTATTTATATGTGCATGTTTTATTTGATTTTTTTAAAATGTTTTTATTTGGGTTTATATTTTATATTATTTAGTTATTTATTTAGATATGTGTATTTGTGATTTTGTTTAATTTATGAATAAATTTTAAAAATAAAAGATATATTTTTAATTCTTCTTTTACCTTCTTTTCTGGAATAAACTATACCCCAAGCTTTACTTAAGTCCTATTGTTCCCTATTTCGGTTGAATTCATGATTGTCCCTCTTTTTTTAACAAAATTCTTACCTGGATATTCAAAAAAGGGACAATCATGAATACAAATACAAATACAAATACAAATACAAATATTTTATTAAAGTGTCACATGTCATAAAACAATATAGTACATTTAAGATATTTACATATACATAAGATTATGACATCCAATCTATAAAAGACTTATGAGACACTATTTTATGTTTAAAATAAATATTATGCACTAAAACACAATAAAAAATTAATCATATAAAAATGAATTACGTCTACTTAAAATACTAAAACAGGTCTTGGCAACTAAAACTGACACGTCATTATTGCTAAATAAAAATAAAAACTTTTCATCATCAGACATATTATTAAAATCCACATTAAAACTAGCACATTCATTATATAAAATACGGCGTAGATCTGCATATAAAGGGCAAGTTAAAATCACATGTTTCTCATCCTCTACATCATCTAAACAAATAAAACATTTCCTATCATTCACAGCCATATTCTCATACCGACCCGTTTCTATTTTCAGGGTGCAACACCAAATCTAAATTTAGCGAATGCACTCTTATACCTTCGCTGGATATTGCTTAATACATACTTTTCTGTACCATAATGAGACTTAAATAACTTATATGTTCTCAGTTTTTTACCAGTGCTATAAGAACTAACTCTTTTATGCCACTCCTCTTTATAATCGTTAAAAAGTACATTTTCAATATATAAAATAGAATTTTTGTCAAAATACCTATCTAATTTGCAAAATTGCTCACAGTTTACACTTCTAAATTTTTCCATTACTTTAAAACACCAGTTCTTCTTATTATTAACAGCATTTCTAAAAGACCAATAAAAAACTTTATAATTCAGCCTATCATTCGACATATCTTTACATCTTGACCAATGTCGAAAAATACTGGTCCACTGTTTAACAATCATAGGCTTCCACCCCATATCACCATTTAAAGAATCATTAGGTGTATATTTTCCAACATTCATAAAAAATCTAATAGCTTTATGTTGAACACTATCAATACAAGAAAAACTTCTGGTGCCCCAAATACTTGTACCATAACTAATAACTGGCCAAACCAGTGTATCAAAAAGCTTAGTAAATGTACTATATTGGAAACCACCATTTGCTTTGCTTTTAACAATAAGCAAGCTTAAAGCACGACTAGCTGATTTACTTACAGCTTTAGCCATTTCATTATAGTCTAAAAACTCTGTCAATAGAAGACCAAGATATTGATAATGTGATGCAATTTGAACAATATTATTACCTATTTTAAAAGTATTCGTAGTTTTTGGAGTAGACATATTTCTAAAATGAACAACATTTGATTTTTCAAAATTTATAGATAAAAAATTGTTGCTACACCATGAACTGAGAACATCTAATAATACCTGTAGATCACTTTCATTCTCTGCCATGAGAACCACATCATCTGCATATAAAAGCACACATATTAAATCCTCATCTATTTTAATACCAACATTAAGTGTTTTCAGTTCATCAACCAAGTCATTGATAAAATATTAAAAAGTATGGGTGACAATACACAGCCCTGTTTTAAACCTGATGTTACTGAGAACCAGTCAGTCATATGACCATTAAGTTTTACACAACATTCAACCTGTGCATATAATGACTTTAAAACATTAAGAAAATGTGAACTTATACCTAAATTACCAAGTTTATTAAACAATAACTTTCTATTTACTGTATCATATGCCTTCTTAAAATCAATAAAGGCTGTAAATGTAGGCAACTTGTTAAGTTTTCTATTTTCAATAATAGATATGAGGGTACCAATGTGATCAATTGTACTTCTTTCTTTACGAAAACCATTTTGTTCATCATTAATGATATTATTACAGTCTAACCAATATGTTAACCTATCATTTAGTATACTACAATATAATTTGTATACTCATGAATAAACCGAGAAAACACAGACCAAGCCCCAGTTTAACGTTTTTTTTTATTAGACACTAGCGTCTTAATAATAACTTTTATTCACTCTAAGTCCACCGGGGGTGGTACGTAATTCATTTTTATATGATTAATCTTTTATTGTGTTTTAGTGCATAATATTTATTTTTAAACATAAATAGTGTCTCATAAGTCTTTTATAGATTGGATGTCATAATCTTATGTATATGTAAATATCTTAAATGTAATATATTGTTTTATGACATGTGACACTTTAATAAAATATTTGTATTTGTATTTGTACAAGAGGTAACCATTTCCATATTTACAATCTACGCATGCCACATAAATTAAACATTAAATACAATACATCATACAATAACAAACAAATACAAAGGTATAATTCTTATAATATATATATATATAGTATAATAACTAAAAAACTATTAATATTCAAGTTGGGCTTCCTTCAGAAATTTAATTAGATTAAGTAGTTTCTTTCTATTTTTAGACTTAAACAATGCCGAAAATTTGTAAGTGTTTGCATTCTTCCAGTAACTAACATCAATATATTTAATACGTAAATGCCTGAACTTACAACATTCAAAAAGTAAAAGGAAATTCATCACCAATTTTACCATCACAACATTTAGTACATAATCGTTCATTTCTAGAGACATTGGTCCACCGACCTGTTTCAATAGGAAGTCTATGATTACCTGTTCTGAATTTTGTTAGGATTAGTCTTTGTGTATTTGGAAGTATATTCAGATAATTTTCTAAACAAAACTCTGTTTTAAATATTCGATAAGAAACGGTTTTTGGTGAATTAAATATATCTTGGTCCCATTTTTGAATAAATTGATCCTCAAGTTTCCTTTCAACTGCTTTAATTATCCATTGGTTGCTTAAGAATTGTCCCTGAGTGTCCCAAATGTTGCTAAAACCAAGAGAATCAAAAATAGACTTTATCTTATCAATCCATGGCACTTTTTTCCCATCTTGGAACATTTTAAACATAAGGTTATAAAAAATATAAGAAAATTTGTCTGGTTCATTTACTATTCTACACCAAAAAGATATCATTCTTTTACATATTATAATATTTAAAGGGAAGCGACCGAGAGTTCTCCATATACCATACAGTTAGGAGTAGACTTGCGTAACTTTAAAACCTTCTTACAGAATTTCAAGTGTATATTTTCAAAAATAGATATATTTTCAAATCCCCAAACTTCGCTACCGTAGGTCAAAATAGGAACAATCATTTTATCGAATAAATTCAACTGACATTTAACAGATAAGTTTAAATTAGTAATCTTTTTATATACACCAAAAAGGGCTCTAGAAGCTTGTTCTACTAATTTTTTTCTAGCTTTGAAAAACTTCCCATTTTTACTAAAAATAATTCCTAAATAACCGTAGTGGTCCACGAATTCTAGGGGAGTATCTTTATATTTTAAAACTGAGGAATGTTTTGCTCTACCCCTTGAAAATACCATTATTTTAGTCTTCTTGATATTTACATCTAATTTCCAATGATCACAATAAAATGCAAAGTTATCAAGAGCTTCCTGCATTGAAGTTATATCTTCTGCAAATATTAAAGTATCATCAGCATACAATAAGAGAAAAATTTTGAAATAGAGTCTCAATTGATCATTACATTTACTGGATATACTTGATAGACCTTTAACATTTTCTTGTACAAAGAACTCTTCCAAATCATTCAAAACAAAGAAAATAGAAATGGTGATAAATTTTCACCCTGCCTCACACCAACATTACACATAAAATATTCAGATTTTTGTTCTCCAATCATAACACATGATTTGATAGATTTATACATATTTTTAATAATATCAAAACATTTACCATTTATTAAATATTTCTGTAATTTGATCCATAACCCCCCTCTCCAAACAGAATCAAAAGCTTTGCGAAAATCAATAAATGTGCAGAACAATTTCTTTTTATCAGCAAACAACAATTCAATCAAGCAATGTAAAATAAATATATTATCCGATGTAGAGTATGATTTTCTAAAACCAGCTTGAACTTTTGTGATTAAGTCTACCTTTTCAGCATAATCGTTAAGTCGTTTATTAATAATCCCTGTAAATACCTTCCCAAAACAACTCACTAGGGTTATTGCTCTATAGTTATCCGGGTCTGCTTTATCCCCTTTATTTTTATAGACAGGCTTAATGACACCTACCAGCCACTCTTCAGGAATTATTCCAGTGTCAAAAACTAAATTGAAAAGTTTGGTATATATTGGTAACATTAAATGTAATGTCGATTTAAGATATTCATTAATAATGCCATCTTGTGCACACGATTTATCATTTTTTAAATTATTAACAATATAAACAATTTCAGATTCTTTAATTGGACTATTTATTTCAAAGTTATAAGTACTGTTAGGAAACACATCAAAGTTGGGTTCTTGAAGACGTTCATCTGTATCGTCTATTTCATTCATATTTTTGAAAAATTCATAAAAAATATTTAAATTCAAGTTGTTAACAATCAATTCTAAGCTTAAGATTTTCCCCAACTTAAATTTAAGAAATTTTGGCAATCTCTTATCATCAATTATCATTTTCGTCATGACCTTGTAGCGATCGTCAAAATTACACCTTTAATTTTTGAGTATCTTCAATAAGATTTCAAATTTGCCAGATTTAAGTTAAGGAAAGAAATTCTTAGTTAAGAAATGATTGTTAAATGTTCCATTATGGGACATGTTCAAAGCTATGAGTTAAATATTGTTCTATCACTGCTTATTAAAATAAGATTTATTTTTCAAAAAAGTTAAATGTGCGTGTTTCAGGACTTCTGTTTGTTACCTGTAAGTAAGTGGGATAGTTAGGACCCTTCGAAAGCAGTGAATCAAAGGAACCCATACAATTTGGCGTGTAAAGACGGGTTTTACCGTGCATTTGTCTTGTTTTTTTTTGTTTTAAATATCGCCAGCCACCCTATTTATTACAAGACATGTGTAAAAAATTATTTCGAAATTTCGAAAGAGAATTTCGTATATTTGCAAAAGTTATTTCTAATATTTACCATATACAGGACCTAACACGCACAGTCTATAACAAAATACGAAACACTTATTGTCTGAGAGAAATTTTTTTACGATGCGCGGTCAGATAAAATTTTCAACGAGGAGATCTGAAAAACCCATCCCAATATAAGAACAGGAGTCAAGAAGATAAAGTGAAGCTGGATTGACCACACACTCAGAAAATCTCCAAACATCACACGATAAAATTTTGGGTGGAATCCACAAAGAAAGAGGAAGATCAAAGCAGGGTTGGCAAAGAACAGTAGCGGCAGAATAAAAAATAGGCGGCGATTTAATGGTTATAAATAAATAAATAAATAAATAAATAAATAAATAAATAAAACAAACGGCACAAAATTGGTCCAAATCGAAAAATACTACTAATATGTTGGTCATATTATCTACAGCGAATTATATGAACAAAGCGAAGCGAACAACATGCGGGAAGTTAAAGAAAATTAATTACTCTGGAAAAATGTAAAAGATTAATCATTAAATCAACGGTAGTAAATTCCACATACAGTCCACCCTGTCTTAAAGGTCACCTCTATATACAGATCATCTGCTTATAAAGGCCAGTAGAATTGTATCCTAATTGTTCTCTTTTCATATTATTTGAACCTCTATACTATACAAAGGTCATCTGTCCATAAGGGCCACTGTTACTGGTTCCCTTAAGTGACCTTTATAGACAGGTTTGACTATTTATAATTCGCCAGCAAAGTCGCTGATGATATCAATCAATTACATGTAGTCTATCCATATTGAACTATTTTATGGCACGAAATAAAAATTAGAGATTATGGTTTGTATAAGAATTTAATATATATACTATTATATATGGCTTTTTTCAATTTTTTTTAAGTGGACACTTTTGGTTTTTTTTTAAATACTTAAAACCGAAGAACGTTAACATGGTCTTATTTTTAAAACCGCATCGCCTTTCTTTTAGACAAAGGTTCATAAATAAAAAATAAAAAAAACAAACTGTCTTAAAGGCCACCTCTATATAAGGACCACCTGCTTATAAAGGCCAGTAGAATTGTATCACAATTCTTCTTTGTTCATATTATTTGAACCTGTATATAAATACCACCTGTCTATAAAGGCCACTTTTACCGGTTCCCTTGGGTGGCATTTATAGACAGGTTTGACTGTATTTAAGGTAAAAAAAACCAGTTCCTTTTTCACACACACACACACACACACACTTTTTTTACACATGTACACATGTACAAGTTTTATAATTTTGCATTTCTATTTTTAAAAACTTACAATTTCTAACTTTGTGAAAAAATATCATATCTAACTGCAACATATCGTTTGACAAATGTTAATTTCTTACAGAGATGTAATGGTTTTAATATTCAATAATTTGATGGATGGGTTTAACATATTCTACCCGAGGCTTTAGACAGCCATGTCCTTATTTTACCGTTAAACTGACCAGTGGAAGATTTATGTGATTGATAGTTTGACCAATGGCTATTTGAAAATCCTCTAGTTTCATGGCACGGTCACTTCTTCTACCGTTTTTGGACGAAAAGGAACCAACATGCAATTTAATTTTACAAAATTAGGAAACAACACAAACGTAAGTCAGTAATTTTTAAAAATTTAATATAAGTTGATTGATCCTTTATTATAGAGCCTTTACTGATGTAATTTTATATTTCCACTTAGCGAAATACGACGGCATGGAAAAAAAGATTTTTTTTTTAAATTTAGATATTTTGATATTAAAAATCGTGTTGTCATTATTTCATTCCCTTAATATTCCGTCATTTCGCGTTGGTTCCTTTCTTTCGCACTTCACTTTCGCTGTTTTTCTCTGTTCTTTTCGCCTAGTAAAAATGCAAAAATTACAAAAATCGGTCACTATACAACAATTTATTGTTAAATGCAGTATCAATTTTTTCAGATAATGTTAAGTGCGTGTAGTTTATTACACAGAGATGTCAAGATGATTCGATTACATAATTTTACAGCACTAAACGGCATACAAATACTACGAAAGCTTGTTCGTGCCACTTTGTTATCTGATTTTTTTTCTCAAATCGTAGCTACGTTTTTTTTATTCGTAGCTACGATTTTTTATTCGTACGTACAATTTTTTTATTCGTAGGTACGATTTTTAAATCCGTAGGTACGATTTTTAAATTCGTATGTACGATTTTTAAATTCGTATGTACGATTTGAGAAAAAAAAATCAGATTACAAAGTGGCACGAACAAGCTTTCGTAAAATACAGAATACAATTCCTCATCAGTAGTGCTTGGACCAAAATTCCGAAACCAAAAATTTTACATGGGGTTGAATAGTATATCCAAAGAACCAAGATGTTGTACTTCAGAAATATGTCATTTCATTAAAATTGAAAAATAGTACATGACAATGTGTTTAACTAAATTGAGCCAAGGAAATACTTTGCATAATTACCATTTCGATCAATTACATGTATATCAGTCTGTTCTTATATTTTCTGTGGAATGATTTGCCATGTGCAAGATTCCATAGTGCCCGACTAGATGAACATATCCAATCAAACCGGAGTTGGGACGAGTTTTTTTTTTTGTTAACGTTCTTGTTCGTCTGTCATGTGCTGATTTTGAATTTCTATTAAAATAATGCATTCAGTTGTCATCTGCTGATTTTGAATTTCTATTAAAATAATGTATTCAGTTGTCATGTGCTGATTTGGAATTTCTATTAAAATAATGCATTCAGTTGTCATGTGCTGATTTGGAATTTCTATTAAAATAATGCATTCAGTTGTCATCTGCTGATTTTGAATTTCTATTAAAATAATGTATTCAGTTGTCATGTGCTGATTTGGAATTTCTATTAAAATAATGTATTCAGTTGTCATGTGCTGATTTGGAATTTCTATTAAAATAATGCATTCAGTTGTCATTTGCTGATTTGGAATTTCTATTAAAATAATGCATTCAGTTGTCATGTGCTGATTTTGAATGCATTTAAAATAATGTATTCAGTTGTCATGTGCTGATTTTGAATGCATTATTTTAATAGAAATTCATAATTAACACAGCTTATTTAAGTACACATTTTGATCAACAGTTTTAATTAAAAGTGTTTTGAATACAAATTAGAAATACAAAAATTTACTACAATATCTACCCACATCATTCTAAGTTCTTGAAAGTAATTTAGGCGGGGCATATCTATATCACAATCTGTATGGTTGGATCATCTCACCTCATACCCTATACTAATTGCGGGCCCTGTCAACATTATACATGTATACTGGATAGGGCTTTTAGCAAACGAAACACAAACTTTGATGTTTGTAGTGTGATTATAGTTTGAATTTGAAATGACAAAGCTATTTTTGTCAAGGGTTGGATTTAAGACTTATTCAATCAAAAACAAAAATGCTAATCCATGTCCAAATCGCAATCCAAAAGCAAAGTAAAACCTTGAAACTGGCAAGTTCAGTTAAGCACATGAACTTCTACTAAGGAAGTGGGACTGGGTGCTCCGGAAGGGTAAGCACCTCCAAAATGACTAGCTACACCTGCCTTTTGTGTATTCAAAATTTAGAATGAAAAGAACATGGAGCTATAGGCCGTCAAATATATTCATAGAAATTTTGAATACAGAGACATCAAACTTATAAACAATATCGTGATGACGGTCATAAAACTTTTTGAGGTCCTTGATAAGCCCACGCCTGCAATATCGTTGCGTCAACAATTTATTTGTAAACAGCTTGCTTCGTTGTAAAAAGTTCCCGTTATGGGAACAAACTAACAAAGTGTATTAATTCTGAAACAAATGCACCATAAAGGTATATTTTGTATAAAAAAGGAAAGTTTACAATAAAGAAATTGAAGTCATCACGTTTACTTTTAGTATCATACAGCATCAATTGTAGCTATTCATTGGCGACATAATTGAGGTATAAGTCAAAATATGCAGTAAAGGTATCCGTCGTATCTCGTATCTCACTCGGATAGATGCAAATCACATAGTCTCAAACTTTAGGATTATTAAGAGATAGAACGTCATCTATTTATTTGTATCTGAAGTTGAATATTTGGCGACAGTCTTCTCTCTAGATTTGACAAGGTTCTTCCTGAATTCTGCTCTTTACGAATAAAGAAACAAATTAACAAGCAATGGTGCTCAGATTGTGTACATTGGTATACCGATTGTTTGTTGGAAAATAATAAATTGAAAGCAGTAACAAAAAAAGATTAGACGATACCTTCACTTGTAAACAACTAGCAGACTAACGATTCAAGGGCTTTAATGTCTGATTAGGTTTAAGTCGAGACCGATATATAAGGGGAGGGGGTATAGTAGTGTTTATAAATACGAAGTCGCTTTATGTCATTTACGTCATCTAAACTAACGGATTTTGTATTGCACGAGCTAAGCGGTTTCAACGTAACATGGAGGGGTTATACAAATGTACAGAGAAATATTTATTTATTTATTTATTTATTTTATTTTATTTCATTTTTATTTATTTATTTTATTTTATTTTATTTTATTTTATTTTATTTTATTTTATTTATTTTTTTTCTTTTTCTTTTAATTAGGATCAGAAAGCTGGGATTTACTGAAAATTAAAAGAAAGGAAAACATGACCCCTTATACTCTACACCTTGGAATCAGGAAGAAACAGTTACTTTTTGTGATATTTCTACTAATTTTGGTGATCTTTACTCTCATCCTACATGCAAACAACGCCCCCCAATCCTTCCGTGATACACTTATAGTGCAGAACGTCATCGACAACAGGAGACAGGATGTCGTCCCCAACGATGTCGTCGGTGATAATATTTTAAACAGGTTAAACAAAAGAAATATAGAAGAAGAAAAATCAAACTACGATAACGACGACGACGAAGAAGACGACGGCGAAGAGGAGGAAGAAAAATTACAAGAGATATCGTTTGAGGAATTTACGTATCCGCTCGAAGCTGACATAAGGAAATTGATAGAACAAGTAAAGCATAAAGGATACGCAGATTATAATCCCATCAATGTTTATTCATATGAGACAGTTCTATCGCCTGAACAAACATGTGTCGGATCGAAAGTTCACTTCATCATTATGATAAAATCGGCTATTGGAAACATAGAAAGACGAAAAGTAATACGCGACACCTGGGGGTCGATAAAAAAAGTCGGTGCAAAACAAATAAAATATGTCTTCACGCTCGGAATATCGCCAAAAAATTCTTCGATTCAGTCTTTCGTTGACGAAGAAAACAACACTTACAACGACATTATACAATATAATTTTGTCGACGCATATTATAACAATACACTTAAAACGACAGGTGCACTGAACTGGGTCACGAAATTCTGCTCACGAGCTGACTTCGTTATGTTGGTCGACGACGATTATTTTGTCGCTGTCGATTCATTGGTGTTTTATGTGCAAAAGATTTTAACGTCAGAACACAAAGAATATTTATTTATGGGACATGCTGCAGGAAATGTTAGCCCAGTTCGAAGCAAACATGGCGAATTCGCAAAATGGTATGTTTCAGTCCGCGAATACCCGTATGACAGATACCCGCCATTCGTAAATGCTGGAGCGATGCTAATGACACTTTCCTTTGCACAAGATTTACAGATTGGAATCCAATTTACGAAACGATTCAGATTTGATGATGTATTTATTGGTATTGTGTTGTACAAAATGAAATCAAATATGTATTTTCAGAAGAAATTTTATGCTGCAAAATGTGAACATGACCATAAATGTTTTAGAAAAGTTCTTGCCACGCACGGATACGGCGATATTGAAGAAATGAAAATGGCATGGGAGAGGCATATAGAATTGTTTACACAAAGATTAGAGAAGTTTTCTAACAGCATTCGGCCTATTCAACCATATCAATTCCCTCTACCATGAATAATTACAATAAAAATAAGAATGTGAATCAATTCCGACTTGTTTTACTTCATCAGTTTTTAACCAATTTAGTAAAAGTGCTCGCTTCATTTTGCACATCTTGATTTTAAAACCCTACAAGGACATTTGCCTCCCTTTACACCCTTCAGCACAAAACATGACCCAAATCGAATACATTCGATAATTCTTGTGCTCAGCTCATAAAGAACTCAGAAGTAGGGGTTGTATTAAGGTCTAATGTTTCAAACAGCCCTGCGGGGAGTACACGGATAAAACCCCGCTGACAACTCGCACTGACCGCGAGTTGAAGCAATGCGCGACAGGCATCTCGTAGGTCATTCGGCTACCACGGTCGATTATTTTTATTCTTGGGAAAACCAACCCCAGGGTCGATTATTTCTATTCTTGGGAAAACCAACCCAAGAAATACATTTTCGTAAACCAAAGCATCAAAGCTATTGCAACCCATTTATTAATTTAGTTTCCTTCGAGACCAATACTAGTGCAGTCAAACATGCCTTAAAGTCCATCATGCTTACAAAGACCAGAAACATTTTATCCCAATTGCTTTTGAAAATCTCTATAAAGACTACCTGGTCATAAAGGACATGTTACTGGTTCTCTTGGTGGCCTTGTTTGGCATGTTTGACTGGATTGGATTATCGGCATTCTCCCTTAATCGCAAAGTACCGAATCCAAAGCTAAGTTGCAATAAGTATACAGCACCACTAATTAAGCTCAGCTGGTTAAGTTTTCATTTCGTAAATTGGAGGTCATGGCCGGGTTCTAACCCCGGTCGGGATCTGACAAAGACACAAAATAGGATGCGACTGTTATTTCGCCTAGCACTCGTCATTTAGAAATGAGATTAAAAGTGGATGCCCCATGTCACGGCAGGCTTGTCATGTTAAGAACCCTACCTGCAAATATCGGTCACATCGCCAATAACTGGTGACATCTGGATATAAGTGAAATATTGTCGACTGAGACGTAAAAGCACCTTTATATGTAGACCAAATGTCCATTAAGACAAGTATTCTTAAGGTCTTTTACTTCACAGTTCAACCAAAAAGAACCTCTATATAAAGAGTACAAATCCATTAAGACCTTTGGTTTACAAAAATATATTTCTGGGGTTGGTTGGCTACAGTGTTTCAAAACTCCCCGTATTTTATACTTTAACCAAAAAAACCTCTATATACAGACCACAAATCCATTCAGGTGTTTGGTTTACAATTTTTTCTGGGATTGGTTCGCTCTAGTGTTTTAAAGTCCCTTTGCTTCTTGTTTCAATCAAAGAGAACATCTATGTTAAGAGCACGTGTCCATTAAGGATATTATTTTAACAAAAAGAACCTTCTATGTTTAGGTCACCTGTACATTAAGACCATTAAGGTCCTCTTAATTCATATTTCAAGCAAAAGAATTCTCTATGTTAAGGCCATCTGTCCATTGAGACCATTCTTTAAGGTAAGCTTACTTCATATTTCAAGTAAAAGAACCTCGATGTTAAAGTCACCTGTCCATTAAGACCATTGTTTAAGGTCCTCTTACTTCATACTTCAAGCAAAAGAACCTCGATGTTAAGGTCACCTTCCATTAAGACCATTGTTTAAGGTCCTCTGACTTCATATTTTAAGCAGAACAACCTCTATGTTAAAGTCACCTGTCCAATAAGACCATTCTTTTTTTAAAGCCCTCTTACTTCATATTTCAAGCAAAAGAACCCTCTGTATTGAGGTCACTTGTTCATTAAGACCCGTGTTTTAAGGTCATTTTGTTCACATTTCAGCCAAAATGATTCTATAAAAGAACATGGGTCTTCCATCAAGACCAGTATTTTCAACCAAAAAGGACCTCTATTTAAAGACTACCTCTCAATAATGTCCATGGATGTATTTTATATAAATATTTTACTGTAAGTTATAAGATATAAGTTATAAAAGTATACTGTCAACCAATGATGATTGTATTCTTATCAGACACTGCCCACTACTAAAGTAATAGGCATTTAAAACACCATTATGTCACTTTACTAAGACTACTAAATTTGAGTTGTGAATGAAGTTGAGGATTCATTTACTTCAATATATCACATCCAGTGGATGGTCATGGTGGAGAAACCTAGAGTGGCCAAAGAGAACCACGGACTACCATCAAGCAAACTACTATTGTTCCAGATAACTTAGATAGTCGATTTATCTTTAATATAAAATCAAGTGTTGCTATATTGGTACTTATTTTGATATTTCTGTAAATAAAATCATATCACCTATCAAACCTATGAGGTTTGCTGACCTGAACTTGAATAACAAAGCAGATATATACCGAAACTTTTGTCGTTTTGGAAAACCAATGTGTTGTATATATACCTAAATGTACCTCGTCGTTTTGGAAAACCAATGTGTTGTATATATACCTAAATGTACCTCAGATACATCACACCTGGTTGACCTGTATACACATTATTATCATACGGGTAAAAACAAGGTTGTCTTTCAGGTGTGCGGTTCGGTAATTACTCGTGCTCATGTATATGTATAATAATTACCCTTCATGCAATGCTCTAAATTTGCATATACGAAGCACGGATAACGAGAGGGTATATGTGCAATGTTTGAAAAACAATTAATTTTTAGTATGTAGAGCAAAACCAGAGGGCTGTAGAACACCAATGTTTTGACAATTAATTGGGCTTTTATATTTTAGATTCAAAATGTATAACATTGAATAAAAATCATTAAACATAAAAGTTTAATCGATGAAAAAAGCGACTATCTAAGTTCCCTGGAACAATAGTAATTAATATTTACAAACTACATGTACGATCCAAATGTGATTTGAATCAGGGCAATGGGTGGCACTGTTAACTGACATTTGTAGATCACTTACCATCACCAAATTCCGTTCTCATGTGGTGTTGAAGCTTGTTTATGACGCTTGGCAATTACTACAAAATGCATCCAATTTTGACTCTGTTTTACAATAACGGAATCTGTATATATTACAACATAGTCAAACCTGTGTTAAAGGCCACCTCTATATAAGGATCATCTGCTTATAAAGGCTACTAAATTTTTTATCCCAATTGCTCTTTATTCATATTTTTTGAACCTGTATATAAGGGCCACCTGCATATATAGGGTAATTTTTCCGATTCACTTGAGTGACCCTTATAGGCAGGTTTGAATGTACTAGTAATTGTATGTAAATAAGGGGCTTATACTTATGTATGTCTGATTACCCCAATGTGCCAATGTACTAATGGCACCGGGTGGTTTACAAATTATTCTGGTGGTCAAAAACCGGTGCTATACCAATTTTGTAGATATTAAACAGACTCTTGTGTATAATAATATCATTAAAAGAAAATTCTGGCTTCTACAAAACTGAAAAATTGCTGATGCTACCCTTATCAAATTCCACCAACCTATCAACCATTCCCTCATACAAAAGACAAAAAACAAAAACAATCAAGTTTTTAAAAATTAATATTGTTTAATAATTCATAAAATCAACATATAACAACGACCAATCAGAATTTAGATCAAGTCATTAACATTTTCTCTGACCAATCAGAAATGGACATAGTAGACAACACCTTTCTGGTCAACCAATCAAAAGTTTCATTTTAAAATGGCAAGTGAGTTTTCTGGCCAATCAAAATGTGTGTCTCAATCCAATCACTGTACATGTATTCACATCTTGCAAATATATACATGTATTGCAAAGCTAGAAATAAAATAATTGATACAGATGTTACAGAAATATTTATTATTTACAGTTATGTGAAAATTTTATTTTGTACAAGTGAACCTTCTTTTTTTTAAAAGTTCGAACCCTAACCAGGTCTGATCCAAGACTTGAAAGTGGGTAGTGACTGTTCTTTCACCAAACACTTGGCATTACGAAATGGAAGTCACAGTTCTTTCAGATGATAACTTAAAATAAAGGAGGTTTCCGTCATGGTAGGCATAGCACGATAAAGATCCTTGCTGTATAATACCGTCAGTGCAACGCATAGGCAAAATTTCTGCATCTTCGCCTATAGCTGATGATTTCTCAATATAAGTGAGATATTCTTGACTGTGACATTAAACACCATTACCCTACTCCAATTTGTAGGGATAGACTTAACCAAGTCAAGACGATTTTTTATCTATAATTGCCCTTTTTGTGTCTGCAAATCAAGGCAAAATAGGTCATCAGAACCAAAAGCTTGATTAGCAGTATGTAATGGAAAGCCTATTCATCTTAGGTTTGTTTAGAGACGTTGAGATATTCAGAAATCATAAAATCTCTCAATACCATAAGCACATTTTCACAGATAACAACTAGAATTTCCTGGTTCTGAAAAATGTTTCATGAATCAGAACCATTTCCAATAATGTAAATCAATTAGCTTAACATATCTGGTTTAATTAGAGACGTTTAATATCGGTCACCATGAAATCTTCAAATGCTCAGTAAGTAAGTGATAAGATAAGTAAGTAAATAAAATGTGACAAGTCAAGTCAAAACCATACTTACCAGTATATATTGACTTTTGTGATGTTCTGAGAAAATTATGTCTGAAAAATTGTGAACATTTTCTCTATGAACAAAAACATGTGTTACCATGAACCAAGGTCATATCACATTAAACCCTTATAGAGTTGCGTGAGGGGGGAACTTGGCTCTCAAGAGACAGTTCTAGTGTTTAATGTAAAATATAGTTAAGTGCTTTATCACAAGATGATGTGACATAATACTAAAAATTGTATTTTCAATAATTGGTGTGAATGATTGCCTGACCGACTCATAATTCTATGCATAATTTTAGGATTTTGTTCAGTCTTGTACATATGGTAATCAGAAATTATTAAACGGTATGAACAGAAATAAAAATCTTAAAATTGATAAGTATGGTTTTTCCTGACGTGTCACAACCATGATAAGTTATAAGGCAAGAATTTTTAACTATGTCACTACAGTAAACATACTCCAGAAATAAACTAACAAAACCAAGCTGTGTAATTTAATGGGGTTTGCCAGTGTACCATGTGATACCCAATAACCTTTCTGCAGAACAATTATTTCCATTGGAGATGCAATCACTTCAGTTCATGTTTTCCTGTAAAAATGACCTTATTCTGCGAAATTTTGACAACCAGATTTAAGTTAAGGAAATCTTAAGGAATGATTCTGAAACTAGATCCTGGTAATTCTAGTTTAAGTTTGGGATTACAAATGTGCCTTAATTGAGGAATGAATACTAAACTGGAGCTAGACTGGTTTGATTTTTTTTCAAACCTACAAAAACCCATCACAAGTATATATAATATTCAAAACAAATCATTTAATTAATTTTAATAATAAAAATATAAATATTTAAAGATACAGACAAAAACAATATAATATATATGTATTAAAAAGGTGGTCCCTTTAAACTTATGTAAAAATATTAAATATTGCAGATCTAATAATCGGTCCACACCACACACACACACACACACACACACACACACACACTGTATATAACAAGTATATAATAATGAGGAATTGTTATACAAGTTCTATACTGTATACTGTAAAGATGGAAATTTTCGCGTGGGTAAAATTTTCGCTTATTTCGTAATAAAGAAATTACCGCAAAAATTTTACCTATACGAAAATGTCTACCATGCAGGTTAACATATTATAATATATAGAATATACATCCAGTTATATTGGTAATGCAAAAATTACAACCATGCGAAATGACAGATTTCAGAAATTGTGAAATTTTCACCCCACGAAAATAATCCCCTTTACAGTATTAAAATCCTGACAAAAATATAAGTATATTGTACAAAAAGTAAAGGTATGGTAGGTCATTATAGGTTAATTCTCACATTTTCATCACCAGGTTGTCATGGCAACCTCTCTATTTTAACCCACCCTAGATATTTTTTAATTCATGTTTTTGAGACCCATTTTGTTAAAAAATGTAGTTCATTTGTACAGTGCCTCTTTAAAATTAAGAAATTTAATTCCCCTCCCCCACATGGAGTTGCACTTAGGTGACATAAGCCAGTTTTCATCAATAAGTGGCTTGAAAAGACAATAATTTTTTCCCATGAACATTTCTGATTATACAGTATGTTAAGTGGAAACAATACACAAGAGGTACATTTGGCTTTACTTGTTGTTAAACTCGTGTGTTTTATTCAAAAGAAGCACATTTTGTTTTAAACCACAACATACATCATGGAAGCATGCAGTTTCATAGATTTATGAAAAATTTATTGAAAACTTCATCTTATTTGCATAATTAAATTTTGAAAACTGGGCAATTATCTATTTTATACATTTCAAATTGGAACAAAATCATAGACTTTAAAATATACAACATAGATAAATAAACAGTCATTATTGAATCGCTAAGTAAAATGTAGCTACAGCTACAGCAGGTTAAGTTTCTAAGAAATTGTATCACCCAATGGTGGTTAATAAGTAATCATATAAAATAACTCTACATGCACACACACACACACACACAAACACACATACAAACCTATCATAAGGTGGTTTGCTTGGAAAAAAGGTGGTAAATTTAGTTGGCTTCATCATAAATGGCACATAAAGGGTGTCCTTAGTTCAAGTGTTAAAAGATTAAAAGATAAAGTGTTAAAAGATTGACTTAATTGCTGTAGAACCGATTAACTTGAAAAAAAAAAGATAAGCTACCTGAATTCAGATACATGATGATGAGTAATCTTGGGTAAACAAGGACCCAGTTGTTCAAAGTTTGGTTAGTTTATTCAATGATAAGCAGAAATTCAAAACATGATAAAAATCATTATCAAATTGATAGTTTAGTTACAATTTTTTTCAGTTTGATTGAGTTTTTATTCATTTTCAACATTTCAATATTAAGTTCACACTAAATCCGAAATAACACAAAATTCAAGTTTTGACTAATCAATAGATTAAACTAATCAGACTTCAAATAACTGAGGCCTGATATATTGCTCCACTAAAAATATGATATATAGGGTATTTGAAATATACAATATAAAATGAGTGACTAAAACAATGATTATAATATGGCCAGCTACCTAAACTGGGTTACCCAGCATACCATGTGATACCCCATAAAATTTGTGTGGAGACATTATTTCCTTTGGATAAGGAATCCGGAATAACAACATTATTCCCATGAATTTGTGATTTATTGTTTTCCATTTACAGTAAAAATTGCTATAGCAACCACCTCTAAAAGAGACCATCTGTCTTACACAGTAAAACTTGCTGTTGTAACCACCTCAATTATCTATTAGTCATTAAAGAACATTTATTAATACATTAAAACCTATGATTGCCAGCAATTCTATATGAGGACCACCTATCTATACAGTAAAATGTGCTATATTGACTATATCTATATACAGACCACCTGTCCATTAAGACCAGTTTCAAGGACCTCTATATTAGAACCACAGTGGGTAGTATATATATACTTTACTGCACTTCTACACAGACATTGTGGGGTAGTGATCAGATGGTATGCTAGTAATCCAAAATGGATGACTGAATGGTGAGTAATTTATCATCTTAAGAAATGATCAACAAGAAGAAAACAACAAAACCCCCACACATACATGTTGTATTATGTTTCTTTGATATAAGACGCTGGTGCCCATCCTTTCTGTCCATTAACACTAATGTACCACCATCCCTCATCCCCTTGTTCAAGAACCTCAACAAACACGCCTTTAGAAAATCCTATTTCACCTTCATTTTCTGCTACAAACCTAGCACTTGTCTTGAATCGAGAAAAATCATTCTTAGATTCTTGTACACCACCTAATGGTGATGTAAATCCAGAATCATTGTCAGGGGAGATAACTCCAGTATTGTTATTTCCATCGTATTCTTCAATATATGATGCTGGTGCCCATCCTTCTTCATTTCCAACTTTAACAAGCCACCAGTCTTCTGATTTTTCCACAACTTCTACAAAATCACCCTCATACAGATTTACCTCCCCTTCATTATCAGCACTGAAGTCACTTATGGCTACATATTTTTTACTTTTTAATTTTGGTGGTTTTGTGAATTGATTTGAAATACTAACAGGATTAGAGTCACGAGGAACAGAGTTAGTTCCCATTTGTTTTTCACTTGAATTATTAGTAGGTGGTGCAGCTGACGAACTTCCAGTGGCCGTTGTCTGACTCTGCTCTAACTTTGCACGTAAGGCAGCAAAATTACCTGTGCCAATTTTACCTGGCTGTGTTTTTGACACATTTTCTGAATTGCTTTGTTTATCTGCATTGAATTTTTTAGCTAATGGTGGTGGTTTTGAATCAGATGGTGTTTTGTTATATGTTTTACTAGGTAAAGTTGGCTTTGGTGCACCAAAAGATGATTTCGTTGGAATTCCAGGCTTTGTAGAGATTCCAGGAGGTTTTTGCCCTACATCACCACTTTCAAATTTAGATTTAAGTGCAGAAGCTAGTCCGGAAACTGGTCTATTCTCACTCTCACTCGCCTCTTTAGAGTTCTTCTTTGACCAATTAGAACCTGCTGAGACCCGTTTGTCAGATCCTCCCTCAGCCTTCGCAGGAAGTACTGGCTTAGATGGAAATTGTTTTTTTGGAAGAGGTGCTGGTGGTCTATCATTTGAAATTGTTTCTTGTGAAGCTGACTGCCTTGCTTCAAACTTAGCTTTTAAAACACTGGTTAAATCTGAACTATTTTTGTCAGAATTTTCATCTTTTTTCATAACTGGACTTTTTGGTGGCGTTCTTGGTGTGTTGGACTTTTTTGGTGGAGTTAAAGGTTGTCCAGTTGCTACAGTTCCTGGTGATGCAGTATTATGTGGAACTGAAGGTGTTTGTTTTCCCATCAATGGAGGTTTTACACCATGAGGTTTTAAATCTGGTTTAGCAGGAAGCTGAACATTTTCTGTAGCACTTCCAGAAGTTGCTAGTCGAGCTTCAAATTTAGATTTTAAAACATCAGCTAAATTATCACTTTTAGATCCAGTTTCAATGTTCTGACTTAATCTTGATGTCCTTTGACCTTGTGTGGCACTCAAGGGTTTTGAAGGTAATTTTGGCGGCAAAGATGGCTTTGGAGCAGAACTTTCAGAACCAAATTGAGCACTTTTGTTAGTATCTGATGATCTTTATTTTGTTTGGATTCAAATCGTGCCTTCAATGCATCAGCTATACCGCCACTACTAGGAGAATGTGACTTAGAAACATCATCATCATGTGACTTTTCTTGACCAACTGGAATTGTTTTTGCAGGTGGTGGCGGCGGTGGCTTTGATACAGGTCTTTTACCACTACCTCCTCTACTATTAGGTCTTTTTTGCTCACCTGGCGGTGACAATTTTGGTCTGGTTTGTACATCATCTGTTTTAGATGCATCAAACTTTGATTTGAGTGCATTGGTGATTGAATTACCAGTTACTGCTGCAGGGACAGGTGGTGTAGGTGTCGGCTTTTTCCTAGGTAAAGGAGGTGGGGCAGGTTCTTGATTTTCGTAATCCCACTCGTCATCGTCCGAGCCTGCTGAATCTTCCTCCACATCTTCATAGTGATCATCCTGAGTTGGCTAAAGTTATAAATAAATAAATAAATAAATACAATGAACAAATATGAAATATAATAAATATGAAAAATTACAAATAAATAAATAAAAAAGTAAATAAATATGACATATAATGAAAAAATATAAAATATACTAAATAAATAAAAAATATAATAATAAATATGAAATACAATGTATAATAAATAAATATGAAATCTTACAAAAAATAAATAAATTATGAGTACTAGTAGGTGTGGTAAGGTGTATTTGACACCCCGAAACATACAAGTTTCTAAATATTCATTTATTCATTCATAGATATATATCATAGATATGACAGAATGGCTGTAATAAGGAAAAGGGTGGAGGAAACCATATAAATGTAAAGATATAGCTAGAATAATAAAAACAGACATAAGGAAGGATGAACAGACTGACAGGCATTCTATAGCCCACCCCAAACCTCATTTAAAATATCATTATAAATTTAAGATGTAAGTTTTGTCATGGTAAGTAACAGTCAAACAGCACATTCAACTATTATATACAGAATGGTGACCATGCTAATATGAGGTATCAAATAATGGAATGAAAAATCCGGGCAAATATTTATTAAAATATTTCTATTTCTGCAATCAGCAGAGTTTTGTAAGCATAATTTATGAACTAGTTGTGATGGCTATAAGCTAGGTCTCCACAAAATTTCCAAAATGTGAAAAATATAGTCCTGTTTAAAGTATTTTTCCAAAAATTGTTGAAATTAGTTACTTTTTGAAAGAATTTCTCAGAAATGAGTAGCCCATAGTGATTTTGGCTTCCAGGAATGAAAACATAGAGTAAAAGGCAGATCATGCTAAAATGTAATATTGAACAATAAATAATGAAAAAAAATTGTAAACAATTGAGTCCCCCAAAATACCGTTTCAAATGTATCCTATAACATTTGTGTGGAACAATATAGAAGAATTGCTTCACTAAAGATTACTCCATATTCATTGGAAATATCTTTTCCACACAAAATTGTCAGTTATTATGGCAAATGCTAGCCAACCCCTTTATTAAAATATTTCAGGAGACTTTTTTTCAATATATCTTACGAACCAGGCCCAGTTTCATGATCATTCCTTAACTAAGATTTTCCTGATTTAAATCTAGTAAATTTGAAATCTTAATAATTTTGTTAATTGTAACAATATTCAGAAATTTATGGTTTCATTTTGAAGATCACCTCAAGCTTAAAACATCTGGTTTTATCAAAAATGTTCATTTGCACAGGCAGACCTGCCTATAAAGGCCACCCAAGGGAACCAGTAACAGTGGCCTTTATGGGCAGGTGGCCTTTATATACAGGTTCAAGTAATATGGTTAAAGAACAATTGGGGTACAATTCTACTGGCCTTTATAACCAGGCGACACTTATATAGAGGTGGCCTTTAAGACAGGTTGGACTGTAGTTTCAAAAGAGATTGTCTAAGTGTGCTAAAATTATGTTCAGCAAAATCTTAGTTAAGGAATGATTGTAAAACTGTAGTACAGCTTCAGTACCAATACTTTTATGACAGGCCATGCTAAACAGACATACAATACATAAAATAATAAATGGTTATCTGAAAAAGAGTGTTATTGAAATACATGGATTGCATGGTGGCTTATTTCTGATATCCAGATAATTTCGGTCAGCATAAAATTATCTCAACGTTTTTACTTAATATTGTGAAAAATAGTATGATGGAGAGTCATGATAGTGAATTAAGAAGTTGAGATAAATAACATGACATTACGATATACTTATGTTGATATGTTTACCACGACTAGTCGACGTAAGTATTCGACATGTCGTGTTATTTTTCTTCCATCTTCCTATGTTTGAGATAGAGATTTCCGCTTTAATATAAGTTGGTAGAAATTTTTATCTTCACCCCCACGTGCTTATTTCCACCTCCACGTGCGGCTTTCAGTGACGTCACAATCAAAGGACAATTAAATGACGTCATATCGTGAAGACTTGAAGTCGTCTTGCGGGAAAATGACACCCGAGTCTCCAAAATTTAGGAATTTTGCTCTTAAATAACATAAGGAACTGCGTTTCAAATGTTTATTTTGGGAGATTAGAATAAATGGCCTTATTTCCTAGTTTATACATTCTGTATAAACCAAAATCTGGTACATTCTGTCCGATGGTCATATTTATTTTTATGTAAAACGTTAAATAACAAAGTTAGATTTACAAAAATGGCGTCAATGTAGATGTGACTGATACTTCAAACAAAAAATTGTCATTAAAATGGAAGAAAAAAAATCAATCATGAGTTTATCCATGTAGGATAGAGAAATCTCAACCTCGGGGTTGAATATTTCTGTCAGAGACTCGGCAAGCCTCGTCTCCGACTGAAATATTCAACCCCTCGGGTGAGATTTCCCTATCCTACATGGATACTCATGATAGATTCTATTAATCTCAACTTATTTTACTATCTCAACTTTCCATCATATTATCTCGACTAGTCAAGATATTAAGTCTACATGTTAAGATAGTTTTATGTCGACTGAAATTATGTCGATGTCAGAATTAAGCCACCATAGGACTGGTAAGGATTTTCTTCTGTCCTTCTTACCGAATTCATTTTATCTTCATCCTCTTCAAGAAAAGACTACAATGTTATTAAATTTATAGTTTAAATGGTTTTTTGGGTGCCATGGTAAGCTTTTACAAATATTGCAACATTTTCAAATATGGCAGTAACCAAATGAACCTGTGAGGTAAATACTGTGATATGTACATGCATTGATTTAATATCCAGATTTAAAAAAAAAAAACTTGTAAAACTTTTCATGTGACCAGGGTTAATTTGCAATTTTTAGGTCACAAAAACAACTCGATTTTCCAAATAATGATTTAAATCCAATATTTGTGCCATAAGGGGCACACAAGGTAAAAACTACTTCCGACAGCTGGTTGTTGGAGAGATTATTATTGTGAAATGCCAGAGAGAGAATAAGTCAATGTTAATTGGTCATAATCATTTTTTTGTTAAAAAGTGGTAACTGTACACTACAAACTAGATATTAAAACCCTTGGCACTGCCACATTGTTGATTAAGAAACGTAACAATTTTTATATGGTGCACTTAATTTTTTTTACAGAACTGATGGCAGACATTTGTCTTAATGTTGAAATTACAGGTAATGGTTTCAAATTTGACACAGATTTCAAATTTTTGAAGACCCTATTGTACAGGGTGTTGGATTTGAATCATCAACAAGTGATTGTATCATAGATGCAGTACCTATAATGCATAAAATCCATCTAAACCAACAAATGGGACAAGACCGCCTTATGTATAAGGGGAGATAACCATTCAATAACTTATTATGAATGTCAACGGCAGACATTTGATATTATACATTAGCTATATTTGACTGGTTGGTTTCTGTTGAACTAGAAGCTTACCTTTGACCTAATTGCTATTTCTCCACCTTTAATTTTGACCAATCACATCACTTACAATGACTTTACATTTGTTATTTAACTCTCAGCATTTCTTTCATAAACAGCAGTCTTTTTAAAGTTGACAGTCTGTTGAGCATTTAACCAAATAAATGACCAATGAATGATCTGATTGGTCAAAAACAAAAGTGGGAAAATATCAGTAAATTGAAGAGCCTCTTACTCACAGAAAAAACTACCAGTCGAATACCGCCATTGTTAGGTATATCACATAACAACATACCTCCTCAACAGTGATGAGGTCTTGTTTTTCAATGTAAGATGATGGAGCCCAGCCTTCTTTACCTCCAATCTGTACAAACCACCAACCAGTATCTGTTTTATCTAGTACCTGAAACAAATCAGTGATGTGATGTAAATCAACAGGTGATGCTGGATTTGATGTGATGTAAATCAACAGGTGATGCTGGATTTGATGTGATGTAAATCAACAGGTGATGCTGGATTTGATGTAATGTAAATCAACAGGTGATGCTGGATTTGAAGTGATGCAAATCAACAGGTGATGCTTGATTTGATGTGATGTAAATCAACAGGTGATGCTGGATTTGATGTGATGTAAATTAACAGGTGATGCTGGATTTGATGTGATGTAAATCAACAGGTGATGCTGGATTTGATGTGATGTAAATCAATAGGTGATGCTGGATTTGATTTGATGTAAATCAACAGGTGATGCTGAATTTGAAGTGATGTAAATCAACAGGTGATGCTGGATTTGATGTGATGTAAATCAACAGGTGATCCTGGATTTGATGTGATGTAAATCAACAGGTGATGCTGGATTTGAAGTGATGTAAATCAATAGGTGATGCTGGATTTGATGTGATGTAAATCAACAGGTGATGCTGGATTTGATGTGATGTAAATCAACAGGTGATGCTGGATTTGAAGTGATGTAAATCAACAGGTGATGCTGGATTTGATGTGATGTAAATCAACAGATGATGCTTGATTTGATGTAATGTAAATCAACAGGTGATGATGGATTTGATGTGATGTAAATCAACAGGTGATGCTGGATTTGATGCGATGAAAATCAACAGCTGATGCTGAATTTGATGCGATGTAAATCAACAGGTGATGCTGGATTTGATGTAATGTAAATCAACAGGTGATGCTGGATTTCAAGTGATGTAAATCAACAGGTGATGCTGGATTTCAAGTGATGTAAATCAACAGGTGATGTGATGTGGATTGTGTGATGTAAATCAACAGGTGATGCTGGATTTGATGTGATGTAAATCAACAGGTGATGCTGGATTTGATGTAATGTAAATCAACAGGTGATGCTGGATTTGAAGTGATGTAAATCAACAGGTGATGCTGGATTTGATGTGATGTAAATCAACAGGTGATGCTGGATTTGATGTGATGTAAATCAACAGGTGATGCTGGATTTGATGTGATGTAAATCAACAGGTGATGCTGGATTTGATGTGATGTAAATCAACAGGTGATGCTGGATTTGATGTGACGTAAATCAACAGGTGATGCTGGATTTGATGTGATGTAAATCAACAGGTGATGCTTAATTTGATGTGATGTAAATTAACAGGTGATGCTGGATTTGATGTGATGTAAATTAACAGGTGATGCTGGATTTGATGTGATGTAAATTAACAGGTGATGCTGGATTTGATGTGATGTAAATCAACAGGTGATGCTGGATTTGATGTGATGTAAATCAACAGGTGATGCTGGATTTGATGTGATGTAAATCAACAGGTGATGCTGGATTTGATGTGATGTAAATTAACAGGTGATGCTGGATTTGATGTGATGTAAATCAACAGGTGATGCTGGATTTGATGTGATGTAAATCAACAGGTGATGCTGGATTTGATGTGATGTAAATCAACAGGTGATGCTGGATTTGAAGTGATGTAAATCAACAGGTGATGCTGGATTTGATGTGATGTAAATCAACAGGTGATGCTGGATTTGATGTGATGTAAATCAACAGGTGATGCTGAATTTGAAGTGATGTAAATCAACAGGTGATGCTGGATTTGATGTGATGTAAATCAACAGGTGATGCTGGATTTGATGTGATGTAAATTAACAGGTGATGCTGGATTTGATGTGATGTAAATCAACAGGTGATGCTGGATTTGATGTGATGTAAATCAATAGGTGATGCTGGATTTGATGTGATGTAAATCAACAGGTGATGCTGGATTTGAAGTGATGTAAATCAACAGGTGATGCTGGATTTGATGTGATGTAAATCAACAGGTGATGCTGGATTTGATGTGATGTAAATCAATAGGTGATGCTGGATTTGAAGTGATGTAAATCAACAGGTGATGCTGGATTTGAAGTGATGTAAATCAATAGGTGATGCTGGATTTGATGTGATGTAAATCAACAGGTGATGCTGGATTTGATGTGATGTAAATCAACAGGTGATGCTGGATTTGATGTGATGTAAATCAACAGGTGATGCTGGATTTGATGAGATGTAAATCAACAGGTGATGCTGGATTTGATGTGATGTAAATCAACAGGTGATGCTGGATTTGATGTGATGTAAATCAACAGGTGATGCTGGATTTGATGTGATGTAAATCAACAGGTGATGCTTGATTTGATGTAATGTAAATCAACAGGTGATGCTGGATTTGAAGTGATGTAAATCAACAGGTGATGCTGGATTTGATGCGATGTAAATCAACAGGTGATGCTGAATTTGATGTGATGTAAATCAACAGGTGATGCTGGATTTGAAGTGATGTAAATCAACAGGTGATGCTGGATTTGATGCGATGTAAATCAACAGGTGATGCTGAATTTGATGTGATGTAAATCAACAGGTGATGCTGGATTTGATGTGATGTAAATCAACAGGTGATGCTGGATTTGAAGTGATGTAAATCAACAGGTGATGCTGGATTTGATGTGATGTAAATCAACAGGTGATGCTGGATTTGATGTGATGTAAATCAACAGGTGATGCTGGATTTGATGTGATGTAAATCAACAGGTGATGCTTGATTTGATGTGATGTAAATCAACAGGTGATGCTTGATTTGATGTGATGTAAATCAACAGGTGATGCTGGATTTGAAGTGATGTAAATCAACAGGTGATGCTGGATTTGAAGTGATGTAAATCAATAGGTGATGCTGGATTTGATGTGATGTAAATCAACAGGTGATGCTGGATTTGATGTGATGTAAATCAACAGGTGATGCTGGATTTGATGTGATGTAAATCAACAGGTGATGCTGGATTTGATGTGATGTAAATCAACAGGTGATGCTTGATTTGATGTAATGTAAATCAACAGGTGATGCTGAATTTGAAGTGATGTAAATCAACAGGTGATGCTGGATTTGATGCGATGTAAATCAACAGGTGATGCTGAATTTGATGTGATGTAAATCAACAGGTGATGCTGGATTTGATGTGATGTAAATCAACAGGTGATGCTGGATTTGAAGTGATGTAAATCAACAGGTGATGCTGGATTTGATGTGATGTAAATCAACAGGTGATGCTGGATTTGATGTGATGTAAATCAACAGGTGATGCTGGATTTGATGTGATGTAAATCAACAGGTGATGCTTGATTTGATGTGATGTAAATCAACAGGTGATGCTTGATTTGATGTGATGTAAATCAACAGGTGATGCTGGATTTGATGTGATGTAAATCAACAGGTGATGCTTGATTTGAAGTGATGTAAATCAACAGGTGATGCTGGATTTAATGTGATGTAAATCAACAGGTTATGGTTGATTTGATGTGATGTAAATCAACAGGTGATGCTGGATTTGAAGTGATGTAAATCAACAGGTGATGCTGGATTTGATGTGATGTAAATCAACAGGTGATGCTTGATTTGAAGTGATGTAAATCAACAGGTGATGCTGGATTTAATGTGATGTAAATCAACAGGTGATGCTGGATTTGATGTGATGTAAATCAACAGGTGATGCTGGATTTGATGTGATGTAAATCAACAGGTTATGGTTGATTTGATGTGATGTAAATCAACAGGTGATGCTGGATTTGAAGTGATGTAAATCAACAGGTGATGCTGGATTTGATGTGATGTAAATCAACAGGTGATGCTGGATTTGATGTGATGTAAACCAACAGGTGATGCTGGATTTTATTATGTTCTACACTATTTATATAATTCATCACACTTTTATTATAGCACAAATGTATGACAATGTCACAGTGAAAATACTAAAATAACAAGAAATCTGTTAGCTATTGCTAGTATATCTCCGCTTTTAACTTCCAACTATTGACCGTTATGTAAAGTCGGTATAATATCAAAATGAAGGGCTTTGCCCTTCATCGAATTTGGCACGCGCCACACTATCTTTCATTACCCCTTGAAATACCATGATCAGAATGTCATTTCTTAAACTGAACTCAAATACAAAATTTCAAGTGGCAGTGTTTAGCAGTTGCTGAGAAAACTGTTATGAAATTTTTTGTTTCATATGGATGGAAGTACAGAGGTCAACAAGTATACCCCTCTCTTCTTGGAAGCAGGAGTATAAAAATATGTACTATATATATTATATGACACTTTGTACCAACTGAATCATTACCCCACACTATAATCCACCTCCACAATCAAAGAGCAGATAGCAGGTGTTATAGACCCTACACAAAGAATAATTCCATTTTTACCAGGTAAGTTATATATTATTAGCACATATTAAACCAATAACCTTTCACTCACTTTCTACCATTGACAATGGTCTTTACTGCTAAAGGACACCTGCCTAATTCCTTGGTTAAAGAATGGCATTGCATCTCTTGATCTAAATTCTGAAGATTGGGAGGTTTTCTCTGAATACTAGTTTCCTCAACCATTTCACAACTGAAAGCCCTGATATGAGTGAACGATCTTGACTGGGAGATAAAATGCCATTTCATCCAATTGACAACTAAACTGACTGGTAAATTCTAAACCGGGTACCAGTTTCCTTCATCATATTAGAACTGACAGCCCAGATATGAGTAAAACAATCTTGACCATGACATAAAAATACCATTCCCGGCAATCGACTAATCATCTGACTGGTAAGTTGATAGAATATTTAAGATACATACTGTGACTCGCTCATTGGACTGAAAGCTGATACCGTCTCCGACTGAGTCGCTGAATTCTGCCACAGTACAGTAGACATAATTACTGGAACTTGGCAATATTTTCTGCACATTATTATTTCTCTGAAAAATTAGAAATGATGAATATTAAATGATGTGTTTGTAAATGAAATTATGGTCCAGGTCGAGGTCACTTGGTCAAAATGTTGGAGCAATAAAAATATTCCATGGGAAGTTTATTAGGAAAGGACTACTTGTTGTTGTTGTTGTAATTTTTTGGCTACTCAACAAGAGCAAGTATATTAATCTCTAAGGATTAATCTAAGAACAAATTTGTATATGTGTGAGATGTGTGTCTTTTATGATCTGTCTTGTACTAGCATGCACTTATGGCAACTTTAAGGTGTTAACTCACTTCAGAAAAGTGTTGAAACAGTAATATATAGCTAAAATATGAAATTTAGGTGCCCTGACTTATTTTTAAGAGCTATGGTCCGCTAGGCCCCTCCTAATCTTTATCCCTGATCGACAGACATTAATACAGGCTTAAAATGTATTCTAGTTACATACATTTTTGATTGTGTTCTGTCGTGGTGGAGGTCTGATGGATCCCCCTCTTTCTATGGATCGTGACTTTTTCAGGATATGGGGGAGGGTTTTCTTAGAAACAACCGTATCCCTCCTTCATTGTTCTCCTGGTCTCATCTTTCAGTAAGTCACTTATATCACTAAGTGTGCTGACAACTTGTACACCGGATGCCTGGGCAACCCTCTCCATATGAGCCTTCTCAGTTTTCATCAGATATGTAGAGGGAGCATATCCTTCTTTGCCTTTATACCTGTAGTCATATCATATAAAATAATAAATTAACTTTTAATTTTTGCGTTAATAGGCTCTTGCATCACAATCTTGTTTGTGTTCATAGAAGTACTGTAAATACTGGACTACAAGGCTACTATGCCTATAAGATGGGGTGAAATTTTTCTGTCATTTTTGACGATTTCAGGCCATAATTTTCAGTCAAGATTATACCAGTACTGGTAATTAAAGCTACTGATCAGACTGTAAAATTTCCCAAAATTTCCGTATGTTGTTCATGTTGTTAATTTTTGATGATTCCAATCGTCTATGGAGGTCAAGGTCTGTATGGATATGGAATGTGTGTATGTTACATATTTCCAGAATAACATCATATCTTTTGGTAGATGTTGAATTATGGCATTGCACTTTGTTAGATAAGGAATATGTTTACGATGCATGTTCCCACAATAACATCATTTTACTGTAAACCATTGAAATACAGATTCCATTTTGTTCCACACAAACATGAAAGTATATGTATCATGTCATTTGCTGGGTTGCCTCCCTTTAAATAAATCTATTCCTCTCTCTCTCTTTCTCTTTCTTGCAAATCTAGGTTATTTTACAAGTGAAAATGAATAACCTATGGTGCAATTTCCTTTTGAGTAAAAAAATATGTTTTTAGATATTAAATGCAGATAAATGTAAATAAAGTACAAGTTTAAAATTTTAACTTACAAGAAATAATTGTTTATAAAAAAGAGAATCATAAAACATTCAGTTTTGTAAGTTTATCTGAGGTACAATCAATCTAAAAATAAATAATTATAACCAAAGAGTTAATTGTACCTAATAAGCCACCAGCCATCCAGGCTTTTCTGCATAACTTCTACCACTGCCCCCGTATCCAAGGAGATCTCATCAGCGCCATCTGCTGTGAATTCATCTGTACATATATATTTCTCTTCTGTAAATATAACAAAATTTCTTTAGTGAGCTATTTGACAGTTTATATCTGTAATTAGTGATGTGTCATTTTCTGATCAATGTGCAGGGAGGAATCTTTAACATGCCATACCTACTGTGACAAACGACATCGGTTTTTAAGGTCTCTTCAGAGAAACCTTGTGACTTTCATTTCCAAATGCCAAGTGCTTGGCAAAAGAAAAGTCACTTCCTATTTTCAAGTCTTATTAAGACTTGGCCAGGGTTAGAACCCAACCTTCCACATACGGAGCAAGCACTCTACCAACTGCGTTACTATAGTGGTATCTTATCTTGTTCTACAGGCAAAGTTACAAACATTATACAACATGTATAATAATAAAGTGGCTCTTTAATATAAAATAAAATGTTTTCAGAAGAAATTTGAAGATGACCTCAACATACATGTGGTCCGGACATGGTCCTAATACAGAGGTAGCTTTAAACACAGGTGTGACTGTATTAAGTTATAAATCACTCATTACCATAGTAACTGATTTAAAACTTAAAGCTATATTTGACAATGAAGTAGAAATGAACAGACCAGGAAGTAAACAGTTGTTCACATGTCAATCAATCAAGTTATAAGTTACTGTAAGAAGAAATCCACATCTTACGGTAAGTAATACATTGTATGACATTTAACAAAAAAACACGATCAACAGGACATACATAAGTGTTTACTTGGTAAATTTCTTTGTTGTTTTACACATCTGACAAAAATATACATGTTGTTATTAAAACGAAGAAAAAAACCTTCCCAACACTTTCTCTGAAAAATCTATTTGTAAAAATACTTAATGTCAATAAAAAGCATTTACATCAACATTAAAATTTCATCAATGATTTAAAAAATAACTTTGTGTGTTTACAGTAAACCTGTATATAAAGACCACCAATGGACATAAGGATTATTGACTTACGGATATGTGATCTTATATATATACAGGCTTTCTTGGTTGAAATATGAAGCTAAGGGGTCTAAATAAAGTGGTCTATAATATCAAGTTTTACTGTATATTAAATACACACAAATATGAGTTTTTTCTATACGGTACATAATCAAAGATTTTTTTTTTTAAATTGGCAAAACTTTAGGGATTTTTTCAGTTCAAGAAGGTCATGTCTGATGGCTTGATGCCTGTTGATTGTGCCATACATCAAGTAGGATGATGTCAATATATTTATATATTACAGCTAATTAATGTACAGCATCAACATTTTATGATAAATACATGTACAGCCAAACCAGTCTATAAAACCCACATAATAGAAACCAGGAAAATGCATTTATGGACAGGTGTCTTTATATACAGGTTCAAATAAAATAAATAAATAAATAACAATAGGGATACAATTCTATTGGACTTTATAAGCAGGTGGTCCTTATATAAAGATGGCCTTTAAGGCAGGTTGGACTGTATCTGTATTTGTTTAGTGTACATTTACATGACCACTATGCATACACATACTGATATGTGGTATGATGTTTTCCTTGAAAAAACAAGCAGAAGAGTGGTGTGCAATAACGTAATGATGTATTACACCCTGGTCAAAATTCTTTCACCCATATTGAGGCAGTAAGTTTGGAATGGTGGAGGAAATCAGAGTGTGCCCAGTGAAAACCACTGATCTTCAGAAAACGAACTGACAAACTACCTCACAAGGTTCTGCCAGAGAGGAATCTGAACCTAAGTAGTGAGACACTGTAATCAACAAGCATAAAAAACATTATAAGTTATACAGGGTGCAGGAAAGGGTACATTCATCATTAACGCGGTACATGGGGCCTGTAACCTGCCAAAGCCCTGTATAAAGTATTTGTCACCCTTCAAAGCGTAACTAGTTGGTTCTTTTTAACTTCCATTTCGTATTTTGTGTGACTTGCGTACGTTGTCGCCATGTTTGTTTACTGTAACTAGACGCCAGCGATATACAAGTTACTTCCCTTTTACCGCAAAACGTCACGTGCGTTCATGTACCCTGGCAGATTTCCAAACATAGTTCCATGTACTCCAGCAAGTTAACCAATCGCTATGCGAGAAATTTCTTTGAAGGGTGACAATAAACAATGTATGTATTGTACTGTACCTTCTCCAGCTCTGAATTTCTGAAATGCTAGGTCCTTTGAACCATCTCTTCTCTCTAGATAAGTACTTGGTACCCATCCCTGCTGTTCTTCAACATGGACAAACCACCAACCTATCAACATTAAATCAGGACTTAAACATTACAAATACTTTAGGAAAGATCATGTCTTTAAATTATGTCTTTTAAATCAAGAATTGTTTACTTTCTAAAGACAAAATCACAACAATTAAAATTTATGACATGTGTTTATGCTGTATAGTCTACTGTGGGTACGGTGAAGTAATGGTCTTTTACTTTATATTTAGACAGTCAGTTCTGGAATAGTGTAGGAAAACAAAATATCTATATAAAACTGCTGACCCTCAGTGAGTACAGAGGTGGTCAGTTCTGGAATCCTATAGAAAACTGATGACCTTCAGTGAATGCGGAGGTAGTCAGTTTTGTAATGATGCAGGAAACCAGAATACCTACAAAAACCACTGACCTTCAATTAGGGAACTGAAAACTGTTAGGATCTCCCAAATAACATTTAAACCTTTGTGGTAAGAGGCTATTTGATCTTTAAGGCTGAACTTTAGACCACTTCATTGCCCCTGAATGTCATAAGGTAACCCAATTTTATCCAAATGAATGATGCCATTTATTTCTACATTCTAAGAGATTACTGAAAGAATCAAGAGTTGCAATCAATCCCATATTTCTAGAGAATCTACCCTCACTTCCCTGGTGGAAGTTCACATGTTTCACTTGATTTGTCAGTTTTCAAAGTTTTCACTTTGCTATAGGGATCGAGACTTGGACATGAATTGGTATGTTTGTGTTTGATTCATTCAATTTCTTCCCAATAGTTTTTTTTTTTAAATGTATTAAAACATGAACCTGTTTAGACTTCAAAACAACTCTGAATAAAAAATTTGATTACACTAGACATGGTTTCTGCATGTTCTGTTGATACAGGTTAGGTAAAAACATAAATTTACTCTGGAATTTTTAAAAAACAGATAACCAGTAAACTGTAACATATCTTACCACTTTCACTTTTCTCTAGCACATCTACAACCATTCCCGCTGATAGATTTAGATCCCATTTATCCTCTTTGACATAATCAGCTATAACGACATATTCTTCAGCTACTTTAGGACCAGATATCTTCTCTACTGTTTTATTTTTAGCCTTTTTCTTCTTCCTAAAACACATAAAAGTATGTTATTAATTTTTATGTCTTTCTTGTCTTTTTTGTTTCTATGTATTCTAACTTAAGACCCCATGTCCCAGTTCCACAGTCTTCCTTCACTCAAATAAGGCAAATTTGTCTTATTACTTTTTATTTGTAGTAGCATAAATCATTGTCAAGATTTTCCAGATTTAAGTTAAGGTAAATATTACTTAAGAAACTATTGTAAAACTGGAGCCTCTTTTTGCTTAACAATTTGGTTGCTCAATTTTTTTATCATGTATTAGATTGTAAATATGAAGTGCAGTGGAAGAATTGTGTATCTTAACCATGCAGTTGAGATTTGTTTTAGGTGGCAAGTTTTAGGAAGGCAGAGGAAACCAGAGCATAAAATTGACCCAAAATATGGCATAGAGGCTAGTAAAATTTATCTCAAATGCTCTTTATTCATGTTATTTGAACCTGTATGTAAGAGCCATCTGCCCTTAGGGTCACTTTTACTGGTTTCCTTAGGTGGCCTTTATAGACAGGTTTGTCTATATATATCTTTCCAGTGTACCCAACTCTAGTTGTACTCTACTCACATGTAGAGACAGTAGTAAAAGTTGTACTTAGTTACTTATTACGGAACTATAACCTATAGGTTTGTACTTGAAGTACATTAGTACAGGTAGATTGATGAACACTGATCACATTAGCCAAGAAACAATAAGGTGATTAGGTACAAAGCCCTGTACTCCTTCACATGAAAATGTATACAGATAGGTCTGGTTAAACAGACAGACAAATAGGTACAAAGCCCTGTACTCCTTCACATGAAAATGTATACAGATAGGTCTGGTTAAACAGACAGACAAATAGGTACAAAGCCCTGTACTCCTTCACATGAAAATGTATACAGATAGGTCTGGTTAAACAGACAGACAAATAGGTACAAAGCCCTGTACTCCTTCACATGAAAATGTATACAGATAGGTCTGGTTAAACAGACAGACAAATAGGTACAAAGCCCTGTACTCCTTCACATGAAAATGTATACAGATAGGTCTGGTTAAACAGAAAGACAAATAGGTACAAAGCCCTGTACTCCTTCACATGAAAATGTATACAGATAGGTCTGGTTAAACAAACAGACAAATAGGTACAAAGCCCTGTACTCCTTCACATAAAAATGTATACAGATAGGTCTGGTTAAACAGACAGACAAATAGGTACAAAGCCCTGTACTCCTTCACATGAAAATGTATACAGATAGGTCTGGTTAAACAGAAAGACAAATAGGTACAAAGCCCTGTACTCCTTCACATGAAAATGTATACAGATAGGTCTGGTTAAACAGACAGAAAAAGCTTAAACAGTCTAGACACAAACTGGTAGTGAAAATGTTCTCCAGACAGACAAAGCTTAATTGGTCCAGACAAAGATTGATTTTGACAATTTTTGAAGAATGAGACCAAGTATTTAAAAAAAAAAGTTAAAAAAAATTCCCCTTACTTAATATTTCCCAGTAGTGTGTTAGACCTTTTTTTGACAGCTACTGCACTGGCAAATATATTTTCATGAGAAGATTATGCTAAATGTGTATGCTGCCATTGGAGTGGAGTTGAGGGGAGTAATAATTTTTATACCCCAGTCAAGATGCTTTCACTCATATCAAGGGGGTCAATGCAGCGATTGTGGAGGAAAGAGTACCTGGAGAAAACCACCAACCTTTGGCAAGCGAACTGACAAACTTTCTCAAATTAGGAGTGGGATATGAATCCAGGTAGTGAGAAGTGCTGTGATCCTTAAGCATATATTTTAGACCACTTAGCCACTTGTATGCTGTAAGTGAGTGGCTGGAATCATGTTTTACATCCCAGTCAAGATTAATTCACTAATATCGAGGCAGTGAAGTTTGGATATTGTAAAATATAGAAGGTCCTGAGAAAACCAACCCTTTTTCTACAAGCAGACTGATACATTTTCAGACAACTTTCTGCTGGAAGTAGGATTTGAGGGCAAACCTTGACACAATTTACTGTAAATGTGGTTTATTATGCTGTATTTAAATTGAATCCTGTTTTAATGTCTATAACAAAAAAATTAATGTCTGAATTTACTTGTTTGTAACATGCAATAAATAACATCTGTGTGTGTATTGCATGATTCAAGATATACTGTATATGAACCATTAGCTAGTGAGTTAAGACCACATACTCTGCCACAGAAACTCCCAAAACAATATCAATACAATATACAACAAAATATGCCCTGTTGTTCGAGACATTAGAACAGTAAATAATCCAATGACTTTGTGATTTTTACACATTCCTACAAAATTCATTTTAGTTTACTCTCTACCCCATCCACATAGGTTTACACTTATTCAAAATTATTAGTAGCCAAATTTCCAAACTTTGTGAAAATATAATTTGCTAAAATTGCTCATTTTTATACAAAATTTCTCTCTAAGAAATTAGTAGGCTGTGGCAATTTTGGCAACAGGAGTGAAAACATAATATGTTTTATGTATTTTTTCTGTTTCAGTGTCATAAATGCCTAATACGGGGATCAAAATAAAGATAAATAAATCATTTGTTATTAACAAAATGTCCTTAATAAATGTTAATCAATTTTATCTGAAGTAAAACATTAATATAAATTATTAGATAGATTATATAAATTGGTTTATTTTCCGTAAACATAAACGTACAAGATAATTAATAACTATGGTAAATCATTGAAGAACAGCAGTGTACATCTTTTAAAACAGAAGAAAACTTGATATAAATAAAAAAAACCAAACATACTAATCCATGTCCCAATCACAATACAGGCTCTGGTATAAGACTAAAATTTTAATCAGTCAGAAACTAAATTTCAAAACAATTTAAAGGTCTGACTGAACAACTTCAGGTCTTGGGCTGGAAGGCTGACTGAAATTTCATAAACCTTGACAATGAGTGCTGAATCTCAAACTATAGGGGTGTATGTATGTAAATGACAATACATTATTGCCATTATATTACTCCTTTGTAAATGTTATATATCAAAACAAACATTTATTCTTATCAATGAATTTGAATAAAGACTGTAAACAGACCAGGAATTTGGCAAAAATTTGTAGTAGCTTTATACCATCTGTAAGAGTTGATTCACTGGTACAGACAATCCTTCAGAACATTTAAAATGATAGAAAAAAAAAGTTCCCAAATTATGTGTAATAAGCTTACCTCCAACAATCTTGCTGAACATATAAAAATATCAGATCATAAACTGATAAACAATTTCCCATTTCTGTTGCAGAAAATATTAACTTTCATTTACGAAACTACTTCTGAACACTCTTTAAACATTAAATCCATTTACCGGTAAAAATGTTAAGTTTTCATTTTCAAATTCAAATTTTTCTAATTCTTTAAAACTACAACTACATGTCATCCTGATTAATCACAATTTATTTCAATTAAAGGTAGAAATTACTTAAATTCTTACAAATATACCCACATAACTGAAGGTAAGACAGCAGGTTGATGGATTGATTGACAGGTGATACGTGACATGATGAGAGGCCCAAGACAGGTTAAATTTAATCAAACACACAAAAACTGGAAAATTGTCCGATAGTTAAATTGTATATAAATAAACAAATAAAACAAAATAATTATATTATCAAACATTTTCTTTACTGTATTGAAAATATAATTGTTTTTTAGAAAATTGAATTTAAAAAAAAAAAAATTTTGTATGATTTAGGAAGTTGAACTGGATGTTTAATAACTTGATTTAACCCGACATACCCCGAAAAACCTCAAGACCTTATTATATTCTCAGAAATTCAGTATATAATTCCATATAACAAGTACAACATAAAAACAAACTGTACAGGGTATATCAAAAGATATGGTTGGTTGGTTGGTTGAATGTTACTTTAACATTGCATCAGGAATTTTTCAGCTATTTGTGATGAGAGCATCCGGCCTCACTTCCCTGGTGGAAGTTCATGTGTCTAACCTAACTTGTCAGTTCCAAAGTTTTTACTTTGCTTCTGGATTGTGATTTGAATATGAATTAGTATGTTTGTTTTTGATTATTAATCTCTATGGATTAATCAATTAAACAATTCCGAGTATGCATGTGAAGTGCTAGTGTGTTGTATGGTCTGCCTTTTACTAGTGTGCACTCAGGGCGACTTAAGGTGCTAGCTCACTGAGTCAGTGCACCGCAGACAAGTGTACCACTCCCCAGTCCCAGATACCGATACCAGGTGAACAAGTAAAGGCTAACAGCAAGGGGTGGGGTGGGTACAAAAGGAAGTCTTACCCATTTTCTATAGGCTATACCGTCAAACCGGTCAATACAGGCCATCTAAGAGAACCTTAGTGACCTTTACATATGTATACAGGTTTAAATAACATATAAAGAGCAATTGGTATATGATTTTATTGGCCTTAAAAGCAGGTGGTCCTTATATAGAGGTGACCTTTAAGAAAGGTTTGAATGTATATTATTTTCAAATTCGGGAGTTAACATATAAAACTAAGGACAATTTACTGGTACCTTTGATTAGAGAGTGTGTGGGTGTTATTAACATATTCATGGGATTGCCATCAAGGTTAAAACTTGTTTTTGACATGTTTTTTTTTGCAATATTATATTTCCCAGTTCTATGGCCTGCCATTAAGCATTTTTATGAATGTTAGTTCCCACACTTTATTTTCACCATTCATGAGTACATTATGATTTACTACATCAGCTATGAGAGGTTATGTTAGTATAGTAACTAGTGCATTGATCCTTACATTATGAATACTGTAAAAATAACATGCTCAAGACAGCCAATCAACAAGTGATTGGTTTCTGTCATACGTAACTCCTTCCAATTTTTGGTACACCACAAATGACCTATGATAATTAGTGTAGCACTTTTTCTATTTACAAACACACATGCAAAAATTGTGCTTTCGGCTATTGTATAGTTTGTAAATAGTATGTTTATTTATGAAGCATAAACATAAACAAAATTAATTTAGTACCAAACCCAAAATAGAATCTGTTGACAGGTTTTTGACAGAGAAAGTTGAAAGGTCCTTGCGTCAACTATATTTTGTAACTAGTTTGCAATCAAATTATCTGTCACATGTTTCAATTTCTGTTGATTTTATGCTCACTATTATCCATTCTATGTTTATGAACTAAAATACTGCAGACAAATTTCGAAAGGCATTTAACTAAACCTTAAAATGAACTTTAATTATAGTATTTGACGATAAACCTCAGGTTTGAGCTAGCATCTTAAAAACTGACAATGACAGTTTGACCTTTAGGTAGCATTCATAGAGAATGAATTACCTTGACCTTTGACCAGAGTTAGTATGTGTTAATGGGAAATGACTATGTGGCCCTAACTTTGATCTAGCATTTGAAAGTCAACGACCTTGACATTACATAAATTAATGGTTTATAAATGACATGACCTTGACATTGACCTTAAAGTGAAATAGAAAATGATTTTGACATCAAATGAACATTAGGCTGAGTTGTAAACCTGTTAGTATTTTATAAAGGGGCAGTCGTTGACTAATTCAACAAATTATGCTGGTAACTTATGATTATAACAATGAATTAAAATTTTAGTTTTAGCTAACCCATTTAAAAACTATAAATTAACAGGTGATACGTGACATGATGAGAGGCCCAAGACAGGTTAAATTTAATCAAACACACAAAAACTGGAAAATTGTCCGATAGTTAAATTGTATATAAATAAACAAATAAAACAAAATAATTATATTATCAAACATTTTCTTTACTGTATTGAAAATATAATTGTTTTTTAGAAAATTGAATTTAAAAAAAAAAAAATTTTGTATGATTTAGGAAGTTGAACTGGATGTTTAATAACTTGATTTAACCCGACATACCCCGAAAAACCTCAAGACCTTATTATATTCTCAGAAATTCAGTATATAATTCCATATAACAAGTACAACATAAAAACAAACTGTACAGGGTATATCAAAAGATATGGTTGGTTGGTTGGTTGAATGTTACTTTAACATTGCATCAGGAATTTTTCAGCTATTTGTGATGAGAGCATCCGGCCTCACTTCCCTGGTGGAAGTTCATGTGTCTAACCTAACTTGTCAGTTCCAAAGTTTTTACTTTGCTTCTGGATTGTGATTTGAATATGAATTAGTATGTTTGTTTTTGATTATTAATCTCTATGGATTAATCAATTAAACAATTCCGAGTATGCATGTGAAGTGCTAGTGTGTTGTATGGTCTGCCTTTTACTAGTGTGCACTCAGGGCGACTTAAGGTGCTAGCTCACTGAGTCAGTGCACCGCAGACAAGTGTACCACTCCCCCAGTCCCAGATACCGATACCAGGTGAACAAGTAAAGGCTAACAGCAAGGGGTGGGGTGGGTACAAAAGGAAGTCTTACCCATTTTCTATAGGCTATACCGTCAAACCGGTCAATACAGGCCATCTAAGAGAACCTTAGTGACCTTTACATATGTATACAGGTTTAAATAACATATAAAGAGCAATTGCTCACTATTATCCATTCTATGTTTATGAACTAAAATACTGCAGACAAATTTCGAAAGGCATTTAACTAAACCTTAAAATGAACTTTAATTATAGTATTTGACGATAAACCTCAGGTTTGAGCTAGCATCTTAAAAACTGACAATGACAGTTTGACCTTTAGGTAGCATTCATAGAGAATGAATTACCTTGACCTTTGACCAGAGTTAGTATGTGTTAATGGGAAATGACTATGTGGCCCTAACTTTGATCTAGCATTTGAAAGTCAACGACCTTGACATTACATAAATTAATGGTTTATAAATGACATGACCTTGACATTGACCTTAAAGTGAAATAGAAAATGATTTTGACATCAAATGAACATTAGACTGAGTTGTAAACCTGTTAGTATTTTATAAAGGGGCAGTCGTTGACTAATTCAACAAATTATGCTGGTAACTTATGATTATAACAATGAATTAAAATTTTAGTTTTAGCTAACCCATTTAAAAACTATAAATTAAATTCAAATTTTATCTCTTGATATAGGTGGATTTAATATTTATATAAAGAATTTTATCAGGTATATCAACAAAATGATATACACCTGTCTTCAATAATCTGTTAATCAATATGCTTATGTCTTTCTGAAGATATTTTATATCAATACATCTTAAATTTATATGTATCACAAAATACTGTAGTCTGAAAACCAACATTTTATAATAAATAAATAAATAAATAAATATGGTGTTACAAAAATATACTACATGTAGTTATTAAATTCTTGCACTAAACTTGGAAATTAAAATTTTAAATCGAAAATGTATTTCTTAAATTACATAGGGACCTTAGTGGTGGAGTGATCTGCAATGCCTGCTTTTGGATGTATATATCCCCACTTCGTATTGGGACAATTAGGCCATATAAAATTTATTTCTAGACTTATTTCATAATTATTGGGGGGGGGGGGGGGGGGGGGGGGGGGGGGGGGTATTATTTTTGTTTATTTTCAAATTAAAAACAAACAACTGTAATGACAACTGAAAGTGCATGAAAGAAACTTTATTAAAGAACACAACAAAAATAAACAAATAAAAAATTCTGGGGCTGGCCGAAAAAAAGTGGGGCAGGCGAGGATAAAAATCTAGGAATTAATTTTATACGGCCTTATATTACATACTTGATGAAGATGTTTACTCTGGCCTTTTTTATATACTTTATAATGGTAAATCTAATGGTAAATCAAATAATAAAAACATATAAAAATTAAAAAAAAAAAATGTATATTTACCATAAATCTAGGTGGCAAACTTTATGGAAGTTGGTATTTATAATTTCTCTGAAAGAACTGGATCGGGCTACTTTCATTTTCAATACAGATGGACGTATAGCCATTTACACCTCAATATACAATCATCATATACTTCTATATTTACGATAATTTGAAGAATATATAATCACATGACCAATCTTGTGATTTTGTTATCTTTTAAATTTGAATTTTAAGAATTTCACAAGTAGTCTTATTAAGAAGAATCTGCTGTTTTTTCCTTCATCCACTTATAACAGTTTGTCAACTTTGAATTTGAATACAGTAGGAACTGAGTATAAATGGAAATTATCCTGTCACCGGATATAAAAATTTTGCAATAATTTCCATAAAAAGAATCCACTTTTTATTTTATCAGGAAGTACATGATGTAATCCCAAACAGCAATTCCTGTTTATTCATCGACTTAAATTCAATAGTAATAAAATGCTCCAGTGTCAATGCCCCAGTTTTTTTTTTTTTTTTTTTTTTTTTAAAATATTTACTATGCTTTATCAATAACGGACAAACACTCATCCAAGTGTGTATATAGTATTTACTGGGTACATTGTTTATAATACAGGGTTATATGGGTCAATAATTTGTTAAAATTGCACAAGATCATAAGCCTTTATAGTATTCAGAATAGCTAAACCCAAAGATATGTTTAAAGTCTTTAGTTTATGAAGCTAATAAAGGTATAGTGTGTCAAGTTTGACCTGGGTGTTTGAACTTTAATTTGAATATTCAAACAGACATATCCATTGTGTAATTTAGGGGTATATAAAGTAAGTATGTAAGGATAAATGATAGTAATAATGGGTGTTTATATATGGTAATGAAACATGCTGTCTTACCTAAATCACATATTAGCCCAATCCAATATTCAAATAAAAGGTCAAATGGTCAGGTCAAACATGACACACTATAAATACATACATTACATTTCCAGTACCCCCTCCCGACCCCATTTTATAAAGTCCTACTCTAAATTTTATTTGTCTTTAATAATAAATTTTCATATGACTATTATTCATATTATGAAAAATGCATTTCTAAAATGGAATTTAAACTTTAAATTTGAAAAAAATCCCTGTATCTTAAAAAAAAAAAAAAATTAGCACTAAATAAAAATATTTTTAAAGACCACTACAGTCTGTGTATTTATATTGATATAGCTTATCCTGACTCATAATATCCATCTGTCCCAAGAGTAAAGGCACACAGCCCTGAATTGTTAATGTCAATGACTTATGACACAAAGGTTGTGGTTTGAGCCCTACCTGGGTTGCATGGCAAGTCAATGAACAACAAATATAATCTCACATTGGCCCAGTCCATCCAGCCACCGAATTAATGGGTACCAGAAAATATACCAGGGGTGAACCTTGTAATGGAGCAATGTCCTATCCAAGGGAGAGTATTATACTCTCTGTCTATGCAGTAAAAACTGCAGTAACAAAAAATCTTATTCAAAAAATATTTCGATGATTATTTTTCAACCAATAAACCATTTTCTAGTCCAAAAATTAGATGTATAAACCGTTTTGTATTTTATAATTAACAACAAAATGGACAATTGACAATGTAATTGGTCATCTATTGATACTGGAGTCCCTTGAGAGGCATACAAATACACCCCCTCGGCAACATCACCTACAGGGCAAAAATCTAAGATCTGACTTTTTGGTGACCTTGACCTACATACCTTATTTTAGTATCTGACACATCATCTCCTGTATGTTCACATTTGTGGTAAGTTTGATCAAAATCCATCCATAGAAATGGAAGTTATGGATAAAATATTAGGATGGATAGACAGATAGATAGACAGACGACAGGGTGATTCCTATAAAACCCCTACCCCTAAACTTTGATCACAGGGGTTAAATAAAAACACTTTCAACATTAAATTCAATAACATGATCGTGTAATGATTTTTAACTCTACTTCACTTCAATGAATAAGAGGCAGAGTTGTCTCCCTTTGAGTGAATATTTGATCACTTAAGTCAAAAAGAGTAAAAGGGTCTAACACACAATAGCCAACTTTAGAGACTTGGACTAATTCTGAATCACAAAGGATTGATACTCAATACTATTGAACTTTGTTCATCAACAACACTGAAAAATTTGTTTAATGTGGAGTTATAAGTTGTAGAATCCAATCGTTTTGGTAGATCTCTCTCTCTCTCTCTCTCTCTCTCTCTCTATATATATATAATATATATATATATATATATGCCTTTAAGTGATAAAGGTTATAGAGCTCTTCTACTTAAATGAAAGTATAAACTGGGTAAGTAAAAATGCTCAAGTGGTCTGATTGTCCTTAAGCTGTGAAGCTGTTTGGATAACTTGGTCAAGAACAAAGCTAAAGTGTGATAATTACACTGCCATGAAGTGTAATAAGTGATTCTTGATGAACACACTATTACTCATTGATGTAGCAGATTATGTAACTATCTAATCAGGTGCTTGTCAATTCAGTGAATCACTTGCCAATTTTTTTTTTTTAAAAACTTTCAGTTTTTAAAGGCACTCATGTTTCCTTTGCTATACCAGAACTTTTCTAATGATAAAAATCTTGACTTGGATATGAAACATATCAATTTGGTTCACTCATATGAGGTCTTGGTTTAATCTGATCGATTCACTCATATGAGGTCTTGGTTTAATCTGATCGATTCACTCATATGAGGTCTTGGTTTAATCTGATCGATTCACTCATATGAGGTCTTGGTTTAATCTGATCGATTCACTCATATGAGGTCTTGGTTTAATCTGATCGATTCACTCATATGAGGTCTTGGTTTAATCTGATCGATTCACTCTTATGAGGTCTTGGTTTAATCTGATCGATTCACTCATATGAGGTCTTGGTTTAATCTGATCGATTCACTCATATGAGGTCTTGGTTTAATCTGATCGATTCACTCATATGAGGTCTTGGTTTAATCTGATCAATTCACTCATATGAGGTCTTGGTTTAATCTGATCAATTCACTCATATGAGGTCTTGGTTTAATCTGATCAATTCACTCTTATGAGGTCTTGGTTTAATCTGATCGATTCACTCTTATGAGGTCTTGGTTTAATCTGATCGATTCACTCTTATGAGGTCTTGGTTTAATCTGATCAATTCACTCATATGAGGTCTTGGTTTAATCTGATCGATTCACTCTTATGAGGTCTTGGTTTAATCTGATCAATTCACTCATATGAGGTCTTGTTTTAATCTGATCAATTCACTCATATGAGGTCTTGGTTTAATCTGATCGATTCACTCTTATGAGGTCTTGGTTTAATCTGATCAATTCACTCATATGAGGTCTTGGTTTAATCTGATCAATTCACTCATATGAGGTCTTGTTCAAATAAGGTCATAAGCCAAATGAGTGAGTGAGTTATTGTTTAAAACCACATCAGCAATATTGCAGCTATTCACAGCTCACAAGCCAAATGAGATAACCTTCTAAACTGAACCCCTTCTGGACTAAACATTGGTTTAGATAAGATAGACACCCAAGCTATACTGAAGTAGAAGAAATTTTTACCATGGCAGTGCACTCAGGGCAATGTGCAGGGAAGGTTCTTTTATATGCCATGCCTGCCATGACATGGGTTATCAGCTTTTAGGTCACTTCCGTATCACCTGATAATTTTTATTTCTAAATCCCAAGTGTTTGGTAAAAGAACAGTAATTAAGTTTTGATAAGATCTCTGCTTGGATTCAAAACCCCTTCTCCAACATATATAGTGTGCACTATACAGAATGAGGTATGCTACCATAGTGGTTACAGTATAGTGTAGACAATTGTAGAGGGGTCCTACCAGTTTTGGGGTCCAAAAATTAGGAAAAATAGGAATATGGGATAAAAATTATAGGAGTTTTATAAGAAATTATAGGAGTTTTCACTAAAGTTATAGGAATATTTTCTTATAGTTTATACATTAAATATTTATCCATGGCCCCCTTTCCTTCCCTTCAGTCATTCCCTTTCCTCCTTTTACCAACATTCATAAAATATTGGCAACTACAAGTCACACTTACTGGTTTAGAAATATATAAATGTTAATCTTGCTTCAGATATGTACTAAATCAGGGCATAATGTCCCTATTCTGAATTCCTGAAGCTAGCAGTAACAAAAGTATAGCAAATTGAAAGAAATATAAGAGGTTTTTCAAATTTTATAGGAAAATATAGGAAAGGGTCAAAATTATAGGTAATATAGGTAAATATAGGAATGGTAGGACCCTCGATTGTGTAATAGGTTTTTTAGTTATTTTATGTTGCAGTCTCCATTGACAAACCATTCTGACAGAGATGAGACATAATCACATGTATTGGTAAACAACACTGACCTGTCTGTTTGACCTTTCATTAGGAATATTCATATAGCAGGGTCCATCCAACTAGTAGGTAGCATTAAGATTCACAGTAATACATATCCACATTGTCCATGATTAGTGTTCACATCAGGTAGACTAAATATAGATGCACTACCCCTATTACTTTAATTTACTTGTCCATAATGATTACTTAAATCAAAGGTCAAGCGGACAGGTCAATGTTGTTTGCCTGTATACTATACATATAAAGAAATTGTTTGTTGATATCATAAAACATTCTTCAGTAAATAAACATAAATTACATAGGAGCTGTAGTGTATTTCTTCACTTTTATTTGTCATATTTATTGACAACAAATGTCTCAAGTGGTAACTCATACCTTCCAGAAGACATTTATTACACTAAAAATATATTAAAAACATGGTAGTTAGGTAAACTGAATATACATCTATGAGGTTTCATATGTCTCGTCAAGGTTATTTCACTTAAATTGAGACGTTGCCAGTTATGGGTAATTTTTTTAATCGAGAGCTGTGGTGGCCACACAGAAGTTGGAATAAACATCAGCATGAAAAGCCTGTTATCTCACATGCTCAGGTGACATCAGTTCCTGTTGTGTTTTTGTTGAGAAAACTAAACTGTATTATATATAAAAACAAAAGAAGGAAGATGTAATGGAAATTTTAAAACTGTAGTTAAAAAAACTAAATAAAAGAATAAATAAATAATGAACAAAAATAATAAGGAAAATTGCAAAGTACAAAAAAACATACATATATCATCCTGGATAAGACAAGGAAGTTAGGAGATTATATTCCAGTTACATGTATTATGTATCAAGTATCACAAGATTTCATTTATCATATATTATCATAGCAAATTACAAGGAAATGTTACCTCAAGCTAAAGAAAAAATATACTATATGCATACCTGTATTTATATACATGTATATATATATTATATATAAATAGAGAGAGAGAGAGAAAGAGAGAGAGAGAGTAGAATTCTTTTGTTATACACTAAACCTATTTCTAAATATACATTTGTAATTTAATAAGGTTGATTAAAAAACTTTATGAGAAAAATCATGAAAGAAAGTAGACAATATTTCTTCAGTGAACCCAAACATAGAAAACAAGAAGTGCTTTTTCATTATTATTCTATGTAGTTTTAAACCAGAGGCTCAGTGTGGCTGAGCCTGTATCGCTCACCTGACTAAAATGCTTTTAAAGCAAATTTGTATTCCAGTGATGAAAAAATGCACTGTTTATATCAGACAGAATGGCTAAGGAAATCACCGTAGAACTATATGTACCATTCACAGTTTTTTCAATCTGATTAAAATTACATCTCTCACTTGCTCTCCCATTTTTGATATAGGCGCGGAGTGGGAGATCTGAGGAAACACCGTTTAGGGGCATATGTGAATGAGCCATTGTTGTAACATTTATTGTCCAATGAAATTTCAGCTTCCGAGATTTTGAAAGTGTTTTGCCTTTATTGTATATGAAACGGGCAATTTGAATTTGTCAATCTAAGTAAAGGACCTTCCATACATTATTCCCATAAAGTTTGGTTTAATTTGCTTCAGTAGCTTTAGAGGAGATAGCAAATATATGATATTCCCATAGGGTTAAACTATGTTCTGTGCTGGCAGCCATCTTTTTGGCGGATCAAAAAAATGTCCACAATCTAAGTAAAGAACCATCCATACATCATTCCTGTAAAGTTTGATTCAATTTGCTTTAGTAGCTTCAAAAGAAATAGCAAATATATGCTTTTCCCATAGGGTCCAATGTGAAACAATGTTCTCCACTGGCAGCCATGTTTTATGGCGATCAGGAAAATTTTGGCAATCTATGTAAAGGACCTTCTATACATCATTCCTGTAAAGTTTGGTTCAATTTGCTTCAGTCATTTCTGAGGACATAGTCAAAAATGCGTTTTTCCCATAAAGTCCAATGTTAAACTATCTTTTGCGCTGACAACCATGTTTTTTTTTTGCAGATCAGAAAAATTTTGGCAATCTATGTAAAGGACCATTTATACATCATTCCTGTAAAGTTTGGTTCAATTTGCTTCCCTAGCTTCAGAAGAGATAGCATATATATGCTTTTCCCATAGGGTCCAATGTGAAACTATGTTCTCCGCTGGCAGCCATGTTTTTTGGAGGATCAGAAAAATTTTGGCAATCTATGTAAAGGACCTTCTATACATCATTCCTGTAAAGTTTGGTTCAATTTGCTTGAGTCATTTCTGAGGACATAGTCAAAAATGCGTTTTTCCCATAGGGTCCAATGTTAAACTATCTTATGCCCTGGCAGCCATGTTTTTCGGCGGATCAGAAAAATTTTGGCAATCTAAGTAAAGGACCTTCTATACATCATTCCTGTAAAGTTTGGTTAAATTCGCTTTAGTCATTTCTGAGGAGATAGCCAAAATGCGTTTTTCCCATAGGGTCCCATGTTAAAATACCTTTTGCTCTGGCAGCCATATTTTTTGGCCAATCAGAAAAATTTTGGCAATCTATGTAAAGGACCTTCTATACATCATTCCTCTAAAGTTTGGTTAAGTTTGCTTCAATAGTTTCAGAGGAGATAGCCAAAATGTGTTTTTCCCATAGGGTCCAATGTTAAACTATGTTTCCCGCTGGCAGCCATATTTTTAGGCGGATCAGAAAAATTTCGGCAATCTTTGCAAAAGACCTTCCATACATTATTCCTGTAAAGTTCAATTGAATTCACTTCAGTCGTTTCAGAGGAGATAGCCAAAATGTGCATTTTCCCATAGGGCCCAATGTTAAACTTTGTTTGGCCCTGGCGGCCATTTTTTTTGGCGGATCAAAAAAATTTGGGCAATCTTAGTAAATGACCTTGCATACATTATTCCTGTAAAGTTTGGTTCAAATTGGCTCAGCGGTTTCAAAGAAGATAGCAAGTATATGCTATTCCCATAGGGTCCAATGTTAAACTATCTTCTGTGCTGGCGGCCATGTTTTTTGACGGATCAGAAAAATTTTGGCAATCTAAATAAAGGACCTTCCTTACACCATTCCTGTAAAGTTTGGTTAAATTTGCTTCAGTCATTTCTGAGGAAATAGTCAAAAATGCATTTTTCTCATAGGGTCCAATGTTAAACTATCTTCTGCGCTGGCAGCCATGTTTTTTGGCGGATCAAAAACATTTCGGCAATCTAAGTAAAGGACCTTCCATACATCATTCCTGTAAAGTTTGTTCATAATTGGTTCAGGGGTTTCAGAGATGATAGCCAAAATGTGAAAAGTTTACAGACAGACTGACAGACTGACGGACGGACTGACTGACGGACGACGGACGCCGAGTGATGGCAAAAGCTCACATGGCCTTTAGGCCAGGTGAGCTAAAAATAAAACTGGCCCCAAAAAAACTGACAAATAAATAAATAGATAAATATATTCAGTTACTTAAGATTCCCCACCAGTAGATATTTTAATGTGATTTGCACTTATATTCAATAATCATGTGCACATCTTTGCTCACTTAGTTTCCACCAAGATTGTTTTTATACTATTGATAAACTGTTTTTGGAGAAATACTCTGGAGAAGTATTCCAAAGGGCCTGTCATAATTGCAAGACAAATTGACAAACTTAATCAGATTAAAACATGCACATTTCCTATTACTTGTACTGCTGATACTGTCCATGTCGTTTTGTTAACTTAGAATAAAAAGTTTTGATTGAAGGGCCATAACTTCAAGGAAAAATAAGTAAACCAGCATGGAATAATAATATGGCCATCTTCTATTACTTTGATCCAAGTTTTATAAGCTTCTAATAAATATAGTTTTCAAGATTTACTCTGGACAAAAATATCCCATTTGAAACTTCAATGGGTCATAACTCTAAGGAACACTGGCAAACCAACTTGGGTTAACAATATTGGCGTTGCTGCATATGCTGTGTCAGATTAGATAGACATCTCAAATAAAACTATAGATTATGTCAACCAGGTTCATCACATATATGTCAACCTGATATATGTCAATATTTGTGTCAGTAGTTTTACATAAATATTTATATGCATGTAGATTTATCTATGAACCAATTAATACATGTATTAGAACAAAATATATTCTAAAATAGGTATTTATTTTAAATAAATAAATAAATAAATAAATACTGGTCCATAAATAAATACATTTGTAAATATGTTTTATGCAAAGACTTAAAAGTGATATAAAATTAAAAATAAAATAAAATGAAATAAAAATAAACAAATAACATTATGTATTATGATATAGCCTTACATGATAACTTCTGCAGGTACAACCTAACACACACAGTATAAGATACCAGTATTATCAGTACGTTGACATAACCCAGGATGATGACTGAGAAGTTAATCCTGTCTAGTACCACAGTAACATTAAGTCAAGTACCTTATATCCTCCACATATCCTGAGTATATGTACCGTACGATGATAATCTTACGACCACAAGGGATGAGTAAATCATAGTATTTACATGTATCATACAAACCCCATACATCATCATCATCATAAAGAAAAATGTCAACAAATTAACTTGTACATAATATGTTATGTACAGTCAAACTCTGCTAACCAGATATACATCAAATGGTTTTATTTGATTTCAAGATCAAACATTTTCAAATTAAAAGACCCTTCAGTTGAGTAATAGTGTTTAAGAATATTTCAACTATATGGAGACATCGGCAGCTACAGGCAGAGATGAGGAAATTTTGCCTGTGTGTTGCATTGATGGCATTATACAGCAGGGTTCTTTATCGTGCCACACCTACCGTTACATGGGGCCTAATTCTTGTAAGTTCCCATCCAAAAGATCCATGACTTTTATTTTATTATGCTGAAGGCTTATAGGGAAGGAACAGTCACTACCTACTTTCAAGTCTTGGGTCAGACCCTGTGGGGGTTCAAACCCACAACCTCCAACTTGCAAAGCCAGCACTCTACCAACTGAGCTACAGACTTCATACACCATTTTCATGATTTTTGAAGAAAATATCAACAATTTAACTAAATGCATTATATGTTACAACTTAATAAGGTCAAACCATGATGATCAAAAGTACATGCACATTAAATCTTTTTTTTGATTTTGCAATATGTTGGTACATGTATCCCAAATTTTTAAATTCAAAAGACCATTGAACTTCATACAGCATTTTAAAAAATATTGGAAACTAAAAAGGTCCATTAGATCAATCAAAACATAATGCAGGATACACCAAATAAGAAAAATAAATACTGTCTTTTATGAGTTGAGAGTTGAGTAATGGTGTTAATGTTCCAGTCAAGCACCATTACACAACTCTCAACTCATAATTGTCTGTTATGTAAACATGGCTTTGTGTATTTTGACAAATTCTCCACAACTATTGGGTTGATTTCAATTTTATCATTATTTTTTCATAACCCAATGTTGCATTCGAAAAAAAATACCAACAAGTGAAATTCTCATTTCCCCCCTAAGATCCCTTATTTCATATGGATGTCATATATAATATTCAACTGCCACTTACATTAAGTACATGAACAGTAAAACTATGGTGACTAAATGTAGATGTGACTTTCATTTTTGACTAGCAGTTATGTGAACATCACAAGTATTTTCTTTATATTGCTCAGTCAAATTTTGACATTATAAGGTTGGTTGGTTGAATGTGGCTTAATGTCGAATCAGCAATTTTTTTAGCTAATTAGAACGAGAACTATTTCAATAATCTCTATAGATTAATCTATGAAAAAGTCTGTGTATGCATGTGAAGTGCGAGTGTGTTGTATGGTCTGACTTGTACTAGTGCACACTTAGGTCGACTTTAACATGCTAGCTCACAGACAAGCGTTCCATTCCCCCAGTCACATTATACTGATACCAGGTGAACCAGTAAAGGCCAACGACAAAGAAAATGCACATTCCCACATACTATTACCCCAGTCACATTATACTGATACCAGGTGAACCAGTAAAGGCCAACAGCAAAGACAATTCATATTCCCACATAATGTTCTGAGTGGGGCTCGAACTTGAGCAGTGAGAGACCTTGGATTTGTAGACTGACATCTTATCCATTAGGCCACCGCTAGATGACATTATAAGGGAATTTGGCTATAAATCAAGGAAGACTTATAAAGATAAACATACAAGAAAATAGATTTTGGAACTTCAAACTAATGTGATGATAAATGAGGTGGCAAAGTTAATGAGGGGCATTATAATGAGGTTTTACTGTACCGGTATTAACATTCTATCATGCTCAGTCTGGTTCAAATATGTTCAGTTCAATTAGTTGTAAGCACCCTTTGTAGCAACCACAGGCAGGGCAGCCTACTCACTTTTGAACTCTACAGAGGTGTTTTAAGCATGAGACATGGGACCTTGGTTTGAAACTCACCTGAAAGACTACTGTCATGCACAAGCTTTTTAAGGTCTCAGTTTGGGAAGAGTTTTCAATTTAAGTCATAGACAGGTTAACTATTCAAATCCAGTGTCAGTACCACTTGGGCATGCCTCACAGCCCATTATCTGTATCATCTTGACTTTAAACATGTTTTTTGTTAACACACAATATTTAGTTGACACAAACAAGACAAATAACATTATTGTAAATATTTAACATAAACATGAAATGTTAAGATGATGACCTGGTAATCATGGTAATCTCCTGTAATATCAGAGATAATTCTGATTGATGTCTAATGTAGTAACTGCATATGAGGAAACAGATGACCAAGTGGTTAAGGATGGAAGATCAATTTTTGTAATTCAAATTTCATGGGTTCAAGCCTTAGCTGAACTGCATGGTGAAATGAATGGGTATAGCTACAGAAAAACTCAGGTTAAACCTTGTATTGGACTGCAATACATCTCATTCAAGGGGAGTATTGAACCCTTGATGACTTCACTGAAGCTTAGATAAGCCCAGCCTATTGTTGAAATAGCCTGTCTGGGACATAAAAACCCCAAAACCCTTAAATCATGAAGGCCCATGACATTTAACCAGTTGGCCACCCGTCTGTCTTTTCATGTTCAGTAAAGTGTCACTTCCTCAAAGATAAATTCTCTTGAGACCAGTCTTATAAGGGGAGATAATGCAGAAATGAATTTTCTTGAGGCCATTTTATAAGGAGGTGTGTGTGTGTGTGTGTGTGTGTGTGTGTGTGTGTGTGTGTGTGTGAAATGAACTCTCTTGAGACCGGTTTATAAGGGGGAGCGGTAAGGCAAAGATGAACTCAAGAATCTTGAGATCAGTTTTATAAGAGGGGTTAAATCAGAGATGACCTCTCTTAAGACCATTTTATAAGGGGGGGTAGTGCAAATATGAACTCTTGTAAGACCAGTTTATCAGGGAACGGTAATGCAAAGATGAACTCTCTTGAGACCATATTATAAGGGGAGATAATGCAAAGAAAACTTACTCTTCCTCTTCCTTGACTGGATTTAAATCCTCAGATTCAACTTCAAAAAACTCTCTAACAGCACTGCATTGTGATATCTTCTCTGGACATTTAATTAATGCCTGAAAATGAAAAAAAATAATTAGCAAGTTGTTTTCAAATTGGAGGATTGACACCCATGCCCACAATGTTCCAATGGTACTAAAGCTGCATCATGGCAACTAATGACATACTAGTGTCAGTAACAAATCAGGTTGAGTTTTCATTCTCAAGTAAACCGGGCCTTTGTGGGACATTGTGGGCATGGTCGGCGATCAGTCAATTGTTGTTGCATGAACAAAAGTACAGGCATATATATTTTGGTTCTGTTGCAAATGACATGAAAGCTGACACAACTGCTAGTGATATGAGATGAAAACACAAAACTATCAACATGAAACAAGAAATACTGAAAATATACCAATGTTAAGGTTAAAATAACATCTGACCAGTATTAAAGTCCGTAACTATATTTCTCACTTTTAGTGATATATATGTCTTGACATTTGACCAGTCAGTGTAGATGGAATTAATAAAAGCATAGATATTTTACTTATTTCACAACTAGCATCTCTGCTGTGCTACGCTGAACAAAATTTGTAACAGAAAACCTTAACATTTGTACATCACAATACTTCAACTACAAACTTTAATATAGGTTGCTATTCTACATGTGATACATGTTTCAAGGACCAATCTGAAAGCCCATGGCTTTTATTTTATAGTGACCAACTTAAATGAAGATCTCCAATTGAACTGGAAACAGATAATGTATTTGGTTAACATTAAATTGGCTATTATTCTGGTCCATTAAACATTTTGGCACCAACCCTTCCAGATCACCTGACCTCCTCACTTCCCTGGTGAAGTTTACATTACATAATTTGCCAGTTTCAACGTTTCCACTTAAATTTGTAATTGTGATTTGGACATGGATTGGTATGTTTGTTTTTCATGTTTAAAAGCGTTAAGTAAAAGAACAAAGGTAATCTGCTTACTACCGCTATATAATTGTATTACAAGGAGTATTTAGTAAATGTAAACAGCTGGTTGTATCCATCATGAGTACAACTAACCTTACAGTAGTCATCTATAGGTTTTAGTCTCTTTAATGCTACATCTCGGATATGACTTCGTCCAAGGTATATTTTACCTGAAATCAAAGAATAATATCCCAGATGCAGTTATCTCCCTTGATCAAAGAATGATCTCCCCCAGATGCAGTTATCTCCCTTAATCAAAAAAGGATCTCCCAGATGCATTATCTCCCTTGAACACAAATTAGCCCTTACATGATTGGTCAACACTGATGTTCAGGATGATGTATGAAAGGTCAAAGTTGAAATGCATGACATGAAACACCGAAGTTGAAATGTGAGGTGTTACATAAAAATTGAGCATTTATTTACATAATTATTTTAAAACTATTTATTTCACACCAATTTAAAACAAATTATCCTACCAGTTATCTTACCAGTTGTAAATGCTTTTTGTTGCCCCAGCTTGTAAGAACAAACATGAGATTAATGTGTTAGGAGAAAAAAATGAAACACGGTGAATAATCTACTTAATAAAAACTAATTGGCATCCCCATACAATTTCACAAACCATCGCTATTTGACAGAAGGTGACATTTTGATAATTACTGTGATGTTTTATATTCTATTCAAAAATGGGATCCAGTCTTTATAACAGTATTTAATATCAAACTTAACAAGGTACAAGGGCCTTACAATTGTGACTTTTACCATTGTTTCTTGATAATAAAGAAAATTACATAAAATCAACATCTTGTCAACTATACCACACTGGATTCAAATCCAGGGTTCATAAACATTTTTTTTTTAAATTAACTAGTTAATCCAATCTTTATGAAAATCACCAGTGGTTTACTCCTGAACCTAAATGCATAAATCAAATACTTACTGCTACAATATTTAAGAATTTTAAAAATTATGAGTTAGTAGTTTCAGAGAAAGATTCATGCAAATAAATATCTTTACCTTTTTACTCTTCCACCTTGCAATGGAAAATCCATTATCAATGTTTTTGTTTTATGAAGCAAACCATGTTGTAAGGAATAAAAGTTTTATTTTTGTCAGTTTGGTTTATTTCTGATATTTACAGAAGTTTAATCTGGTCCACACTACTATTCTACTATGGACCTAACCAATGGCCAATCTCTTATATTGTTAGCGAATTAAGCATAATGCCAGAACCTGCATGGTAAAATAAACCATGCTTTTCTTCTTTGGCAGACACTAGAAGAAATTTTAAACAATTCTCCAAGACATGGGTTCTTAATAAAGTAAGTAAGCCTCATGTCTGTTTAGGAGAACTGAAACTGGCATAATTCAGTGTGAGAATTCAATACATACACTACAGCTTATAAATTCTATATCTACATCAAGTAAACTTAATTTATCATCCAATGGGACATGAGAAATACTGAATGCCCAAAGTTGTGGAATGAGTAGTGAAATTTTATGCCTCAGTCAAGATTCTTTCACTAGTACTGGGGTAATCAGTTAAGTGATGATGGATAAAACTGAAGTGTCAAGAAAAAACCATAGATCTACAGCAAACTCACTGACAAACTTCCTCAAACTAGGATCTACAGCAAACTCACTGACAAACTTCCTCAAACTAGGATCTACAGCAAACTAACTGACAAACTTCCTCAAACTAGGATCTACAGCAAACTAACTGACAAACTTCCTCAAACTAGGATCTACAGCAAACTCACTGACAAACTTCCTCAAACTAGGATCTACAGCAAACTAACTGACAAACTTCCTCATCCTAGGATCTACAGCAAACTCACTGACAAACTTCCTCAAACTAGGATCTACAGCAAACTAACTGACAAACTTCCTCAAACTAGGATCTACAGCAAACTCACTGACAAACTTCCTCAAACTAGGATCTACAGCAAACTAACTGACAAACTTCCTCAAACTAGGATCTACAGCAAACTCACTGACAAACTTCCTCAAACTAGGATCTACAGCAAACTAACTGACAAACTTCCTCAAACTAGGATCTACAGCAAACTCACTGACAAACTTCCTCAAACTAGGATCTACAGCAAACTCACTGACAAACTTCCTCAAACTAGAATCTGTCCCAAGTAGGATTCAAACCTAGGCACTGAGAGGCACTGTGATCCTTAAGCCTGTTAACATAACTATCTTCATTTGTTAGAAACCTTTCATAGAATTACAGTTGAAGCAGTTAAAATTAAATGACAATGCTGATAACACGTAAAGGTTTTCTTTCAACTTTTGATATATGTCTAAGGTTGTTCTACTGTATAATTCAGGAACTTTTCTGGTTTTAACATAAACATGAAGTAGATGGACATGTAAGGCATGGTTGTGTACCCACAATAGTGTCACATAAATGTACCTCCAAAATCAGAGAGCATGGATAATTTGGACTTGCATATTTTGGATGTTACTACCTGTATATAGAGTTTAAAGGGTTGAGAAACAAGAGATTTAAAAGCATACATGTAAGACTGAATGTTTGGAGTATTTGAATGACTATACACAATTGTAACTATTAGTTCTTTAAATGGCTAGGGTACATGCCTAATAAGGCCCTGCAGTCACATCTAGTGTAAGGAGTATAGAAAGGAGCCCAGAATCAATGTTCATAGCTACATATTCTTTCAACAGGAAGAGAACAAAAATATCCAAATACTTGGATAAGATTCTTTATTTTAGTCACTGAGTAGTTCAGATATTTCCACTTTCATATACAAACTGCATTTATGAGACAGTTGCCATGACAGCCTCCATATAAATTAGGCCAGTTATAGTCATCATTTTCTTCTTTCTTTCCATTAATTTTGATACAATTGACAGTTTTTGAAACCATATACATGCAATTTTTTTAATTAGCTAAACATTATTTAAACCATGTGCAGACATGTAGATGAATTTCAAAGAAATCACCAATTTTCTAAAAAATATTCATCAGAATTCACAATTGATAAGACCCTTGTCCAAGTCCAAATCTAGGAAATATGGTCTCATACCAGATTTCTGGAAAATCTGAGAACTGCCTCTTTTAAAGCATGCCAAATCTCAAAATGACTCCCTTTTGCATTAGACATTCTAGATAGACTTTTACAGCACCAGGGTTCTTTTAAATAGTTTTTCAAAATGAAAGGTGGTGCTACAACAGGTGGCATATTAAATGAAAATATGAAATTTTACAGATTTAAACCCCCTGGTTTCCAGCACAAACTGGATTCTTGGAATCTTAAGGTTAATCCTAAATGTCTTAAATTTAGCTTAAGTTTTACCTGTCCAAATCTCAGATATCAATGGATTTATAAAAATTAATGTGTAAGAAAATTCATAAAATATCAGATATAACTGAAAATTACAGGAACCAGGTTGGTGGACCGACCCTTTAAGTATTTGACCCTACCAACAAACATCTCAGTCTAGCTCTGTGAAAACAAAGTGTAGACATAATTTTTTGAAATGATATACATGTTTTTGAGAAAAGTTTGAGTTGAAAATGAGGATGAAATAAGAGAATGAATGGAAATACAAGTACTGACTATAAATCTTAAATGATTTCAAATATGATTATGGTAACTTGTTTTTGAAAATATTGAGATACAAATGCATGCATGCACATAATAATAAAGATGATATTTTTAACCTATATCATAATCAGAGGTGTGTTCAATAACATCTGGTAGCTTAGCAACAGTATATTATGGTGACACCCCTGAAAATTATTGCAAAGATATCAACAAATTTATTTTTTGCAAAACAGGGATAAATTGTGATAATAATATGAATATGATGAACATGTATCAAGCATGATTCTAATGAGACTGTGTCAAGGTCATCAGTTAGTTCTGACCAATCCAGGACTTGAAAATATTAATGATCCCAGCTCACAAAGACACCAAAACAATTTCTTGGACCAGTAATTTTTAAAGCTTTGATCTATGTCTACTTTGTGCAAGATCTACACATTGTATTTGAATCTAGGCATCATGAGGCACTGTGACCTCTAAGCTAACACTTTAGACCACCAGGTCATAGAACAAGTACATGTATATGGGTAATGTTTATACTACTAATTCCCTGAAAAATGTTTTTATGGAAATATGTAAATTTAAGCAATTCTAATTGAAACTGAAAGAAAAAGCTACACAAATTTTGTCAGTCATCACATTGCACAGTGGACCCCATTATTGCAACAGTTGTCAGATGCCACCACAATAACTAGATGCCAAGCTAGCAGCTACAATTGTGAACACACAGCCGTCATGTCAGAATCAATCAGATATGATATACAATATATATGAATGGATATAATATGGTATGCAAACATGAGAAATCATAGTCAACCTTTACAAAACTTACCCAGGTACTTTGTCCATGAAAAGCCTACGGAAATATTTATTTTAATTTCCAACTCAAATTTCATAACTCATTAACTATTACACATGTCTTTCAAGGTCATGTAACTAAGGAGAAGCCTTATCAAGTTATGTAATCATTAAAAACAAACATACAAGCACATGTCCATCTCACAATCCTAAAGCGAAGTAAAACTTTGAAACTGTTAAAATTAAACACATGAACTTTCACCAGGGATGTGAGGCTGGGTGCTCCGGAAGGGTAAGCACCTCCTGTAAATGAATTCTTATTTGTATTCTAGTCACTGAGAAATAAACAGAATGATCACTATGCACACACTGCAATTAAATGCTTCTTGCAAAAGTGTGTACAATGTCTCCTAAGTTCATTTTTCTTGCTTTTTGACAAAAAAGCTAGATTTGTTGAAATTAATCTTATAGAAGTGCCTTTACCACCTAGATATGACCTTGAATGCATTTAAAATTGTGAGCTCAAATTTCCCAGGAAACAAAACTTCATGGAATGTTTTATTTTTGGATAGGGTACCTGCTGTTTTTTATGTTATACAGAGGTGGGGGTGGGGGTATATACATGGATCTTTGTCACAAAAACCACAAAAATGAAGTCTTGTTACATTATCATGTAAGTCACATCGGTGATACAGTGACTTATTTCTATAAAAGTCAGTTTTTAGACAAATTATGTGTAAAATTAAAAAAGTTAATTGTACATGCAATTAAACATTTATAAAGCTAAACATTCAACAAACTAATAAATTATTATAAAAGGCAAATAACTGACCAACTGATGGATATATGGATATGACATTACATGTATAACAGCCTCATAATAACAGGGGAAAGCGTTTTCAAGTTATATGCAGAGGCATTATATAAAATATCTTACAGGTGTTGATGTGATATTGGATTTATTACATAGCTTTTGTCATAGATTATACACATAAAAATATGTACTACTTCTTAAATATGTAAATATATACAATGTATGCAACATTCTACATGTATACATAAAATATTAAAAAAAATGAGCAAAATTGTAAATCAATATTCATGGTTAATCAGGAATATAAGAGAGAAATGAATATTCATAATTTTGTGATCATTGGAAGTCATATGTGTATCAAATGTTTTACTGCACAAATTTTTAACTTTTATATTTATTGTTTTTTTGAAAATGTTCTAACAAAGTTGTAGATATAACATCATTTTATTGGAAAAAATCAAAGCCATAATTCTACACTCAATAAAATAGAAATACAGTTCTGCATAAAAGTTATGTGCTACTACAAGGCAAACTGTGTTAATGCAACATTGGCAAATGATGTTTGCATCTTCAAGCCTAATCCAAAGATTTTAATGTTTTCTTTAAGATAGAAAGTTAAAGACCTTGACCTGCAGACAGTCTAAGTTTTTAACTCTCTCCTCTTGAAATCTTCTCGCAAATATTTGTTACATAATATACACAAGGTTAGTGCTGGGTCGAAAAGTTCTGAAATTGTCAGTTGTAATTTTTTTGGCACCTATAGTAGTTATGGTTATATACCTGTCTTGTAACAGGTGCCTGCATGTGCAGGTACATATACTATTTTTGTGAATTTTGTGTCATAAATTAAATATGTAAAACTTTTAACCTTGCCTATATAGACTAATTATATATAACTTACCTGGTAAAAATGGAATTATTCTTTGTGTAGGGTCTATAACACCTGCTTCAATAGGAAACTTCTCCAATAACTCATGCTAGAAAAATTTAAAAAAATGTTAAATATTCAAATAACACTCATCTCACACCATTTCAGCTATTAAGCCTTTATCAAGTACTGATATACATCAGTCCTTTTAGTAAATTTTTAAGTAGGTGACAAATATCCTCAAGTAGGCAGCAAGTATGGTGTACTGTGTATTGCAAAACATATTATCTATGTTTCCATTCTTGGTAGCCAAAATCGCCATTGGCTACTAATTTCTGAGGAATTCTTTCAAAAAGTAACCTATTTTAGCAAATTTGTGGAAAAATACTTTAAAAAGGACTATATTTTCACAAATTTTGGAAATTTGGCTACTAATTATTTTAAATTTATAGAAACATAGTATTATCAATATGCAAACTTAGTGAAAGTAGGCAAATTTTTTTTGTTAAAATCTAAACAATAAGCAGACACCTTTTGTCATTTTGCTGGCTTTATTGAAACCACCATGTAACATTCAAAGATACAGTCTAATTATATTGCTCTTTATCTTACAAGGAAAACCAAGATAGAATCACAGTACTTGGGATGTAGTAATAAGAATGTGACTTTTAATTTTAAAACATTCTAAAAGTCTGGAAAGCTGTTAAGCTGGTTGCTTTCTATCCCATCTGCAAGTTTTTAGTTTTCAATGTAACAGGGATGAAAATTTACTTTTTTCAGTTGGTGGCCCAGCTCACTTCAAAAAAAGAAGTTGTAATGTATTGTAATAAATAGCTTTAATGTGTAAAACCCAGACTTATTTTTAGAGCAACTGGGTCCCTGGTCATCTTAATCTAAAAAAGTTGCACAAAAGTCTCTATTTAAAAGCATAACCCTATTACAAACTTATATGGTATATAAGTTTGTGCATGAATATTGACTTTGAGCATGTTAACAAGAGTTATAAGAGTTAACACACTCAACATCACTGCTGCAGATTAACAATGTAAGTACCAATGTAATTAACAATTCCACCTAGAGTACAGACCTGTCAAAAGTTTTTAACACTTGACTAATGAATAGGAGTTGATGCATGGCAGTGAGTGGAAAAGACATGGATAACCACTGGCCTTAAAGCTTCGATAGCAGCTGCTGAAAAGTTGTCAAAATAAAGCTAATAAGGCCTCAAGATGAGCTGCTGCATCCACACTTTATCAGCTTAGTGTTAAACTATCAACAAGTCTCTACTGTATATCACAATATGTTATCCAATAATAATTATGAACATTTCGAAATTAAAAACTTTACAACATATGAAAATATGCTTATTTTCCCCAGAGATCAGCCAATGAAGATTTGCAAAACATTAACACTGTACATGTTAGGTCAACTTGGGTGTCGAACTCTTGTCTTTAGCTCTGCTTGGATCTATCCCAAAACCTGTCATATATGGAATGAACACTCCATCAACTGAGCTAGAACCAGTGAAGCTCAGTAAGGGGAGTGATGTAATTACCAATTATATATTTCATATTTAACTAACCTGAAAATCGAAGAATCTGCTGTATCTGCGGTAAATCACTGTAGTTTTAACATCTGACCATGTAACGTGTATATATAGACCTAAAATGATTTTATTAAAGAATATATGCTTATAAATATTAGATAATGACTTAAATATTGTTAGACAGGGGATGGGTATACAGGGCTCACACTGTCAGTCGCAAATGTTGCATTTTTTTCTAAATTATGACAAAAAATTCATCTTTAAATAGAAAAAACGTCCTAGAATATTTAAAATTTCCACTCTTGTTTAAAATTTGCAACAAAATAATTTGAGTCAGTGTAGGCTCTGGTATAGTATTCATACTTCCATGTGCTTAATATGAACATATAAACATGGGCACCTAGAAATTAAACGGTCAGGGTATTTAATGCCCAGGAGTGGATTTAAAGCCCAGCAAACGCCCAGGAATACTTATTTATTATTTATTATACATTCTACAAAGCTGAAAATTTGACATATTGTTAAGAAGACTATATAAGTATAAATCGACTGCAAAAATATTGTATAATGATCAGGCGGAATAACTCTTCCAGGTAAATTTCACAAACCTCGTTACCAAGAGCTATCGATAACTGACCACTGGGTAACTGACAACGTGACATGGTCATTATGAGATTAAAATGGACTGATGACGGTAAAAATCATTCTAAGAGACATTCCAAGCAAAACAGTAGATTAATTTAAATGTTTACATGAAGAGGAAAATAAACAAGTTGAGAGAAAGAAAAAGTAGATAGTTATTTAGAAGTAGCCTATATACTGTTTGTTAGGCAAAAAACAATGGGATATATATTAAACGTGTATCCTTTTAATTTACACAAAAACAGTAACTTGATCAAGTCATGAATCAAATCGTATAAAAATACTATATGTGTGCACAATACAAATATAAGTAAAAATACTAATACACATTTTAACGAGTACTAATGTAATGATGGATGCATCATTACAAATAAGGCGCCCAAACGAATAAAAGTCAATTCCTGTATTCAGAACTCATGTTAGGAGGACTTTTGTTGCTTTTTCTATGACCATGACAACGACCGCCATTTTGAAAATTTTAAACCTTTAAATAAGATCTACATACAACAGAAAAACTGCATAGAAACCCCAATGAATTTTTGCCATTGTTAAAAAAGATGTCTTAAAATAATTTACAAAATGTTTCACTTATTCATTTACATGGTATTACATTATTGTAAACATGTATTTTGCTAACCCTTTTTAATCAAATACCAGGTTTCCAAACTACATATTTTAATCCCTGCATGCATTATTAGAAATTTAAAACTTTTATAATTTTACAATAATTTTATATATGTATATTCATTGGTCAATTACAAATATTCAAATGTGGTTAATACTATGAAGGTGGAGCAAATTACTTGAGTGATAGATGATAGCCTGAAATTCAAACAATAGGCAAAGTTGATTGACATCACCTATACCCAATATCACAACCTGTTGTTTTGATGAGCTAATGATGTGTTGATTTTAAATTAATCCAAGCATGTAATGTCATATTGATAACTAAATTCAGTTATTCTATCGAATTGAATAATAAATCATGCCCCAGGGATAACTGACCATTAGTGTTGCTTATAAAAAGATTTAGCTTGAGAGCTTTTGGACATGGATCAGTGATTATTTAAGTATCCTTTACAATGAAAATTCCTGCTTATTGTTTCAATTTTTAAACAAAATGATAGCAACCAGCCCATGAAGAAAACTATAGTTTGAGGATGGGGATCGCAAAGTTAGTACCTAGACCTACCTGTCCCCACCCTCCTATTAGAATGACAATATGGGTTTACTGTAGTATCAGTCTATTCAACTTTTCATAAAGAATAAGAAAATATATATGTTAGGGGTGGGGATCTCAACTGTTCAAAAGTTAGTACCCAGCCCCGCCTGTCCCCACCCTCCTCTGGAATAACGTCATTGGTATTTATGCAGTATAACTCTATTCAACTTTTAAAACAGAACTGCAAAATATATAGTTTCAGGGTGGCGATATCAACCATTTAAAAGTTAGTACCAAGCCCCGCCTGACCCCACCCACCATCAGGAATGACCCCATGGGATTTTCTTTAGTATCACTCTATTCAACTTTTCATGTAGAACCAGAAAATATATAGTTTATGGGTGGGGATCTCAACCGTTTAAAAGTTAGCACACTACCCCACCCACCCTTTCCCCTCCTGATAACCCGGGAAAATCTTGTGATACAGACTTGTACATCTCGAGACACTGATCATGAATATATATAGTTTTTATAGTACAAAATAAAATATAAATGGCAAATTGATCATTATTGTTTTAAGACCCCGCCCTTCTGCCCTGCCCCTAATGACCCCATGGGCATATTGGCTCGGCCTCTGAGGAAGGAGATGGGAATCAACCTTCATGTGAAGTTTGATTAAGATTGGACCAACGGTCTTTGAGAAATTGGTTGGACAAGTTCATGGCCGGAAGAAGAAGAAGAGGAAGAATAATAATAATAATAAGAAACGGTGCAAAAACAATAAGTCGCCAAACTTTGTTTGGGCGCCTTAAATAAAAGTGATTATTCATGATACACTGCACCCATCCACCCAAATGCTAATGTTTAACTGTCTTATCAAATTAATTTAACAAATATTTAATTAATAAATGCAAAATAAATAAATAAATAATAAATATAAATAAATAAATAAATAAATTTTTAAGTTATATTTTGGCCCATTATTAGAAAAAAGAATGTATTATTTATATCAATAGAATACATGTTTGCATCAGAAAATTTCTCGTAGTGCAATAACAAACAAATATGTATAAAATCACTTTTACTTTTACTTTCACATAATCTGTGATGTTTTGTTCCCCCCCCCCCCCCCCCCCCCCCCCCCCCCCCCCATGGCAAACTTCAATAGGTAGTTTCTGGTTACTATAAATTCACAATAAATTAATATTTATCTCACATACCAGTAATTAAAAGATTATCAATAAACATCCTGTTTATTAGTAGACCTTTATCACCTGTAATCAATAGAACTTACCGTCCAATTTGCAAAAATACGATTGACATGTGTGTGTATAAATCATTAGATATGAAGTCTCTCTGATACCGGTAAATGTTATTTCTGTAATTTTTGAAAAGATATATTTAACTAAATTAGACTTAAATCATATCAGATTAATTTGGATGGATATACTGATGGACCGACTTACTGGCCTAATGAAATTAATTTTGAAATTTTAAAAGTATTCAAATATATAATTTTTTCTTCTTTGACTGAATTAATTATATACAATAATTTTTATTGTCTTAAGAGATTATTTCACTTTCATTCTCCTCACTTTTCTCGTTATATTTATATGAAAAAATCCAGAACATTTATGAAGCTGACTGACAAATCTGTCTTTAATTTTTAAAACTTTTAATAGTATATCCAAAGGTCGTGAAGTATATCACCTTTTGTTTAGTTATTATATTTATTATTATTATTTTTTTTACCGTTTTTCACTTACGGGGAAGTCGGCGTAACTTGTACCGGAATTGGTGGGGAAAAATAAAACAACATACATGCATATATATCGCATGTTTTATACTTGGTGCGGTGTCGGCCATATTGGATATTTCTTCACTAGATATTCACAAATTCCCCTATCTTTAAATAAAATTGAAAGTAATTTGCTGTCAAAACCAACATTTGATTTTTATGTTTTTACCTTTATCAAAGTGTGCTCTAACACTTTAGATGTGGTCATTTTTAAAAAAAAATCAAATTAGCGTGAAAAAACAGCCTATAACTAACGTCTTTCGCCACATTTTTAAAAAATTAAACAAGAATATTAAGATAGTGCCGAAATAACTGCTATATTTATAACTTAAAATGGAAGTAATTTCCTGACGTCCTAAAATTTTACAAAAAATACTGAAATAACAGGAATTTAATAAGGAAGTCAAATATATGTGGTCATTTTTTGTATCGTTTTTGGTTTCTTTGTAACGAAATAAAAACTGTACACCTGTTATGTATTTCTATGTACCGATCGTAAGACACTGAACTGTAGATCGTTACACAGGTGAAGTACGACAATGTACATGATAGTTGCCTATGGTGAAAAAATAATTGAGATTGTTGATTGTTGAAATCTACTCCTGGGCGTTAATTATTCTGACCCAAAATTAAATAAACCCAGGGAGCAAAGTAAGCATAGTGAAAGTGAAAGTATTTTCATATAAGAACTGCCAAGAACACAGTGTATGTAAATTAGACATCACGTTATTTATCTAATTAACGAGACAATTTTATTAAACACACTTATAATTATTAAAATGTGTACGTGGATACTTCATATAAATGTATCATTTCCCTAGTTAAGTGCGCGATGACACAGGCACCTGCCAAATTACATGTGTACTTTTAAACTGTTTACAACTGTGTTACAACCCCAAACAACATTATTCCTAGGTCTACTTACATAATGTTTGCTTGGATGTCGACGTTTTTCCACGTCGACAACATTTATGTCTGTTATTTTGCCTTGTCCACTCATGTCTGTTAAATACTTATACGATGAGTAAGCTGCAACATTCACACTGTAAGGTCATTTTTAACTGGACGTACATAAACTCATCACACGGAAATGTTTTCTTGTTTTAACAATCTTGATCAGAAAAATGTTTAGCATGAATGGGAAGTAATATCAAGCGTGTCACTAACATAGATTTTAAAAGAGATAATAAGTGCTAGCTTTCCGAAAAAAGCTTCCACACAGTCTGCACATGCACTAGCCGATCGGATTAGCTATGTTTTTATGCAGTGTGTCATTTTTACAGACCTTAATGTTTTAAAAAATATTTTAAACAAGAGGTAATTACTTTTAATCGATGCTGTCCAGTCCAAATCCAAAATGCTGTATTATTTTCATTTAGTACCTTAAAAAGATATAGCCGACTGATGATAAGTCGAATAAAATCCATACTTCAGATTGAGTGAGTGAGTTATTGTTTAAAGCCGCATCAGCATTATTGCAGCTATTCGCGGCTAAATATTCTTCAGATTGGATCTCACTTATATATACAATATGTGTAAGAATGTCTGGTATATTCACGATCTAATAAAAATTTAAACATCGATTCAATTTTAACATTAGAGTGGTTTTTACAAATAAACCGTGAGAAGGCGTGATTCTAATAATCGTGACGAACAGCATGATCGCGCTGTTGTAAAATAATGAAATGTATTTTTCTAAATAATTATAAGACATGCGTTCTGGTGTCCAAAACACATATATTTGATCATAATGATATAATGATTTGAAATACCTATCATATCACGGACCCAGGTTTTTCACTATGAAATATGCATAGTACTTATAAGGAGAGAAAACGCACGGGGAAAGGCAAGGATTTAGAATTCCTCACATTGTTCCTCGACTAATAAGAGCAGGCCCCGGTTTCACAATCATTTTTAACTTAAAATTTTCTTTAACCTAAATCTGGCAAATTAAAAACCTCTATAACTTTGTTAATGGCTAAGATATTGAGGAAATTGCAGGTGTCATTTTAAAAAACTATATCAAGCTTATGACATCTGCATTTAGTTTTGACAAAATCTTTATTCGTAGTTCCAAAGAGAGCTTGCAAAATTTGCTTAATTTAAGTTAAAAAATGGTAGTTATGGAATGATCGTGAAACGGAGCAATTCCGCTACTATAAGGTTTAAATCTAACATTGTTTCCTTCCAGACAATAAGCATACTATTATAGCCCAGTCAGTTCAACCACCGCAGGGGCGTAACTAACTAGGCAATCCGAGGTAAGAGGTGCCTCGATAAAAATCGGATCGTAATTTTTTTAATTTTTAATATTTAACAGAAACACAAAGAAAATAGAAAAGGATAAACAATAATATATAGAGAACAAATATTTTTATTTGCCCAAAATTGTGTTAAAAGTATAGTCAATTACCATTTTTTAAATTTAATCATGAAATACTTTTGAAAAATAGTATATGTCATATACATTTTTATGATTACTTGTAAATTTATAAAAAAGGTATGGTAACAATACCAATACACAATGTACGTTAGTCACAATTGTCATATACCATTTATTAATTTAATCTTAAAATGCATTTTAATTCAAAAATAGCATATGCCAATATTGATTAATTTCTGTCTTTTCGACGACTGACTTAATGAAAATCTCAAGAAAAGCTCAAGTTACTACGTTGTTGTATTTGTTCAATTATATATGCAAAATGCGGTTTCAGCAAAGTTTTGACAATGTTTATAAACATGAAATGGTATTTTATTATTTAAATTCATAGGTTTTCTATTATATTTACTACCATCGTTTAACAGCAAATATCAAGTTCAGGTGTCGCCAGAATGTACCACTTATCGCCATTTTTTCCTAAATTTTTACGGAGGAGCATGTCCCCAAATATCCTGCATCTAAGGTCCCTTTGGTGCTTCTATTTGTTTTGTCTACAATTGTTTCCTATCTATGTCCCTGTAGCGACAACACTTCACGGATAAACATAGCATACCATCCAGCCTATTATACTGGAACCAAGCCAAACTATAGAGACCCATGGCCGGTCTAAAGTCGGAAGCTTTATAACTAGTGGTTGCAATATACGTTAGTCTTGTCTTGTTCTGTTGTTGCTGCAAGCTACTGGTATTGTATCGGGTTTTTGTTGCAATGACCAAGTACATGTTTTAGTTGAATCTTCAGTACTTAGATAGCATCGGGTAATACTTTCAACAAAACATTTCTTCAGCTTATATATGTCAAGAATCGTAAATAATTTCTTATTTGTTAATAAATACATACTCGAGTTTCAAAATAACTTCTTAACTAAAATTTTCCATGACTTCAATATATCAATTTTTTTTATCTTTTACTCAACTAAAAATTAAAATTTTTGACAAAAACTAAAACAAGTGCCATAAACTTGAAATGATTTTCAAAATGAAAACTAAAATTCCAGAGTATTTTAAAAAATTAACAAAATGATTAAAATTTGAAATCTGGCAAATCTTACTTAGGAAAATATTAGTTAAGGAGCTATTGTGAAAAACTAGAGCCAGATGTAGGACGTGTACCCGTTTCTGTCTGTGTAATAGGTAATGGGTTCTAAATGGTTATCAAATTTGGTATAAATAAAAAACAACAAACATACTAATCCATATCTGAATCACAATCCAGAAGGAAATTAATTACTTTGAAACTGACAAGTTATGTTGAAAACGTAAATTTAAACCAAGGAAGTGAGGCCTGGTGCGTCGGAAGTGTAAGCTAGCTACACATGCCACGTTCAAGGTGTAATTTCTTCAGAAATAGTTGTCTGGTCATGTTGTAGGCGATTATGAATTATGAATGTTTTTAATGAGAATCTAGAAGCGAATGGGAATATATTCACACCAGTAACAACCACTCCCATCTTTATATCGACTCCAAAAGTCGGCAAAGGTTTTATTACATCACGTACAAGTACTTTTAGTTATTAAAATTTTATCTCATCTATAATCATCACAATTTCACACTCTTTCTTTCCTGGTACGTATGGTCAAATTTTTCCAATTTTTTAACTATACGCAACACCAAACTCGTGTACACCAGCAAGACGGATGACAATTTAAATTTTAAAAAAGTCACATTTATGTTACACACCAACTTACTACGTTTGGGGCTTCGACGTCTTGGTGGTTTAAACGTGAATGTGACCGACGTATCACAACGTCACAAACCTCTTAGCATCAAATTCTGCTACGAGGGGAAGTCAGAAAGTTCATAGAACAGCGTATTCAGCCAAGCGTAACACAAATTTTCTTTACTTATTTAGACAACACAACATTCCGCCATTTTAAACATATCAAGTTTATTTGTCACAACATATTTGTGTAATTCTCAAAAGCATTCAAAGTTGTTGACCATCAAGCAATGATGGAAAATCAAAATGTTGAGTTTAGGGCAGTAATAAAGTTCCTCACAGTAGAGGGATGACAGTGGTCCTGCCTATTCCACAGTGGCAAAATGGTCAGCCGAATTTAAACGTGGACGCACCTCACTGAAGGATGACCCACGGTCAGGTCGGCCAGCTGATGCCATCACAAAGGAAATTGTCATTTCTGTGGAGACCCTCATCATGAATTATCGTCGAATTAGGATTGATGACATAGCTAGGGAGTGTGACATTTCACGTAGAAGTGTATACACGGTTAACCACGAGCATCTTGGGATGTCAAAAGTATCCGCAAGATGGGTCCCCAGAAACCTTAATGTGCAGGATCGCTTTCAAAGACTCCAGTCAAGCTTCTTGGCATTTATAATGATAACCCAGAGAGCTTCCATTTACGTTAAGTAACTGGTGATGAAACATGGATTCATCATTGGGACCCAGAAACCAAAAAAAGTCCATGCAATGGAAGCAACCTAGCTCACCCCCACCAAAAAATTCAAAACCCAACTATCAGCTGGCAAAATCATGGCCACTGTGTTTTGGGATTCTAAGGGTGTTTTGTTAATCAATTATAAACCTGCTGGAATATCTATCACTAGGGCTTACTATGCTGATCTAATGAAGCAGCTGAAAGCTGCTATTAAATTAAAAAGGAGGGGAAAGTTGAGCCGAGGGGTATTGCTTCTTCACGACAATGCTCCTGTACACAAGTCAAAGATTACACAAGCAGTGATTCGTGAATGCAAGTTCGAACAACTTAATCACCCACCCTACAGTCCCGATTTGGCACACAGTGATGATTTCCTATTTAGAAATTTGAAATCCCATTTACAGGGAATCAAATTTCTTGATGATGATGAACATAAGGCTGCCACAGAGGCATGATTTCAGGACCAAACCGAAGACTTCTATTTCAAAAGTATAGACAGTCTGAAAGAAAAGTGGGCTAAGTGCATTGGGGTAAATGGGGACATTATTGAAAAATAATAATAAAATGTATGGTTTGTTGCGGCAATATATACTCCGTTCTATGAACTTTTTTACCTCCCCTCGTATGATCGAAAGTTTTACAATTCGCTTGCAGAATCTCGAATTTTCCCGTTTCCTCCTACGTCCTAGAACTTACCACCTCGGTATATAAGAGAGAATGTATTGACTGGGACATTTCGTACACAGTTATTCCAATCCACCCACTTACTGTGAGTGTTTTATGACCACAAGTTAGAAAGTTTAATAGGACTTGTGTGCTAGTTTTATACAGATATTGCAAATTAGCACGACATAACACCACAAAAATAATTATACCACACACACACACACACACACACACACACATATATATATATATATAATATATATATATATATATATATATATATATATATATAATAATAATAATAACGAGTATTAATGTAATGATGGATGCACCATTACAAATAAGGCGCCCAAACGAATAAAAATCAAACCCTCTACTTAGAACTCATATTAGGAGGACTTGTACTTTTGCCGCTTTTTTCCATGTCCATGGCAACGGCTGCCATTTTGAAAATTTTAAACCTTTAATTACGATCTACATCACTAAAAAACTGCAGGGAAACCAAATTACTTTTTGCCATTTTTAAAAGGACAACAAAAATATGATCACTTTGCATAATTACAAAATATATCATTTTTTCATTTACATGGTATTACATTATTGTAAACATGTACTTAGTGAACTTTTTTTTATCAAATACCAGGTTTCCAAACTTAAAAATCCCTAATCAAATAGTAACACTTATTTTAATCCCAACATGGATTATTAGAAATTTTAAACTTGTATTATTCTTTTCATTTTAAGATTTGATTTTATATATAGAAGTAGTACATGAATCCAATTGGTTGAAATTCAAACAATAGGCAAAGTTGATTGACATCGCCTATACCCAATATCACAACCTGTTGTTTTGATTAGCCAATGATGTGTTGATTTTAAATTAATCCAAGCATTTACCCATGTAATGTCATATTGATAACTAAATGCAGCTACTCTATCGAATTGAATCATAAATCATGCCCCAAGGATAACTGACCATTGGTGCTGCTTATAAAAACATATTTAGCTTGAGAGCTTTTAGACATGGATCAGTGATTACTTAAGTATCCTTGACAATGAAAATTCATGCTTATGGTTTTAATTCTTAAACAAAATGATAGCAACCATCCCACGAAGAAAACTATAGTTTGAGGGTGGGGATCTCAAAGTTAGTACCTAGACCTACCTGTCCCCACCCTCCTATTGAATGACCATATGGGTTTACTTAAGTATCAATCTATTCAACTTTTCATAAAGAATAAGAGAATATATATGTTAGGGGTGGGGATCTCAACTGATCAAAAGTTAGTACCCAGCCCCGCCTGTCCCCTTCCTCCTCTGGAAAACGCCATGGGCATTTCTTCAGTATCACTCTATTCAAGTTTTAAAACAGAACTGGAAAATATATAGTTTCAGGATGGGGATATCAACCATTTAAAAGTTATTACCAAGCCCCGCCCATCCCCACCCTCCATCAGGAATGACCCCATAGGACTTCTTTAGTATCACTCAATTCAACTTTTCATGCAGAACCAGAAAATATATAGTTTATGGGTGGGGATCTTAACCCTTTAAAAGTTAGCACACTGCCCCGCCCATCCCCACCCTCCCTGATACCCCCGGGAAAATCTTGTGATACAGACTTGTACATCTTGAGACACTGATCATGAATATATATGGTTTTATAGTACAAAATATAGTATAAATAGCAAAATTGAGCATTATTGTTTTTAAGACCCCGCCCTCCTGCCCCTCCCCTAATGACCCCATGGGCATTTTACCTCGGCCTCTGGGGAAGGAGATGGGGATCAACCTTCCTGTGAAGTTTGGTTAAGATTGGACCAACGGTCTTCGAGAAATTGGTTGGACAAGTTCATGGCCGGAAGAAGAAGAAGAGGAAGAATAATAAAAATAATAATAATAATAAATAATAAGAAACGGTGCAAAAACAATAAGTCGCCAAACTTCGTTTGGGCGCCTTAATAATAACGAGTACTAATGTAATGATGGATGCATCATTACAAATAAGGCGCCCAAACGAATAAAAATCAAACCCTGTATTCAAAACACATATTAGGACTTGTACTTTTGTTGCTTTTTTCCATTTCCATGGCAACGGCTGAAAATTTTAAAACCTTTAAAAAAGTTCTACACACAATAGAAAAACTGTTGAGAAATTTTAAACTTGTAATGTTCTTTTCATTTTAAGATTTAATTTTATATAGAGAAATAGTATATGAATCCAATTGGTTGAAATTCAAACAATAGGCAAAGTTGATTGACATCACCTATACCCAATATCACAAACCATTGTTTTGATGAGCTAATGATGTGTTGATTTTAAATTAATCCAAGCATTTACCCATATAATGTCATACTGATAACTAAATACAGCTACTCTATCGAATTGAATAATAAATCATGCCCTAGGGATAAATGACCATTAGTGTTGCTTATAAAAAGATTTACCTTGAGAGCTTTTAGACATGGATCAGTGATTACTTAAGTATCCTTGACAATGAAAATTAATGCTTATTGTTTTAATTCTTAAACAAAATGATAGCAACCAGCCCATGAAGAAAAAACTGTAGTTTGAGGGTGGGGATCTCAAAGTTAGTACCTAGACCTACCTGTCTCCACCCTCCTATTGGAATGCCCATATGGGTTTAGTTTATTATCAATCTATTCAACTTTTCATAAAGAATAAGAAAATATATATGTTAAGGGTGGGGATCTCAACTGATCAAAAGTTAGTACCCAGACCCGCCTGTCCCTGCCCTCTTCTGGAAAACGCCATGGGCATTTCTTCAGTATCACTCTATTCAACTTTTAAAACAGAACCGGAAAATATGTAGTTTCAGGGTGGGATATCAACCATTTAAAAGTTAGTACCAAGCCCCGCCCATCCCCACCCTCCATCAGGAATGACCCCATGGGATTTTCTTTAGCATCACTCTATTCAACTTTTTATGTAGAACCAGAAAATATATAGTTTATGGGTGGGGATCTCAACCGTTTAAAAGTTAGCACACTGCCCCGCCCATCCCCACCCCTCCCTGATACCGCAGGGAAAATCTACTGATATAGACTTGTGCATCTTGAGGTACTGATCATGAATATATATGGTTTTATAGTACAAAATAAAGTATAGATGGCAAAATTGATCATTATTGTTTTTAAGACCCCGCCCTCCTGCCCCTCCCCTAATGACCCCATGGGCATTTTTTACCTCGGCCTCCGGGGAAGGGGATGGGGATCAACCTTCATGTGAAGTTTGGTTAAGATTGGACCAACGGTCTTCGAGAAATTGGTTGGACAAGTTCATGGCCGGAAGAAGAAGAAGAAGAGGAAGAATAATAACAATAATAATAATAATAATAATAATAATAAGAAACGGTGCAAAAACAATAAGTCGCCAAACTTTGTTTGGGCGCCTTAATAATAATAATCTTAGGATTTAAATAAGGCTGTTTAAAGGATAGTAACCCGGATCAGCAAAAGGTTACGTAATCTGGTTTGTATTTCAATGTTAAAACCATGAACAAAACAGCAAGATGGTTTTACATGTCTCTGTTCACAAGACAAGCGTCCTTGACATCATTAACCGTTCTACTTGACAACGCTGTTCTATAAGTAGTTTTTGTGTGGCCCGTCGCTTACAAAAAGACAATTTGTTATGTCACTGGTCTTCAATTCGACAGCCCAAAACAAAATAAGTTGAACAATTTTAAAAATAACATGCTTTTGCATTTACTGCAGTTCGAAATACAACAAATACTCCACAGTAATACTTGAGCAAAGAGTTCATAAACTAAAAACAAAACAGTAAGGTAATATGTGAAACCAGTTTGAATAACATGTATCTGAATGTTTGAAATGAAGTTCCGGCTTATCTCCACGTTTGGACATCCGCCATCTTTATTTCATTTTGTCTCAACTGCTATTGAAAACCGGTGATTTAGTTTGTTTTAAGTTTTTTCTAATCAATGTTTTTATTATATGTTACACTGGTGTATTTTTCCTCCATGCAGCTGTTAAATTAGGATCGTTGCTTTTTTCTCTGGATCCAACACGTGAGCGGTTGCTGTCTTGTACGGTCTCGTGTGGAGTTAGCTGACGGTGGTCTTGGTCCGGCATTGGAGGTAAGTCAACAGATTCTGTTTCAGCAATAGATAAATTGTGTGAACTGTAAGGAGTACCTCTCAGTGAAGGCTCAATGGCAGCTTCGTCCGGTCTTCGATGATTGACAGGGGGTACCATTTGTATTGGGGTTGGCGTTGGCGTATGATCTGATTTTGGCGATCTTAAACTTCGCTTTGAACCAGAAATTGATTTATTCATCGGATCATAGGGTTGAGCCACGCCTTTAGTTACCAAAGGTCCTTGATCATGAAGTAACAGAGCTGGCCAAACAACAAAGTCGAATTTATCGCCTTGTTTTGTATAGAAACGAAAAATATTCGTATCAAAATCAGATTTTCGATTGACCTTGCTGACAAGATGCATTGGAGGATCCTGGATACACATGTACCACGTGATCTGCACGCAAGCTTTCGCAAAATTACGAACGTGTCTGTCCTTGTCAATACTAGTGTCCACAAACTCCGGCAAAATCTCTGTCGTGAATATCTGACAAAAAGAAAAAATAGTCATTATGATAATGTACATGTATTTACATTGCTTCTCATTGCTTTGTTGGTTGTTTCTATGGTTTTTTAACATGTACACACATTTCGCCTATATTACAACAATTATTTATATTGTATTTTGTATTAGTTTGGATGAACCTTGTTTCTATGGTTATTACCATACATCTAAATACAGCCCAGCTATCCCATGTCTCAACATAGATAACGGAAAAGGCTTGCTTCTATGGCAAAAATTAAGGTGTCAAGAAAAGCTTTAGGCTTTATTATTATTATTATTTTTTTTGCTTCAAACATTTCTTAGCTGGAAAGGCCATGGCGTCTAAATAGCTTGTTATGGACCCACTAAGGCCTATTGAAGATTTCATAATTACGTTCAGCAGAAGATGGCATGCCATCTGATTACATTAATATAAGCAGTTCTTGTTTATCAAACATCAGAACCTTTGAGTCTAATTCAATTCCTCGGAATTCGATTTCATCTATATACCTTAAAAAGTTTAAGTTCAACACTTGGCATGTAGGCTTAACAGTACAATAGTCCACTAGTTTTGCTTTGTGTTTTTGGATAGTGACTTGAGTATGTATTGGTATGTTTGTTTTAGATTTCTTAATTGCGTACGAATTGCTTGTTCTGCTACAATAGCGTGGTCTCTGATTTTCACAATCATACCTTAACTTGAAACTCTCCGGTTACCTTGAATTATGGATCCTTAACCATGATTTCCGTAAACAGTTTTTATACTTTATACAATACTCACGCGAATGTTTTTAGTTTTACGTGAGAACGCGATAACTTGCATGTGAACAAGCATTAACTTTCTTTTAAACACGCAATATCGTTTGTCTGAGCTTGCAAAAGCTTTTACATAAGCACCTTATAATGCTCGGACCGTGAGACGCCCAAAACTATTGCATGAGCAAGCAAATGATTTCAAATTTGGTATTACATATTTCTGTGCCGCCCTAATTATATTTCTAGTAATAATCAATCATTTAGGTTCTGAAATTTGTTTGATATGCCAAAACCATAGCCAATAATTTAAGCAGTCAGAAGGAGATCAGATGTTCACCTAATCAGTCACTATATAATCTTCATCACACTTAGGCAGTGAATTCCATAGCAAGCAAAGCTACGTAACATCCTTAAATATATTGAAATTATGAACTATTCAGTAAGAAAACATTGTGAAATACATTTCTTTAAATCTTTAGGTAACGTTTAGTTTGAGCAACTATATTCTACCATATTCTAGTATCAATCAAAAACAAACATACCAATCCATGTCCAAATCACAACTCTAAAGCAAAGTAAACACTTTAAATTGGCAAATTAAGCCAAACACGCGAACTTCCACTGGGGAAGTGAGACTGGGTGCTCCGGAAGGATTCAATAGGGAGTAAAAATGAACAGCCACCATATGTACATACAGGTTAACTGACCTGCTGAATAGTTGGAATGCTCTCCACTGATGCCGATTTTCTAAACTGTTGTGCTACTTTCTTAATTTCTTTTGATGGCGTTGCACGTTGTTTTATATTTTCCATACGTTTATTTTCAGTCCACTGCAAAACAGAACAAAGGCAACATTTCAAGGATGACAAATATATTAAGTTTTCAAACAAAAATAGACTAGTCACACCGCTATATGCATGTATGTCATTTTGTCTGCTATCCTCTCATAATCACTGGTGACAATACATGTACGATTCTCTCAGCAAACTTCGATAGACAAGTAGAGTAGCTCGATTGGAAGTGTGCTTGTCTGTCAAGTGGAAGGTTGGGGTTCAAACCTCGGCAGGGTCCGAACAAACCTTCAAAACAGGAAGTAACCGTTCTTTAAGCACTCCGCATTAAGAAATGAAAATCACGGATCCTTCGTAAGAGAACCTAAATTTGAAAATCGATGCAATGGCATGGTAAGCGGGGCACGTTAAAGAACCCTCCCTTCACATTGTTCCGAACACAAGATAAAGGTCAAAATTTATGGTACTTCACTTATACCTTATTTTAGGAAAAGTAATTACATTTAATAGTCTTTTCCTAAGCGTAAAACGATAATGAACAATATCATGCAGTTCACCGGTTTTGTACGACCACAGCACCAGCACTTGATACTATCTAAATGGGGTTCTCCGTCGAACCAAGTCATCAGTGCACATTAACCTCGCAAATCCCCGGAATCACATGTCAACTAACGCAATTTCATTAAATGAAAATATATTTGTTCAGCTTAAACGTTATGATGCATCACGCGGTAAGCCGTTGAACACCATTATTGTCTTACCGTGGTTAGTGGACAGAGGATTTCTCCTTCCATGTTTGTCAGCTGTGCCGTCGCTAGATCGCGGCAAAATTCATACGCAGCCTTTAAATGAAGACAAAATAAATGGTTAAAGTAAACTTCCAGATATTTAATTTTCTTTTATTTCCAAGTTAGAGTTTACTTGGCGTTTTAGAGTGAAAAATAATGGATGGTTGTCTAGAAAAGAGGTAATCGCCAAGGTTGTCCGTTTCTGCTTTAGTTTTTATTCTTGTCGCTGAAACATCAGCCTCTATAATCAGGAAACGTTTTATTTCTAATAATTTCCTCTCCCTTTCTCTTTTCTAGTGGTCTGTTCAAAGTAGCTTATGGGAGTACAATCGAAGCGTGCGCAGGTCGAAACTGCAAATGCGTTCGTAATTACTGTCAACCATCAGACATTCAATATATGTTTTACTCAGCAAGATTTAGAACTGAAAAATAGATTATTTAATGTTAACATGACCTGTGTTTTCCTTAATATGAAGCATAAAGAAAGCTGACTGGAAAATAAAGTCATTATTATTATTATTATTATTGGTAAAACAAGCGATACACCCATAGCTGTTTCGTTTTCATGACGCACTCCCTTACTCACAGTGTGGCGTCTTGACATTGTGACGAACGATAGTTTTTCATAGCATTTATTGCAATGGAGGTAATCTCAACAGCCGAATTGTTTCAATGTACTTCGGAGAAAAGACTTTACAGTGTTTAATCCAATGCTAATTTTAGAACTGAAATAATCAATAGTTACCCGTGGTACAAAAACAAACCAACTAATCCATGTCTGAATCACAACCCAGAAGCAAAGCAAAAACCTTGGAACTGATGTCATGTTAGACACGTGAAGTTCAACCAGGGAAGTGAGGCCGGGAGCTCCGGAAGGGTAAGCACCTCCTGCTAAGCTAGCTAAACCCGCCACGTGTGTAATCAAAAGTGTGTGAAAGGAACATGGGACTATGGGGCGTTTAATTATCAAAGAATAATAAACGGAATGTCGATTACACGTGGCAAATAATCATATCTTCCAGATATAAACTCTGGCCCGTGTATTATTCTACAATATACCACATTATTTCTTATAATATTACCCTTAAAATCCGTTGTAATATATCCAGAATTTTGTCCTCACGCAGATTGGCGCTGTTCTCTAGGTAATAGAATGCATCCGTCCATTCGTTATCATATAATTCAGAATATTTCTCTCCGATTTTCAGACTCCTGTTTGGGTCGTTTAAGTCAATAATGTTTGGGTTATTACTCAAAGCAGCACCGCTACATGGTAAAATAAATAAATAAATAAATAAAATAAATAAATAAATAAATATCAAATCAAAATTCCCAAAAGTAAGCAAATTTTTTTTTTGGACAAATTAAGTAAAACACTTGAGGCCTGGTGCTCGAGCTCCGTAAGGGTAAAGCGCTCTCTGCCTTGGTAGATGCGTTACTTGATGAATCAAAATTGAGAATAAATGAAACATATCGAATATGATATATAATCCAGAAATTAAATAACGGAGTCTACTGCTTTATTTATATATGGCAATATGATGCTGGTCCCAAACCTTTGATACCTTTGTATAGCGGGATTCATTTGAAATGTAGGTAAAGTGATAACATTATCGGACTAGATAAATCTCCCCATAACTACATTTCAGTGACATGATAATCAATGCCCATTCAAAGTCAGGGATAAAAAAATCAGTTGTTTCAAAATGTTGGTTTCATTTTGCCAATTATGTTGCGTCACATTCTCTATTTTTTCGCTATTGTCGAATTTCAAATTTATGTTATAGACATTTTGATATTTCGGAAACCATTCTTTGAAGTTTTAACCTAACCCTGACTTAGAAGAAGATACATTTAATTATAAGAATCACCTGATTTTACTTTTCAGCCTTTTTATTTGATCTTCTGAGTCTTTGATTTCTCTGTTTTTTCTGTGTATCTCCTGTTTTAACTGGAACACTTCTACTTGTAGTTCGTTACTTTTGTTATGGTAGTCTTCATAGTCTTCGCTTACTCTTCCATCAGTGCTTTTGGTCCGATGTTTGCCCTGATTTAATTTCTGTTTACAGTAAGGACAGGTTACAGATTCTCCATCAAGTACGGGGTCTTTACCTAGCGAAAACACGGGCTCCTCTTCTACCGGTTGCCTTGGAGTAGTTCGTTGCTTTTGGGCGCTTCTTTGTTGCTCTGCTTTTTGTGCTACAGCCTGTGGCAAATTATGTTTATGAATTTAATACCGTTATTCTTCTGATAATATCTACATGTATATCTTCTTTATTAAGAAAAGCAAGGGTATTTCCAAAAAAATAATAAGTAGATGAAATAATATGGTTTAACGCACTAGCCAATATTTTTCAATATTCTTTCATTAATTGGTATATCATGTTCCCGATATTGGAACTTTATACAACGAAGCAGACAGCTCACAAATAAACTGTCGACGTGGTGATATTGCATGCGTATGTTTATCAAGGCCCTCAAAAAAGTTTTATTGTTCGTTACATTATTGATAAGTTTGATGTCTCTGTATCCCAAGTTGCTCTTTATACATGTATATTTGACGTCCCGTATGCAATGTTTCTTTAGTACACACGTTGCGGGTTTAGGTAGCTAAACAGAAGGTGCTTACTTTTCCGGAGCACCCGGGCCCACTTCCCTGATGAAAGTTCACCTGATAAACTTTAAGTGTCAGTTTCAAAGTTTTACTTTCTTTTTGGGATTGTGGTTTGGCCATGGATTAGTTTTTCGATTATATCAAAGCGACCAGGTATGGGGTGATTTTTTACAAATTGTGCTGTCACGGACAACACGCCCCTCTGTTCCCTTGTCATGTGTTGTTTTAAATTTTAATAAAAACAATCATTCAACTTAAGAACACTAAATCATAATTATTAAACTTTAGCATTATATTATTTAATAAAAATTCAAATGTAGTACTTGATACCATATATAATTTTATATGAAATTTATAAATGTGAGCACCAATTAAAAAGCTTACTTTGTCTTAGGTCCTTGAAAAACCTCTCTCCATGTGCTAATTTTAGACTATATTATTCATAAAAATTCTAGAGATGTACATGATACCATTATACCATATAAATTTATAAGAACAAAGGCCTAGTTTATATAATCCTTGAAACACTTTTCTCCTAGGTTATTTTTGAAAACGAGAACAAACGGAATTTAATATTTATTTGTAGACAAAAATCTTACGATTAAAAATACGAACCCTTAAGACATTATATTCCGATTTCGCCCTGTGTATCTGCGCATGTGTAATTGGCTTGTTTTCAATAAGTGCCGTAAATAGTTCATCTATTTTTTCTGTCATCAATCCTGACATCATTGGTCTACAATCTATAATGAATTAATTTAAAATGTTGTAAAAAAAATTAAAACGTCAATAAACTCGGCTTTTGACATTCGCTGTAAAATTGTCGAAGCTACCGATAAGAAACGACGTAAGATCAAAGACCAGATGTAAGTGTATGGTGTCCGGTAAAACCGCTAAGCTACTATCCCTTATTTGCTTTTGCGTTTCGCTTCTTTGGCTTCGCCTTAAATTTTTGGCTTCCGCGTTTTTCGCTCCTTCTCTGCTTCATCTTTATGTTAAGGTCAAAGGAGCCGTAATTGAAAATAAGCAGGAACTGGGCATCATCTAGATTTGCATATATAAACAAATACGACAGACATTATATTGAGAGCATTGGCATACATGTGTCATGTGCTGATTTCGATTTTTAAAAAATAATACATTCAAAATCAGCACATGACAACTGATTTTGAATGCATTATTTTAATATAAATTCCAAATCAGCACATGACACATCTAATTATTACATAGTACAATATAAGATTAACTCTCAACGAGTTAATGATATTTTAGAGTACCATGGTATTTAAATCTCAGAGCGGACCCATCACTCGAGATTCAACATGTTTTCGTCAGTCAATTGTTAATCTTTCGTCATTCTTATATTACTCTATGATAAAATCGTAATTTTAAGTTTTAAAATATTTTGTTGTCAATTTTTTTTCTAATTATTTCAGCATTATGTAATTATGACACAAAAATATTTAAATCATATTCAGTATTTAAATTATGGTATTGTATTCGTTCTTCCCCCACGTTGACTGACATGACATAAACAATACTTTGGCCTATTATGTGCTTCTTTGGTCTATTTGGAACTAGCTCTTTTTAACACTAGTCATGATGTTGTTGCATTTTTTAAAATGTACTATGGTTCCTTTTTCCAATGGGCGGATTTCATTTGCGCTATATAAAAAAGTTACAACACCCATCGTGATTTTATTTTCCCAAAACAGCCAGGCCTAAGAATTATTATCATTTGTATATGTAAAAGAGGTATTATAGAAAATTATAACTAAAGAACGGGTACTTGAAAATGTCATAAATACCCTTAGTCAGTCACATCAAAACATACAAAAAGTGCTTACATCACAGATTAAAAACCCAAACTGGACAGAATGTCTATGGCAAATTTTTTTTAAATTTCATAAATATAGGATTTTGTTAACTCGGGATGTAACGTTTGTCAGATAAACATTGTTAACTTGTTAAAGTTACTTAAAAATTAAGCTATGCTTCATCGTTCTAAGTATTGTCTTAGGTGGATTTGGTAAAATAAATTTTGACTCTTTTTATTTTCTTCAAACAATTTTGTTCCGAGCACTATTCATGAGGTATTTTATTCCCGGAAACGACCGTTTAGTCTTGCAAACTTAATACAGGTGTCGCATACCATTTTTTTGAAATTTAATCATAACATACATTAAAAAATGGTACATTGTATATGATTTTTTTGATGTATTTTATGACTAAATTAAAAAAGGTAAATGACACAGCCTTGGTAATGAATAAGGTAATCAAAAGTGAAAATACATGTATGACACGTACTCATCGCTGATTAAAGTTAATAATCAGAACATGACATATGCACTAAGTATTAAGAACCGTTAAGAGACATGTGTATATTGAAGTTACTCAGTCCAGGTGCTTGGCAATTTTAAAAAAGCATTGTCCGGCTTAACTAATTTTACTTTCAACTTGTTATGCTTTGTGCAACTAAGTGCATATCGAAACTTCAATATATTAAAACTTTACTGTGACATATGCTTTCAGATATGTAGAAATAGATCGTGTCAATGCCCTTTCTCTGCCAAAATAATTTAAAATTGCTTACCTTGTGTAAAACTCGAATCATCAGTGGTTTAAAATCGCATCTTAATCAATGACAACGAAAAACGTTAAAATTTTAACTTTTATCCCTTTTCCTGACTTTGTTACTTTAAAAAAAATAATAACGCATTAAATGAGATATTAATGAACCACTTGAAATAAATAAATATATGTTTATAAACTATCACAAGACCTTGAATCTTATGTTACTCACTATATATAACGCAAAAAGATCAAATGAAATCACCCAGTTTAAACTGTTTGATATAGGAGTCTTCTATGCGTAAAGAATATTTATAAATAAAAACCAATCGACGTATATATATATAAAACACTTATTAATATGTAGAAATTTAACCGTTTTGACTCGATAAAAGAAGTCAGGCTTGGTTAGTTACGACTTCTTCAGAAATCTCCTGTAATTTTACCCTTTCATTCAATATAGTTTATATTGAATATAATTTAAATTTCCAGTACATGCATAATAACTATTCACTATTTTTAATTTGTATAATAACTCGACCAAGATAGACATGAATTAACGTATGATATACAGCACTGTCCTGTCGAAAGTTTAACAGTACGCTAACGAATTAGTACCGACAGCTTATCTCGGCCCTTCGTCACGTAACCTTTATCTCGACAGCTCCTCGATCGACAGCTGCTGTCTATATTTTGACCATTATCTTTGTCCATATATCGGCCATTCGACAGCCGAACTTCGGATACTTTTCGAAAGCTCGGTGTAAAGCTTGCGACATGTCTGTACTGTACAAAATAGACGAATTTACTACCATGGTGTTTTTATTTAAATTGTCTGAGTGTGAATTGACTTTTTAGAATTTTGTTGTTTGTTTGTTTCGACTTAAGATTTATCCCTGATCACAACAAGCAGACACGATATGTCGGATAAATAAATCATATTATTTAATTTCAATCATGTTTATCTTGGTACAAATCGCCAAATTTGAACACGATTGACAGCGAATTATTTTAGATTGTATAACTTATCGTTTGGTATTATAGATATAAATAGAATATTTAGATCTATATCAATGCACTCGAAAACACCTTATATTACTTATGATGTCTATTTCTTTGTGGAAGTCTAAAGCGCGTACCTATGGATAACAGCGCCCGCTCTCACACCCTGGATGCATCCTAGTGGGAGCAATTTGTCACGGGTCGTTTGTCGAAGGTCATTGGTTTTTTCCGAACAATATGGTCTTCTCCAAGACCCACGGACTGACTGCCTCAATATAAATGAACGAATATCGAATGTGGCGTAAAACACCGTTATTAAAGTCAACACTTCTCCCTGTATGAAACGCAATTCAAACTCTGTGTGCCTTGCAAGCACTTTCCATTGTAAGTTATCTCAACTTCTCAACTCCTGACTGTTCTCTGCTATTTATTTGTTTTTTGTCATGTTGTTACATAATTAAATTTGTTTGTAATGCTATAGCAATGTATTGTTTGCTTTTTGCAACAAAGTATTATTATTATTATTATTCTACATGTACATTCCAAAAGTCAGTCATTATATACATACTAATGGAATAGAGTGAACAAATGAATGGTATTTTACAACCTAATGAAGACTTAAACTTGCATCGAGATGGAAGCAAACTATTTTTGACACTGGGATCTGTCCGAAATAATCTGTCGGAAATTAGCCTAGGAACTAGTCTTAAGTCATCTGCAAGCCCGATATACTCACTGCTCGATCACCCAGCGTTCTATACACGTCATAAATCCACTAAAAAGCGAGTTTTATATTGATTTGTCTTAATATCGTGTGTTTTGTATCTTGGTGACTGGGTAAATAACTGAACCAACTTGGACAAGTACGGTTAACTACAGCTATATTGAAATTTATACTTATTTCATCTTTGTTGTTCGTGAAATTAACAAGGATGCCGTTGGAAAATTATAAAGAAAATGAAGAAAATGTAAGCTAAATATAAGTCACTGGAGTTATACTTACTTGATCAGCAAGAAGACAAAAGACCACGCCATTCGTCATAACTGGACTAATTCCTCCATGGGAATTCAACTACTAGTAATTCTATCGAAATTTGCCAAATGCCGAAAACAATGTTACTAGTATAACGTCATATAAAACAAACGACTGCCGAAATATTTTAAAAATATATAATCTAACACTGATTTAAATTAAAAATTAAGTCAGGATGCATACATATATTCAACCCCGTTATATTCACTTTTAAAATGACATTGAATGCACGTGAATTTGTGCAAACCGCATGTGGTAGAATGCAGTAGGTACGTGTTACAAATTTTGTCTTATACCGGATAAAAATAAAAATATCAGATATTGCATCTTGACTTTTGACAGTCAGCACTTAAGGTAATATATCTTGAAACATATAATATATGAATTTAGCATGTTAATTTCCTTATGCACATTTATCTGGGGCGCGTGTACGAAATGAAAATCACATTCCTTCTTTCCCAATAACTGTTTCGTGGTTCTTAAAATACAGTGTAATATCAAGATTTTACCGTCGTTTAATTTTGACTCATATACTCGTGTTTGTGTAATAAGAGAATAACCGGTTGTTTTTGGTTATAATAGGGCTTTCATTGTCCTTCGTTTGTCTTTAAATGAATGCCCCGCATTTGAAAGCCAGGGACCGGTTGCTTAAAACTCCGTTAGTTTAACCAGTTGGTTAGCCAAAATTTGTATTTTTGTGTTTAAGGGAATATTTCTGAAAATTCTGGTCAAAAGTTAATGCACATATTGTTTTTATCAACTCGATGCAATTTAAAGTCAAACCTGTATTTTTATATCAAATATTTTTATTTTCAGTAACATTCATTTTACTGACCATTTGGTAACGGAGCTTTGTACAATTGGACATTGGACGTGATTTTAAATGATCCTATCTGTTATCAAGTACACTTAATTCTTCTACATCCCATGTCTATGTTTTCTTCCTCAAATTAAGATCATTAAATATACTTTCACAATCCTCTCAATATAAAGTTTCAAGTCGGCTCTATTAATTATACAACCAGTTTGATAAGTAGAACTACATATTTATTATAATTCCAGTTAATATACTGTATTAGCACAAACTGCATCTGACTAAATACCTACAAGGCCATTGCCTAACACAATGTTATCATTTAGAGACATACGTTAAAAGCAATTGCAGAAAAATGCAAATTCGAGACTTTAGTAAATATGTTATTTTCCTTAGTTTCAATATTTATTTTAATGCATTTATAACCCTGTGCCTAAAACTATATGCATACAAACTAAAGAAGAATATTATATGCATTACTAATAGAAACATTCACTTTTTAGACGCTTTAGATGCACCCGTTTGTCTCCTTGACGACGGTTGCTTAGTTATTGCTTCTGCCACGCCCATCGTTGACAATGGGCCGTCTTTTTCCAGTCTTAGAATTGGCCAAACAATGAAGTTATAAAAATCTCCTTTATGGTTGTAATATTTATGTAGACTGGTATCGAAAGGTCCAAACTCTGTCAGTGAGTCATCAAGAACCATTGGCGGATCCTGTAGGCACATATACCACGTGACTTCTACACATTTCTGGATAAATCTGGTTACAGGGTCGTCTGTTTCACTGTTTGATATCTGCTGGAGTTGTTCAGATACAAAATCCTAAATACAAAACATTCACGAGTTTAGTAGTAGACCTGACTAGAGCAGAAAAATAATATGTAGAGTTCAGTCATAGAACTAACAGAGCAGATATAAATAATACAGAAGAAAACATTATACAGAAACAGCAGGTAGATATTACAAGGTTTCTAAACTTGACCTCATTCAAAATTCCCTGACATAATTCCATTTTCCCTGAGATTCTAACACATGTCAAAACAAGAAAAAAATGAAAACGGGCTTTATTTAAACGAGAGAACTACGACCAAGAAAGTGATGAGGCCAGGTGATCATGAAAGGTTCCGCATCTCCTGTTTACCAAGGTACACCGGTCATGTCGATGAAGTCCATAAACATTGAGGGCCTTGATAAGCCTAGGATTGCAATATCCTTGAATTAGGACAACTCCTCTTTCTATTATAATTATGATACCTGTTTTAGATAACTGATGATGGTTTCTGATATACGCTTTCTATATAACAATGTTGGTTGTAGAATATCATTCATCTGCTGTAAATTTCTGTCATCTAACGCTGGCTTGCCTTTTCTGTCTACCTGATTCAAATATTGACATGATCACTCAGTTTATTAAGATGAAATACGCATCTGAATAAAATGTACTTAGCGACAGTGATTGTTAGTCGCATATCCATGGTATCCTCATATGTTTTAACCGGTTTTAAAATGAGGTACGTACCCTTCCGGAGTACTGGATCTCACTCCCCTGCAAATTCATTAGCCAGTTTATTAAATTTTTACTTTGTTTATTGTTTGCAATTTGAACATGGTGTGGTGTGCATGTTTGTTTTTTATTTCCACTTCGACGGAAGAAAGGAAACCAATTTTACCCCTTGTTACGCGTCAAAAGACATGGTGCTTCCTAAGGCGATCTCTAATAATGTTCGAGGACCCGAAAATTGCAAATTCAGATGACATGAAAGACCAAACACATGTAACAACAAAATGATGAAAAAGAAAAAAAAGACAATGAAATAAAAACAAATGATACTAAAGTGTCTTATTTCGTCGGTTATTACAATAAAAAAATATTCAATGGCGAACTCGTACACTAACACTTTAAAGGTCGCCATCAGAGCGCAATAGTGCAATGCAGTCCAAAATACTGACACACATAAGTTGAACTTGTCTTTAGAATATCCTTAAAGTTCATAACAAAAACTGTTTCGTCGCGAGTGGCTGAAAGATGCTGATGCGACGCAAAACAACATCCAAACAACCTAAACTATAGCCAGCAGATATCAGTGTCCTGTTTTGTTATTTGATAGTATACTTACCTTGTCCTTCAGTATAGCCCCACAAATTATATCGTCCAACTGTACATTTGATTTTTTACTGCAAAATTGATAAGCCTTCTAAATAAATGCAAATAAATAAATAAATAAATAAATAAATAAATAAATAAATAAATAAATAAATAAATAATGATCATCAACGTAATTTAATAGAAAACACGTACATTCCTGTCGAAAGTTCAAAACTAAGCTAATGGTCGACATGTCATCTCGGTCCTCTTGTTAGCCATATTTCCACAGTTTTTTTTAGCAACAGTCATCTATCTCATTTTCTGTCATTAGTTATCCATAAATATTTTGGTTATTCGACAGCCTCATTTCGTTAGCTGTGTGTTAAAGTTCTGACAGGTCTGTACTGCATTAGAAAGTATAAAAGAAAACCGTCGCTTTCTACAAGCAAACTGTTACATAGTCTAACAGGCGTTTTGATGTGTTGACCGTGTACTTTAGACCAGTCGGCAACCGAGATCAGTCAATTGTATTCGGCCAAAAAACGATAAAACATAATTTACAACCGAGTTTGGACAGAGGTCAGACCAAACGTCATAAGGAAAGGTTTAGTTAGCAATATGTAATGATAAACTGTAAACATCCATGATGGTCGAAGTAAATAAATTTCACCTAAATAGTACAATTCAATAAATAACTATTGTTATAGGGACTTGGTTAACACTATTTGACATCATTACATTTTGTGTTTAGTGCTCATCCGAAGTCTGGAGTTTTATAAATCTCTCTATAAACGACGTTTTGCCTTTTGTTTTTTAAACTGAGACTTATATATATAATTATTTTAAACATCTATAATGGTCGTTCGAAGTACTTTAAATTCACATAATTATTACCATTCATTAAATAACTATTGTTACATGGACTTTACTAACACTATTTGACATCATTACATTTTTTGTTTAGTGCTCGCCCGAAGTCTGGAGTTTTATAAATCTCTCTATATACGATGTTTTGTGTATACTAGTATTTGTAACCTTTGGTGTCAATTACAAATTTAAAAAAACAAGTTTGAGTGAAAAATCTAATTACCATAAGGATATTGAGGAGAGCAAAGATAGTTCCCTTTTCTTCACCACCCGCTTCTCTAAGACTGTCAAAAGCCAGCTTCCAGTCGGTGTAATACATATCAGAGTAAAGGAGAGCTACCTGGGCAGGTGGCAGTGGATCTTTACTGCTAGGTGTATATGAATTAATATGTGAGTTAATTAAAAATTGCAATATAACTACACTGTATTAAACTTAGACATTCACGATGTATAACTGTCTCACATAATGTTTTATTGAATGAGCACGATGTATAACCGTTGTGGTGTCTATTGATAAAAATGAATGTATATATTATGTATTTGTAAAATTGTAAAATTTATCATCATTTTCCTTTCTATGATATTAAACATAAACATAATTAAAAAATAAAAATACTGAAATTATATATTATATATTTTAGAAAATTGTGGATAGTTTTTTAAGACAGAATGTAATTTTTGGATTGATAAGATATATCTGACTCGGAAGTGAATTTAAATTTCTCATGAACAATCGTTCAATACTTTATTAGAAATAACCACAATTTTTCATATGCATGCACAAAATAAAATGTGTGTTTCCTTTGTCACAGCCCCCTCTCCCTCTCTCTGTGTGTGCTACAAGAATGAAGTTGTGTTTGTTTCAAAGTTTCTTAATGTAACGGGGCGCTATAACTTGAGAAATCGATTCATCTGATGATAGAGGAAGCAAATAATTTTATATAAAAATATTGAGGTTTCTTTGATGTTATTTTCCTCTCTCTATATACTCTCTTACCTTTGTGCGTTCTGTTCCCATGCGTCTTTATTTGGTTTGTTTCTACTAATCATAAATCTTAGTTGACGTATCTCAATATTTCTTGCAGACAACTCTTGTTTAAGTTTTTTGATGGCGGTATAAAGATCCGAATATTCTTTGTCATTCCGGTAAGTATCACGTGACGTAGGAGGAACGACTTCCGTTGATACGCTCTGTATGACGTCTGGCTGACTGCTCCAACGTGCTTGCCTGAAGTAATGTATAGAAACCGAACACTCAAAACTCAGACGCCATCAAATCTCGCCTGCGACCAAGGAACAATAATTGGCGAAAGCCTTCAAACTTTTTATACTAATATACTACTGTGTGAATTTGCTGCTAGTTAAAATTTCACAATGGTTTCACAATTTTGGTTCGAGCACTAGCAATGAGGAATTATATTCCGAAACGACCGTCTAGTGCTGTAAAATTTATACTGATTTAATTTTTTTAATATCTTTTAAAACATTTTACATAATATATTAAGACAAAGACACCACTCAATCGCCCATACTTTCATCTTTCATACGGGTTTTTCATGATACACAAATTTTATATAACAATATATACAAATTTACAAAATATACTTGTTTGTAGTTACTATTCAAATAAAGATCTATAGACCCCCCCTTTGCAAAAAAAAAAAAAAAAAAAAAAAAAAAAAAAAAAAAAAAAATTATTAGATTTTACCAAAGCTTTGTACATTTGTTTTTTTCTTCAATTCGATAGAATTTTCTTACCGGTATACTTTTTTATATGTAACGTTTTATAAGGTATCTTGTAGACTAATATACTGTTTGGTGAATGATATAATGGTGGTTTAGAGCATGCGAATCTTTGGTTGGTAAGCCCAATATAACATCTTTAATATTAATAATAACTGTTTTCCCTGCTTTTATAATTATCCAAGATTCAACTTTAATCCAAATTTCTCTTACATATTCACAGTCGAAAAAAAGATGGGAAATATTTTTGAATCTTGTTTAATATTAATTTTCTGAAGGAATTTATTAGTGCCATATATTTGAGTTATAATTTGGAAACTAAGCCATTTGAGTTTTTGCCGTCAAACGTTCTATGGAAATTTTGATAGAAATTTTTAAATTAGAAAATTTTTAAATACTGATTTAATATGTACTCGTAATTTGATGTACGGGAGACTTGCAATTTTTACTTTTGCAGAAAATAGTTTGAAATTTAAAGTTTTGGTTACCCGATGTGTTAAAAATATTGAATGTAAATGATCCTTTTTGTTAGTACTAGTATTGCATATCTTTTCTACCTGTTGTGTGAACTTGCAACCTGTTGTGTGAACTGACAAGCTAATGTGTGAACTGACAACCTGTTGTGTGAACTGACAAGCTAATGTGTGAACTGACAACCTGTTGTGTGAACTGAAATCCTGTTGTGTGAACTGATAACCTGTTGTGTGAATGATAACCTGTTGTGTGAACTGAAATCATGTTGTGTGAACTGAAATCCTGTTGTGTGAACTGACAACTGTTGTGTGAACTGACACACAATTAATATAATTTTGATTGTTTTTTAAAAATGAATTTCACAAAACATCTTATATATTGCCAACTTACCAAGGACTGTTTTCTCTCCTGGGCGTATCAATATCCGGTAACATTGGGTGGTGTACTTTGCCGATCTTTCTTGTAATGGCGGCTAGTTCTTTATACAGATTACTACATTGTTTACATCCTGGTGAAGTGGTCGGTGCTGTTCTTCTTTCCACAGTCACTGCTCTATACCTATCCTTATATAGCAATAATAAGTAACGTACTCTGTAATACGAGGGCAATAGATGACCAGGCCCTGGTTTCACAATCATTCCTTAGCTAAGATTTTCCTTAACTTAAATTTAGCAAATTTTTGTAATCTCTTTTTGGAGCTATTAGTGAATACTTTTGTCTAAACTAAATGCAATTGTTTTAATCTAGAAATTATCTTAAAATTGACACCTTATATTTCCAAATATCTTCAAAATTAACAAAATGACAAAACTTTGAAAATTTGCAAGATTTAAATTAAGGAAAATCTTAACTAAGGAATGATTGTGAAACTGGGGCCAGCGACTCAATTGAATAGCAAAGCTATAACACATATTCTTCAACATACCTTCTTTGGTGATATACCAATTGATCATGGAAAAGTACGCATCGAAGCACTCTGTAGGCAGAGATTAAAAGGAATGAAGTAGTACGTGAGTATGTTTTTATTTCATTAGGTAAAGCGTATATTTTATAGGCTAAGAATATTCCACGTATATTGTTTTGTTTCCAGGAGATGATTTCACTCATCTTGTAAGCTTTGCTTGTACATGTATAGATTCCAAAAAGCTACTCAAATTTCACCTACTACATATGTTTCGGTCAATTGTATTACACATTTGAATAGTGTAATGATTGAGAAATGCAAGATAAGGTCTTTGTGATTTCATTAATATTGTTATTCATGACTTGACCCTTTGAAGTTCAAATACTTATCTCATCGCTATTAACTTTTATTTGTTAGTGGCTTTCGGTTTTAAAAAAGTAGCCAAAAGCTAACCCAAAATCAATGGGATAAAGCACGAGAAGGTTGTTAAGTAGATTGCTCACGCCATATTTAGGAGGTCGGGGTTCGAATCTTGGGCGGTTCTGATCAAGACTTTGAATAGGTAGTGACTGTTCTTTCGCAAAATACTCAGTATTTTGAAATGAAAATTACGGGGTCTTCTGAAACAGACCTGAAACAACTGTACCGAGTCACGGTAGTAGTGGCACGCTTAATTTAAATAACCCTCAATGAGCGCACTAAAAGGTCAAAATTTCTGTCACCTGGCCAATAGCTATTGATATCCCGATATAAGTGAAATATTCTTGATTGGGACTTAAACCCTATTCAATCAATCTTCAAATGTCCAATGCCAAGTGAAATTATCCTCAGCTAAGTTGCGAAATAATGGTTACTAGTGTTTGTTTGTTATTGTGTTCTAGTCCGAGTAACCAGCGACTTGCTTGGGGGTTAAAAATTTAAAAATTAAAAGAGTGTTTAGTGGGCTAACTAGTTGGACTATAGTGTTTTAGTCCGAGTAACCAGCCAATAAACTCAATTTTAATTTTTTGACTTGTTTGGGGGGTACCCAACAAGTCAAAAATTAAAATAGGGGTTAAGTGGACTGATTAGTTGGACTATAGTGTTCTTTTATTTGTAAAAGATGTCTGTATTCATTTCGATAGTCGAACAAAGAAAATGTGTTAATTTTTATGTAACGAAGTTAACTTACCTGTTTGAACAGATGCTGCATTGTCTCACAGTTGGTATTGTGTTACAGTTTACATTTTTATCAATTTTATTTTTGGAATTTATGATTGAATACCAATCATTTTTATGTAATGAAATTCAAATTCAACTGAAGTTTCGTTTTTATAAACAGCTAGACAAACAAAAACCCAGTTAAAATAGAATTAAGATGGTTTAAACTATAATACCGGTATATACTTAAAGACAAAGTAGATCCTAAGTTAAATAATTAAATAAACATTCGTGTACTTACAATACCTATGTATATTTTGTAGAATTTTAATATCTTGGAGAATAACAGTTGTTTTTACCCCTTTATTGCTATCAATTATAGCATTGCTTTTTAAGAGTTGGAAGATAATTGTTATTTCATACATAACAAGATATCCTATATTGTTAAGTTTGATTTTTGAAGCCTGTGGAAAAAAAAAAAAAAAAAAAAAAAAACCTCCCGTACTATGTTTTGTGGCGTGGTTCAAATACGCAAGTAGTTTTGTACTCATATTTTACCAATAGTGATCACAAAAGAGCGATTGAAAAATTTATTTTCATTGCATCACGTGTCATGTGCTACTTTTGAATTTTTATGAAATAATACAATTCAAAAGTAGCACATGACAAAATTGTCATGTGCTACTTTTGAATTGTATTATTTTATAAAAATTCAAAAGTAGCACATGACACACGCATTGAATTATGCCTTCAAACTCTTCGATCTGTGAACGAGCTCATACAGAAAAATGCATGCGCGTGTCGATTGATGATAAAACTCGAGACTTTGAAAAAGCCTAAATATTATTGATAAGTATGATATCTTTATATATCTAACATGACCCTAGATATATTTGACGTCCAATGTTCCTTTATATAATGCTTTATTTTGATTACCTACGTGGCGGGTGTAGCTAGCTGGATAGGAGGTGCTTACCCTTCCGGCGCACCCGGCCTCAGTTCTCTGGCGGAAGTTCACTTGTCTAGATTAAAATTTGTCAACTTTAATGTTTTTAAGTTGCTTTAGGATTGTGCTTTGGACATGGATAGGTGTTTGTTTTTTATGATTATAACAACACCGTGGTATCCCGTAGTGCGTAAATAAGTGCTCAATTTTGGTTACCTATGTAGTGTGTGTGTGTAGCTAGCTTAATACCATGTTTACCCTTCCGGAGTACCCGGCCTCATTTCTCTGGTGGAAGTTCACTTGTCTAGATTAAAATTTGTCAACTTTAAAGATTTTACTTTACTTTAGGATTGTGCTTTGGGCATGGACAGGTATGTATGTTTTTTATGATTATAACAACACTGTGGTATCCCGTAGTGCGTAAATAAGTGTTCAATTTTGGTTACCTATGTAGTGTGTGTGTGTGTGTAACTAGCTTAATACAGTGTTTACCATTCCGAATTACCCAGTCTCAATTCCCTGGTGGAAGTTCACTTGTCTAGATTAAAATTTGTCAACTTTAAAGATTGTACTTTGCTTTAGGATTGTGTGTTGGACATGGACAGATATGTTTGTTTTTGATGATTATAACAAGACTATGGCATCCAGTAGTGCTTAAATAATTCCTTGTTGTACTACAACAGTAAGGAAAAAATCATATAAAAAACAATGAAATGTAAAAGTTTAATAATTATTTCTTTGGTTACATTTTCTGTCATTGTCTCTTATGGTATGTTTAAAGTCACGTCATGTTACGCCAACGTTTTCTGTTGAATCTGCTGGTGATGTTTGTTAATAATAAAGGGTTTGTTTTAATAGTTGACTGTTTTGTGTCATCTGTGTGTGCCGGTGATAAATATCAGAATCAGATTATGGATCCCCGATATATAACGAAGAATGTGACGTTTCCGTTACTGATACATGTATATGACATTCTTAGTTACTGTGGTATTTTGCGTTTTCAATTAACAACATCTTTGGTTACCCGATTTTTGTCACAGATGGCATGTCACCATTAACAGCCCTTGGTAACCTCGTTTTTTGTCGTCGGTGATGTTTCTGTTACTCTTGTACGGTGTCGTTGGTTACAGTGTCGGTCTATCGCGTTTTCGTTACTCACAATTGGTCTCTTTTCTCTTTGATACTGTTTCCGTTACTTATGAACGGTATCCTTGGTTGCCATCGCGTTACCTCTACTTCTTTTTCTCGTAGGCTAAGCCCTAACATTGATTAATTTTCCGCCGCCTCTTTTGATCTATGAGTTAAATGAACGGTATTCTTGGTTACCATGTTTCAATGTCCCTGATAACATATGCATCACTAATATGGAACACGCCCGTGCGGTGTTTTGATATTTCTGATGCAAATTTTGTCACTACTAAAATTATCCTAGGTCACTGTGTAGTGTTGTCTTTGGTGATTTTTTCGTCACTAATGAACATTATCCTTGGTCACCGTGTTTTGTTATCCTCAATGATGTTTGCATTTCGTAAAACACGTTCACTCGCTGCTTCGGCTACACCCAAAACGGAAACTTTACCTCCAGCATGAGTTCTTAATAATGGCCACAACACAAAATTATACCGTTCTCCAGGTGTGCTGTAGTATCTATACATATCCTTGTCAAAATTACCAAACTGTTCTATATTTGATTCCAGAATCATTTTAGGACTTTGTAAACACATGTACCACGTGACCTTGACACATTTGTCTATGTATTCTTTCATTCCTTCGTCCGAAAGTTTTATTTTCAGTTTTGTATTATTTTGAATTTTCTCTTTTATAAAGGCCTAAAAATGAAAACAAGAATAAGGGATTAAAATGAGAGAGAGATGCACATGTGTACTTGCAGAATGTAGTGAAAAATGACAAAATAATAGCGATTTATATGTAAAATACAAAATACAGCACATGTTTAGTGTCAATCATTGTTGTTTTGTGTTTGATACATTTAACAACAAGTGGTTCGGCATTACGGATAATGGAACATGAAAAGTAACTTATATCAATGATAGTGCATCTATATTTATTGCATATGTATACGTGTTTTATTTAGCTTTAAAGACAACATAATATTTTAAACAGGGAGTATTTATTTATTTTATTTATTTATTTATTAAAGAAGATGCTTAGGTTCATAATGAGGCTAAGACAAGTCGTTTGTACATTCGTCAAACTTCGGAAGAAAACGTTATAGCTCGTGACGATGACTTCCTGATACCGAATCTGCCGATGTTTGACGATTTGCTAATATTACCACTTGTATAAATGGAAGAGTATTATCAGCAATTCTTTTCCGGTATTCTTTAGCTTCTTCTGCGATCAACTTCTTTTCTTGTTCTTGTCCGTTTTTCCCTGTCTGTGTTGCTGGTCTGATTGGCTTCTGATTCATGAAAGAAAAATATAGTGGCTTAATTTTGGCATCAAGAAGATAATTTCAACACATCTCAGCATATCGACTTGATGCCAGTATATTATATCATGAAAAGTTGAGAAAATCTCATGAAAACTACTAAAAGATAATAGTAATGATAAAAAATTGAGGCTAAATAATTCTACATAACGATATACATTGTCCATGTACTTAACTAGTTTCATGAACCGCTATACAGATTGTCAGTATATACTCGTATTACCTAACTTATGTTTTTTCTAAACATTGTAGATGTACTAATAAATAAAGAATAATTATTATTTTTTTATATAAAATGTTAAGATTAATGGTACATTTTCAAACAAAATATAAAAAAGTAAATAGAAATGCGTATTTTTGAACAGTTAGCATTGGCCAGTTGTAAAGGATTTTCCACATACAGATGCAGGGACATCTTTATAATTATAATTTCACTTCCTCAAACATCTTTCAGGCGGACTAATGGTCCTGCTTAGTAGTGGAGACAAAAATATCTTAACCTGTGAGATTCTTTTATTTTCAGAACCAGTTTTTACGAAAAGTGATCCCTACAAAGAGAAACCCCACATCACAATATCAACGGGAACAGCACGTGGGTGACAAATGCATATCTTAAGGTATACACCCGGATTGATACCTCTCTGTTTTCCATGTGGTGAAGTTGTAAGTTCGTTTACCGAAGGTTGGGTGTTATCTTGGAGTACTCAAGTTTCCCCACATTTCAGAACTGATTGTATCGACAGCAGTGAAATATCCTTGACTGGACACCATTATTCAACTCTTGATTTACTGAATGCAACCTACCTTATTGAAAATCAGACTTCCATTCATCTTATTACCCAAGTTTCCCCACATTTCAGAACTGATCACCTTGACAGCAGTAAAATATTCTTGGACACCATTACTCAACTCTTGATTTACTGAATACAACCTACCTTATTGAAAATCAGACTTCCATTCATTATATATTCAAGATGTTCGTCTGATTTATTCGTGCAGAATTCATAGGATTGCTAGTTTAAATAAAAATAAAATAAAGAAAATGTTAAATACACACGAATACAAAGTTTTCACATTTCTAAACCGGTAAAACGAGTACCGCCTAGCCAAGAGTCTGGAGTGTAGGTTTTATTAAGGGTATTCTTCAGTTTATAGTAATGGCATTCGGTGTTTCCATGAAATCTATACCATGATAAATTTTAATGTGATATATTAGTGAAATATGTTTAACATGTGGTGGAATAATCAACATACTAGACTAAGTATATTTTCCGTATTTTTATTTCTTCATCAAAAGCCATGTACACCGACTATTTTCATTTTTCCGGGATGGTCTTTTATTTCTTTTCCCAAATAAATCTTTGAATATGCTGCTGTAGTTATGTGCAAATGAAACAGTTATGTTTTTGATTGTTGCCAAATCTACTTTATTTCTGTTACAATCTGTATAGAGTGTTTGAAAAACAATGCAACCAAACAGAAACAGCCAAGTAAGGCAAGGCAAGCCAAAAAAGAACAGACAACCACAAGCTGAAATGAATTCCACTTGTATCCTTCACTAAAATTTTGATTTCGACTGAAAAAGCCTGACATAGCGGAATTAAGCCGTTTTGAACGTTTCTGTGATAGTTATAGTTCAATTGCAGAACTTCCAATCCTATATTAAAAATCTAGGTCCATAAACCACATAATACAATTGGGAGTGCATGTATATTCAATTCCATCATTAATAAGAGCAGCCTATTGAGAGACAAATACTCCGTTCCTAAATCTGGTATTCGACGCATTTTCTCATGTTGGTATATACAATTTGTTTCAAGTTCAATCAAAATACATCCATAGACATGAGAGATGTGGATTGTACATGGTATTGGGGAGGGACTGTCAGGTGGAAAGGGTGATTTCCATACACCTCCTAAACTTAGGTTGTGAGGTATCACAATTAGTTCTTAGAAAAATAAATATATGCCTACCGTTAGAACACTCAGTAAAGTGTTAATGGCGTCTTCTTCTTGCTTTCCTGACGTTTTCTGACCGTTAAATGCTGTCTGCCATTCTGTGTCATATAATGAAGAATATAATTCTGCAATCTTCCATGGTCGGATGGAATTGTCATATTGTTGACCTCCTCGTACGGAATTGTCATATTGTTGACCTCCTCGTACGGAATTGTCATATTGTTGACCTCCCCGAACAGAATTTCTACTAGGCTGACCTCCTCTACTGAAGCAACAAATAAAACATAAATGATAAATATGAGAGAAATAGAGAGAGAGAGTTACCAGAAATATTATCATACAACCTTAAGGCCTTTTGAAGACGAATGGATTATTCCCGTTGTAATTTACCATTTTGAATGTAGTTAAAGAGAAATGGTTTATGACAATATGACACAGTTCAGGTAAGGTGTTTATATCCTAGTACAGAATAAAAACAAATGAGTAGATAGACAGAAGTTGAAAACACACAACCAGTAAGTGTGAATAAAGAACATACTACCAGCAATTGTGAATAAAGAACATAATACCAGCAAGTGTGAATAAAGAACATAATTCAATAATATATCTGCCTATCCTAATACCCTGCTTAGATTTCCTTACCGTTTCTTCCGTAAATTGCATCAGGTGTTGTTGTGTGTTTTGGGGTTTCATATATGATTTTAGAAATGACGCCTCGAAATGAGTGTTTTGTTTCAAACCAACAAAGCAATACGATTTTTTACCATAAGCGTATTTACTCATTACGTATATTTACCTAATGTTTGACCTTGCCCATGGGTCTTCAGTTACAGCGTTTACTAGTGATTTACCTATTACTATAAGTATATTTACCTAATGTTTGACCTTGCCCATGGATCTTCAGTTACAGCGTTTACTAGTGATTTACCTATTACTATAAGTATATTTACCTAATGTTTGACCTTGCCCATGGATCTTCAGTTACAGTGTTTACTAGTGATTTACTCATTAGGTATATTTACCTAATGTTTGCCCATGGGTCTTCAGTTACAGCGTTGACTAGTGATTTACCCATTACTATAAATATATTTACCTATTGTTTGACCTTACCCATGGGTCATCAGTTACAGCGTTTACTAGTGATTTACCCATTACTATAAGTATATTTACCCATTGTTTGACCTTGCCCATGGGTCTTCAGTTACAGCGTTTACTAGTGATTTACCCATTACTATAAGTATATTAACCTAATGTTTGACCTTGCCCATGGGTCTTCAGTTACAGCGTTTACTAGTGATTTACCCATTACTATAAGTATATTTACCTATTGTTTGACCTTGCCCATGTGTCCTTAGTTACAGCGTTGACTAGTGATTTACCCATTACTATAAGTATATTTACCTATTGTTTGACCTTGCCCATGGGTCTTCAGTTACAGCGTTTACTAGTGATTTACCTATTACTATAAGTATATTTACCTAATGTTTGACCTTGCCCATGGGTCTTCAGTTACAGCGTTTACTAGTGATTTACCTATTACTATAAGTATATTTACCTAATGTTTGACCTTGCCCATGGGTCTTCAGTTACAGCGTTAACTAGTGATTTACCTATTACTATAAGTATATTTACCTAATGTTTGACCTTGCCCAGAGGTCTTCAGTTACAGCGTTTACTAGTGATTTACCTATTACTATAAGTATATTTACCTATTGTTTGACCTTGCCCATGTGTCCTTAGTTACAGCGTTGACTAGTGATTTACCCATTACTATCAGTATATTTACCTAATGTTTGACCTTGCCCATGGGTCTTCAGTTACAGCGTTTACTAGTGATTTACCCATTACTATAAGTATATTTACCTATTGTTTGACCTTGCCCATGTGTCCTTAGTTACAGCGTTGACTAGTGATTTACCCATTACTATAAGTATATTTACCTATTGTTTGACCTTGCCCATGGGTCTTCAGTTACAGCGTTTACTAGTGATTTACCTATTACTATAAGTATATTTACCTAATGTTTGACCTTGCCCATGGGTCTTCAGTTACAGCGTTTACTAGTGATTTACCTATTACTATAAGTATATTTACCTAATGTTTGACCTTGCCCATGGGTCTTCAGTTACAGCGTTAACTAGTGATTTACCTATTACTATAAGTATATTTACCTAATGTTTGACCTTGCCCAGAGGTCTTCAGTTACAGCGTTTACTAGTGATTTACCTATTACTATAAGTATATTTACCTATTGTTTGACCTTGCCCATGTGTCCTTAGTTACAGCGTTGACTAGTGATTTACCCATTACTATCAGTATATTTACCTATTGTTTGACCTTGCCCATGGGTCTTCAGTTACAGCGTTTACTAGTGATTTACCTATTACTATAAGTATATTTACCTAATGTTTGACCTTGCCCATGGGTCTTCAGTTACAGCGTTTACTAGTGATTTACCTATTACTTTAAGTATATTTACCTAATGTTTGACCTTGCCCATGGGTCTTCAGTTACAGCGTTTACTAGTGATTTACCTATTACTATAAGTATATTTACCTAATGTTTGACCTTGCCCATGGGTCTTCAGTTACAGCGTTTACTAGTGATTTACCCATTACTATAAGTATATTTCTAATGTTTGACCTTGCCCATGGGTCTTCAGTTACAGCGTTTACTAGTGATTTACCCATTACTATAAGTATATTTACCTAATGTTTGACCTTGCCCATGGGTCTTCAGTTACAGCGTTGACTAGTGATTTACCCATTACTATATAAGTATATTTACCTAATGTTTGACCTTGCCCATGGATCTTTAGTTACAGCGTTTACTAGTGATTTACCCATTACTATAAGTATATTTACCTATTGTTTGACCTTGCCCATGGATCTTTAGTTACAGCGTTTACTAGTGATTTACCCATTACTATAAATATATTTACCTATTGTTTGACCTTGCCCATGGATCTTCAGTTACAGCGTTTACTAGTGATTTACCCATTACTATATAAGTATATTTACCTAATGTTTGACCTTGCCCATGGATCTTTAGTTACAGCGTTTACTAGTGATTTACCTATTATTATATAAGTCTATTTACCTAATGTTTGACCTTGCCCATGGATCTTCAGTTACAGCGTTGACTAGTGATTTACCCATTACTATATAAGTATATTTACCTAATGTTTGACCTTGCCCATGGATCTTTAGTTACAGCGTTTACTAGTGATTTACCCATTACTATAAGTATATTTACCTATTGTTTGACCTTGCCATGGATCTTTAGTTACAGCGTTTACTAGTGATTTACCCATTACTATAAATATATTTACCTATTGTTTGACCTTGCCCATGGATCTTCAGTTACAGCGTTTACTAGTGATTTACCCATTACTATATAAGTATATTTACCTAATGTTTGACCTTGCCCATGGATCTTTAGTTACAGCGTTTACTAGTGATTTAAGTATTATTATATAAGTCTATTTACCTAATGTTTGACCTTGCCCATGGATCTTTAGTTACAGCGTTTACTAGTGATTTACCTATTACTATATAAGTATATTTACCTAATGTTTGACCTTGCCCATGGGTCTTCAGTTACAGCGTTTACTAGTGATTTACCCATTACTATATAAGTATATTTACCTAATGTTTGACCTTGCCCATGGGTCTTCAATTACAGCGTTTACTAGTGATTTACCTATTACTATATAAGTATATTTATCTAATGTTTGACCTTGCCCATGGGTCTTCAGTTACAGCGTTTACTAGTGATTTACCCATTACTATATAAGTATATTTACCTAATGTTTGACCTTGCCCATGGGTCTTCAGTTACAGCGTTGACTAGTGATTTACCCATTACTATATAAGTATATTTACCTATTGTTTGACCTTGCCCATGGATCTTTAGTTACAGCGTTGACTAGTGATTTACCCATTACTATAAGTATATTTACCTAATGTTTGACCTTGCCCATGGATCTTTAGTTACAGCGTTGACTAGTGATTTACCCATTACTATATAAGTATATTTACCTAATGTTTGACATTGCCCATGGATCTTTAGTTACAGCGTTGACTAGTGATTTACCCATTACTATATAAGTGTATTTACCTAATGTTTGACCTTGCCCATGGATCTTCAGTTACAGCGTTGACTAGTGATTTACCCATTACTATATAAGTGTATTTACCTATTGTTTGACCTTGCCCATGGATCTTTAGTTACAGCGTTGACTAGTGATTTACCCATTACTATATAAGTATATTTACCTAATGTTTGACCTTGCCCATGGGTCTTCAGTAACAGCGTTGACTAGTGATTTATCTATTACTATATAAGTATATTTATTTACCTAATGTTTGACCTTGCCCATGGATCTTTAGTTACAGCGTTGACTAGTGATTTACCCATTACTATAAGTATATTTACCTAATGTTTGACCTTGCCCATGGATCTTTAGTTACAGCGTTGACTAGTGATTTACCCATTACTATAAGTATATTTACCTATTGTTTGACCTTGCCCATGGATCTTTAGTTACAGCGTTGACTAGTGATTTACCCATTACTATATATATATTTACCTAATGTTTGACCTTGCCCATGGATCTTTAGTTACAGCGTTGGCTAGTGATTTAACCATTACTATATAAGTATATTTACCTAATGTTCGACCTTGCCCGTGGATCTTTAGTTACAGCGTTGACTAGTGATTTACCCATTACTATATAAGTATATTTACCTAATGTTTGACCTTGCCCATGGATCTTTAGTTACAGCGTTGACTAGTGATTTACCGATTACTATAAGTATATTTACCTATTGTTTGACCTTGCCCATGGGTCTTCAGTTACAGCGTTAACTAGTGATTTACCTATTACTATAAGTATATTTACCTATTGTTTGACCTTGCCCATGGATCTTAAGTTACAGCGTTTACTAGTGATTTACCCATTACTATAAATATATTTACCTATTGTTTGACCTTGCCCATGGATCTTCAGTTACAGCGATTACTAGTGATTTACCCATTACTATATAAGTATATTTACCTAATGTTTGACCTTGCCCATGGATCTTTAGTTACAGCGTTGACTAGTGATTTACCCATTACTATAAGTATATTTACCTAATGTTTGACCTTGCCCATGGATCTTTAGTTACAGCGTTGACTAGTGATTTACCCATTACTATATAAGTATATTTACCTAATGTTTGACCTTGCCCATGGGTCTTCAGTAACAGCGTTGACTAGTGATTTATCTATTACTATATAAGTATATTTACCTAATGTTTGACCTTGCCCATGGATCTTTAGTTACAGCGTTGACTAGTGATTTACCTATTACTATAAGTATATTTACATAATGTTTGACCTTGCCCATGGGTCTTCAATTACAGCGTTGACTAGTGATTTACCCATTACTATATAAGTATATTTACCTAATGTTTGACCTTGCCCATGGATCTTTAGTTACAGTGTTGACTAGTGATTTACCCATTACTATATAAGTATATTTACCTAATGTTTGACCTTGCCCATGGATCTTTAGTTACAGCGTTGACTAGTGATTTACCCATTACTATATAAGTATATTTACCTATTGTTTGACCTTGCCCATGGATCTTTAGTTACAGCGTTGACTAGTGATTTACCCATTACTATATAAGTATATTTACCTAATGTTTGACCTTGCCCATGGATCTTTAGTTACAGCGTTGACTAGTGATTTACCCATTACTATATAAGTATATTTACCTAATGTTTGACCTTGCCCATGGATCTTTAGTTACAGCGTTGACTAGTGATTTACCCATTACTATATAAGTATATTTACCTAATGTTTGACCTTGCCCATGGATCTTTAGTTACAGCGTTGACTAGTGATTTACCCATTACTATATAAGTATATTTACCTAATGTTTGACCTTGCCCATGGGTCTTCAGTAACAGCGTTGACTAGTGATTTATCTATTACTATATATATATTTACCTAATGTTTGACCTTGCCCATGGATCTTTAGTTACAGCGTTGACTAGTGATTTACCTATTACTATAAGTTTATTTACATAATGTTTGACCTTGCCCATGGGTCTTCAATTACAGCGTTGACTAGTGATTTACGCATTACTATATAAGTATATTTACCTAATGTTTGACCTTGCCCATGGATCTTTAGTTACAGCGTTGACTAGTGATTTACCCATTACTATATAAGTATATTTACCTAATGTTTGACCTTGCCCATGGATCTTTAGTTACAGCGTTGACTAGTGATTTACCCATTACTATATAAGTATATTTACCTATTGTTTGACCTTGCCCATGGATCTTTAGTTACAGCGTTGACTAGTGATTTACCCATTACTATATAAGTATATTTACCTAATGTTTGACCTTGCCCATGGATCTTTAGTTACAGCGTTGACTAGTGATTTACCCATTACTATATAAGTATATTTACCTAATGTTTGACCTTGCCCATGGATCTTTAGTTACAGCGTTGACTAGTGATTTACCCATTACTATATAAGTATATTTACCTAATGTTTGACCTTGCCCATGGATCTTTAGTTACAGCGTTGACTAGTGATTTACCCATTACTATATAAGTATATTTACCTAATGTTTGACCTTGCCCATGGGTCTTCAGTTACAGCGTTGACTAGTGATTTACCCATTACTATATAAGTATATTTACCTAATGTTTGACCTTGCCCATGGGTCTTCAGTTACAGCGTTGACTAGTGATTTACCCATTACTATATAAGTATATTTACCTATTGTTTGACCTTGCCCATGGGTCTTTAGTTACAGCGTTGACTAGTGATTTACCCATTACTATATAAGTATATTTACCTATTGTTTGACCTTGCCCATGGGTCTTTAGTTACAGCGTTGACTAGTGATTTACCCATTACTATATAAGTATATTTACCTATTGTTTGACCTTGCCCATGGGTCTTTAGTTACAGCGTTGACTATCGGTTTATTTGTGTCTCGGTACCGTCTAATTTCTGCCTCCCGTGCTATCAGCTCTCGCTTTAATCTGTTAATCTCACTGGTTAATCCCGCTACTTCGCTCGTCATTTCTTTGCCGGGGTTTAATCTGGGCGAATCTCCAGGCCGCCTGGTTGACATCAAATCCGGTGTGTTTGCCCACTGACTTTGCCTATGTGAATTCCAATGTTTAGAGATAAAATATATAGAAGTTAACTGTTCATTTACTGTTTATAAAAGGAACATGGCAATGTAATTAGAGGACAACCAATAACACCGTTGTAAGGAGTGGATAACTCTCTTACAGAAAATACAAGGGTGTTCTTTTAGAACTTGCAATCCCTATCCAATCATAGCCTAAGCATATCCCCTTTTGACACAACTTAATTTGGTATGCGGCATATCGTCTTATGTTGGATGTGAAGTTTGAGCAAAATTCATAGACGTAGAAGTTATAGAGCGAATATTTACTGGGACAGACGAACAAGGTGATTCCTATATACATGTACTTTCGTGAATGAGGGATATAAGTAACAGATATAGATTTTCTAAAACATGTTTCAACACTTATAGCTTTTGGTCAATTACGTGAATGGTCAAACGACTTAATGTCCCAAGTCTATCATCGTGAAGATACATGTGTATATCCATGAAAAAGAGGATAAAATGAAATGTGTATTACCATGACGACGCAGTTTTATGATTTTTGGGATATTGTCCCAGACGAGGATCCAGTTCCGGTGTTGGTGGTATGTCAAAGCTACTGGGTCTTGTTCTTTGTAACTTGACCTTTAACCTTTCAACTTCCTCTTGTAGATAGAAACAGTGAGCACATGGTGGAATTAAAATCTCTCTTCTGTCATCTATTGGTGGAAGAAACTGTTGTCTGTGATGAGTAAAATGGCTGTTTCTGGACATGAGCATCGCTCTGTAGCCATCCTGAAAAATATTTCATGTATACATGTGCATTACGAGTAATTCGTTGATTATTTCCCTTTTTGGAACTCTTGTATTAATGAAAATAAAATAATTCCTCTGAGTCATAGCAACTGGCAGATTGCAATTTGTTATATCTACCCAATATATCTATTTACAGTTAAAAATTCCTGTAGCCATCTCCAATCTGTAAAATGTGGCGAGTCAAGTTAATTTTAGTAAATGTTTTGTATTGAAAACGGAAGTATACATATGCAAAGAATAGAATGAAAATTTTCAACATTTTAGCATAAAAATGTATATCATTGAAGAAATGACTTAAATATTATTTTAGTTCCCCCCATAATGCACATCTCGGATTTTTAATCTATTTCTAACACTTTATTAATTAGCGTCTCCAGTTTGTAGATCACCTGAGCCAAAGGCTCAGATGAGCTTTTACAATCTATCACCGTCCGTCGTCCGTCGTGCGTCGTCCGTCGTGCGTCGTGTGTAAACTTTACATTTTAATCTTCTCCTCCAAAACTACTGGGGCAAATTTGATGAAACTTGGTGATTATCATGCCTGGGTAACAGGCTTTCAAAATTATGTTCGGGGTTTGGCCACGCCCAAGAAGATGGCCGCCGTTACTAAAAATAGCAAAAAGACAAAAAAATCTTTTTCTCTAAAACCAAAAGGTGGAGGTAAATTTTGATTGGATATTTAGATTCAGCATACCTGGGAACATTAAAATTTTGTTTTTCATGAACATTGAACGAAAAATAGGTTACGCGTTTTTTGCGTAAAATAATGTAATTTTGAAAATGAGACATTTATTGTTATAACCCAATAACGGCTGAAGATAAATGTATGGAGTTTTCACTGTTGATCTTTTCTTGCTATTTTTTTCCAAAAGATGTCAAGGTCAAAGGTCAAGGTCATGTCCCTGCTTTTGACCTTTGATAAAAAATGCTATTTTTTAAACATTTCAGGTGATAATGGCATGGGAGTTTCAGTTAATTGTAGTTATTGATATGACGATCATTTTGATACATAGATCAAGGTCATGGGTTCAAAGGCCAAGGTCAAAGATGCACAACTATTACCATTTTAGTTGATTATCTGCAAAACTACTAACTTTTTGTATAGGCATACATACTAGTATATTGTAGGTAATGGCACAATGGTCATTTTGATATATTAATAAAGGTCATGGGTTCAAAGGTCAAGGTCACAGATGCAAACAAGTGCTGAAATGGTTAATTATCTTGAAAACTATAAATATTTTGTATAGGCATGTATGCTAGAATATTGTAGGTATTGGCCTAATGATCATTTTGATATATGAATGAGGGTTATGGGTTCAAAGGTCAAGGTCACAGGTGAGCGTTAAGGCCCATGGGCCTCTTGTTTAAATATAGTTATAGAGAGTAGATTGGAGAAAGAAAAGTCTTGAACTGTGTAAAACGGCGATGTCAAAATGGACCTTTAAAAGCCTGCAAAACACGCCTACTGTTTGTTTACCCTAGACGAGGATATACGTGGGCATAGAACCTTTACCTATTTACAGTACGGACCTGTCGAAAGTTTAACTTTAGCTAACGAAAAGGAGTCTAGGTTCTCCTGAGATAGTGAGAGCTAATGACAGAAAATCTGCTGAGATAGGGAGAGCTAATGAAAGAAAAGCTGCTGAGATAGGGAGGGCTAATGGCAGAAAATCTGCTGAGATAGGGGAGCTAATGACAGAAAATCTGCTAAGATAGGGGAGCTAATGACAGAAAATCTGCTAAGATAGGGAAAGCTAATGACAGAAAATCTGCTGAGATAGGGAGAGCTAATGACAAAAAGCTGCTGAGATAGGGGAGCTAATGACAGAAAATCTGCTAAGATAGGGAGAGCTAATGACAGAAAATCTGCTGAGATAGGGAGAGCTAATGACAAAAAGCTGCTGAGATAGGGGAGCTAATGACAGAAAATCTGCTAAGATAGGGAGGGCTAATGACAAAAAATCTGCTGAGATAGGGGAGCTAATGACAGAAAATCTGCTGAGATAGGAAGGGCTAATGACAGAAAATCTGCTGAGATAGGGAGAGCTAATGACAAAAAGCTGCTGAGATAGGGGAGCTAATGACAGAAAATCTGCTGAGATAGGGAGGGCTAATGACAGAAAATCTGCTGAGATAGGGAGAGCTAATGACAAAAAAGCTGCTGAAATAGGGGAGCTAATGACAGAAAATCTGCTGAGATAGGGAGAGCTAATGACAGAAAATCTGCTGAGATAGGAAGAGCTAATGACAGAAAATCTGCTTAGATAGGAAGAGCTAATGACAAAAAGCTGCTGAGATAGGGAGAGCTAATGACAGAAAATCTGCTTAGATAGGAAGAGCTAATGACAAAAAGCTGCTGAGATAGGGAGAGCTAATGACAGAAAATCTGCTGAGATAGTAAGAGCTAATGACAGAAAAGCTGCTGAGATTGAGAGAGCTAATGACAGAAAATCTGCTGAGATAGGGAGAGCTAATGACAGAAAATCTGCTTAGATAGGAAGAGCTAATGACAGAAAATCTGCTTAGATAGGAAGAGCTAATGACAGAAAATCTGCTGAGATAGGGAGAGCTAATGACAGAAAATCTGCTTAGATAGGAAGAGCTAATGACAGAAAATCTGCTTAGATAGGAAGAGCTAATGACAGAAAATCTGCTTAGATAGGAAGAGCTAATGACAAAAAGCTGCTGAGATAGGGAGAGCTAATGACAGAAAATCTGCTTAGATAGGAAGAGCTAATGACAAAAAGCTGCTGAGATAGGGAGAGCTAATGACAGAAAAAAAAAACCTGCCAAAGAAAGTAAGCAACTGCATGCCAAAGTCAATGAAAAGTCGAAGTCAAGATATAGCTAACGAAGTGTCGATATGAGCTACCAATTTGACATTATTAGTTAGTACGTGTTAAAGTTTCGAAAGGTCTGGACAGGTCTGTACTGTAAATTGTTAGCTCATTGTTAAACTACTGTATGTCGAAACAGGTCTGTACTGTAATTCGTTAGCTCATTGTTAAACTTTCGACAGGTCTGTACTGTAATTCGTTAGCTCAGTGTTAATCTTTCGACAGGTCTGTACTGTAATTCGTGACAAACGACACTGTTCGTTAGCTCAGTGTTAACTTTCGACAGGTCTGTACTGTAATTCGTTAGCTCAGTGTTAAACTTTCGACAGGTCTGTACTGTAATTCGTTAGCTCAGTGTTAAACTTTCGACAGGTCTGTACTGTAATTCGTTAGCTCATTGTTAAACTTTCGACAGGTCTGTACTGTAATTCGTTAGCTCAGTGTTAATCTTTCGACAGGTCTGTACTGTAATTCGTTAGCTCAGTGTTAATCTTTCGACAGGTCTGTACTGTAATTCGTTAGCTCAGTGTTAATCTTTCGACAGGTCTGTACTGTAATTCGTTAGCTCAGTGTTAACTTTCGACAGGTCTGTACTGTAATTCGTTAGCTCAGTGTTAAACTTTCGACAGGTCTGTACTGTAATTCGTTAGCTCAGTGTTAACTTTCGACAGGTCTGTACTGTAATTCGTTAGCTCAGTGTTAAACTTTCGACAGGTCTGTACTGTGATTCGTTAGCTCAGTTAACTTTCGACAGGTCTGTACTGTAATTCGTTAGCTCAGTGTTAACTTTCGACAGGTCTGTACTGTAATTCGTTAGCTCAGTGTTAAACTTTCGACAGGTCTGTACTGTAATTCGTTAGCTCAGTGTTAACTTTCGACAGGTCTGTACTGTAATTCGTTAGCTCAGTGTTAACTTTCGACAGGTCTGTACTGTAATTCGTTAGCTCAGTGTTAAACTTTCGACAGGTCTGTACTGTAATTCGTTAGCTCAGTGTTAAACTTTCGACAGGTCTGTACTGTAATTCGTTAGCTCAGTGTTAACTTTCGACAGGTCTGTACTGTAATTCGTTAGCTCAGTGTTAAACTTTCGACAGGTCTGTACTGTAATTCGTTAGCTGTGTTAAACTTTCGACAGGTCTGTACTGTAATTCGTTAGCTCAGTGTTAAACTTTCGACAGGTCTGTACTGTAATCGTTAGCTCAGTGTTAAACTTTCGACAGGTCTGTACTGTAATTCGTTAGCTCAGTGTTAAACTTTCGACAGGTCTGTACTGTAATTCGTTAGCTCAGTGTTAATCTTTCGACAGGTCTGTACTGTAATTCGTTAGCTCAGTGTTAATCTTTCGACAGGTCTGTACTGTAATTCGTTAGCTCAGTGTTAATCTTTCGACAGGTCTGTACTGTAATTCGTTAGCTCAGTGTTAAACTTTCGACAGGTCTGTACTGTAATTCGTTAGCTCGTGTTAATCTTTCGACAGGGTCTGTACTGTAATTCGTTAGCTTAGTGTTAAACTTTCGACAGGTCTGTACTGTAATTCGTTAGCTTAGTGTTAATCTTTCGACAGGTCTGTACTGTAATTCGTTAGCTTAGTGTTAAACTTTCGACAGGTCTGTACTGTAATTCGTTAGCTCAGTGTTAACTTTCGACAGGTCTGTACTGTAATTCGTTAGCTCAGTGTTAAACTTTCGACAGGTCTGTACTGTAATTCGTTAGCTCAGTGTTAAACTTTCGACAGGTCTGTACTGTAATTCGTTAGCTCAGTGTTAAACTTTCGACAGGTCTGTACTGTAATTCGTTAGCTCAGTGTTAAACTTTCGACAGGTCTGTACTGTAATTCGTTAGCTCAGTGTTAAACTTTCGACAGGTCTGTACTGTAATCGTTAGCTCAGTGTTAAACTTTCGACAGGTCTGTACTGTAATTCGTTAGCTCAGTGTTAAACTTTCGACAGGTCTGTACTGTAATTCGTTAGCTCAGTGTTAATCTTTCGACAGGTCTGTACTGTAATTCGTTAGCTCAGTGTTAAACTTTCGACAGGTCTGTACTGTAATTCGTTAGCTCAGTGTTAACTTTCGACAGGTCTGTACTGTAATTCGTTAGGTCAGTGTTAATCTTTCGACAGGTCTGTACTGTAATTCGTTAGCTCAGTGTTAACTTTCGACAGGTCTGTACTGTAATTCGTTAGCTCAGTGTTAATCTTTCGACAGGTCTGTACTGTAATTCGTTAGCTCAGTGTTAAACTTTCGACAGGTCTGTACTGTAATTCGTTAGCTCAGTGTTAATCTTTCGACAGGTCTGTACTGTAATTCGTTAGCTCAGTGTTAAACTTTCGACAGGTCTGTACTGTAATTCGTTAGCTCAGTGTTAATCTTTCGACAGGTCTGTACTGTAATTCGTTAGCTCAGTGTTAAACTTTCGACAGGTCTGTACTGTAATTCGTTAGCTCAGTGTTAACTTTCGACAGGTCTGTACTGTAATTCGTTAGCTCAGGTTAAACTTTCGACAGGTCTGTACTGTAATTCGTTAGCTCAGTGTTAAACTTTCGACAGGTCTGTACTGTAATTCGTTAGCTCAGTGTTAAACTTTCGACAGGTCTGTACTGTAATTCCGTTAGTCAGTGTTAAACTTTCGACAGGTCTGTACTGTAATTCGTTAGCTCAGTGTTAAACTTTCGACAGGTCTGTACTGTATATTAACATTACTTACTCTGTTGTACCTCTTGTTGTTATCAGTATACATGGTTCAACGGGAATTCAAACCGGTATCTAAAATATTAAAATAAAAAAAGTTCTGAAAAAATGAAACAAATGCCAAAATACGTATTACTGTTTATTTAGCCTATTTCGGAGAAAGCAAGATCGCAAAATACTCTATAAATTTCAATACGACGGGTACAAATCAATGATTCTTTTACTTACATGAGCCGAGTCGTAACTGAAAACTTTTGTTTCGGTTCCATCCTTGCTCCATATATCATTTTATACAAAATATAACCTGGGTGGGTGTTTACAATGGTAATCATTTTAACGAAATGGCGGGGTTCTTTATGTTACGTAGTCATGACGAAAGAGTCGACTATTTACGTAGGTTAGTACAGCTCAAGAACGGACTGATTTTTGCGTAACCGGGATGACCAAAATCGATTTAATGAAATAATAAAGTGAACTACATTTCTGCATTTTCAAACTTTTGAAAAAATTGACATAAATTCAAACTTTTAAACTCAACCCGACCTTTGAACTACCCTTCATTGTACCCCTTGCAAACCTACGTAAATAATAAATTCTTCTGTCATCTTTACGTCACACGAAAGACTCCGCCATTTTGTCAAATTTTTACCATTGTAAACACCCATCCAAAACACGTTTTGGTGCATTAAAGGAGTTATAATGCACGGATTAGATCGAAATAAGGATTATTAGCAACGACTCGGCTTATGTAAGTAAATGATAAATTAATTTTTAACCGTGTCATTCAAATCTTTGAGATATTAGCGTTATTCCTTTCTCTCCAGCAGAGTAAACGGACAGTAGCTCAGGACTTGTTCATCTAGTTGGTCAACATAAAATCTGTGTCAGGTTTTGTAGTTAAAAAGTTATATGTATGTCACAGTATTTATTTCAGGTAAAGAATAACAAATACTTCCTTGGGTTCTTTTATATATTATATTATACGCATTTACATTCACATTTACTTTCACATTCTAGATGTGGTCCAGAATGTCCCGACCTACATGGTAACTTCTGAGTTATAAAAACTTATGTACTGTAGCCTTTGATGTTAAAGTAGCTGGAAATATTGATCTAATAAAAACACGTCAATCAATGACCATTAATGACTAAAGAGTGATAAAAATACTAGGAACGCCAAAACAACTGACCAGTATGTAAGAATAGCCAATGAGGTGAAAGTAAAGAACTGGACAAACCGGTTATGTGACATGACGTAAGTATATTGATTGACAGGTGAATGACAGTTAAAGTTTGGGTGCTCCTATAAAAGAAGAAGATAACAACACAAGACGAAAACAATACAAGATGGCTGACAATATTTAAGAACATCACAGGACACCACAATTACAACATAATGTAAACAGTTAATTAACATAGAACTTAATTAAATAAAACTTAACTAATTATTCCATATAATTAATACTACCACATACTTCCCCCCAGCAGAAAATGACTTAGTCTCTGCATCCTGTAATGTTTCCTTAGGTGTCGTTTCACCATGGTTCAACTGTGATGGATGTATCTCAGTAAAATTATCTTCACTGCCAACAACTTCAATATCTGGAATAGGCTGATCTCCAACTATGGAATCGTAGTCGTCACCACTAACAGCTAACTCCTGTAATTCCTCAGACGTAAATTGATCGTCACCAATACTACCATCTGGAGGACCAAATTCTTCAACAGATCCATCAATGCTGTCTTGTTGGACTGCTTCATCTGTTGAATCAAAATGTTGTGGCATATCATTACACTTAATTACAGCAATCACTGTAGAATCTGAATCTGAATCATTCGAATCTTCTAAACTTTGTGTCGAAATTGATGCAATGCTGGCTAATTTCTTTCTCGGCCTTGGCCTAGGAACTGGTTTAGGCTTGTCATCCATTAAAAGAGATCCAATAGGTAGCAAATGATTTCTATGTAAAGTCCTAGATTTTCCTTCTCCACTTTCCTTCTGGACTACAAATACTGGTATATCTGAATTTGGTTGTTTCAATACTAGATATGGATCGGACTCCCAACGATTGGCTAACTTGTGCTTCCCCTCATGTGCTAAGATTTTAACTAATACTCTATCACCAGGGTTGATACTGCTCCTCGTATCTTTTGATCATAATGTTGCTTCTGCTTATCTCTAGCTATCTTTGCTGCTGATGTTGCTAATTCATATGATGTTTTAAGTCTCTCTTTTAATGATGTTATGTACTGGCTTAATGGTTGAGGCTTCTCATTAATATCAACACCAAAAGCTAAGTCAACCGGCAAACGTGGTTCTCTACCAAACATAAGAAGATATGGTGTTTGTCCTGTGCTTTCATGTCGAATACTGTTATAGGCATGAACCATAGCTGCAACATGACTTTTCCAATCTTGTTTCTTGTTTACATCCAAAGTTCCAAGCATGTTTATAAGAGTGCTATTAAACCGCTCCGTCATTCCGTTTCCCTGTGGATGGTAAGATGTTGTTCTTGATTTATTAATTCCTGTGAGTTGGCAAAGTTCTTTCATTAATTTTCCCTCAAAGTTTGCTCCTTGGTCTGTGTGAATTCTCTTGGGCAAGCCATAATGAACAACAAAATTATTAAAGAATGTTTCAGCTGTAGTCTTTGCTGTTTGATTTCTAGTTGGATAAGCTTGTGCATAGCGAGTAAAATGATCTGTAATTACGAGTATATTTTGAATTCCTCCTTTGGATGGTTCTAAAGATAAGTAATCTAAACATACAAGTTCTAAAGGTTGAGTAGTTTGAATATTGACCAAAGGTGCTCTGATATTAGTTGGTGTCTTCCTATAAATACAGTTTTGACATTGTTGAATATGATCCTCTACACTTTGCGACATAATTGGCCAGTAAAATCTGTCTCGCAGAAGAGAAAGAGTCCTGTCCCTGCCTGGATGTCCTACATCATTATGTAATTGATGTAAAATAGTTGATATAAATGCTGTTGGAACGACCAGTTGTTTACGACTTTCCCCATTAATAATCACTTCCCTTACTAATATCCCTCTAAATAACTTTAGCTGTTTGAAGTTTCGGATGAGAGCAGCATGGTTATAAGTTGGTGCAAGTTGGTCGACTTTTGGTTTTACACCATCCTTGACAGCTTTAATCCAAATGTTCAGTACTGGATCATCAGACTGAGCATTCCTCCAATCCTGATTGGTGTATGCTAGAGTATCCTCACCCGGTAAATCAAAATCCCCATTATGATCGAAAACTGATGTGCTATTACACAAACATTCCACAAATGGGTGAGCATCTACCACATGACAAATTGCTTTAATAGATTCTGGGGGAATCTCCTCTCTGTCATAAGTTGATGGTATTCCAGGTATCCTGGATAACGCATCTGCATCTGAGTTTTGCTTTCCAGGTCTGTAATGGATTGAAAAATTGAAATTGGATAAAGCTGCTAGCCAACGATGTCCTGTGGCATCTAGTTTCGCACTAGTCAACACATATGTTAAGGGATTGTTGTCCGTAATAACGATGAAATCATTTCCAGTAAGATAATCCTTAAATTTTTCTGTGACTGCCCATTTCAAAGCTAAAAATTCTAATTTGAAGGCTGAATAGTTTCGCTCAGATTTACTCAATCCTCTACTGGCATAACTAACAACACGTTGGACACCATCTTGAGTCTGGTATAAAACAGCACCTAATCCAAGTGAGCTAGCATCAGTGTGAACCTCAAATGGCTTACTATAGTCTGGATAACAGAGAACTGGTGGGTTGGATAATAAATGCTTAAGTTGTTTAAAAGCAGCTTCCTGATGTGATCCCCAGTGCCATTTTGGATCAGGGCTGTGTTTACGACGTGTCTTGGTTTGCGGTGATGGCATCACATCTGTTAACGGTCTAGCTATCTTAGCATAATCCTTGCAAAATTTCCTATAATATCCTGAAAATCCAAGGAATTGTCGAACTTCGTCAGAATTCTTAGGTGTTGGCCAGTTAACAACTTTGTCAATCTTTGATGGATCAGCTTCAATTCCTTCACTAGAAACAATATGGCCTACATACTTTACACGATCCTTAAAAAAATTGCACTTTTTGGGAGATAACTTTAGATTATATTCTCTAAGTCGGTTGAAGACTTGTTCCAATCGTTCCAGGTGTTCTTCAAATGTACGAGAAAAAATAATAATATCATCCAGAAAAATAAAACAAATCTTTAAATTGAGACCATAAAAACATTCCTCCATAAGACGCTGATAGCTAGCTGGCGCGTTTACTAATCCAAAGGGCATCCTCTGGAACTCCCAGAATCCCAAGGGGCCTACGGTGAATGCAGTTCGTTCCTTATGTGGCTCATACACTTCCATCTGGTTATAACCCGACTTCATGTCAAGAACGGTAAAATATTTGTTTCCAGCGAGCGATTCAAGTATTTCCTCTATTCTGGGCAATGAATAACTGTCCTTGATTGTACGTTGGTTCAGTTGGCGATAGTCCACACACATACGTAAGCTGTTATCTTTTTTACGACAAAGTACTATGTTACTTGCCCATGGTGAATATGATCGACGGATAATTCCACTGGCGACTAGTTGTTCCAAATGCTGCCTAACTTCTTCAATCATTGAAGGTGGAATGCGACGATGTTTCTGTTTAAATGGTGTCGGATCATTGAGTTCAATTCTATGTTGAGTAACAGTTGAGTGACCAACATCTGTATCACCATGTGAAAACACATCCTCGTAATGTAAAATTAGCTTCTTCCCAGTTTCCAGCTCTTGTTCTGTCAAGTTTGCTGATGTAAAATGCATTTGATCTAAAATAGAGTTGTTGTGTTCCGGTGGACTACCACTTTGAACATCTAAGTTTTCAATATGCACTGGTTGTATCTCGCATAATATCCCTCTAGGTTGTATAGTTACAGTGCGTGTTGTTACATTGGATATTTCCACTGGACATATTCCATTTTGCTGATAATGATAATGTATTATTGTTGGTGAAATATCCAAGTCCGATGGTATGCTTGACTTCTCAGTTGCCTGTAACATAGCGCTTGTTGTATGATAGTTTAATTCCTTATCAATAAATCCTGAGACAACAACTGAACTGTTGGGCAATATAGTAACTTTCTCTGCGTGAGCACTGCGAACTATTCCAAGACTGTTGTTATTTCTTGCCAAATCTTTGTCTCTAAATTTTAAACATCGGAAAGTCAAAAACCATGGTGTGTGTAAATCAGCATTCTGAAGATATCTTGATCCATATTGATGCTCCACTAACTTCAGATACTTGCTAAGTATGTTGGTGCCTAACAAAACTGGTACACTTTTGTTATACTGGCTATCTGGAACAATTAGAAATAGACAATGTTGTGGCTCCGAAACTGGTACTCCTTTCACAGCAATATATATTTCAATAAATCCAGAATATGGCAACATCTGTCCGTCAGCACATTCTATACTTAAGATGTTATTAAGTGGTTGAATAGCTACATCGGATAAATAAGTCTCATAAAATGATTGATTAATGGTGGAAACTGTACTCCCTGTATCTAATAAACCTCTGGTAAGTATTCCATTCATATAAACATCTATTTCATTACTATCCCCAACAAGTCCTTGTATATCATCATCTAACTTGGTGGAGCATTGCTGCTTACATAGACCTAACGACCGCCCCTTGTCGCTGGCCTTGGTCCATTTAAATTACTTCTAAGATGATCTGTCCTCACACGACATCCAATCTTAATATGTCCTATTTGACCACAATTCCAACAGGTTGGTAATGTGTCATCATCAGTTGTCTGTAACGTAGTTGGATTTCTTTCAAATGTGTTATTGGTGGCTTCCATTGTTGGTCGTTCATTCTTATAAGTAAAAGTTTGTCCATATCGATTTCCCTGGTATCCCCCTCTTTGATTTTGTCGATTATATGTGGCTCCAAAATTAGATGATTGAGGTGGTGGTGTACTAAATCTCTGTCGTTGTTGTTGTTGCATTCCATAGCGTTGTGATTGTGATTTTTGTGGTGGTGGTAAATTCCATGCAGGATAGTGCAATGGATTTTTAGACTGTTGAACATTCAAATGTGTCTTTATAGATGCTACTTCTGTTGTAAGTTGTTGTAAAGCTGATGCGAATTGACTGAAGTCCTGATGCGATTGATTTTCGGACTTAATAGCCATTTTTGAAGTTGTTAATTTCTTTCCTTGTTGTGTTTCCTCTTTCCTGTGTTTCTTATTTTGCTCTATCTCTCTTAGTTCTACTCGCAAATCGTCAAAATCCTTAATTGTATCAAATTTATGTCCTGAAGCATCCTTTAATTCTTGACGTAACCCCTCCCAAAACCGTGTTCTTAATTTTTCATAAGCAACTGCAGGATCTATCATACCTTTTTTTACAGCTTTATTCATCAAATCCTCCAACCTACAACCCCATGTCGATACATCCTCATCATCTCTCTGTAATGTTTTGTAAAATTCCCCCAAAATATGTTCTTCCTTCTCTAAATCTCCATATATACTATCAAACTTCCTTATGATATCACCAACTTTTGCATGTCCTCCTAATCCAACCACGACTCGTGCTGCTTCCCCAGTTAAACATTGTTGAACTGCCTGTGTTATTACACCTTCTGAATATAGATCCGAGTTGAGAAGTTGTATAACCCTAAATCTCCAAACATCATATGAAATGTCATTTTTCCCTACTATTTTCCTCCTGCAAATCTATCAATTTTTGGTAAGTGTAGCACCATAGTACTAGGGGTAGATTTTGATCCATATCCTGGAGAAGTATGATGTGATGATGACGGTATTTCCATTTTCGGTTCCTTAGTTTGAGATTTAGCATATTCAATCATCCATTGTTTCAAATTCTCTGGTGAGCTAAAATCTGGACAAATTCCCAAGTCCTGAAAAGTATTCAAAAATTCCCCTTGTTGATCTGATGTGAGTTTATCCATACTATAAATTTGTCGATAAACGGAGTGTAGATTTAAAATCCAACGCTGTTTGATAAAACCCCAAACCAATTGACAAACCAACAACTATGTACCAACAACTAAACCAACTAAACTTCCAACTATCAACTGACTTCCCTTGTACACTTAACTACCAGGTACTTAATTACAACTTAATAATGTAACCAAATTACAAATATTTTGGTTTTGTGTAAATAGATTAAGTTATGTTACCTGAAACAAAATAAATGCCTGAAAATAAATAGATATAAATTTATATAAAAAATTAGTGCAAAATAACTTAACTACACTAATACTGGCCTTAATTAAGCATGCACTAGTACTTATTTACACTAATTAACTTAATTAAACACTAAACACATAACATATAATAAATGTGGGAAACATATAACAAATGTAAGTATAGAACAAAAGAAAGATATTGGGCAATGTATAACAGTATAAAGATATCACCAGTAGTTATAGACAAAGTAACCACCAGTAAATAGAGGCAAAAATGAATGATGATAAATGTAAAATAAATAAATAGACAAATAGCAAAACCTGAAAATAAGATAGGACAAAACCAAGACACGATGTTATTAATAAAGTGTTAGTAAATCACACACACTTTAGGTTGATGTATTTTAAATTTAAATTATTTTAAATATTATTTAAAACAATTTAAGTGAACTGGTTTAGATTTACACAAATTTAAGTAACCTACCTAAATTAAATGAAATGTACAACAAAATAATTAGTACACCTCATATTCATTTTCCAATAATGAATTAAATAACGAGGGGAAAAAATATAAATAAAAGTGTAATCAAAGCCAACCAACAACTACAATAATATGGACAAAAATATTCTAAATAATTCCATGTGTAGAAACCCAGGCTTTGATATACCAATATGACCGGAAGTAACTTATATAAGGTCAAGGTCATATAGAAAATAATGAAAATAATAATTGAAAAATAATATAACTTGGTCGACCAATAAAAAAATGAAAAATCAGGGAACTAACATACCATATATAGGTCACACGGGTAAATGTAAATAAATGGTCACATAATGGTCACACGGGCTAGATCTAGTAAAGGCCTGTTATAACTTTCAGAAATTATACATGTCAAAATTATTTCAAACAAAAATAGTACCAAAGTGCACTTGAAAACCAAATGTCAATAAAAAATTATGCGCATTGAATTCAATGAAGAAATTCAAATAAGTCTATGTAAATCTTCGTAGTAAAATGTCACACAATAATAAATAAACATTTTTATTTCTTGATAATATGTTATATTCATTGGTTACAATATAGTTTTTTTATCAATATTTCAAGATATATTTATGTTTTATACACAAAAAAGTAAAGTTATTGTAAAATTATTTCAATTAGAATTCTAGTTCCGGTCGTACTTTTATTGTAACAAGTAATGGTAATATAATATCCACTGTAATTGAACAAGTGACATACAGAGTTATCTCTCTTTATGCAAATTAATGTAATGGGGTACATCGTGGGATATTTTTGTGTTTTATCATATTGAACTGTATTGTAAGGATTGTTTTGTATTTTTATTTTGTAGAATGTGAAGGTAAATATGAATGTAAATGCGTATATATAATATATAAAAGAACCCAAGGAAGTATTTGTTATTCTTTACCTGAAATAAATACTGTGACATGTATAAAACTGGTAATATTATATCATTATCAAAACAATTTATTCTTTTTTTGATTGTGTACTACTGAGGAAAGATTTCTTCAAAATCAAATGCAAGTCACATGGTTAAGTATATGTTAGTTATGAACGCATGTGAAAAAAAGTTCATTTCATTTTTGCATACATAAAGAAAAGATATGAAATCAAATAAAATTTTATTAATTTTAATTAAAAAGAAAGAAAAGAAATCGGCCACGGACGTCATACTAATCTTTTACTGTTTAAACAAAAAGTTTATTACAAATAATTTCTTAAAATTTAAATTATAATTATATTTAAAGTTCCTTGACCTAATCTGTTCTGTATTTTGTAAAACAAAATTGGGTTATTGCATTTGTTATGATATTCGTTTCAAATATGTTGAAAGACCACCGATTGTGGAATTACCTATTTTGAACTGATATTAATGAAAAAATATTCAATAATCTAATTTAAAGTCAAACACAAACATACCAGACCATGTCTAAAGCACAATCCCATAAGTCAAACTCAATCATGTCAGTTCATGTCCAAAGCACAATCCTAAATGTCAAACACAAACATACCAGTTCATGTCCAAAGCACAATCACAAAAGTGAAACAAAACATACAAGATCATGTCCAAAACACAATCCTAAAAGTCAAGCACAAACATACCAGTTCATGCCCAAAGCACGATCCCAAAAGTCCAATACATATCCAAAGCACAATCCCAAACGTCAAACACAAACATACCAGTTCATGTCCAAAGCAGAATCACAAAAGTGAAACAAAACATACAAGATCATGTCCAAAACACAATCCTAAAAGTCAAGCACAAACATACCAGTTCATGTCCAAAGCACAATCACAAAAGTGAAACAAAACATACAAGATCATGTCCAAAACACAATCCTAAAAGTCAAGCACAAACATACCAGTTCATGTCCAAAGCACAATCACAAAAGTGAAACAAAACATACAAGATCATGTCCAAAACACAATCCTAAAAGTCAAGCACAAACATACCAGTTCATGCCCAAAGCACGATCCCAAAAGTCCAATACATATCCAAAGCACAATCCCAAACGTCAAACACAAACATACCAGTTCATGTCCAAAGCACAGTCCCAAAAGGCAAACACAAACATATCAGTTCATGTCCAAAGCACAATCCCAAAAGTCAAACACAAACATACCAGTCCATGTCAAAAGCACAATTCCAAAAGTCAAACACAAACATACAAGTTCATGTCCAAAGCACACTCCCAAAAGTCATACACAAACATACCAGTTCATGTCCAAAGCACAATCCCAAAAGTCAAACACAAACATACCAGTCCATGTCAAAAGCACAATTCCAAAAGTCAAACACTAACATACCAGTTCATGTCCAAAGCACAATCCCAAAAGTCATACACAAACATACCAATCCATGTCCAAAGCACAATCCCAAAAGTCAAATACAAACATACCAGTTCATGTCCAAAGCACAATCCCAAACGTCAAACACAAACATACCAGTTCATGTCCAAAGCACAATTCCAAAAGTCAAACACAAACATACCAGTCCGTGTCCTAGGCACAATCCCAAACCTCAAACACAAACATACCAGTTCATGCTCAAAGCACACTCCTAAAAGTCAAACACAAACATATCAGTTCATGTCCAAAGCACAATCCCAAAAGTCAAACACAAACATACCAGTTCATGTCCAAAGCACAATCCCAAAAGTCAAACACTAACATACCAGTTCATGTCCAAAACACAATCCCAAAAGTCAAACACAAACATACCAATCCATGTCCAAAGCACAATCCCAAAAGTCAAACACAAACATACCAGTTCATGTCCAAAGCACAATCCCAAAAGTCAAACACAAACATACCAGTTCATATCCAAAGCACAATCCCAAAAGTCAAACACAAACATACCAGTCCATGTCAAAAGCACAATTCCAAAAGTCAAACACAAACATACCAATCCATGTCCAAAGCACAATTCCAAAAGTCAAACACAAACATACCAGTCCATGTCCTAGGCACAATCCCGAACCTCAAACACAAACATACCAGTTCACGTTCAAAGCACACTCCTAAAAGTCAAACACAAACATATCAGTTCATGTCAAAAACACAATTCCAAAAGTCAAACACAAACATACCAATCCATCTCCAAAGCACAATCCCAAAAGTCATACACAAACATACAAGGTCATGTACAAAGCACAATCCCAAAAGTCAAACACAAACATACCAATCCATGTCCAAAGCACAATCCAAAAGTCAAACACAAACATACCAGTTCATGTCCAAAGCACAATCCCAAAAGTCAAACACTAACATACCAGTTCATGTCCAAAACACAATCCCAAAAGTCAAACACAAACATACCAATCCATGTCCAAAGCACAATTCCAAAAGTCAAACACAAACATACCAGTCCATGTCCTAGGCACAATCCCAAACCTCAAACACAAACATACCAGTTCATGTTCAAAGCACACTCCTAAAAGTCAAACACAAACATATCAGTTCATGTCCAAAGCACAATCCCAAAAGTCAAACACAAACATACCAGTTCATGTCCAAAGCACAATCCCAAAAGTCAAACACTAACATACCAGTTCATGTCCAAAACACAATCCCAAAAGTCAAACACAAACATACCAATCCATGTCCAAAGCACAATCCCAAAAGTCAAACACAAACATACTAGTTCATGTCCAAAGCACAATCCCAAAAGTCAAACACAAACATACCAGTTCATGTCCAAAGCACAATCCCAAAAGTCAAACACAACATACCAGTCCATGTCAAAAGCACAATTCCAAAAGTCAAACACAAACATACCAATCCATGTCCAAAGCACAATTCCAAAAGTCAAACACAAACATACCAGTCCATGTCCTAGGCACAATCCCGAACCTCAAACACAAACATACCAGTTCACGTTCAAAGCACACTCCTAAAAGTCAAACACAAACATATCAGTTCATGTCCAAAACACAATTCCAAAAGTCAAACACAAACATACCAATCCATGTCCAAAGCACAATCCCAAAAGTCATACACAAACATACCAGGTCATGTACAAAGCACAATCCCAAAAGTCAAACACAAATACCAATCCATGTCCAAAGCACAATCCCAAAAGTCAAACACAAACATACCAGTTCATGTCCAAAGCACAATCCGAAAAAGTCAAACACTAACATACCAGTTCATGTCCAAAACACAATCCCAAAAGTCAAACACAAACATACCAATCCATGTCCAAAGCACAATCCCAAAAGTCAAACACAAACATACCAGTTCATGTCCAAAGCACATCCCAAAGTCAAACACAAACAGACCAGTTCATGTACAAAACACAATTCCAAAAGTCAAACACAAACATACCAATCCATGTCCAAAGCACAATCCCAAAAGTCAAACACAAACATACCAGGTCATGTACAAAGCACAATCCCAAAAGTCAAACACAAACATACCAGTTCATGTCCAAAGCACGATCCCAAAAGTCAAACACAAACATATCAGGTCATGTACAAAGCACAGTTCCAAAAGTCAAACACAAACATACCAGTTCATGTCCAAAGCACGATCCCAAAAGTCAAACACAAACATACCAGGTCATGTACAAAGCAAAGTCCCAAAAGTCAAAAACAAACATACCAGTTCATGTCCAAAGCACAATCCCAAAACCTCAAACACAAACATACCAGTTCATGTCCAAAGCACGATCCCAAAAGTCAAACACAAACATACCAGTTCATGTCCAAAGCACGATCCCAATAGTCAAAACACAAACATACCAGTTCATGTCCAAAGCACAATTCCAAAAGTCATACACAAACATACCAGTTCATGTCCAAAGCACAATCCCAAAAGTCAAACACAAACATACCAGTCCATGTCAAAAGCACAATTCCAAAAGTCAAACACTAACATACCAGTTCATGTCCAAAGCACAATCCCAAAAGTCATACACAAACATACCAATCCATGTCCAAAGCACAATCCCAAAAGTCAAACACAAACATACCAGTTCATGTCCAAAGCACAATCCCAAACGTCAAACACAAACATACCAGTTCATGTCCAAAGCACAATTCCAAAAGTCAAACACAAACATACCAGTCCATGTCCTAGGCACAATCCCAAACCTCAAACACAAACATACCAGTTCATGCTCAAAGCACTCTCCTAAAAGTCAAACACAAACATATCAGTTCATGTCCAAAGCACAATCCCAAAAGTCAAACACAAACATACCAGTTCATGTCCAAGCACAATTCCAAAAGTCAAACACTAACATACCAGTTCATGTCCAAAACACAATCCCAAAAGTCAAACACAAACATACCAATCCATGTCCAAAGCACAATCCCAAAAGTCAAATACAAACATACCAGTTCATGTCCAAAGCACAATCCCAAAAGTCAAACACAAACATACCAGTTCATGTCCAAAGCACAATCCCAAAAGTCAAACACAAACATACCAGTCCATGTCAAACACAATTCCAAAAGTCAAAACAAACATACCCAATCCATGTCCAAAGCACAATTTCAAAAGTCAAACACAAACATACCAGTCCATGTCCTAGGTACAATCCCGAAAAAGTCAAACACAAACATACCAGTTCACGTTCAAAGCACACTCCTAAAAGTCAAACACAAACATATCAGTTCATGTCAAAAACACAATTCCAAAAGTCAAACACAAACATACCAATCCATCTCCAAAGCACAATCCCAAAAGTCATACACAAACATACCAGTTCATGTACAAAGCACAATCCCAAAAGTCAAACACAAACATACCAATCCATGTCCAAAGCACAATCCCAAAAGTCAAACACAAACATACCAGTTCATGTCCAAAGCACAATTCCAAAAGTCAAACACTAACATACCAGTTCATGTCCAAAACACAATCCCAAAAGTCAAACACAAACATACCAATCCATGTCCAAAGCACAATTCCAAAAGTCAAACACAAACATACCAGTCCATGTCCTAGGCACAATCCCAAACCTCAAACACAAACATACCAGTTCATGTTCAAAGCACACTCCTAAAAGTCAAACACAAACATATTAGTTCATGTCCAAAGCACAATCCCAAAAGTCAAACACAAACATTCCAGTTCATGTCCAAAGCACAATCCCAAAAGTCAACCACTAACATACCAGTTCATGTCCAAAACACAATCCCAAAAGTCAAACACAAACATACCAATCCATGTCCAAAGCACAATCCCAAAAGTCAAACACAAACATACCAGTTCATGTCCAAAGCACAATCCCAAAAGTCAAACACAAACATACCAGTTCATGTCCAAAGCACAATCCCAAAAGTCAAACACAAACATACCAGTCCATGTCAAAAGCACAATTCCAAAAGTCAAACACAAACATACCAATCCATGTCCAAAGCACAATTCCAAAAGTCAAACACAAACATACCAGTCCATGTCCTAGGCACAATCCCGAACCTCAAACACAAACATACAAGTTCACGTTCAAAGCACACTCCTAAAGTCAAACACAACATATCAGTTCATGTCCAAAACACAATTCCAAAAGTCAAACACAAACATACCAATCCATGTCCAAAGCACAATCCCAAAAGTCATACACAAACATACCAGGTCATGTACAAAGCACAATCCCAAAAGTCAAACATAAACATACCAATCCATGTCCAAAGCACAATCCCAAAAGTCAAAACAAACATACCAGTTCATGTCCAAAGCACAATCCCAAAAGTCAAACACAAACATACCAGTTCATGTCCAAAGCACAATCCCAAAAGTCAAACACAAACAGACCAGTTCATGTACAAAACACAATTCCAAAAGTCAACACAAACATACCAATCCATGTCCAAAGCACAATCCCAAAAGTCAAACACAAACATACCAGGTCATGTACAAAGCACAATCCCAAAAGTCAAACACAAACATACCAGTTCATGTCCAAAGCACGATCCCAAAAGACAAACACAAACATATCAGGTCATGTACAAAGCACAGTCCCAAAAGTCAAACACTAACATACCAGTTCATGTCCAAAACACAATCCCAAAAGTCAAACACAAACATACCAATCCATGTCCAAGGCACAATCCAAAAGTCAAACACAAACATACCAGTTCATGTCCAAAGCACAATCCCAAAAGTCAAACACAAACATACCAGTTCATGTCCAAAGCACAATCCCAAAAGTCAAACACAAACATACCAGTCCATGTCAAAAGCACAATTCCAAAAGTCAACACAAACATACCAATCCATGTCCAAAGCACAATTTCAAAAGTCAAACACAAACATACCAGTCAATGTCCTAGGCACAATCCCGAACCTCAAACACAAACATACCAGTTCACGTTCAAGCACACTCCTAAAAGTCAAACACAAATATCAGTTCATGTCAAAAACACAATTCCAAAAGTCAAACACAAACATACCAATCCATCTCCAAAGCACAATCCCAAAAGTCATACACAAACATACCAGGTCATGTACAAAGCACAATCCCAAAAGTCAAACACAAACATACCAATCCATGTCCAAAGCACAATCCCAAAAGTCAAACACAAACATACCAGTTCATGTCCAAAGCACAATCCCAAAAGTCAAACACTAACATACCAGTTCATGTCCAAAACACAATCCCAAAAGTCAAACAAACATACCAATCCATGTCCAAAGCACAATTCCAAAAGTCAAACACAAACATACCAGTCCATGTCCTAGGCACAATCCCAAACCTCAAACACAAACATACCAGTTCATGTTCAAAGCACACTCCTAAAAGTCAAACACAAACATATCAGTTCATGTCCAAAGCACAATCCCAAAAGTCAAACACAAACATACCAGTTCATGTCCAAAGCACAATCCCAAAAGTCAAACACTAACATACCAGTTCATGTCCAAAGCACGATCCCAATAGTCAAAACACAAACATACCAGTTCATGTCCAAAGCACAATTCCAAAAGTCATACACAAACATACCAGTTCATGTCCAAAGCACAATTCCAAAAGTCAAACACAAACATACCAGTCCGTGTCCTAGGCACAATCCCAAAACTCAAACACAAACATACCAGTTCATGCTCAAAGCACACTCCTAAAAGTCAAACACAAACATATCAGTTCATGTCCAAAGCACAATCCCAAAAGTCAAACACAAACATACCAGTTCATGTCCAAAGCACAATCCCAAAAGTCAAACACTAACATATCAGTTCATGTCCAAAACACAATCCCAAAAGTCAAACACAAACATACCAATCCATGTCCAAAGCACAATCCCAAAAGTCAAACATAAACATACCAGTTCATGTCCAAAGCACAATCCCAAAAGTCAAACACAAACATACCAGTTCATATCCAAAGCACAATCCCAAAAGTCAAACACAAACATACCAGTCCATGTCAAAAGCACAATTCCAAAAGTCAAACACAAACATACCAATCCATGTCCAAAGCACAATTCCAAAAGTCAAACACAAACATACCAGTCCATGTCCTAGGCACAATCCCGAACCTCAATCACAAACATACCAGTTCACGTTCAAAGCACACTCCTAAAAGTCAAACACAAACATATCAGTTCATGTCAAAAACACAATTCCAAAAGTCAAACACAAACATACCAATCCATCTCCAAAGCACAATCCCAAAAGTCATACACAAACATACAAGGTCATGTACAAAGCACAATCCCAAAAGTCAAACACAAACATACCAATCCATGTCCAAAGCACAATCCCAAAAGTCAAACACAAACATACCAGTTCATGTCCAAAGCACAATCCCAAAAGTCAAACACTAACATACCAGTTCATGTCCAAAACACAATCCCAAAAGTCAAACACAAACATACCAATCCATGTCCAAAGCACAATTCCAAAGTCAAACACAAACATACCAGTCCATGTCCTAGGCACAATCCCAAAAGTCAAACACAAACATACCAGTTCATGTTCAAAGCACACTCCTAAAAGTCAAACACAAACATACAGTTCATGTCCAAAGCACAATCCCAAAAGTCAAACACTAACATACCAGTTCATGTCCAAAACACAATCCCAAAAGTCAAACACAAACATACCAATCCATGTCCAAAGCACAATCCCAAAAGTCAAACACAAACATACCAGTTCATGTCCAAAGCACAATCCCAAAAGTCAAACACAAACATACCAGTTCATGTCCAAAGCACAATCCCAAAAGTCAAACACAAACATACCAGTCCATGTCAAAAGCACAATTCCAAAAGTCAAACACAAACATACCAATCCATGTCCAAAGCACAATTCCAAAAGTCAAACACAAACATACCAGTCCATGTCCTAGGCACAATCCCGAACCTCAAACACAAACATACCAGTTCACGTTCAAAGCACACTCCTAAAAGTCAAACACAAACATATCAGTTCATGTCCAAAAACACAATTCCAAAAGTCAAACACAAACATACCAATCCATGTCCAAAGCACAATCCCAAAAGTCATACACAAACATACCAGGTCATGTACAAAGCACAATCCCAAAAGTCAAACACAAACATACCAATCCATGTCCAAAGCACAATCCCAAAAGTCAAACACAAACATACCAGTTCATGTCCAAAGCACAATCCGAAAAAGTCAAACACTAACATACCAGTTCATGTCCAAAACACAATCCCAAAAGTCAAACACAAACATACCAATCCATGTCCAAAGCACAATCCCAAAAGTCAAACACAAACATACCAGTTCATGTCCAAAGCACAATCCCTAAAGTCAAACACAAACAGACCAGTTCATGTACAAAACACAATCCCAAAAGTCAAACACAAACATACCAATCCATGTCCAAAGCACAATCCCAAAAGTCAAACACAAACATACCAGTTCATGTCCAAAGCACGATCCCAAAGTCAAACACAAACATATCAGGTCATGTACAAAGCACAGTTCCAAAAGTCAAACACAAACATACCAGTTCATGTCCAAAGCACGATCCCAAAAGTCAAACACAAACATACCAGGTCATGTACAAAGCAAAGTCCCAAAAGTCAAACACAACATACCAGTTCATGTCCAAAGACAATCCCAAAACCTCAAACACACAAACATACCAGTTCATGTCCAAAGCACGAACCCAAAAGTCAAACACAAACATACCAGTTCATGTCCAAAGCACGATCCCAATAGTCAAAACACAAACATACCAGTTCATGTCCAAAGCACAATTCCAAAAGTCATACACAAACATACCAGTTCATGTCCAAAGCACAATCCCAAAAGTCAAACACAAACATACCAGTCCATGTCAAAAGCACAATTCCAAAAGTCAAACACTAACATACCAGTTCATGTCCAAAGCACAATCCCAAAAGTCATACACAAACATACCAATCCATGTCCAAAGCACAATCCCAAAAGTCAAACACAAACATACCAGTTCATGTCCAAAGCACAATCCCAAACGTCAAACACAAACATACCAGTTCATGTCCAAAGCACAATTCCAAAAGTCAAACACAAACATACCAGTCCATGTCCTAGGCACAATCCCAAACCTCAAACACAAACATACCAGTTCATGCTCAAAGCACACTCCTAAAAGTCAAACACAAACATATCAGTTCATGTCCAAAGCACAATCCCAAAAGTCAAACACAAACATACCAGTTCATGTCCAAAGCACAATCCCAAAAGTCAAACATTAACATACCAGTTCATGTCCAAAACACAATCCCAAAAGTCAAACACAAACATACCAATCCATGTCCAAAGCACAATCCCAAAAGTCAAACACAAACATACCAGTTCATGTCCAAAGCACAATCCCAAAAGTCAAACACAAACATACCAGTTCATGTCCAAAGCACAATCCCAAAAGTCAAACACAAACATACCAGTCCATGTCAAAAGCACAATTCCAAAAGTCAAACACAAACATACCAATCCATGTCCAAAGCACAATTTCAAAAGTCAAACACAAACATACCAGTCCATGTCCTAGGCACAATCCCGAAAAAGTCAAACACAAACATACCAGTTCACGTTCAAAGCACACTCCTAAAAGTCAAACACAAACATATCAGTTCATGTCAAAAACACAATTCCAAAAGTCAAACACAAACATACCAATCCATCTCCAAAGCACAATCCCAAAAGTCATACACAAACATACCAGTTCATGTACAAAGCACAATCCCAAAAGTCAAACACAAACATACCAATCCATGTCCAAAGCACAATCCCAAAAGTCAAACACAAACATACCAGTTCATGTCCAAAGCACAATCCCAAAAGTCAAACACTAACATACCAGTTCATGTCCAAAACACAATCCCAAAAGTCAAACACAAACATACCAATCCATGTCCAAAGCACAATTCCAAAAGTCAAACACAACATACCAGTCCATGTCCTAGGCACAATCCCAAACCTCAAACACAAACATACCAGTTCATGTTCAAAGCACACTCCTAAAAGTCAAACACAAACATATTAGTTCATGTCCAAAGCACAATCCCAAAAGTCAAACACTAACATACCAGTTCATGTCCAAAACACAATCCCAAAAGTCAAACACAAACATACCAATCCATGTCCAAAGCACAATCCCAAAAGTCAAACACAAACATACCAGTTCATGTCCAAAGCACAATCCCAAAAGTCAAACACAAACATACCAGTTCATGTCCAAAGCACAATCCCAAAAGTCAAACACAAACATACCAGTCCATGTCAAAAGCACAATTCCAAAAGTCAAACACAAACATACCAATCCATGTCCAAAGCACAATTCCAAAAGTCAAACACAAACATACCAGTCCATGTCCTAGGCACAATCCCGAACCTCAAACACAAACATACAAGTTCACGTTCAAAGCACACTCCTAAAAGTCAAACACAAACATATCAGTTCATGTCCAAAACACAATTCCAAAAGTCAAACACAAACATACCAATCCATGTCCAAAGCACAATCCCAAAAGTCATACACAAACATACCAGGTCATGTACAAAGCACAATCCCAAAAGTCAAACACAAACATACCAATCCATGTCCAAAGCACAATCCCAAAAGTCAAACACAAACATACCAGTTCATGTCCAAAGCACAATCCGAAAAAGTCAAACACTAACATACCAGTTCATGTCCAAAACACAATCCCAAAATTCAAACACAAACATACCAATCCATGTCCAAAGCACAATCCCAAAAGTCAAACACAACATACCAGTTCATGTCCAAAGCACAATCCCAAAAGTCAAACACAAACAGACCAGTTCATTTACAAAACACAATTCCAAAAGTCAAACACAAACATACCAATCCATGTCCAAAGCACAATCCCAAAAGTCAAACACAAACATACCAGGTCATGTACAAAGCACAATCCCAAAAGTCAAACACAAACATACCAGTTCATGTCCAAAACACAATCCCAAAAGTCAAACACAAACATACCAATCCATGTCCAAAGCACAATCCCAAAAGTCAAACACAAACATACCAGTTCATGTCCAAAGCACAATCCCAAAAGTCAAACACAAACATACCAGTTCATGTCCAAAGCACAATCCCAAAAGTCAAACACAAACATACCAGTCCATGTCAAAAGCACAATTCCAAAAGTCAAACACAAACATACCAATCCATGTCCAAAGCACAATTTCAAAAGTCAAACACAAACATACCAGTCCATGTCCTAGGCACAATCCCGAACCTCAAACACAAACATACCAGTTCACGTTCAAAGCACACTCCTAAAAGTCAAACACAAACATATCAGTTCATGTCAAAAACACAATTCCAAAAGTCAAACACAAACATACCAATCGATCTCCAAAGCACAATCCCAAAAGTCATACACAAACATACCAGTTCATGTACAAAGCACAATCCCAAAAGTCAAACACAAACATACCAATCCATGTCCAAAGCACAATCCCAAAAGTCAAACACAAACATACCAGTTCATGTCCAAAGCACAATCCCAAAAGTCAAACACTAACATACCAGTTCATGTCCAAAACACAATCCCAAAAGTCAAACACAAAGATACCAATCCATGTCCAAAGCACAATTCCAAAAGTCAAACACAAACATACCAGTCCATGTCCTAGGCACAATCCCAAACCTCAAACACAAACATACCAGTTCATGTTCAAAGCACACTCCTAAAAGTCAAACACAAACATATCAGTTCATGTCCAAAGCACAATCCCAAAAGTCAAACACAAACATAACAGTTCATGTCCAAAGCACAATCCCAAAAGTCAAACACTAACATACCAGTTCATGTCCAAAACACAATCCCAAAAGTCAAACACAAACATACCAATCCATGTCCAAAGCACAATCCCAAAAGTCAAACACAAACATACCAGTTCATGTCCAAAGCACAATCCCAAAAGTCAAACACAAACATACCAGTTCATGTCCAAAGCACAATCCCAAAAGTCAAACACAAACATACCAGTCCATGTCAAAAGCACAATTCCAAAAGTCAAACACAAACATACCAATCCATGTCCAAAGCACAATTCCAAAAGTCAAACACAAACATACCAGTCCATGTCCTAGGCACAATCCCGAACCTCAAACACAAACATACCAGTTCACGTTCAAAGCACACTCCTAAAAGTCAAACACAAACATATCAGTTCATGTCCAAAACACAATTCCAAAAGTCAAACACAAACATACCAATCCATGTCCAAAGCACAATCCCAAAAGTCATACACAAACATACCAGGTCATGTACAAAGCACAATCCCAAAAGTCAAACACAAACATACCAATCCATGTCCAAAGCACAATCCCAAAAGTCAAACACAAACATACCAGTTCATGTCCAAAGCACAATCCGAAAAAGTCAAACACTAACATACCAGTTCATGTCCAAAACACAATCCCAAAAGTCAAACACAAACATACCAATCCATGTCCAAAGCACAATCCCAAAAGTCAAACACAAACATACCAGTTCATGTCCAAAGCACAATCCCAAAAGTCAAACACAAACAGACCAGTTCATGTACAAAACACAATTCCAAAAGTCAAACACAAACATACCAATCCATGTCCAAAGCACAATCCCAAAAGTCAAACACAAACATACCAGGTCATGTACAAAGCACAATCCCAAAAGTCAAACACAAACATACCAGTTCATGTCCAAAGCACGATCCCAAAAGTCAAACACAAACATATCAGGTCATGTACAAAGCACAGTCCCAAAAGTCAAACACAAACATACCAGTTCATGTCCAAAACACAATCCCAAAAGTCAAACACAAACATACCAATCCATGTCCAAAGCACAATCCCAAAAGTCAAACACAAACATACCAGTTCATGTCCAAAGCACAATCCCAAAAGTCAAACACAAACATACCAGTTCATGTCCAAAGCACAATCCCAAAAGTCAAACACAAACATACCAGTCCATGTCAAAAGCACAATTCCAAAAGTCAAACACAAACATACCAATCCATGTCCAAAGCACAATTCCAAAAGTCAAACACAAACATACCAGTCCATGTCCTAGGCACAATCCCGAACCTCAAACACAAGCATACCAGTTCACGTTCAAAGCACACTCCTAAAAGTCAAACACAAACATATCAGTTCATGTCCAAAACACAATTCCAAAAGTCAAACACAAACATACCAATCCATGTCCAAAGCACAATCCCAAAAGTCATACACAAACATACCAGGTCATGTACAAAGCACAATCCCAAAAGTCAAACACAAACATACCAATCCATGTCCAAAGCACAATCCCAAAAGTCAAACACAAACATACCAGTTCATGTCCAAAGCACAATCCGAAAAAGTCAAACACTAACATACCAGTTCATGTCCAAAACACAATCCCAAAAGTCAAACACAAACATACCAATCCATGTCCAAAGCACAATCCCAAAAGTCAAACACAAACATACCAGTTCATGTCCAAAGCACAATCCCAAAAGTCAAACACAAACAGACCAGTTCATGTACAAAACACAATTCCAAAAGTCAAACACAAACATACCAATCCATGTCCAAAGCACAATCCCAAAAGTCAAACACAAACATACCAGGTCATGTACAAAGCACAATCCCAAAAGTCAAACACAAACATACCAGTTCATGTCCAAAGCACGATCCCAAAAGTCAAACACAAACATATCAGGTCATGTACAAAGCACAGTCCCAAAAGTCAAACACAAACATACCAGTTCATGTCCAAAACACAATCCCAAAAGTCAAACACAAACATACCAATCCATGTCCAAAGCACAATCCCAAAAGTCAAACACAAACATACCAGTTCATGTCCAAAGCACAATCCCAAAAGTCAAACACAAACATACCAGTTCATGTCCAAAGCACAATCCCAAAAGTCAAACACAAACATACCAGTCCATGTCAAAAGCACAATTCCAAAAGTCAAACACAAACATACCAATCCATGTCCAAAGCACAATTCCAAAAGTCAAACACAAACATACCAGTCCATGTCCTAGGCACAATCCCGAACCTCAAACACAAACATACCAGTTCACGTTCAAAGCACACTCCTAAAAGTCAAACACAAACATATCAGTTCATGTCCAAAACACAATTCCAAAAGTCAAACACAAACATACCAATCCATGTCCAAAGCACAATCCCAAAAGTCATACACAAACATACCAGGTCATGTACAAAGCACAATCCCAAAAGTCAAACACAAACATACCAATCCATGTCCAAAGCACAATCCCAAAAGTCAAACACAAACATACCAGTTCATGTCCAAAGCACAATCCGAAAAAGTCAAACACTAACATACCAGTTCATGTCCAAAACACAATCCCAAAAGTCAAACACAAACATACCAATCCATGTCCAAAGCACAATCCCAAAAGTCAAACACAAACATACCAGTTCATGTCCAAAGCACAATCCCAAAAGTCAAACACAAACAGACCAGTTCATGTACAAAACACAATTCCAAAAGTCAAACACAAACATACCAATCCATGTCCAAAGCACAATCCCAAAAGTCAAACACAAACATACCAGGTCATGTACAAAGCACAATCCCAAAAGTCAAACACAAACATACCAGTTCATGTCCAAAGCACGATCCCAAAAGTCAAACACAAACATATCAGGTCATGTACAAAGCACAGTCCCAAAAGTCAAACACAAACATACCAGTTCATGTCCAAAACACAATCCAAAAGTCAAACACAAACATACCAATCCATGTCCAAAGCACAATCCCAAAAGTCAAACACAAACATACCAGTTCATGTCCAAAGCACAATCCCAAAAGTCAAACACAAACATACCAGTTCATGTCCAAAGCACAATCCCAAAAGTCAAACAAAACATACCAGTCCATGTCAAAAGCACAATTCCAAAAGTCAAACACAAACATACCAATCCATGTCCAAAGCACAATTCCAAAAGTCAAACACAAACATACCAGTCCATGTCCTAGGCACAATCCCGAACCTCAAACACAAACATACCAGTTCACGTTCAAAGCACATCCTAAAAGTCAAACACAAACATATCAGTTCATGTCCAAAACACAATTCCAAAAGTCAAACACAAACATACCAATCCATGTCCAAAGCACAATCCCAAAAGTCATACACAAACATACCAGGTCATGTACAAAGCACAATCCCAAAAGTCAAACACAAACATACCAATCCATGTCCAAAGCACAATCCCAAAAGTCAAACACAAACATACCAGTTCATGTCCAAAGCACAATCCGAAAAAGTCAAACACTAACATACCAGTTCATGTCCAAAACACAATCCCAAAAGTCAAACACAAACATACCAATCCATGTCCAAAGCACAATCCCAAAAGTCAAACACAAACATACCAGTTCATGTCCAAAGCACAATCCCAAAAGTCAAACACAAACAGACCAGTTCATGTACAAAACACAATTCCAAAAGTCAAACACAAACATACCAATCCATGTCCAAAGCACAATCCCAAAAGTCAAACACAAACATACCAGGTCATGTACAAAGCACAATCCCAAAAGTCAAACACAAACATACCAGTTCATGTCCAAAGCACGATCCCAAAAGTCAAACACAAACATATCAGGTCATGTACAAAGCACAGTCCCAAAAGTCAAACACAAACATACCAGTTCATGTCCAAAGCACGATCCCAAAAGTCAAACACAAACATACCAGGTCATGTACAAAGCAAAGTCCCAAAAGTCAAACACAAACATACCAGTTCATGTCCAAAGCACAATCCCAAAACCTCAAACACAAACATACCAGTTCATGTCCAAAGCACGATCCCAAAAGTCAAACACAAACATACCAGTTCATGTCCAAAGCACGATCCCAATAGTCAAAACACAAACATACAAATTCATGTCCAAAGCACAATCTTAAAACAAAGTAAAACCTTATAAACTAACAAATTAAGTTAAAGACATGCACTTCCACTAGGTAAGTGAGTCCAGGAACTCCGGAAGATTCAGCACCTCTTTTTAAGCTAGCTGCACCTGCTTCGTGTAAAATCAAAATTTCGAATGAAGGGAACATAGAACTACGGAACGCCAAATACCTAACTTATTTTAAAATATGTGTTCAATAATTATACGTATAAAACTTTGGAAGGACATTCAATTAAGAAATGACATTCTGATCATGGTGTTTCAAGAGGTTATGCAAGATAGTGTGAAGCGTGCCAAATTCGATGAAGGGCAAACTTCATTTTAAATTTTGGCACGCGACACACTATCTTGCATTGCCTCTTGAAATACCATGGGCAGAAATGTCATTTCTTATTTTTTTTACAATTCTTTCTTTCAATAAATATTTTTTACCCATATCATATTTGTTTCAACTTTTGGCACGATTTCTTCCATAAATGCTCATGTGAAATAGGTTTTTCGTCATGTGAGCCGATCTCACATGACCCATGACCTTAAGTCATCATGTGGGTGACATGGCGTCATATTGCGGAAAAATTGATACACATCAAGGGTCATGACCCCAATTGTCTTTCAACGGAAGCTTCTGTATGTTTCATCGAAGACAAGGTTAAAATAGTGTCTAAAACCATGCTGTAAAATTAGAACGTTTGAAAGACCCTCACTAGTTTCCAACCAGAATGCCCAGTTGAATGTTGTGGAAAGGTGGATTTGTTTTTCTAGTATAGTAACAAAAGCAAAGCAATAATAATAATAATAATAATAATGGTGATAGTGACAAAATATATATGTCATTAGTCCACTCTGAAAAATGAAATTCCATTTTTAGAGAGCGCCATTTTTTTTAAAAAAAAGAGTGACAATTGGTGCGGTTTGGATAATTTTACAGGGATAAGCTAACACGTTCACATGTTCTCCTTTCCTTAAAGAAAAAACATCACCACGTACACATATGATGCATGAAATAACATGATTTGTTACAGTTTTTTGTGAAATTTTGATAAAACTGAGGTAGCACAATTGGTAAAATGCTCGCTCCGTATGTGGGAGGTCGTGGTTTCGAACATGAACATCGGCCGGGTCTTACTAAGACTTGAAAATAGGTAGTGACTGTTCTTTCGCCAACTTTGCGCCACTCGGCATTTATGAAAGCCATGGGGTCCTTTGGAAGAGACTTTAAAAACCGATGTCCCGTGTCACATTGTCCTAAACGCAATGCAAAGGTAAAAATTTCTGCCATTTCGCCTATAGCTAGGGGCGTCTCGATATGAGTGAAATATTCTCAACCAGGACGTAACCTCCCCCCCCCTTCAATCAATCAATTCATGTAATTTTGGACTGTGTGTTATTCCTCCTCAAGTGTTTTAATTGCCGATATATATGGGGTAAGGGAGTGTTAGGGGTTTCAAAACTCGTTCGCCTCAGTGAAGTGGGGGTAATGGTGGATCCGAATAAAATATATATAAACTTTATAACGTTTTTAAACAATCTATTTAAACCATAACATAGGGGTGTATTAAATAAAAAACAAAATCGAAACGAAAAAAGGAATAAAAACATCTATGAAATGAAAAAAAAAATTAAAAAATATACACACTACGTACCTAAAAGATGGCATCCATTTTGGTGCTCTTCTCAATAAAAGGGACCAATGAACATGTGAAACAATACCGACTGAGATTCACATCATTTTTTCACATTTGATTTTAAAATCAAATTTATTTAACTATGTCGCCAGGGAGAGTTTTATGACGAACCTGAAACATTTACCTCACGACTAAGGATGGAAATATAATAGTAATTCTTTGTATAATTTGGGAAAGTAGAAGAATCATATTTTTAATATTCTATTGTTCAATTCTTGACAAAAACCTAGAGAGGATACTAGCTTAAATACTAACACAATTATAAGTTTAAATTAGGGGTCAAAATATCAGCTGAAAGTTGTTAGTTTTTAACAGCTTATACATGTTAAACATGTTTTGAGATATTAATAATAGGACGAAGTTTACTTACCTATCCATTTCTATAAATCTACACCACCGTGACTCTTTACAGATATTTAAACTTATATTCATGAAAAGGGCTATTTACGTAGTGTATTAGATCACCTATGACATTATTCCTATACAAACTGTACCGTCTTGATATACAGTACAGACCTGTCGAAAGTTTAACACTGAGATAACGAAAAGGGGCTGAAGTTCAACTGAAGTGACCGAAGTATGGACAGCTATAAGGACCCGAGAAGCGGCTGAGAGATAGAGATCAGGACCCAGTTGTTCGAAACTTGATCAGTTTAATCAATGATTAGCAGAAATTTAGATCATGAATAAAATCAAAATACCATTATCAAATCGATAGTTTTATTACAATTTTCTTTAGTTTGATGTAATATGTATTCATTTTGAACATTTCAACATTAATTTCAAAACAGATCTGAAATTATGCGAAATTCTAATTTTGACTAATCAATTGATTAAACTAATCAAACTTTGTGCAACTGGTCCCAGATGTGGTAAAACTGTCGAGATAGATCTAACGAGAGGTCGGTATAAGTTGAAATTGGTTAGTTTAGTGTTTATCTTTCGACAGGTCTGTGCGGTATATATGAACGACAACGACATTGACAAATTATATTTGAAAGCGACCTTCCATAACTAAAACATGAAATAACTCGTGACTAATACTCCGTATTCTAAAATTTAATTATTGATAATAACAATAAGAAAAAAATTTAAAGAATTTTCTGACGAAACGTTTAAAACGCAATATCCTAAACCCTTCACTATCAATGTTAACAAATTCAGTGAATTAGGCTCTCGCAAGAATACCGTTTTTATTTTATTTTTTTATTTTTAATTATTATTATTGTTTTTTTGAATTTCACTTATTTTCAAAGGGACTATAACTAGCAGAAAATGAGCAAACCGATTCGGGTTAATGATATGCGCATCTCCTATTAATGTGTGATGCTTTTCATCAAGTTTCGTAAAGTAGTGTTTCATAGTTTTGGAAAATAAATCAAGACAAGACGTGTCTGTATGGACGGAAGTTCTCCGAAAGTGGGGAGGATAAACAGAACGCAAACTGTATATATCTCTATCTCTTGTTTAATCTGGATGTTCTGATAGTCGGAAGTTTTAAATCTGTAAACACATCAATCTCAATATTCTCATTAAGCAACTACACTCCCCTAAAATGAATGTGTGAAAGTTGTATTCGTTTCTGTATCACAAAAGCAATAAAAAATAAAATAAAATAAATATAAAATAAAATAATAATAATAATGAACCAACTAGACGTCCTTACTTTTCCTAGTTGAGTTGTATCAATGCAAGATTGAACAATTCTTCAAGCTTTTCTAAAAACCTCCTGTCTGATTATGGATAATGACAAGGCAGTGACGCAGAGAACTGAATTCTTATGCACTGGAAACAGATATGATAATTATGTGTCAATAAAAATAAAATAAAAAACTTCAAAATAACAAAAATTTTATTAATAAATACACTTTGTATACAATTTTTACATATAACATTTTAATATAAAATAATACAACGAGGTTTTAACACAAAACGGATACATTACATATTTTTTAACTACTACGTCAAATTTAGGAGAGGGGCAACTGGAAAAAGTAATATTTTAGTGTAAACTCTGCTTGTAATATTTTCCGTCACATTATTGATAGTCCCATCATTGTCTGTGGCATCATAAGTTATACAGGCTTTTGGCGGGTTGCACTGCTCCATGTACCCTGTCAAAGATTGATGTACCCTGAGACGCAGACGAAGCTTACATTGATCTTCGACAGGGTACTTGGGCCGTGTAACCTGCCAAAAAACCGTAAAACGTTTTTGTCACCCCTCAAAGAAATTTCTCGCATAGCGATTAATTAACTTGTCGGGGTACATAGAACTGTGTTCGGAGATCTGTCGGGCTACATAAACGCGCGCGACGTTTAGCGGTAAAAGATAACTCGCATGTCGTGAAGGCGACAGCGTATACAGGTAAGTCGCACAATACCAAATCATAGTTAAAAGATCAAACTAATATGACTTTGAATAGTGACAAAAACGTTATACTGGGGTTTGACAGGTGACGCAGCCCATGAAAAGTACATAAATCTTTGAGAGGGTATATGGGGACGTGTAACCTGGAAAAACGGCGTAACGTCAGTTGTTGCTATGACACATCTAAGTATTGCGTTTGTGACTGTGGCATATATCAGTATCACGTCATGGAAAAGGGAACATTTAAGCATACAGTCATTGGCTATGTGAAGCCACAATGGAAGACCACGGTCTGACGTATTTATTATTATTATCTTAATATTTCATTCTTATTAAATGAACTCAAAAAATTATCGAGACGTACGTGATTAATTAGACCGACAACCCAAAAAACGACATTATTTCTAACATTTACAATGCAAAACCTTCATCAATTTTCTACAATGTTTAAACAGTGTATCAGATGCAATTGACTATTTATGTAACCGATCGATAAATCAATACATCGTCACAGGTTAAGTTGTTTACATTGGTTCACTTATTGCTGCAATATCCCGTATACGCTCTACCACAGTGAAACCAAAGAAGTCAGTTTTCTGCTTCGGTTTTCTGCACATTTATGTGTCCGATTAATGAATCAATATACATCACATGTTGTTTACATTGGCTGTTTGGGTCATTTTATGCTGCAATACCCCATGTACGCTATACAACAATGAAACCAAACAAGTCAGTTTTTCTGCTTATTGCTGAATTCGGAACATTTATGTGTATGTCCGATTGATGAATCAATACATCCTCACAGGTTAAGTTGTTTACATTGGTTCACTTAATGCTGCAATATCCCGTGTACGCTGTACTACAGTGAAAACAAACCAAGTCAGTTTTTCTGCTTATTTCTGGATCCAGATTGACATCACATGTTAAGTTGTTAACATTGGCTGTTTGGCTAATTTTATGCTGCAATAACCATAGAATAACCAAACAAGTCAGTTGTGTGTATCATTAGATCCGGAACAATAAAAAAGTTGTGATGGTTGTTAATAGCAACTATGATGAGTTTACATACACAACAGATAAATACAAAATTGAGATGCGCAGTTACAGTACAGACCTGTCGAAAGTTAAACACCGAGGTAACGAGAAGAAGTCAAAGGTCGACCGTCGAGTGGCCGACGATTATGGGTAGATGATCACGGTCACGGGATACAATGAAGCTTCCGAAAATCTGTCGAGAGACCATGTACCAAAATGATCCGCAAATTCTGGTCCCGGTTTCACAATCATTCCTAAGCTAAAATTTTCTTAACTTAAATTTAGCCAATTTTGGATATAACTTTTTGAAATACTGATAAATATTTTTGTAAAAACTAAATTTAATCTAGATGTGACTTTAAAAATGACACTTTAATATCCTGAATATCTTGAAACTTAACAAAATTATAAAGTTTTGAAATTTTGCAAGATTTAAGTTAAGGAAAATCTTAGCTAAGGAATAACTTCGAAACCGGGGCCAGCACTGAATCGTAAGCTTAATGTTAAACCTTCGACGGTCCCGTACTGTACTTTAACAACGAGAATAGCGTCATTATGACGTTGAATTGCAAGCTGTACCAGACGCCAATTCAAACTTCACGTAAAAATCCAAGTAAGCAAAAATTTGATTCAGAAAAGCTCAAAATACCCAGTACCATTTGTTAAAACTGTATCAGTAGATTAGCTTCAATAAATGAGAAGCGCCGCCTAGTATCAGTCAGCATAATCATTTTTGACTTTCACTGGATTTTTAGTTGTCGTCATGGAATGGATAGTAAGGACTTTTCGATGCTCTGAAAAATAATAAAATAAATAAAAATGATAAAAAGTATAGTCATACTTTACAAAAAGAAAATACAAGTAATTTTTATTGTCGTGTTTGAATTTGAACTATAGTTAAATCTAATATAATGCACACTTTTGTATAAATGAGAAGTGTCCATGAAGAAATGCATCATAACTAAAATGCCACTCCCCCCGTTATTGTGACGTAATGGCGCAACACGGTAAAGATTAAAATGATCTATCACTACTTGTGGTACCAGGTAAGGGAAATCTCAACGAGTCCCTGTCTCATTTATCTTATCTTATTAGAACTCTGGTTGAGATTTCCCTGTATGACATCAAAAGTAGCGATAGATTTTATGCCTTATCGTTTATGACTTAATGGGTTTGAAACCTGTTATTTGGGATATTTTACTTTCTTGAGCTGTCCTAACTGCATATACAATTAACATACATGTAGACTGCATGTATTTCTGTAAGGGATTTTACATTTTGGGAGTAATGCGAACAAAAGTTACACTTACTGTGTAAACACCAACACATCCAGTGTACTGTGTAAAATTGCAATAGCAGACTTTTGTGCCGATTTTCACGAATTTACCCAACGTTTCCCTTCAATTTTCAATAATATTGCTAGAGTATAATTTAAAATTTAATCTGGTATTGAACACCCGATTCACAAAGAATAAAAACATGCATAAGAACAGTTAATTTGCTTGGATTTATTTTACTAAAAAATTTTGGCCGATAACCATGCTTCCCGAATTTTCTCCTTTCTGCAGTGATAGAGAATGATCATAGTTACTTCAGTAAATACTAGGATCTTTGTTTGGTGAACAAAACAGAACTTTATTTAAAATCATTAGGAAATGTTCCAAACTATGTTATAATAAAGACAGTGGCAAAGATACAAAGATAGTCGGTACTTACGAACTAAATGTGTTAACCCTCAGATTACGATTTAGCATGTTTATTGTTTTTATTTCTGAACCACTCAAACTAAAATTAAATATCTGAAAATAAAAGAAAAGACAATAGTTAAAACAAACATAACTAGCATAAAGATGGTGTAAAAATGGCTTAAACTAGATGACTTTATGCCATCGTCATGCCATCTTTACACAATCTTTATGCATTTCATTGTTCACCATAAAGATGGCATAATGTCCAAAGTCCTGTATGTCATCTGCACGCCATCTTTATGTTGATTTCATTTTTCTATATAATAATTTGTTTTAACAATTTAATATAATTAAGAGTAAATAAATTTCAAATTTATTTTTAATTTAAGAATTATATAAATATGATGTTAAAAATAACTTAAAAAAATTATAATTGTCCTAACTATGCTTGAATTTTTAAATATTTTTTTATATTTATTTTTATTTAGTTATTTATAACAATTATTTTTATTTTATATGTTTATTTACTTTTTCCAATTAGAAATTGTTTGTTCAGTTATTTCATATTTATTTTTAATTTTTTCCCACAATTTTTATTAATTTTGATTTTATGTTTTTAAAATCAGAAATAAATGAATATAAATAAAATAATCATTTCTGGAGTGTAAAATATCATTTCTTGTCTCCCTTCTCTGCAAATTGAACATTACTGAAGCACAAAATAAGAAAATATGTTCTGAAGCTTGAATACATACATCTATATTTTCACGTAGTCGATTTGGTGTCACTGATTTTGGTATTACTGTACATCCCCGTTCAATATTCCACCGTAATGCAATCTGTAGAAACAAAATAATAATTAAAAAGAGCCACATTTATAAACTTTTCTCGCATATGTGACAGATTAATCTCACGGAATAGATGGTACAGTATATTTTATGTGAGAGCGTGTAGGGTATCTCAATATTTCAATAATAGCAAGGGACGTAATTCATGATACAAGGGATATCATAACATATTAGAGCTATTTCCCAAACAACCGATTTCTATAATTTTTTAATTCTAATTTATTTTTATTTGTTATAAAAATATAACTTTGACCAATAAGTGTTAAAAAAATGTATTTTGTCGTATTTGTTATCGCGTAGGTCCACATTTCTGCTCTGAGCGACACGTCATTGATGACGTTACAATATAACGTCATACATGGCATTCGAGAGAGAAAAATCTTTGTTTTATAGAAGGAAATTTCAGTGCCTTTATGGTTCAATAAGAATCTATATGCGAGAAAAATAATGAATTACTCGTTCCAGACCGAGATAAGGAAATTCCAAAAATCGTGGTAAGATATTTTCATCTCAAACTCGGCGGAGCTACGTTTTAAGTTTAAAATATCTGACCACTCGACTGGAATTCCCTTATCTCGGTCTGGATCTCGTTATAGATTCTCTTTATCTACCGGTACATCTAGTCTGTCAATGTCACTTAAATACTAGTATGATGTTGACTAAACTATGAAGAGAAAAACACCACGTTTGAATTTAGAACAGGGCTTTAGTCATTCAAACCATGTTAGGCTACATGTGATATTCAAGTGAAATTTAATCCCCAGCCGGTTATAATGTTCATATAATCATGCTTACGCATATGTTGATTCTGTTCCACACTTCAAATACTTAATGTTACGTTAAAAATTCGCACTCCAATAACACAACCGACCATTACCAAAAGACTTTAAATAACATATTGAGTTCTAGTTATTCAATTCAATTCTGATTTGTGCGGAACTAATATTTCCAATGATTACGTTGTTTGATTTTGTATTTGGAAAGTGCTATCATTTGACGTTATTTAAGTAAAGGAGAACATAACGTTATCAATCAATTGACGGATCGACGGCCACGCCCACAATGTTCCGACAAAGGTCGCCATCACGGTACCAAAGCAGCGTCACGGCAACCGAATGACGTACTAGTACCAGTGACGCCATTAAACGGCACAATTCAGGCCAAGTTTTCATTCTTTTTTGCGTGTTATTCAAGCATGCAGGGCCTTTGTCGGAACATTGTGGGCGTGGTCGGCGATACGTCAATTGCGTAATTACGTAATTTAACAAGGATTCTAATGTGGACACGAAAATTGCAAATCGAGACTTACAGAGCTCTTTAAAATTCTCGCCTGAAACGGACTAAATGGAAATGGAATGAACTGTATAATTTGTTCCTTAAGCGTTGTAAAACATATTTATACTATACGAATTGGCACCAGAAGTCCGTTAAAGTAAGGACCCATTAAGTTAAAGTCTGAGTCAGACGATGTTGAATATTTGTGAACTAGTTTCTGGGTATCACGTTCAACCTACCTACTTAGTCTATACGAAACGGCACCAGAAGCCCGTTAAATGCAGTACCCTTTAAGTTAAAGCCCGAGTCGGACTGAGATGAATATTTGTGAAACTTGCTATAGTCCCTGATATCATTTACGTTTAGCAATTTGCATACCTGTGCAGGTGTCTTTTTATATCGAGTACCAATCTCTAACAATGTCATTTCATGTAACAGTTTGGGATCTTTTGGTTTTGCCCTATGTAAATAAAACAAGGCATTGAATTATTCATTTTCACAGAGGTCGTATTTTATATTGTAGTAAGTACTTTTAGACTTTTAAAACGTGATTTAAAAATACAAAATGTATAACTAGTACATCATTCGTCCTCATTTTTGACACAGAAAATTCAGGGTGTTGAATAATTTTCGCGCCATTTGTACCCAGATAACACTTAGTAAGAGCTATTTATTAAATGCGTTTTTACGCATTAATGGTTTTAGTTAACTAGTATTTAATGCATTCAAACTATCGCTCTTTTTTGCATTTTGTGACACACATTGCCACCATCCCCATAATCACTCAAGTGTGACAAGTAGGCAATGAAAAAAGTTAGCTGAGACACCCAAATGTAAACAATGTTTAAAACTTAAACTGTAAGAGAAGAGTCAATAGTATTCGAGCATTCCATCGAAGCAACTGGAGACAATGCCTTGGAAGTACCGACTGAATGATGGTTAAAGAATAAGTGGAAGACAAAGTGACCACCCAAAAATAATGACCACGGTGCTTACAATTAGATACATGATTGAAAAGCTTATCCAGACAAACCAATAATTGATCAACCAACTGACGTATCGCCGGTCATGCCAATTATGTTCCGACACTGGCCGCCATCACGGTACCAAAGCAGTGACACGGCAACTAATGACGTATTAGTGTCAGTGACGTCATTAAATATCACAATTGAGGCCCAGTTTTCATTCTTTTTGCGTGTAATTCAAGCATGTCGACCAATTGTCGGAACATGGTGGGCGTGGTCGGCGATACGTCAATTATTATCCAACAAAAAGCGAATAACAAATCATAAATCAAATGACGGAAAATGTTCCGTGAACATTCCATAAAACTAAGACTAACAAGTCTCTAACTAATTGACATATTTTAATTTGCTTCTTGATAAAATAAGCACATGTAAAGCTTGTTAGTTCAAGCTTATTGATAAATAGGCGTTTCTATAAAGCACTAGTTGTAAACAATAAGCCGGATGGTGAGTCCTTCCATTGGTAGCTGTGTCAGTCTAAATTAGGGAGTTTATTATCAGATGCCCTATGACGTTTTGTTTGGCTGTTTATCATAAGCTGTACTGAATATATTTGACGTGCCATTGTTCTATTTTCCTTTCCTTCATTTTGATTACACAAGTTGTGGGTGTAGCTAGCTAAACTGGAGATGCTTACACTTCCGGTACACCCGGTCTCACTTTCCCTGGTGCAAGTTCACATGTTTAACTTAAACAGTTTCAAAGTTTTTATTTTGCCTGGGTGTTGTGATTTGGAAATGGATTGGTACAGTTTGTTTTTAGACTTGCATCCTGTTGTTGGATGCGTGTATATTTACCGTATAAAAATATACTTTTTATCTGAATTCATCCCTATTAAGATGTCATAATCTGTACTCTTTATCATAAGTAACATACCATGGTCTATCCGGAGATCCTAGTGGTGAAAATGTCGTTACAACTAAACCTTTACTCTTGCATGAATGTATTAGTTTTTCATTTGGAAAATAAGGCGACGATTCTATCTATGAAAAAATTAAAAATACTCAATGTTGAATAAATGGTACTTCGCAAGGCTGTAGGTTTGACATAAATCTCTACAAATAAAAACTCAAAACAATTTAATTTGTTCCTTCAATTATTTACTCAATTTTTACAATTATAATGCTATACATTTCAAGTATATATATTTATTTCTGTAAAATCACCAATATTCGCGTTAAATTTAAAGTTGGTTGTTTTTCATACATAAGTAGATGCCACGTTTGAAAATATTTTATCAACGGAATCCAAATTTGAGTATTACATTAGATATCGCCTGTAATAAGTTTTTTTATCAGATTTATGATCCCTCTGGTCTTATTAAGTGGCAATGATGCCACGAAGAAATCTGAATAGAATAGACCAAGAAAGGCGCCTTTGATTAATATTCATTGAAACCTGTCTAGTACTTTAAAATAAATATTGACGACACGCAGGTAAATGCACATACTACAGTATTTCCGTTATGAGTTCACATGGCCTTTCGTCCTTACCGTGCATTAAGCAGGGCCAGTAAGGGTAGGTATATTTGTAAAAAAAAAAATAATAATAAATAAATAAATAAATAAATAAATCCAGAATTACAAAATTACCTGGGAGCATACAGGATCGTGTTTTCTATCCACTCTTGTCATAAGTCTGTGTATTTGGTACGAATTGAAATTTGAAACGCCTAAAGACTTCACAAGTCCTTTGTCCACAAGAGTTTCCATGGCCTGAAACATAAGATAAATGACCATTTAACAATATATATTTATGATAATAATTGAACAGAAATTTGATTGAGCAGTTTGAGACTTATATACTGTGTAACTATAGCAACACGTACGTATGACATATACCATTTTTTTAAATGTATTTTATGATTAAACTAAAATAATGGTATATGACACATATAAGAGTTGAGTTAAGTTTTAAAAAATGCAGACCCAGGGATATTGCAAGCCTAGGCTTACCAGGGTCCTTAAAACGTTTATGTCCGTCACCACAATAATGTTGATATATTTGACGTCCCATAGTTCCATGTTTTACTATCACTCTTAATTTTGAGTACACATGCGGCGGATAGAGCTAGCCAAACAGGAGGTGTTTTTCCTTCCGGAGTGCCCGGCCTCACTTCCCTAGTGGTAGTTGGCTTGCGGCGTGTTTAACCTACTAAAGTTTTTACTTTGGTTTGAGATCGTGATTTGGACATGGATTAGTATGTTTGTTTTTGACATACATATCATACCGTTATAAAACGTTTACCTAGATTTATCGACAATTTTCAAAATAGCCATGCGATATAAGACGATGTTAGGCGCTTTTAGGCAATTTAGGACGATGTAAGGCGATTTAAGGTGACACTAGAAGGGGGTTTTACCGGAATAATTGCGAAATTCCGGAATAGTTAGAAACTTTCCGTAATCTTTGTAAAAATCCGGAATCTTAAGACAAAAATCCGGAATAATAGGTCAAAATCCGAAATAATTAGGCAAAATCCGGAATAATCAGACAAAATCCGGAATAATCGGTCAAAATCCGGAATAATTAGGCTATGTTTTTTACGGTAAATTTTCCGGAATCTAAAGATTCCGGATTTTGTCTGATTATTCCGGATTTTGTCAAATTATCTCGGATTTTGCCTAATTATTTCGGATTTTGACTTATTATTCCGGAAAATGTCCAATTATTACGGTAAAGTATTTTAAAAAATTTAAATTTTCAATTCGCGCCATTTTGTCGTTTCAAGAAAACTGTGTAAGGGGAAAAAAATACCTAAAACTATCTACCACTAAGCTCTGAACAGCAGTCGACATCGTTTCATACAGAGGCTTTCCGTACGAACGCATGTGCGCATGCGCGGATTTATCGTGTTGCTACCATACTGAAGCTAACAAAGATATATGTAAGGATTAATTTCTTAATAAAGTATTGAAATATTAAAAACATTAATTTATTCCTCATATAATGAAAAAGTATATGTATGATGTTTTTAATTAATTTTATTTAGAGATTTTGGGACTTTTTACGTTTGAAATTTTTAAGCTTTCAATATAGATTAAAAGGGTAATATAAATTTATTTAATTAGCTTTTGGGGCTACTTGACTTTTATTAAAAAACAGATTTTCACGTTTAAAAACTCACTGTTTATATAGACGGAGTTATATGACATGATACCTATGATAAACTGATACAGGTATGTGGATAAAATAAAATAAACTGCTTCATTCATTCATATGCCTACCATTTATATCCACCTGCATCACTTAAAAAAGTTAATTTCTACAAATATGCAGTGGCGGATCCAGCGGGGTTTGGGGGGATTGTCTCTCACACCGCAAATTGTCACTCAATCAGTGGACCAGTTAATTAGTGGTACTGGTTAATTATCCGCGTACAGGTAGTAAATTGTTATAAGGTGATGATGTAATGTACCAGTTCACCGAGGCATGAAAGAATTCAGGTAGTACTGACCAGTCTTAAGTGATAATGTTATTTACCTGATCGCTGAGGCATGAAAGAAATCAGTAGATGACGTTAATTAGGAATACTAATTAAGATGCTTCGGTCTTGTCAAAAAGACTGAATTTTAAACATGATCGTTATCAATACTCCAAGCGTAATTCTTATTCGAGGAAAGATTCCATAAAGAATGTGATTTCATTAATCATACGTGAATTATTTAATTTGACTTTTCAAACCAAAGGACATGGCCCAGAGAGAGAGAGAGAGAGAGAGAGAGAGAGAGAGAGCTACTTCAGAATATTACATTTTTTAGCACACGATTATCATTTTTGTATACTTTTATAGCGCGAATAAAAGCCCCGCTTTTTATACATTAAATTAATTGGTTTAAATGAAGAAACAGTCTCTATTCGTCCGTGTATCGGCTTTATGAAACTAATCCATCTTAAATGATCAGTGCTCTTTTCTGACGACGGGATTCTTGTGTGTCGCACCTGTCATATACTAATTTTTAAATTTAATCAAAAACTACTTTCAAAAAATGGTATTGTCCATGTCATACACCATTTTTTGAATTTTTTTTTTTTTAAATTAAAAAATTAGTATATGACACACCTTTAATACACAATGCTGAAATTGACTAATTAGTCATTTTAAAACCATTAACGCGAAAGTACAGGAGAGATAGGAGACCTACCACTTCGGTAGCAGCCAGCATAATTGGTAGAGTCTTAAAGTCTGTCCCGAGCCATTAGGCTCATCAGGCCGGAGCTTATCCCGGTTTCGGTGGCGTTAAGCGACTGAGAGTACAAGACTCTCCCCTGAATGGGACGCCGGTCCATCGCAGGGTTAACCCCCAGCATTTTGTTGGTACTCATTTATTTTTCAGCTGAGTGAACTGGAACAACGTGAAATTAAGTGTCTTGCTCAAGGACACAACACGTCGCCCGGTCCAGGGATCGAACCCACGACCTTCGAATTATGAGTCCAACGCCTTAACCACTAGGCCACGCGCTTCCACAATTGGTAGAGTGCTCGCTCCGTAAATGGGGGGTCGCAGGTTTTGTCCCTTGGTCTGACCCAAGACTTGAAAAAGGGTAGTGACTGTTCGCTCGGCATTAGAAATGAAAGCGGGTCTTTCGGACAAACCTTAAAAACCGAGGCTCCTTGTCAACGCACACATGGCACGATGAAAAATCCTTAATCATAATGCCACCAGCGCAAAGCACATGTAAATTATTCTGCACCTACACCTGTAGCTGGTGACGTCTCGATAAAAGTGAAATATTCCTGACTTGGACGTTAAACCCCCCTTAATTATTGATCAATCAGACAAAGGTCCGGGATTCAAATAAAGATATTTTCCACTCATGAGCGTGAAGTTTATTAACCCGACTGAATCACCCTGACCACCAGATCACGTCCATCCATTATCGACCAAATTGAATCAAAACACTGGTATCCCTCAGAAGGATCGACGTGTCGATCTATCATTTCCAAGGGGCCAACAACCTCTCTTTATATAACACAATAAAGAGTCGATCTGGAAATGCGTTGTACGACTACACCCCGACAGAAAAAGAGACTGACACGACAAGTTACCGACGGCGACGAATTTCGACAGTGCAGTTTCTGACTCATTGACACTCATAGACTCCTGTCAGTCGGTGTCTTCCCACTCAGCCAACATTTTAAAATTTCCTATTCCCACTTAGCCAACATTGTTAAATAAACATTTAAGATTTCACCTGGAAAGTTTTTGCTATAGTCTTTTTCAGCAAAATTGTTTTGTGGTGCTGAATAATTTAAGTAGAATATCATTCTAAGTTCAAAATTAAATATTTTATTATAAAGTTAATGTTAACAATGCAAATAAAAAAAAATATAAATAGTAAATAAATAAATATTTGAAATAAATAATTAAATATTGAAATAAATAATTAAATATTTGAAATAAATAATTAAATATTTGAAATAAATAAATAAATGTTTTTGATGGTGAATATTATTATTAAATATATGTGTCTGTAGAGGATTGGTCAATTAAGACAATAATATTTTAAGACTTTTAGGATTTTTTCCGCTTTGTTTCAATAATCTTTAACTATCTTTACTGAAAACTTAACAAAATATCATACACATTAAATAAACTTACAAAGATATCAATGAACAAAACATTATACATGTATGTATTAAACCTTAATTCATTTCTGTGTAAATATTGCAAGTTTAAACTTTTAAAGCAACATTTTAAATTCATTTTTTTCATTAATTGAAATATGCACTTTTGCCTGTTTCAATAAGTTAAACAATTAAACAATTGATATAACTGAGTTTTTCTAAAGATTAATAGTATAAAATATTTTTATTATTATTCTTTGTTGAATATTATAATAGCTTTGTTGTGAATATTTTTTTCTAAAAACTTGAATTCATGCACCTTAGCTTCATAACTTCTTAACAAGAGAGAGAGAGAGAGAGAGAGAGAGAGAGAGAGAGAGAGAGAGAGAGAGAGAGAGAAGTCTAATATGGTTCATCAGCAGAGAAATTATTTTTAATCCACTTTTACAGATCTTGCACACAAGATCACACAATCAATTTTGAATTTAAAAAAACAAAAACAAACAAAAAAACCTTAATATGTGTGAATTTCTAACAAGTAATTTTATTGATATAGTTCGAAATTCTGTAAAATAATTCTTAATTTCTCATTTAAAAGAAATATTTTTATTCAGATTTTGAGATTTTGTTATTGATTTTCTGAAACAGACTTTACCCTCACCTGTAATTAATACCTATTGTCTTTGCTAATCCTACAATGAACACCAATTCCCACTCAGTCAACATTTAAAATCTTACCTATAGGTACAAAATTTCAAAATGTTGGCTAAGTGGGAATGAACCTGTCAGTCAATGTTAAAATTTTTGAAAAAGGCTGATTAGTTCTTCCACTTTGAATGTAAGGTAAGAAGGACGTACGACAGGGTTCTAGATGCAGGAAATCGCATCATATGTAATGAAAAAGCGGAATTTTTAAGGGAAAACATGCCTCAGATCTTCCTAGGAGATCGTGTCTTCAGCGCGAACTTGTGCCCCCCCCCTTTCAACAAGACTCTGGATCCGCCCTGATATGTTTAAATTCAAAATTCTCTTATTATAATATTTTCAGACAACATAAAAAATAGAGGGCTCACATTTATTTATTTATTTATTTGTTGAATTGAATTGAATGAATTTATTGCATAAACATAATTAATGCTATAGCATTAGATAACATTTAAATAAATATAACAACATGGCAGAGAACAATATCAATGCTGTAGAATTAAAGTTCTATGTCTAGTAATAAGTAGGCAAAAACTGTCTTCTGATATCTCTGTATGCAGTACATGTTAGCACAAAGTGAAAGTCATTTTCAACGCAGTTTGCATTGCAACACAAACACAGACGCCTATCCTGTGGAATGTCAGTATACCGACCTTCTTCAATATTTAATTTCAAAGTCCCACTACGTAACTTAGTTAATAGCTTCACATTGAAGTCAAAACTTAGATAATGTTCTAAGAGAAACTCGGATTTGTAGCACACATATGTAGAAAGTTTTTAGAATTATCACACATAGACGCATACCAATTTTGGTAAAACTGGTCGTTTATACGACATTTAATAAAGTCAAACATATCACAAACTGTTTCTTGGTTATACCAAATATTAGCCATACCCAAAGAGAACAACATGTCACGAACTTCAGACACCCAATTCTTCTTGCCAATATTAATATCATATAAATATCGTAAACAATAGCAGGTTTATACATAACAATTCTTAACCAATATTTTATAATCCTATATTTACGTATAATGCTCATAGGAAAATGACCAAGTTCACCGTAAAGAAAGTTTACTGGTACACTTTTAGATAGATTAAGGATATATCTACAAAACTTGTTGTGAACAGTTTGTATATTTTTGGCTTGATGAAACCCCCATATCTCTGATGCATAATTCAACACTGACCCAACCATACTATCAAATAAATGACACTTTTGATTCACACTTATTATATATATCCTCTTAAACGTATTAATCAGAGAACTCAATGCCTTTTCCCCTTGTTTGGACAGTCTTTTCTGGGTTTGGAAGAACTTTCCATTATAATGTAATAGGACACCCAAATATATATACGAGTCGATTACTTCGAGTTTGCGTCCATTGTAGAAGAATTCTTCAGTTACAGGATGCCAACCATTTCTAAATACGACGACCTTGGTTTTATCCGAATTTACCTCGATCTCCCACTTATCACAATAAACTGAGAGTTTGTCTAATAAATATTGAAGAACGCCAGGAGTCTTTCCAAATAAGACTGTGTCATCTGCGAATAAAATCAGATACAACAAGTAATTGTTTATAGTATAAATGTCACCACCGTGATCATCCACTGAGAATTCCTGTATGATATCATTGATAAATAATAAAAATAACAGGGGTGATAGAGGTTCACCTTGCTTCACACCAAGAAAATTACTAAATACATCCGATAGATCACCATCAGTTCTAATACGTAGATGAACTTTTGCATAGATAGATTTGATTACTTCTACGAACTTATTGCTAACTCCTGACGTAATGAGTTTATACCACAATATTCTCCTTATCACCTTGTCAAAGGCCTTCCTAAAGTCCACGAACGCACAATATAGCTTTGACTTGTGGTGTAGAGTATGGGTTATAAGACCATGCAGTACATACACAGCATCCACAGTTGAATGTCCTGCTCTGAAACCAAACTGGTTATCAATAAGTTTTTCCTCATTTTCGGCCCATTTCATTAATCTGTCCGAGAGAATAGTAGTGTAGATTTTTGAAAACGCACTTACTAGTATGATCGGCCTATAATTATTAGGATCCGTCAAGTCTCCCGATTTCGGTACCGGTATTAAAATTCCTTCGTTCCACCTATCAGGGAAAATATTGTTATTAAACATGAAATTAAACAATTGTTTTAAGATTGGGACTATATACAAAGCTATACTGGAGAACATCTCGGTGGTTAACTGATCAACTCCGGGGCTTTTACCATGTTTCATATTGTTTATTACCCTGTGAATATCTTCTTCCGATATTTCCCTATCTAACGATTCAATGCCGTCATTTGTAACAACTACGCTATCGAGAAGTCTGATTGTATCGTCGTTAAGTACTGGATTATCTCCAAGAACATTTTTAAAATGTTGAAATATATTATCTTTGTCAGCTTTGCACTGTGTCGACTTTTTCGGTTTGACTGCTGACCAGAACCTTTTAGGATTTGTCCTTGCTATATTACATAGTTCTTTACCCTTTTTCACTTTGAAATTAACTCGAGCACGTCGTTTTACTTTATTATAGTTTGAACGCGCTTCTATGTACAACTGTCTATTTATAATTGTTGGATGTCTATGAAACGTATTACGTATTGAATTAAAATTCCGTCGTTCACGTCGACAGGTTTCATCAAACCATTCGTTATTAGACTTAAAAACACTTATATCGTTTTGTAATAACACGGATTTGCCAAATATTTCCTTAGCCCGATTGTGCAATAACTCAGACAGTTCTTTAACAACATTGTCAACATCGTCCCTACATGTCAAACCGTCAACTAACGACAATATAGGTTCAAGTCCATTTTGTATTGACTTAGAATACTCCTCACTGCGATTATTATCCCATTTAATATATTTATAAGTTCTGGGTAGGGAGCTAGAAGAAACATCTCCATGATGACATAGTTCAAATTCTAATGGGCAATGATCAGAGAACTCATCATTTTGTAGTACTTCAAAATCACCAACTATACCGTAATTATCGGATGACATAAGTAGATAATCCACCACGCTTTGACCAGTAGATTTACAGAATGTGTAGTTACCACTAGACGGTCCGCCTAATCTGCCGTTAGCTATAATTAACCCGGTATTATACATAAAAATCAAATTCAAATTCAAATTCTTTATTGTACAAATACGCCCACAAGGGGCAGTGTACAGTCTATACAATATGCAAAGGTATATAATATACATAAACATAGTATACAATATACAGAGACATAGGTTATAATATTATTAATACAATACAATACTCAATACAATTATGTAAGGAAAATATATGTCTACAATAAGGATTTCCTTAACATAAAACAATTATAAATATATTGTGCAATAGAGGAGGCGTGTTTTGGGGGTGGGTTAAAGAGGATGTTAAACCATTCCTCTAAATTTAAACCAGAATAATCTGGAGAGAGTTGGCATAATTTGTTTATTAGGACGTCCCTTAAATGTTTGTATTTTGGACATATCAATAAGAAATGAAATTCATCTTCAATACAATTTTCATCACATATTTTACATATGCGTTCGTGCTTTGCTGTATTGTAATATCTTCCAATTTCAATTTCTAGAGGGTGTGTACTAAGTCTAAGTTGTGTCAGGGCATTTCTATGGGGATATTTTTTATTTCTGTTAAGTAATTTTCAATTTTGAATTCAGTTTTGTATTTAAAGTATGTCCGGAGTTTACTAGAGTTATCATTCATTATAGTATTTAAAGTTTCATTAAATTTAGATTCAATATGTTTGGTGGTTGCTTCACTGCATGTAGTATTAATTGATTTTTCTAGTGATTTAATATAATATACTGTTGATAGTTTGGGGTTTTCATTAAATAAAAGTTCATCTTCTTCATATGCTTTATATAGTAATCGGTCTCTATCTATAAGTGTCAACCGTTTCCAGTATTTTAACATATTGAGGTAAACAGACAAAGAGAATGGATATATGCCTACCTCTAGTAATGGTCCTATGTTGGAACATCGTTTAGGCTGATTTAGTATTGACTTGCAGAGTTTTATCAGAACTATGTCACACATGTTTTTATGCCAATTGTTAAAAGGGTCTATTGTACAGCGTTTGAGAATATCAGTACCCCAAATTTCTGCCCCATATGTAGTAATTGGCTTTATTACGGAGTGTAGCATTTTTATTAGCACATCGACAGAACCATAATCTTCTGTGCAAAGCTTTTGTTTCAACTGGTACCACGCCCTCATGGATTTATCTTTCAAATTTTTCAAACAATCTTTGAAACTTCCGGTGCATGTGAATTTAATGCCTAGATACGTATATGTTTTAACAATCTCTAAGTTTTGATCCTGGTATTTGAATTGGAAATTTTTACAAGATGAATTGAAGGAGTTGTTAAATATGATTATTTTACTTTTATCAATGTTGAGTGATAATTTCCAATCGACACAGAATTCACTTAAACGGTTAATACTTGCTTGTAGTCCTGAAGATGAAGTCGAGAATAATACAAGATCATCTGCGAAAAGTAGATGGGAAATGCTTTGGTCTGAAATTTGTGGCAGTGTAGACGGATTTCTGTTGAGATAGAGATTGATATCATTTAAATAAATATTAAAAAGCGTGGGGCTACATGGACAACCTTGTTTTACACCTAGCTGTGATTTTATTGGCCCTACTGGACCACTTTTTGTCTTGACGCTGTATGTTATATTACTATACATATGTTTTAGAATGGAATATACTTTGCCTGTAATTCCATTTTCAGTGAGTTTAAAGAATAACCCTTGTCGCCAGACTGTATCAAATGCTTTAGAAAAGTCAACAAAGCATGTATACAGTTTTTTTTGTTTGATTTAAATTTATTTATTAATGTTTTTAAGATGAACATATTGTCAGTTGTTCTGTGGTCTTTACGAAAACCACATTGGGCTGGATCGTTTATATTATTTTTGTCCAGATAATGTTTTATTCGTCGATTTATTATTGAAAGAAAAAGTTTGGCAAAACAACTTCCTATAGCTATACCTCTGTAGTTATTTACATCATTTACATCACCTTTTTTGAAAATTGGAGTCATATAAGTGTCCCCCCATGATGACGGAAATTTTCCAGAGTTAAGTATTAAGTTAAATAATTTAACAAGGTGATCAATATGATAAATACTACTACATTTAATCATTTCGGTAAGAATTAAGTCGGGCCCTGAGGCTTTATTGTTTTTCAGATCTTTTATCGCTTCTCTAATTGAGGTGGCAGTTATAGGTTTATCTAACTCAGAATTTACCGTATTTACATCTACAGACTCTGTAAACTTGTTTATATAATTATGAAATGTTGTATTTTTTGAGTTATCAGTGTTAAGTTTCACATAATGATCATACCAGTTATTCGGATCTATTTGGTCTACATCTTTATTATCTTCTTCAGTTAAATTTCTAATAAGTTTCCAGTATTCACGTGGACTAGAACTTGATAATTCATCAAGTTTCTTGATGATATTAGCTTTGTATTGTTTTTCTTTAAATTTTGTTATCTTTTTATAAACTTTCTTATGATAGTAGAATTCTCTTCTTAGACCTAGGTTAAATGGATCAATACGAATAGATTTAAGAGCTTTTGTAACATTGCTTTTTAAGTGTTTGCAATCTTGATCAAACCATCTTTTTTTCTTGGTCTTTTTGTTTGATGTGCAGACAAGCTTTAAAGACCTGCGTGCTGCCTGAGTTAATATTTGTGTAAAGCTAGATGTGGCATTATCTACACCTGATAAATCAGGGGTAAAGGGGGTCATAAACATACATATACATACATATATATTTATTATAGTCTCACCTACATATAAAACACAATCATTTACACATATAAAACGTTAAAAATATATTATATGTAGCCATTCTAAACACTGCTAAAAGAATTACGAGAGACTTTAAAAGAATAAATAAATGAAGTGTAAAGATACTTTAAAAATTTATACACTTTGAGCAATTATATTACGTTATATTTACAAGGGTTAAAAACTTATATAAAACTATAAAAATAAAATAGTTCTTCTTTTCTGTAAAATTTCAAAGCAGACTTTGGCACTTTCCTTAACTAAATGAGTATTTGTAAGGATATTTGAAGCTTTATCACAGTCAGTTAGATTGTCAAAATTAAAAACATTTACCCTGGCCTTATCAAATAGCGTTAATCTTATTTCCTTATACAGAGGACACTTTATTAAAACATGCACCTCATCCTCTATACAAGCAAGTTCGTTTATCTCTTGCTAACTGTACATATCTACCAGTTTCAATTCGTAGCGGCGCCGTTCCAGTTCTAAATTTCGCTAGTGAACTTCGATGTTTTCGCGGTAATATCCTTGTTACGTAATCCTCTGCTAGATACTCGGTTTTAAAACGGCTATATAATTTAAGTTTATTACCTCCATTGCCACGTTTACTTTCAGTGCGATTCACAGTCTGATGCCAGTTTTGTGTAAACATTGCATCCGAAACATGATTCCAAACTTGTCGTTTATCTATTGGAGTTGAAATGTCATTTATATTGAATTCCGGGTACACCCTAGTGATATGTGATGTTACTCTATAAGCCCAATTTTTACAGTTTTTATTTGACAAATTGTGTGACCATCTGAAAACTATTTATTTAATCGGGAGTCCTCCATACATGTAAAGCGACACCACTGTCCGATCACATGTTTCCATTGTTTCACGGAAGCTGGTACCCATCCGATATCGCCATTTACGGCTGCATTTGGGGCATATTTACCAACACCTAAGAAATATCTAGCTGCCCTATTCTGAACCGCGTTGATACATGAATAATCGGAAAATCCCCATATAGCGGCACCATAACCTATCACTGGCCATACTATAGCTTCGTATAATTTTGTGAACACATTGTACGGTAAACCACCCGTAGATTTTGATTTGGCTATTATTAGTCCCAAAGCACGATTTGCTGAATTTGCCACACTTTTTACGGTGATATTGTAATCCAAATGTTCTGTAATGACAAGTCCAAGATATGCATACTTATTGACGTATTTCCGCACACAAACGAAAACATAGATTTTTTCACCGATGGGTTACGGAAGTGCATTATTTTGGATTTGTCTTTGTTAATACTCATCCGATTGGCTACACACCAGCTTGATAGTTCATTTAATAGAAACTGTAAATCCTGCTCGTTTTCTGTCAAAATAACTAAATCATCAGCATACAATAAAAGGCTTACTTTTTCGTCATCAACTGAAACACCTTTGTTGAAACTGTTTAACTGTGTTGCTAAATCGTTGATGTAAATATTAAAAAGGAGAGGCGAGAGTAGACAGCCTTGTTTAACACCCGAATTAACTTCGAACCATTCCGTCAAATACCCGTTTACCCTAACACTACACTTAACGTCTTTATATAGAGATTGAATTGCTTTGTACATTCTGCCTTGTACACCGTTATGCCTTATTTTATTCCACAAAAGGTTTCGATCGATGCAGTCATATGCCTTTCGGAAATCAATGAAGGCGGCAAACGTTTGTTGTCTCTTGTTCTTTCTCGTTTCAACGATAGATGTAAGGGTATTCAAATGATCGATTGTACTACGGTGTTTGCGGAAACCATTTGGTTCTCTAATAAGACGTCATTCTCCTCTGCCCAGTGCGTTAGGCGTTTATTTAAAATATACGCATAAAGTTTGTAAATCGATGGTACAAGTGTTATACCACGGTAACCTAACGGGTCACGGTTGTCTGTACTCCCCGATTTAGGAATTGGGTTGATGATTCCCTTAGACCACGTTGATGGTACTTTCCCGCTTATAAAACATAGGTTAAAGAGTTTGTGTAGATACAGTAAAATGTTATGTTTCTGTAATACCTCGCTGGGAATTTCATCCACCCCGACAGCTTTTCCGGGCTTAGCGTTGATTAAGGCGTCTTTGACTTCCTCGAGCGATATTTCAGAATCTATCAGTTCATCGAATGTTTCGCATCCTATTATGTGTGCTCCGTATGATGATATTTCGTCCGTCTCTGCAGGGTTCAGTAACGAGGAGAAATCGTTTTTCCATTTTGTCAATACATCGTCGATTTTAGTTGTTATTTTGTCGTGTAGAATGACTTCCATCGGAATCTTTTTACTTTTGTCGAAACCAACTCCAATTTTACCGATCTTGTTCCAGAATTGTTGTGTTTGTGAGGAATCCGTCCGTAGTAAATCGTTTTGTGTTTTGTACCAATACGTCCTCTTAGCTTTCTGTAATGCTTTATCGAATCTTTTCCTGTCCTCTTTGAATTTTGCTTTTAATCGTGTTTTAAGGGATTGTTGCGCGCGTGACCAGATCTTTTCGGATATACACATATTGTTCCAGAGGTTTGTTAACTGATCCGTCCAATACGGTTTCTTTGATCGACATTTTTTCCGATTTGAATTTACTGAAATGACTTTTGGATTTAGATATTTATTCATTTCACCTTTAAGTAAATCACAAAAATCACCATATGCCGTATCAAGACATTGTATGCTTTTTTCACACTGCTCTAATTTATCAATTACTCCATTTAATTCATTTAAAACACTTTCGGTATTTAGAAATTCAAACGGAATATTTGATCTATCGTATTTAATAAAACTTGGACTAAAAGGTGAATCATGTTCCGTATCCGGTAAAACAGAATCCACATTCAATTCCCACCGCAACAGTGAATGATCGGGAAGTGACGTATTATGACTTAATCTATCACAACCGATAAATTCATTCACTAAATCTGTAATCCTATTTACTTCAAAATTAGAATAATTCTGAATTGAATCATGTTGAACGAAACAATAATCTACAACAGATAACCCGCGTTCCGATATGTATGTGTAATCATTCCTCTTTGAATTTCTTCCATTTAAAATACACATATTACAATTTATTAAAAATTCACACAAAATATTTCCATAACTATTTTTTGCAAAATCAATAACTTCGCGCGGATTGACTGAATCCACTCCACTGATATAATCCTCTTCATCACCGACTCTACTATTAAAATCGCCACAAATAAAAAATTCACCTCCTGACTGATACTCATATATTTGAGATAACAGCATATCAAAAAATTCGTAAACATTGCATTCTCTAGATGAATTATAACACATTTGTAATAACCTCCTACCAAATGCATTAACAATTTTATCCTGTGATTGTCTTAATGAGACAATGGGGGTATCATCAGGCCAAACACTACCTATATACCTATCTAGATTATCATTATTCAATACATCACTCTCTTCACCTATATGGCTATTAAAATCTCCACAAACCAAGACTATACCCTTAGATCTATAATTAATTATGATTTCTTCAAGCTTAGCATGGAAATCTATTTCACAAATATTATAAAAAACTGATCTATCATGAGGAATATACGAAAAACATATGTAAATATCATCGGGTGTATGCAAAAAAGATTTCAAAAGCTTAATTACAATAATACCATATTCGTATTCCTTTTCAACACAGATACCATTAACAATATGATTTTTACAATACACAACTAACCCTCCTTCAGCTCTTATTCCGATATTATTAACACGATTTACACATGATACTAGCTTATAACCCTCTATTTCAGGTTTTTTATCTTTTAACCACGTTTCACACAAAAAGAGAATATCTGCATGACTGACTAAATTAATAAAATCATTATCATCAATACACGATTTATTTTATATTTATTTATTTATTTATTTATTTATTTATTTATTTATTATTTATTTATTTCAATAGTGGCAATTTGACTTCTAGTCGTTAAAATTAAAAAGGTGTAAATTAAGTACATTATAAACGTATGATGGTTACTAATTAATTATCATCGGCATACTTCACAAACAACTTACGTAACTATTGATAACGGAAGCAAATTCAAACCCCATTAACCGTGGCTTTACCGGTATGGTGTTACCTACTAGATTTATTTGAATGACAGACGATTGGTATATTCTACGTGACAAATTTACCGGTATGGTGTTAATCTCATTAATTACCTACTAAAGACTATAGATTTCTTCTTCCCAATCTCAATGTGATAGAGAGGGAGAGGGGGTATAGGAGAGAAGACTACTGTATCTTTGAATTCAAATAAATAAATAAATATGATAGAGAGGGTTAGTGACTGAGAGAAGACTACTGCATCTTTGAATTACACACGTCAGTTTTAAAGCTGTCATGATTTAAGATATCTTATTTTATGACTTCGCGGTTAAGACATTTGTAAATAAATAAATAAATAAACCACCATATCATCAAGTAAAACTAGTAAATCCTTCTGCACTATCGTCTTCATGTGAAGATCCTTGGATCTAATTAAAAATATTCCCTGAACTGATTAAGTTGTATATGGAGAGAGAGAGAAAGAGAGAGAGAGAGAGAGATCGTTTTGTCAATCGGAACTTTTTCCACAAACAAACGTTTATAAATTTGTCAATATTGCATGATTTTATAATCGTAGAAGAGGTCCATAATCACGACACATTTAATCAGTCATTTCGTACCATAACCATTTCGTACCCAAATTTTACATTACTATGGTACGAAATGACCAGCAAATTTTTAAAAATCTGCGAAGACCATAACGACTTCGATTCTGAAACAAACCTTTGATAACACGCATTCCTTGTTTATATATTAGCAGCAACATTTGTATCAGTACGTGAATTTATCGTTTTTACCGGGAAAGTATTTAAATCTTGTGTGCAGATGGGTATGTAATGACGTTAACGGTGATAAGATCTGGAAAACAAGAAACTAAATTTATCGATGAACACGCCTGCTGCATGATCTGTGATAATTTTATATGTAATTAGTATAATTAATAAATATAATAATGAGTATTTTATTATTAATCAATAGTGTGGTCCCGAACGCCTAACCTCACTAGAGATGGGGATTCAGGGACCTTTTCAAGGGTGTTTTACCTGTAATTTTACCTATAATTTACCTGTTCAAGTTCTATATTACCTGTATTTTGATGTCATCATAATTATTTATAATTATCCCCATTGCATGATATTTAGTTATTTAATTATGTATCTTAACTAATTATATAACAGAACATGTGAACGAGCATTACATAACCATGAACAGAAACAATTGAACTATTTACACTATTATTTATACAGCATATATATAATAAGATTTTATGGGTTTTGGGGTATCCGCGGGATAGTGTAAATCAAGCGTTCAAGGTTCATACAGGGTATTAAGAAAATAAAAATCATCACAGCAAAGTGATTATGTAATCGATAATTTTATCCGGGTGAAAATGTGTCTGGGAGGATATGCTTTCATTGTAAAATCTATCCGGTGGAATAAATGTCATGGCTTATCCGTAAAATATTGTATATGAACAATATTTACTTGCATCAGAGACATATAAAACCCGAGATTGGCAACTTCACGAAATCCCGTAACAAATCGCGGCCACTTTTGATATGCAAATTAGCATCGAGATCACAAGGAGATCCGCAAGGGCATGTGTATATAGTACATGCCGACATGAAACTTTGAAGTAACCTCGCGTATGTAAATAGGTGGTAATTGACTTAGATATCATTATTTCGATAAAAAAAAAACGCAAAGCATTTAATTAAAAGTATGATAATTTCACATTGATATTTTTCATTTCTTCTGCATCTTAATTTTAAAACTTGTACGTTAATGACAAATATCCTTCTACAAAATTACTTTGAAAATTGGCATGATTTACGGATAACGATTTTTTGCAGAGATTTATATAGAAAATAGTTGGATTTTTTCTCAACTTACATATACAACTAATTTTATAGAAACTGTTACACTATTTTAACAACCTTAATTTTCACAGGCATTAAATAAAGAAACGATATTTTATTTCTAATTATGTGTCTGGTTATAAAATCTCTAAAGTACTTATATTGCAAACATATATGATTTTTTATATATACATATGAAAGTGACAATTCAAATAAATAAATAAATAAATAATAAATAAATAAATAAATAAAGTGTTTATTTGTATGTGGTTCTAATATTAATTTAGCGAATGTGAGAATTTTGTTTCTGTGCCGATTGTCATGGACTGGATAAAAATATAATTCTTTTATTCTTTTATTACAAAAAATACTGTCACGAGTATATAGTCAATTGAAACGATTTATTTATCAATTTTAGTTGCAGTTTTGCTTGTTAATTCCTCACTGAGAGAATCCCCTCGTCACTAATCCCTTTGCAGATTCGAAGTGTATCCATCCTCAGTATCGGTAGCGATTACGTGAGCTATCGATGTTCCTTAAATACCCGTAAACCGGATATCACTAATTAAATTCCTAATTCCCTAATACCTTATCGCGTACACAAGTTTTTTCTTCACAGAGAGAGAGAGAGAGAGAGAGAGAGAGAGAGAGAGAGAGAGAGAGAGAGAAGAGACGAAGCGCACGAAAATTGAAAATAATAAAATTCTTTATCATAGTTGGAATGTACCCCCAACCCGTCAAAAGATTAAAATTTCCATTTTCTCTCATTTTTAAATTCATTAAAGACTAATTAATTTATTTTAAATTTGTATGCAATTTTCTTTTTACAATGGGTATAAGTATTATAAACATGTTGCAATTAGAATTTTAGTAAAAAAAATTGAAAATTAACAAATCCTTTATCAAAGTGGCAAGTATACCCCCAACCCGTCAAAAGATGAAAATTTCAATTTTCTCTCATTTTTAAATTCAATAAAAACCAATTAATTTATTTCAAATTTGTATGCAACTTGTTTCTTACAATGGGTATAAGTATTATAAACATGTTGCAATTAGAATTTTAGTAAAATATTGAAAATTATCAAATCCTTTATCAAAGTGGCAAGTATACCCCCAACCCGCCAAAAGATGAAAATTTCAATTTTTCTCTCATTTTTAAATACAATAAAAACCAATTAATTTATTTCAAATTTGTATGCAACTTGTTTCTTACAATGGGTATAAGTATTATAAACATGTTGCAATTAAAATTTTAGTAAAAAAATTTGAAAATTAACAAATCCTTTATCAAAGTGGCAAGTATACCCCGAACCCGCCAAAGGATGAAAATTTCAATTTTTCTCTCATTTTTAAATTTAATAAAAACCAATTAATTTATTTCAAATTTGTATGCAACTTGTTTCTTACAACGGGTATAAGTATTATAAACATGTTGCAAATATAATTTAGTAAAAAATTGAAAATTATCAAATCCTTTATCAAAGTGGCAAGTATACCCCAACCCGTCAAAGGATGAAAATTTCAATTTTTCTCTCATTTTTAAATTCAATAAAAACTAATTAATTTATTTCAAATTTGTATGCAACTTGTTTCTTACAATGGGTATAAGTATTATAAACATGTTGCAATTAAAATTTAAGTAAAAAATTGAAAATTATCAAATCCTTTATCAAAGTGGCAAGTATACCCCCGAACCGCGATAGTTCGCTGCGGGCTAATAGCGGTATATAGGAGTTGCCAATCTCGGGTTTTATACGTCTCTGCTTGCATAGACCAAAGAAATATTACCCTACGAAAATATTCCATGTGGATAAAAAAAAACCATTCAATGTACATTATTTCGAAATTATCTACACTCGAAACGATGATATAAATATAAATCTACTGTATTTTTTGTTCGTGGAAGCATAATAAATATTTAAGTTGTAAAAGGACAAATTGATTTATAATTAAATTTCTGATATTTTATTTATCGTAGTTTAGAAAACTAAATACTAAATTTATTTTCTATGAAATACATAGGCACGGTGAACACCATACAGGCAAATTAAAAATGGCGGCTGATCGAGGGCGGAACATTTATTACAAGTATTTGTAAGGTATTTTTTCCCCTTACACATATTCATTGAAAGTATGACTATTTGCACGTCGATGAAGAAAGACAAAATTGCGCGAATTGAAAATTTAAATTTTTTAAAATACTTTACCGGAATAATTAGTCAAAATCCGAAATAATTAGGCAAAATCCGAAATAATTAGACAAAATCCGAAATAATTAGACAAAATCCGGAATAATCATACAAAATTCGGAATCTTTAGATTCCGGAAAATTTACCGTAAAAAATATAGCCTAATTATTCCGGATTTTGACCGATTATTCCGGATTTTGCCTAATTATTTCGGATTTTGACTTATTATTCCGGATTTTTGTCTTAAGATTCCGGATTTTTCCAAAGATTACGGAAAGTGTCTAACTATTCCGGAATTTCGCAATTATTCCGGTAAAAACCCCCTTCTAGTGTGATGTTAGCCGATTTAAGACGATGTTAGGCGATGTTAAATGACTTAGTGAGTAAACAAGGTATGAAACTAGAATGTACCTTATTTTGGACCCGAAATATGGATAAACAATAACCATTGATTAATAAAAGACAATCTAGACCTGTTATACCAAAAGTATTACTGATCCTGTACACAATTTTCTGGCTTCAACTCAAACAACCCCGTTATTCAGATTTTGTACCCTCCTGATGTGTTTTTTCTGTGACGTATTGATTAGTGTACCAAGAGAGACAACTCTAGGTCTGATGCCAAACACGTTGTGCTGTATTTCCATAAATTGATGGCACATGGTTTTTATTATTTATTTATTTTAATTGAAAATGTTTCCATTAAACTGTCAATAAAATGCATTTACAATGCACTGACCAAACCAAAATATATTTTTAATTAAAAACATTATTGCTCAGTTCTCCTGTACATAGAGAAATTTTGCGAAAATTTCGGAAATTGATAAGTTTATACACCAATTGGGCCTCATTCAAAATTACATCAGGGCATTTAAGGTCATGTAGGTTATTGTTCGGGTTTTTTTTTTAGGTGGGATCATCATGGATATCCAATTATGACCTAACGTTTATAGTTGTCCCAAGTAAGAAGGTACGGAAGGGATAATTTTGACATAGTCATATTTGTTGTTTTGTTAAAAAGTTCAAAAATTGCTCTATGTACAGAATTAAGTTCATGAATGAAAATATTTTTCCCTATTAGGTCAGTATATTTTGTATTAAGTTTTGACAAGTTTTTGTGAGTTTGTTGGAAAATAGGACTTTATTCTTGCATTTTTCATGTGCACTGAATTTATTGAAATAGTTTAACATTTTACCTTCCAAGTATCTAGGTAATCCACGTCAGAAAAGAGTATCTTCCCGCGATCGTCCTTTGGTACCACGCCATCACTGTCCTTGAAATGAAAATAAATAAATAAACAAAAAAATAAATAAATAAATAAATAAATAAATAAATGTGCAACATATTTAAACCAAAACACTTCAATTAAATGATTTGTTGTTTCAAGATTCATGAGAAATACGTTAGTTCCTTTATCTACGATGTAAGGACATTTTCACTATACTGTTGTATGAGTTCTTAATGTTAAACTTTCGACTGTTCTTTACTGTATATGCTAAAAAGCTGTTTAAATGTACCAAATGAGATTTTTTGTAGAGACAATCAAATGTCCCCATCTGGTCTAACCCTTCTCTATCGTAGTGTTTTAAGTGAGTATTTGAACTCTGTAGATACTTGTAATATTTGCCCCAACATTGTTGAATGTGCCCCCACTATGCTTGTGATAGAGCTAATAATTGTCCCTAGATCAACAGCTGGAGCATCACACACACACACACACACACACACACACTCTCTCTCTCTCTCTCTCTCTCTCTCTCTCTCTCTCTCTTCTCTCTCTCTCTCTTTCTCTCTCTCTCTCTCTCATTAATATATCTCTGTATAACTCTGTATAACTTAATAACTTACCACAAAACCAAATGGATAATGCATCATATATAGATCAAAGTAGTCGAGTCCCATACTGTCTAAAGATGTCCGACATGCTCTCTCTACCATTGATGGGTGGTGGTATGTACTCCATAACTGTTAATTCAGATAAAAAATATGAGGAACCACAGTCACATCTAATAATGTAACCCGAATAACACACTATCCTCTCTGTAATGTGGTACCACTAAGGTAGCTTAGTTGGTAGAATGCTTGCTACGCAACAAAAATGTTATATTTGTTCGAAAGTGAGCAATTTAAATGGTTTAATTAAATAACTAAGTATTGTTTGTAGAATGACTTAAGCTTGTTAAAATCTAGAGATTTTTAAAGGTTGAAATAATAAGGTAGGTAAAAAGGTTGAAATAATAAGGTAGGTAAAATATCAAATGATGATTTGGAATTTTTTAAACAAATTTAATAGAGATTATAACAACAACATTTTACGAAAACACTAGTTTTTCAGTTAGATATACCAGATTGGTAAAGTTAGCTACTAGTAACTGGCTACTTGTAGAAGAAAAGTTAGCTACTAGTAGCCAGTTACTTGTGGGAGAAAAGTTATTAATAGTAACCAGTTACTTGTTTGAAAAGCAGCAGCTGGTTACTTTGAAAATAACTATTTACAACTTATTATTACCTACTTACGGATTAGAAATGGATCACGGAAAACTACGAACATTTTCTTGTACCATGAATGTAGCTCCAATATTTTTAAAATGTAAATAACATTCAAGACTGGAAATTATTTTTAAGATATTCGAAATTCAAGTATATCATAATGAAGTATATCCAATTTTTCATCCTTTGATACCAAATATTCAAACATTTAAGCTTCAATACGCAGAAATAGACTTCCACAAACGGGGGATGTACAGGTAGGTTCAAGTGCAATTTCTATCATTTTTCACATTCAGGAAGAGTAGCTGGGTATTTTATCTTTAAAATATTCAAAATTCAATTATATCATGATGAAGTATATTCAATTCTGCATCCATTGATACCAAATATTCAAACATTCAAGCTTCAATACGCACAAATATGATTTCACAAAGAGGGGGTGGGTGTACGGGAAGATTCAAATGTAATTTCTATCATTTTCACACTCAGAACGAGTACGAAGCGTGTTTGTGCGTATTTAGGCTTGAATGTTTGAATATTTGGAAGCTAACTTTACCTATCTTAGATATATCATTTATATTCCATATGATCTATCAAAATAACCATTCTCTATTGATAGTGTGTGTGTGTGTGTGTGTGTGTGTGTGTGTGTGTGTGTGAGAGATTTATTTGAGAGATTTTCTTACTTTGTTGGTGATAAACAGATCTGTTCTCTTCACGGTTTTATCTGTAATTTTCTCTCTAATAGCTCTGCCTATTTCTGGTTCATTTCCGTATATCCATGCACAGTCTATGTGTCTGTATCCAATAGATATGGCGTCTTTAATTGCTTGACCAACTATGGCCGGCTCGGACTGTAAGAAAATAATGTAGTTAAGTTTTCTTCATTATGTGCGATACATTAATGCATTCTTTATTGTCCAAACCAACCATCAAGGAATGCAATATACAGCAATAATAAGAAAACGACAATGCGATACTGCTTCGGCAATAATGCGAAGGCGATCATGCAATCGGCAACTATGCGAATAACGTGTAACAACGTTAAAGCGATTGTGTGACACTGCCTAGGTAACCATGCGAAGACGATCATGTAACAAAGTGAAGGCGATTGTGTGACACTGCCTAAGCAACCATGCGAAGACGATCATGTAACAATGTGAAGGCGATTGTGTGACACTGCCTAAGCAACCATGCGAAGACGATCATGAAATAAGGTGAAGGCGATTGTGTGACATTGCCTAGGCAACGATGCAAAGACGATCATGTAACAACGTTAAGGCGATTGTGTGACACTGCCTAGGTAACCATGCGAAGACGATCATGAAATAAGGTGAAGGTGATTGTGTGACATTGCCTAGGCAACGATGCAAAGACGATCATGTAACAACGCGATTGCGTGACACTGCCTGACCAACCACGCGAAAACGATCATGTAACAAGGTAAAGGTGATTATGTGACACTGCCTAAGCAACCATGCGAAGACGATCATGTAACAAGGTAAAGGCGATTGTGTGACACTGCCTAGGCAACCATGCAAAGACGATCATGTAACAATGTGAAGGCGATTGCGTGACACTGCCTGACCAACCACGCGAAGACGATCATGTAACAAGGTAAAGGCGATTGTGTGACACTGCCTAAGCAACCATGCGAAGACGATCATGTAACAATGTGAAGGCGATTGTGTGACACTGCCTGACCAACCACGCGAAAACGATCATGTAACAAGGTAAAGGCGATTGTGTGACACTGCCTAGGCAACCATGCAAAGACGATCATGTAACAAGGTAAAGGCGATTGTGTGACACTGCCTAAGCAACCATGCGAAGACGATCATGTAACAATGTGAAGGCGATTATGTGACACTGCCTAAGCAACCATGCGAAGACGATCATGTAACAATGTGAAGGCGATTGTGTGACACTGCCTAGGCAACCATGCGAAGACGATCATGTAACAATGTGAAGGCGATTGTGTGACACTGCCTAAGCAACCATGCGAAGACGATCATGTAACAATGTGAAGGCGATTGTGTGACATTGCCTAAGCAACCACGCGAAGACGATCATGTAACAATGTGAAGGCGATTGTGTGACACTGCCTAAGCAACCATGCGAAGACGATCATGTAACAATGTGAAGGCGATTGTGTGACACTGCCTAAGCAACCATGCGAAGACGATCATGTAACAATGTGAAGGCGATTGTGTGACACTGCCTGACCAACCACGCCAAAAACAATCATGTAACAATGTAAAGGCGATTATGTGACACTGCCTAGGCAACCATGCGAAGACGATCATGTAACAATGTAAAGGCGATTATGTGACACTGCCTAAGCAACCATGCGAAGACGATCATGTAACAATGTGAAGGCGATTGTGTGACACTGCCTAAGCAACCATGCGAAGACGATCATGTAACAATGTGAAGGCGATTGTGTGACACTGCCTAAGCAACCACGCGAAGACGATCATGTAACAATGTGAAGGCGATTGTGTGACACTGCCTAAGCAAACATGCGAAGACGATCATGTAACAATGTGAAGGCGATTGTGTGACACTGCCTAAGCAACCATGCGAAGACGATCATGTAACAATGTGAAGGCGATTGTGTGACACTGCCTAAGCAACCACGCGAAGACGATCATGTAACAATGTGAAGGCGATTGTGTTGACACTGCCTAAGCAACCATGCGAAGACGATCATGTAACAATGTGAAGGCGATTGTGTGACACTGCCTAAGCAAACCATGCGAAGACGATCATG